>OY728126.1:1160107712-1161357712 GCA_963277665.1 Viscum album
GGATGCTAAGTTAAATTCATTAATGATGGGTCACTAAAGTTTAAAGGAGTTGGTTTAATTGTTATTGGGAAAGAGAAGCTTAAATCAAAAAACACTCTTTATGTTGAGGGATTAAAACACAATCTATTAAGTGTTTCTCAACTTCATGATAAGGGAAATATATTTTTTTAGTAATTATGGGTTATTGGTTGAGAAAATTGAGGATGGAAGAGTGGTTAATAGAGGATAGAGTGTAAGAGGAAATTTATTCCAAGTGGGTGATGTTGATAATTCATGTTATCTAAGCATGAGTGAAGAGAATGAATTATAGTATCGGAGGATTGGAGAATATTGATGTTCTATTTTTTAAAATGGAGATGGAATCTCTTTTTATTGTTATAGGAGATGATAAAAGGAGAATATATAGAGATTGTTCTTTATTTGGGAGACTTAAGGAGTTGGTTGTAGAATCTTAGATAAGAGTTCATGTGTTTTTCCCCAAGTTATTGATTAAGGGGGCAGTTATTAGATCTTAATTAAGACATTTCTAGTATAGTGTTGATCTTTACTGGGAGGGTTAGATATTTTGGAAAACCATTATTCATTACAATAGTTCAGTGTTTAAAAAACATTTTTAGTGTTTGATTACTATTAAATTATTATTGAATAAAATAAATTTAGGGATATTGAATGATGTTTTTTTGTTTTATATAATAAAATCGTACTCATTTATGGGTAATAAGTGAATTCAAGATAATGTTAAGAAAAATTAATAAATCAAATCCATTAAATTCCATGTCTACGTCATGGTTGTAATGACCACTACTTTTTATATGGGAATTTACCATTGAATAAATTATATTTTTGATATATCATAAAAAATAAACAAAAGATTATTAGAAATTCAGAACTTTACATGTCCATAATATGATCATTGGCCATTATAGATATTAAATATTTAGTTGTTAGAATGTGATAATTAGAATTGGTGCACATTAAGGGTAATGATGAGAGATAATTTATATATAGGGGTAAGTGATGGCCTCATCTAGTAGGAAATTATATTTTTGTAACACAGTAATCTGAGCATGGGAAAATAGTTGGATACAAAGTGTTGGATTACTAATACAAACCAAAATCCTAAACTTGAGTATGGATGAGAAGGATCTGTCTCCCAATGTGTTCTGATTTTTTTTAAGTGTTCTTTGAAGTGATAGAAATTTAAGTGGGGTGTGATTATGGTAAAAGGAGATAAATTCAATAAGTGGTGTCAGATTTATTAGATATATTAATTGGTATAAAAATATAAAATGGTATCATGGCCTTATATGACTCAATAAATGGTGTTGAGAAACCACTTTAGATTTGTATGCTAGATCTGGAATTTCATCTTTTGATGAAGAGGCTCAAATGATGTAGAGCCTCATAGAGAATTAATGTTGTTTCAAAGCCTTATATATAATATTCAGTTGTGTTAAGTGAAATTTGGTAATTGATAAAAGATATCATTTCATATGTAAATTGTTATAAGTCTACTAAAATTAATAGAATAAAATACTAGTAATTAATAATAACATTCATGGAATTTATGTTTATTATTTCATGTGCTAATAATGTGGTGTTAGGTTATTGTTTTTTTAAGATACCAAAATTTTAAGGAAGTAACGTTTCATAACCAAAAAATAGTTACAATGTTTAAAGTATTGTCTATATAATTAATGTAAATAACGGAATTTATTTATGGGGATTTTGGGATGGGAACACATAAATTGTTTATTCTTATCCATAAAAAAGAAAACATTGTGAGGAAAAGAAGGTTCCTGGATATCAAGTATTGTCATAAGTCCATCATGAAAAAGTGATATCTATTAGTTAAACATGTGGTGTGACTCGAACACTTAGTACTTTATTGTTTATTTTCAGATGGTTTTGCGTATTAATTATTTAGATTACAGGATGTGTAGAAGAAAGAAAAATATCAAGTTATCCATGTTTATATAAGTAAGTAAGTTGCATGCACATATTTTATGTTATTGACTATATCGTGTTTAAAATTATTAGGATTAAAATATTCATCAATAACTCAGTGATAATTAGTAAATTAAATTGCTAAAAATATTTTAGTAAAACATGGATGAAGAGAGGAAACGATAAAAATCCAAGAAATTAAAAATTAGGAATTATTTTTATCTAACAAGTGTAATTAATAGTGGTAAAGATCCAATGGTTTAATCAACACATAGTTTAAAGTTATCCTAAAGGATTGAATGTGGTAAATGGATCCAAATTTTCAAGATATAAAGATTGACAAAGAGGTTGAAATATCTCAATATCCAATGGGTTGTAAATGAATTTAATGAGAAATGGGGAGAAAAAGCTATACAAAAATGGATTTTAAAAGATGAGGAGAAAAAAAATGTACCAACAGGGATTCAGTGGAGACCATTAAAAATATACAACATGTATTGTATGGATGATGGGGGAGTATAGCTAATAAGGAAACCCTATGTAATTATCTAATAAAGGGGCGAGAATGAAAATAAAAATATGTATACAAAGTCCATTTTCATTATATTTAAAAAAAATGGGAGTGAAAATAATACACCATAAATATGTATTCTTTTGAATAATTCATAGTTAATACTTGGTGTAGGATTTATAGTAGTATTATCAACAAAATCTAAATAGAGATAAAGATTCAACCATGAGTTTTGGTATTGGATTTGTTTAAAATAATTGTTATGTTTTCTAATAAATAATTGTGTTTGATAATAGAAGTCACAAATTGGAGTTTGGAGATTTTTTGGAAGTTATTTAGGAAGATAAGTTGAAGAATGATAAGTTATGAAATTTGTTTTGGACATGGGGTTGGATATGTTCTAGAAGTGAAGTTGTTAAAAATGTAAAACATGATATTCTAAAAGTAAATTGATAGTGGATGTAAAGGTTGTGCATTCTGGATGTAGTATGTTATAGAATTGGAGAACCAATATGTTCTGAGAATAATTTTTTGTTAAATAGAAGTTTAGAATATAACTATATAAGTTTTTTTTTTGAAATTTATGTCTATAAATTAATTTGGGAAGATAAGTTTTAAATTTTTTCGATAAGTATAGAGCTTTGTAAGATGAGTATTTGTCTGTTTTTGGAAAATTATGTCTTGGAATTGAGGACATTGGTTATTCTAGAAGTTACAGGAATAAACCATGGTATAAACACAAGTATTGCTCCATGATTTATGTTTAAATAAAATTGGGAAAGGAAATGAAAATCATTATCCTGATATACTTAATATCTTCCATGCGGATGCATAATAAATTGTAAAAGTGGAAAAATCAGTTAAGTATATATAGGATCTAATACATAAGGATTACCTCAAAAAAAACCTACAAATGGGTTGATATATATTTGTAAACTAGAAAAGGAAAACAGTCCTTGTATATATATGAGTAATTCATGCCAATACTTAAGTTTTCATTCTAATTAGTAAATTGGAAATAAGAAATTAGTGAGAAATAAATCAATATTAGTGTGTAAAGTCTATTCTCAAGTTGAAGGAGTTGAATTTGAGGATACCCGGAGGAGAGGGAGCTGAGAGGAGGGAGCGGGGACATCATTGGAGCTGGGTGCAGTGTGGAAAGAGCCAGGATGTTGAGGCGGAGCTGAAGTCATGGAGGTCCTGTTCGGGAGTAGAGGTGGAGCTGGGAGGTGAAGTCCGGGGAGGGGATGAGATGGCCGGGAGGCGGAGGTCGGAGAGGGGAGGTGAGGGCTGGGATGCGGAGGTCGAATGTTCGAGAGGCGGTGTTCAGGGAGGGGAGGACAGGACCGAGAGTCAGAGGTCGGGGAGTTAGGGTTGAAGTGGGGGAGCATAATGGATCCTGATACATAGGGGTTAAATACCCAGGATTTTAATAAAACTGTGGGTATACACATTTAAAAACCATCCATCCCCACAGTTCTTTAAACTGTGTGAATATATGTGTGGGGATAGACCCCATTTACAGTAGCAGATACTACTGAAATTGTATTAACAAAGCAATATTAGAAGTTCATATATGATATCATATTTATGTATGTGGTTGTTTTATAATTTAATAACAATTATTTAACTATTATACATGAGGTTAATTTACCATAGACTAATGAATAGTACAAGGTAAGGGTTTTCATCTCAATTTTTATTCCCGTGAGATTCATGCCATATTTTCCTATATATCCTTTTGTGTGGTGTATGTACTGGCCATGATTATATTATTTTTGTAATATAATTTAATTTATTAGTATTTATATCTTCAATGTATGATCCTTCTTTCATGTGGTTTATTTTTCGTATGTTACCAAATCGGTAATTAAATTTCTAATTTCAATATCCACTCCTTTGGTTTTACATATACTTCCTTGATCATATTACTCCATGATTATGTGTGAAATCACTATTTATTTATTTATGTACTTATTTACACCCACAGTTATTTGGAAATACTTTTTTATACACATAATCACTCTATTTATAAAATCTCAAGTCATTGATATGAACATGATACGACTAATTTTAACTCAATTTTCATTCTGTGAGTTAAACATCTGAGTCATGAGTGTTGTGTTTACAAGAATATGTGTGAATGTACTCTTATTGATTTAGAATTAATATCCAATAATATTGAGTGTATTTATATTTTTCACATATAATTATGTCATGGATATATATTTAATCTAATGATATGGTTGTTATAAGGTATTTCATCTCAATTTACCTTCCATTGAGACTTCCTTGTTGTTATGAGCCAATTAAATTTTATATGGTGTATATACTATCTTTTGACAAGGTATATCATGAATACCATTATTCTAATGATATTTTAAAGTTATGATTAATGTTATTCCTCAATTCTTTTTATTCAAGCATCTCTCATTTGGTTAGGAACTCTAGCTATATTATCATTTTAAATTTTTTAAATATTTATTCTTTTAAATCTTTCACATTAATGTCCATGTGTTAAAAATGGTTTTAAGGATTTATTTATATAGAAATAAATATTTTAAAAAATAATATTCCTTTCAAAATATTCAAAGTGGTATGGGATTTTTTGATTCAAAAATATCTTTTAAACAGATTCTTGATAAATAGCGTGATTTTTAGATGTTTTCAAGAAAAAGGGGGTATTTCTCTCAAATAGTTTTTTTTGATTATTTCATCTATGTACACATCATTTTTTGCATATTATGATTGTTTGAAGTTGATTTATTATGATATAGTCATCTATATTGTATTGACTATTTTTTGATATGTTTGACTATGGATTTTCTATTTTTATACCATTCATGGTTTATGGTCAAAGTATTGACATTTCGTATTATATTTTTAATACAAATGTTTATGTTATGTTTTAAAAATTTTATATGAGGAATTAATTGGACTTAGTAAGTGATGGGTGGATCCCACTATAGCTCCTCGATGCATCGATAGGTCTCATTAGACAAACTAGTGTCTTGGAACAAGGCCTTGATAAAATCTTATTTGTAGTCTTGGTAGGAGGCCTAGACTATGTGGTTACGATGTCTAGCATTAAGCATTACATCATTCTGAAATTAGCTATTGATATTACATGCGATTATTCGACTAGTATAATATCCATGTGAATAAGTAAATGTCATTATATGATTTATGTTTTCCATATTATGATAAATTTTATGTTTAAAAGGATTGTGTTTTAATCTTATACATTGCCTTAAATTTTTATGTTTTCTTATGATAGTTTCCACTATATTGTTATCCTTACTAAGCATCTCATCCCACCCCTTTGTTATGTTTTATTATTTCCAATATGTGAAGAATTATATTATTATTGACCTATAGGAATAGGCTACAGGTTATGAGTGTGTTCAATGAAGACAAAATGTTGTTGTTTTTTCATTTTATAATGTAATGTAAAAGGTATGTATGTATCTAGTACTTCCAAGGCTAATAAATTGTCTAGTATTTAAAGACTTGATCTCTTGTGATCATGAAAATGTTATGTAATAATGTACCTATTCTGGGTAACTAGTTTCAGGGCATTACAGTTGGTATCATATGAATTTTAGTACAAACCTTGGGAACTAGATTTAGAAAAACAGTGTTTAGAGAACATTACCTTAAGATAGAATTTGAGGATTAGTATTTAAGATCATCCTAGAATTTTGGTAATGTAGATATTTTATGAATTTTCCATGAAATACATCCTTGTCTAGATACGAGTAGGTAGAGGCAGCTCTGACATAGATGTATCTTGGGATAAAACCTGAAAACACCGCTTTGAGCTAGACTCAAACGAGAACTAGTACACGAAATTGGGTCGTGCTTCACTCTTGGTTACGAAACTCCCAGGAGATATGCTTAGGATAATTCAGATTTTCTTTTCAATATGATTTGAAGGATTTTAATATATGATGAGAATAAATAACCTTAGTTAGTACTGAGGTGTTTTAGTTTGAAATTAATGTGTCATGATATTCTCTAAATGATTTATTGACTATTTTTACTCACACTATGCATTCTGGTTTTAGTCAATGGATGGCTTCCAAGGAAGTCACAATAAAATTGAACATGATGTACAAGGTGGTCACAATGGTGAAAATGAGATACTAAATGGAATTTTTATAGGTGTAAAAGATATCATGTTAATGCCGAAGTAGGTTTCCAAAAATATGATCAACAACATGTACATTAACCAACCCCCAAACACAACAAAGAAGAGAAAGGTAGAGAATGATAAGAGATCTGTCAGTGGAGACCATGGAGAAAAGAATGCTCCATTTCCATCATGAAGGAAACATGGAAGGAGACACCTAGGAAGGTGTTTCAATGAAACAAAGAAATGATTTATGTGTGGGAAAGGAGGATATAATGTAAATAATTGCTGAGTAAAAAAATAGTACAATAGAAGAAAATAAAAATAATAAAAATAATCCATTTAAAGTCATTTTTCTTTAAATTTAGGAGACTTGTGCATTACCCAGGTAAATTCCATATTTTATAGGATAACTAGAAGTTCAAAGAAGAACCTATGTGGAAATAAATTAATGGAAAAATGTTTAAAATTATTAATTATCTTTTTGGATGAGACTACATTGGAAGACTATTCTCATATATGTGTAACTCTACAGTTTGTTTTGTGAAAATGATATTTAAGGAAGAATTATCTTCTATTTTGTGGATATAGTTATAAATAACCATTTGGGTTTATATGATCCTCTAATTTGAGGCAATTACACGTTATTAATAATTTGGACGAAAATGCGAGTTATGAGACAACACTTGTGGTTAAATTATATGATTATTTTGAGGAATTAATATCATTTTTCGAATTTTATAAAATATAGTTTTTGAAAAAGGACATCACAATGACCGGGGGACAACCCGTCGTTTCATACAAAGCTGAGGGAATTGAACCAGCAACCAATGTTTGACTGGGATTTATTGCCTACCACTAGACTATGTGAAGTCCCCGGTTAGTTTGACTAATTATTTTTTGTTAAATTATTTTATTGATTAATAATAAGGTAATTTAGGATCTTATGTTTTATCAAATGTATATCGTTATTATAGTAATATTATTTTGTTATTAAGTGATAAATTTTATTTTTAAGATGTTAACTCGGTTGGGAACACTATATGTCTAAGGAAAATAAAATACTCTGGGATTTCAATTGAGGAGTAATGGTGGATTTTTATTTTGGAATAATATATGTTTTGATATAGATATTTAGGTTATTAATAGAAATTATTAACCAAACAAAGAGAAAATGTTATTTTGTTAATTTCACATCAGTATGAGGTATTAAGAGTAATTGATGTTATTTGGAGATAAATGTTAAGATTTACTATAAAAGACTATCTGATAAAATTCTTCTTTGTTTTGGGTTTCAATATTAGTTTGGATTATATTAAAGTATTTTAACTAAAATTGTATATTGAATGGTCTATATTGAACTTTGGGTATTGTTTGTTTAATTTTGGAAATTACGATTAGTATTTTTCTATAATGGATTATTTATTTTGGGGATCATCTGATCTTGTACTAACCATTTCGGTATTAGTTGGTCTCTAAAGAAAAGGAAAACATATAGTTCATACTTTTTGGGTTATGTGATTATCTAGAAGATGATTCACGCACTTCAGGTGCGACTAAGTCATCATGAATACTCATCATTTGGAGAAAAGATTAGTTAGTGGTAAAAATTTATTGAGAGATGAAAATATACTTGAAAATTAAGTAGATCTCATTATGTTCTTTGTAAATCTAATAAATAAATTCCTAAAATTTATGAAATGGAACATAAAACAAAAAAAAAGTTATCCATTTACTTTTCCTACTACGAAACTAATGATCATTTAACCCATCACAAGTTTGTGGTTTTCTTGTTTTCAAATTTCTCTTATTCATGTTTTATATCATACTATATCATAAAATGAATCTTAGTTTATCTTCCATATCCATATTTTCTATATGGAATCCTAGTATGGGTTCTCTCGGGTGACCTTTTTACTTCACTTTTTTCATTTAAAGTGATCGTTTTATTGATTATTTTTCTAATGTGGGACATTCAATGAATTTCTGAATCCTGATTTTGAAATTTTTAGGACATAATTTTCAAATGGGGGGACTAATATAACACCCTAATATTTCAAAGTACATTATTTTGTTTAAAATAATTCTATATCTTGTGTTACACGCAACACTGAGTTCAAACGCACCACAACATACCAAACTAGACATTAAAAATGCAGTTATGAATATTATTAACTAAATTTTGAATTTTATATACTCCATATAATTTTAAAATCCATATTATTTGTTTCTTATAAATAATGTAAAATTAAATTAAATTTTTCAGATAAAAGAAGTATTTTTCAAAAAATGCAATTTTACCACCTTTTAATGGAGAACCCTTTTAAAATCCAATATTTCACAATTTTATATATTCAATTTAACAAAATAAACTTCTTCATTAGAAGAGGGACATAAAAATTTAGTTTGGATAAATTTTCGGTGCTTTTCTGATAACATTAATATTTTGATGAATAGTGAAAATACTTAATTTTAATTGAAAACAACATTTTTAGTCAAAATAATTAATAGTTTAAAATTATAAATTTGAATTGTTTTGATGTATAAATATATTATAGTCTTATCATTTAATCTAATTTCTATAATTGTTAGTAATTTTACATTAAAATTGGACATAAGCACATATCAATCTTTTGATAGTTTTTACTTCTAAAAAATATGCTTCCTATTTTTGACAACGGGAATATTTTTTAAATTAATTAATAAAAGTTATATGTTTTTAATTTGGTAAAATATACATCATTTATGAATTTGTAATATTTAAATTATATTTGGGTGATTTTTTGTTATTTTTCTAAAAACATTCAATTTTTGATTAATAGTGAAAAACACTACGTTATTGTTAAAATCCAAATATTAATTTAAATATTTATTTTTAATTTTAATTTATATTAAGGTAATAATAGATATATAATACCTATATTAGTCCAACATAACTCATTTAAGTCATTTTATAATAATATTAGATATAAAAACATTAATTGAACTTGTTACCATCCTTAACTCACCATATAGGCACATTTGCAAATTTTCATAAAACATAATTTTACAACATCTATAAATTGAATTTAAAAACTCCAAGAGACATGGTTGACATCAGTAATAAAAATTTGGTTCAATTTGATGAAAATAATTTTTGGTGAATAATAACTTTTGAATTTTATTTACCGTGGTTAAAAGTAAGTAGGGTAATTAGTGGTAAAAATGGTATTATAATTACCCTAAAACTTGTCCTAATTCTACTGGATAAGTGAATTTTGAAAAAAAAAACTTAATAAAAAGATATGATTCTTTTTTGCCACATGTATTAGATTATGCCATTTCTTATATTTTCTTTAAAGAAGAGTTAAATGTGTTAAATTCAAATTTTAATAACTAAAAAATTTATAATATAGGGTTATACATAAGATATATTCAAATAAAAATATTCATTAGAAATTTAAAAATATTTCCTACATCATGGTATTTTATTTATAATTTTTAGACATTAAAAAATTAAATTTATTTATGGAACAATGATGAGGCAGAAACTACCTTGTTAATGAATGATTAAAATAATTGATATTATAAATGTAATAATAAATGTAAATTGATACTTTTGATTAATTAAACTACACTTATTGGTTAACATTACTTGTTAGAGTTTATTTAATGTATTTTTTCTAAGTAATAATATCTTTTTGACTTTTACAAAAACCAAATACTAAATAGTGTCACAATTGACATAAACAAGTTTTTAAAATAGATACTATATTATTAAATGAAATAATATTCCTAAAAATATAAGGGTCAGACAAAGGACTTATATAATGATATATAATTCATGAATTAACCTCTTGAGGATCTCTTATCATTTTATAGTATGCTTATAAACCATGTATTATAATAATATAAGAAGACTTGGAAAAATTTAAACTATTTAACTAAGAGTAAAATCTAAAATATAAGTTTAATATGATGACATGAACTTGTCTAAAACCTATTCATTGAGTTTTTTTTTTGACCCATCCCCACAATATCCTCTAAATAAATCCATTTAGAGCCATTAGAAACTAAAAAATTTATAATAAAATAATATTTCAAGCATTTCCTAAACTGACCCTCACCTCTCTTATAAAAGGGTATTTACCCTTCTCTTAATTACACACATCCAATTCTTTTTATATCAGAAAAACCCTACTCATATACCCTCCTGACTAACTTCACTTCAACCTGGAGGCCTTAATTTGATCATAAATCTATCCTATGGATCCATTTTTATAAAATCAAAAGAAAGCACCTGAAGAAGAGGTAATAATTTCACCACCTCTTTCAAAGTTCTTTTCTTCTTCCAATTCCTGTTTATTTTTTGTTACCATAACAAAATAATAACTCCAGTAACTTATACATATTGTTATGTTATTATAAATATGGTACAACCATATTCATTATTCAATCAATCCTATGAATGAAAAAGTCACCATACATGTGTACGTACAACTTACCATCTCCACATCGTGGTGTAGTTTTTTATTCAACAAATCATTATTTGGATGGTTATAATAATGATTATAATTGATGTAAATAATAAATATAACATGTTAATTATTCTATATATATGATATATGATCCAATTACATACGATTTCACTATAAATATAATGATATTGTCACTCGTGCGTACATACAGATTACCGTCTCCACAAATGCGATGAGATTCATTCCCTATTATAACCATTCAAGAATAATTTTAATTTGATGATTTAAAATAATGTTTAAGACCTTAATATCATTTTGGATATGATTCAAATACATCCAATCCATAACAAACATTACTTATGTAACAAAACATACAAAGTAAAATGAATCAGTTTACACCCAAAATAATGATACTCCTAAAATATTATTAACAATGAAATATTTGAAGATCATATATGATATCATATTTATGTATGTGGTTCTTGTATAATTGAATAACAATGATTTAGATATTATACATAATTTTACTATACCCTCTATTAAAAAAATGTACAAGGTAAGGGGTTTTCATCTCACTTTTTATTCCCATGATATTCCTGTTATATTTCCCACTATTTCCTTTTGTGTGGTGTATAAACTACCAATGATTTTATTCTTTGGGTAATATACTTTAATTTATATGTATTTTCATATTCATTTTATGATCCTTGTTTCATGGTGTTTATTTTTCTTAATTTACCAAATTGGCAATGGAATTTTTAATTTCAATTTCCACTCATTGGCTTTTACACATACTTCATTGATCATTTTACTCAAAGATTATGTGTGGAATCACTATTTATTTATTTATGTAGTAATTTTCATTCACCTTTGTGTGTAAATACTTTTTATACACATAATAACTTTTTTTATAAATTCTAAATTCATTTATATGAACTTGATAATAGTAATCTTATCTCAATTTTAATTCATTGAGTTAAACATACATGTCCTGGGTGTTTTTTTTACAAGAATATGTGTGAATGTACACTGATTTTTACACTGAATATCCCATCATATTCAGTGTATTTATATTTTTCACCCATAATTATGTCATTGATTTATCCTTGATCTGAGGATACAATCTTGATAAGGTATTTCATCTTAATTTATATTCAATTGAGACTTCTTTGTTGTTATGCAACAAATTCACTTTTATATGGTGTATATAAAATCATTTGAAATAGTATATCATGAATCCATTTATTCTCTTTATATTATAAAGTTTTGATTAATTTTATTCCTCTATTATTTGTGTTCAAGTGTCTCTCATTTCATTAGGAACTCTAACTAAAATATAATTTTACATTTTTTAATGATTTATTCTTATAAATCTTTCTCAATAATGTCCATATTTAAAATAAAATTAAGGATTTATTTATATGGACATGAATGTATAGAAATTTAAAATTCTTTTCAAAAGATTCAAAGTGCTATGAGATGTTTTGATTCAAAAATATTTTATAAATAGATTCTTGATAAATAAAACAACTTTTAGATGTTTTCATGAAATGGGGGTATTTATCTCAAATAGTTTAATTGAATATTTCATCAGTGTCAACATACATTTTTGGATTTTACACTTTTTTTAAGCTGATTTATTGTGATAAAATCTTCCATATTGTATTTATGATTTTTTTGATATGTTTGATTTTAGATGTGCTATTTTTATACCATTCATGGTTTATGGTAAAATTATTGATATTTCGTATGCTAGTTTTAATAAAAATGTTTATGTTATGTTTCAACATTTTTATATGAGAAATTAATTGGGCATTGTAAGTGACGGGTGGATCCCACAATAGTTTGTCGATGCATTGGTAGGTCTCATGAGACAAACTAGGGTCTTGGCACAAGGCCTTGACAAAATCGTATTTTTAGTCTTGGCATGAGGCCTTGGCTATGTGGTTAGGATTTCCGACATTATGCATTCCATCATTATGAAGTCAGCTATTGATATTACATGTGATTATTCAACTAGTATAATCTCCATTTGGATAAGTAAATGGAATTATTTGATTTAACTTTTCCATATTATGCTGAAGTTTAAGTTTAAAAGGCTTGTTTTTTAATCTTTTAAATTTCCTTAAATGTTTATGTTTTCTTATGATAGTTTCCACTATATTATTATCCTTAATGAGCATCTAAAATCACCCCTTTATTTTGTTTATATTTCCTAGGATTTGAATAATTATATTTATTTTGACCTACAAGAATAGGCTAAGGGTTATGAGTGTGTTCAAAGGAGACACAATGTTGTAGTTTTTTTCATTTCATAATGTAATGTGAAACATATGTATGTATCTAGTACCTCCAAGGATACTAAACTAAACGGCCTTTTGATAATTGATCTCTTGTGTTCATTTCAATGTTATGTAATCATGCACGACTCTAGGTAACTAGGATCGGTGCATTACAACACCCTTCATGAGTCATGATCATATGGGGTTGTGGCTTATTGACTATATATTCTACTAAAATGGACACAAGTAAATAACATGTTAAATGCATAACTTTTTAGGAAGTATATGCCAAATTCATCACATATACTAAGCTCCGATGTTACAAAAATATAGCATGATCACTTGTAATAAATTCTTATGTGTATGAGAGTAGTATGAATTATCCTTCAATAATATCAATGTGATTAATAATATATTATACACGCAATATCATGATAAAATAAAAAATATTTTATTTAATTAAGATGTAATGTTATAATATAAAATAGATAGGAATATATTATAAGAAATATTAGACATAATAATGAAAATTATATGAGGAATATCCCCACTTATAAATGAAAAGACTATCTGATTGGTGCATTCATAATATCAGTCTCTTATAAAAGTTATAATATAATTCATAAAATTAAAAATAATGAAACAAGTCATAAACAAAGTTGTAATTTGGAGAAAAGAAAATGTATTAATGATGTTATAGTGATATGTAAGGTAATATTTAAGAATAAAAAAGGAAATGTGGACATTATATTATAATTATATAGTTATTGGGGATATGTGGTTGTAAATCATATAGTGTCATTACAAATATATTGTTGTTGGGAGTGCATAGGTATTGGGTATATAGATAACCCTTATCCAATACTGATTAATAGGATAAATTATTAAAATTAATTTGGATACTCAAATTATGTAATAATATGTGACTGTTATAAGAAAATAATTATTAGGGTGACTATATATATATGTATTCACATTGTTGAATTTATTTTAAAAACTACTGAAATATCAAAGTATGAGTCTTGTATATGAGGATCACATGTCTGATATAGGGAATGAGGTAGAAACACAAAGGTTTTACCCTAACCATGCCCAAGATAAAACTCAACAAGTAAGGTTTGAGTGAAATAATCTATGAGATAATTTTAAGCTCAAAAAAATCAATATGAGATTTGTGCTATTTTAGTCACTACCTATGACTACCAGAATTTCTTGTATCACTATAAGGATTGTGTTAAGGTAGTGAGGGATTTTTATATAGTATTTAGGATGTTAAAATTATTAATTAGAGAATTTATATTTTAAAAAATATATATAATTTATTACATGTGTTATTATAACATAATATATAAAAATTTATAATAATAAATTTTTATATTTTTTAAATAACTAATTAAACCATATTTAATAATTGTGTAATGATAATAAAATATAACTATTATTCATATATGAAATTATTTTTATTCTAATTTTTTTATGTATTATGTATTTTTATTGAAAAAAGAAATTTCTCATATTTAGATTTTCTATTCCAATGAATTTGATTTCTTATTTGAGGTTATCACATCAAAATTTCGTATGAGGGTTAATTTCATTTTTTAATTAAAAAATATGTAATCAATGTAGAATTTGATCTAGGATTATAAATGGAAAAATGATGTAAATGGTTTAAATAATAATTATAGGGAAAAACTACCTTTAATCCATGTCACATAAATATATGGATGTAATAACCCCGAATCAAGTAACCCAAATTCTATGGTACCTTCAGTAAATTGGAAGAAGTACAAGGGATATAATCCCATAGGACTATTCGGTTTAGTAATCATGGAGTGATAGATACACACATGTTACCCATTTTACATTGGGATAAAATATAAAACATATCAAATTCAAATATGTTTCATCTTTTAAATTCAATAAAAAAAATTCTTTTTCATAAAATGATGAAATAAAAAATACCAAGGGTGATAAAAATCCTTAGTAATGTTACATAAAATAGAATATATCCTGAGAAGATATGGAATAATTAATATGGAACATTAAATAAATAAAAACACATGGCATTTAGTCACAAACTTGAGAAAACATATGTCTGTCGATAATGTCGAGGTAATAACTTCATGGATAATGATAACTTAATTATCAATAAATGATAATCTTTATAGTGTGAATTTAGATCTCATACATTTTGATATCAACATAGTTAGGACCTTTTAGAAATATAGTTTAATCTATAGTATGGTATATACCAAAAACCCATTTAACTTGGAAACCTGGTTTGTCTCCCGAGACATGTCAATGTATTGAGTGGATATCTATAACTGGGACCCATAAATCATTTCATGTCTAATTAATTCCACATAAATTGGAAGAAGAATTAAATTTGTAAACCATATTTCTTATTAATCAAGTAACATATTGAATAGAGGATATAGAATATCAATATTTCCATAATTAATCAAATGAAATTAAATTTAAAACACTCTGTATGGAAATGATATATAATTTAAAAAATACTAATATCATTGATAAAAAAATATACATATTTAAGGGAATTGTTATGTAAAATTATCTTTATAAATTGAATGTTTCAATAAAATTATGAGGACTTAAAAATATAAGATATAATATTTTACCATAGAATCCTCAAAAATATTTGTTTTGAAATAAAATCATGCCCTTTGGATAAATAAATAAAATGAATGATAAATATTCAAATAAGATTCAACTTTATATTTTTCCTTAAAAAATCATTGAAAATTTGTATAAAAATATAAATATCATAAAATTCTTATGGCATTGGGAAATACATTTCACATCTTATATGATAAAAACAGTCTATTTGATGTTCGTAAAGAATGATAAAAATAAATATTTAGGAAAAAATTAGAAATATTCCTTTCACACATTTTGGAAAAGTATGGCCTGACATAAAATATCCATAATAAATAATTTGAGTATTAAAAATGACTTTTTTGAAATAGTTTTAAAAAATATTGATATGGAAGCAAAAGATACATTATTAAATGAGAAATAAAATCATTTTTATTCAAAATATTTCATTGATTTATTAAATAACAAAAGGACGAAAATTATGGAATAAAATATGAAAAATCATTTAATATATAGATTATAATAAAATTATTGAATCTTATTAAGGGTAAACGATAAGAATCCTTCAACAAAAATATATAAAATCTTAATAGAACGTGATATTGTAAATTAAATTCTTACATATTTTGTAACTTTTTAATTGGAACACCATAAAAGACTAATAATGAATTTAAACATTAATAATTATATATAATAATTTATTCATGTTAAATATATCAAATTTACAACATATACACCACAAAAAATTGAATAGGTTCATAATATGGGATCTTTCTCAACGGAATGGAAATTGAGATGAAATCCCATACCTAACTCTTCTCTTTAGTTGAACATGATATATACTAATATATATTTGTTTCAAAAATGTGATTAATTTATTAAATAATTACATTAATATTTATTGTATCATATATGATCCTTTTAAAACATCTTATCACCTTTTCGTTAATAATCATTCATTATTACTAATGATTATGGTGTTAACTGCCTTGTTCTCTCAGGAAAGATTCTCATGAATGTTATGTTTTTTGAACATAGGATATAGTTACATAATCAAAAAAATTATATCAATTTTATAAATATCATATTTATTCATTAGATACATTTTTATCATCGTTATTTAAGGTTGGACATGAAATGTAAATCGCATCGCTTCATGGTGATAATAGGTTATATATACCTACGAGTGAAATTATTATTTCTATAATGGTTGAAAGGGTAAGTAAGTGGATGATATATTAAAATTAAATAGTTAATAAAATTATATAATTATCCTATATATTAATTATTTCCAATACATTTACCATCCATGTGAGTTGGTGATCGAAATCAAATTACATCAGTTCACATCGTTGTAGTCTTCCGTACACATGAGAAATGGATATGTTTCTAATTTTATAGAGAAGGAAATGAATAAAAATTACTCAAAAAACATAGTAAAAAATTATATATTGGATAATTTTGTTTTCAGTTTTAATTTTTAATACATAAATGAATTTGGAAAATGGTGTAATAAAATTAAAGATATTGGTGAGGAGTATAATCATTTATTAGAAAATACTCTTTTGGATCTATCATTAAAGACCCAATGGTTGTTATTTTTGGATGAAAATAACCTATATATGGTTTAAAAATATTTTAATTAGTGTTTTTGTAATGGTTTTTTCATGTTAAATTTCGTTATTAGTGTGAATAAAAGAGGGGAGGAGGTGTCCTTTTATAATTGAGGTTAGGGGAACACCTGTAATTTTTCAATGATTTAAAATATTATCATGTAAATTTTTTAGAAATATGAATCTAAAAGGGTTGATATTATAATGATGAAAGGAGAAAAATTCAAATCCAATCAATCAATGGGGGTTCTGGACTTTTTAATATAATTTTTAACCTTTTATTTATATATTAACCCCTTCTAAACATGTTTTAACTTTAACCATAATAAATAATTTTTACTATATTTACGATTAAATATGACTAGAAATTAATCTGGACTTATTACCTAATATTAATAATTTTTATTAAAAAAAAATTAATCTATTATTTAAAATTCAATTCACAAAATTGTTATAATTTAATTTAAAAATAAACTCGCAAAATGTGTAAAAAATGGGTTTTAAGAAATGTGTTTTCCAAGAATAAGATGATCATATATTATATATATGACTAATAATCATCATTATATTGATTAAAAATTTTATATTCAGATATATATGACATAAATTTCATTTAAATCATTCATCATGTCATATTATTTTAGTCAATTAAAAAGGATTGACATTATGCCTTTTAAACAATAGTTTTATAAAAAATATCACTTTTACCTCCAAATTATCTTATTTTTATTAATACCAGATTTTTAGTCAATAAATTATTTATATAAAATATTATGATAAATTATTATAAATACAATTATGTATAGTTTTGTACTAAATTTTTATTATTCATAACATCTTATTTCTATGAAAAAATTTCAAAAATTTATTCATGGTTTATTTTGACCTATAAAGTTCAAAATAAGTTTCCATCCGATCAAATTAGATATTTTTTCCATGAAATATTATAATTTTTATTTAATAATAGTTTTATTAAAAAAATTAACTTACTATAATTGAAGCTCATGTGTTACATTATTACCTCTTATAAAAATTTCATCATCAATATTTTCTTTGATATCAAATTCTAAAATAATAAAGGTGGGTTTTCTTTATAAAATCTTATGGTTTCAATATTTCTTCTCCAATTTTTTGATTTATACAAAGAAACATTACCAATATAATCATCTGATTCCTTAATAATTTCTCTCTAGTCTCAAAATCTGTATGTTATCTTCATATTAAGATATACCAGGTTCCAATTATTTTCCTTTAGGGGTGAGAACATGCATTGTGTATGGAATATACCTCATTAACAGTGATATTTTTAACGTAAAGTGTACTTTATAAAGGATTGGTATAATAATGAAAAGGTATGTAAGATCTCTATTTCTTTCTAGATTTTCAAAATCTTGAATGTAATTGGGGCTCAGTTTCCCTTTCTTATCTAGCCTTACAATACCCTTCCAAATATTTACTTTCATGAAAATGTGATCACCCACATCAATTTCCAAATATTTCTTCCAGTTATAGGCATAACTCTTTTTCCTTCTTTGAGATACATTAAAATTTTCTTGAATAGTTACATTTTTCTTTGTATCCTTAACAAGTTCTAGCCCATCATGTTTTTGTTCACCAACTTCATCTGAACAAGTTAGAGTATGACTTCTCTTTCCATATAATTAATCATATGGCGACATTTCAATACTCAAATGAAACTATTATTCTAGTAAAAATATATCAATGGTAAATATTAATCCCACTTACCATTAATGTCAATTGATCGAGATCTCAACAAGACTTTTAATATTTGAATAATATTTTCTTTCTATCCATCAGTTTGAGGGTGGTAGGTGTTGGTCATATGAAGCTCTGTATCAAAGGACTTCTGAAGACTCCTCATGAATTTAGTTACAAAAACGGGATTAAAATCAACCATATTTGAAATAGGTTCAGTATGAATTTTTACATCTTAATAAATATGTAATTTTGTAAGGATATCATGTGGTAAATATTCTCCTATTGTATGGAAATAAATAAATTTAGTATGGTTGTAAATAATAACAAGTTTTAAAAAATTATATCTAGGAGTATTTTGTAGTTCTATTAAAAAGTACACAGTAATTTCTTACCATTTCCATGTAGGAATAGGTATAGGTTTCATGAATTCTCTAGGATATTTTATCTCATACTATAACTTTTGAAATGCCAAGAATCTTGATATAAAATAAAAAATTTCTTGATTTATTTTATCCCACCAAAAATGGCCCTTCAAATCCATATACATCTTGATAATTATAGGGTTTATCCATAAATTTAAGCTATAAGAATCATCCAAAAATTCCTTTTTGATCTCTGGTCTAAATAAAATTTATAGTCTCTTTCCAAATATTATAATTCCATCTTTCCAAATGGAGTCTTCAAATTTTCCATCATTCACATCCTTAGTTTTCTTTCGAAAATTCTCATCATGGGGTTGGGAAATTTTTTTATTTTCTATAAAATTTGGTTTTGTATTTATTTGAAGATGGGTTAATGTCTTCTATTCCTTACTATTTAGTATATCCATCATTAATATATCCATGAACATATGATCTATATCAATCATTATTATGTTCATAACTCCAAGATCTTTCCTAATAGACGAATCCTCTACCATATATTCCATACCTTAGTTATATTTTATTTATTAATCAAAATCCTTGAGTGGATCTATCCATATCTATTTCCACATACTGAGTTCTCTTTTAAAAAAGAAATATTTTAGTCTATTATGTTTTTTGTAGATCTTACATGTTCCACCATAGGGATAATACCATTGTATATTTATAGATAATAATACACCATATAATGCCAGATCTTGGGTTTGATAGTTTTATTCATGCTTATTTAACTACATATTTTCATATGTAATAGAATTATCATTTTTCATATGTACAAAAACAATTGTCTTCTGAAATTCATCACTATATATCAAAAATCTATCATTTCAGTATAGTAGAGTCAAACATGGTGGATTGATCAATATCCTCTTAAATTCCTCAAAAATTTCTTCTCATTCCTTTTTTCATATGAACTTAACTCATTTTCATATAATCATGGTTAAAGGGTCATCCAATTGGGAAGTTTTTTGAAAAAATCATCATTAATAACTTTCCAAACCAATGAAATATCATACATTGATAATATTTGTTTTTGTAGGCCAATATTTGAATTTATTTTTCTTTATATGAAAAAAATTATATTCTATCATTTGAGACATTAGGGGTATTAATGTAAACATTCTCACACTAGAAATCACAACTTCTAAATTTACCCTATAACTCTTTTCATCTAAGAGACTCATGAATAGTCGGTAATTTATTCGCATGGTCCAAATAGCTTCAAGAATGAACAATGATATCATCAAAGAATACCATGAAAAAATTATAAAGACATTCCATGACTACATTGTTCATTACATCCAAAAAAATATAGTGAATTGGTCAGTCAAAATGGACTTACTATGAACCTAAAATGTAAATACCTCATTTGAAATGTTGTCTTTATAATATATTCATTCTTTACTCTCAATTGGAGACACCTAGAATAGAATTCAATATCAAAAAATTAGTATACTCCCTGATGTTTATTGTGTATTTCATCAATTTTAGATAGAGAATAATTTTTATATATCATAATGGAATTTTTTTCTATATAGTCAATAAACAGCCTCATGGATCTATCTTTCTCATTAATGAAAATAATAGTAGATTCCCAAGGAGAAATTATATATTGAATAAATAATTTATCAATCAATAAACTCATTGTTTCATCAACTCTAATGATTCCAAAATGGCTATTCAAAAGGGGTTTATTATATATGTCTTTCATCGGGGATTCAATCAATGGAAAATTCAACATCACACTCTGTTGGATGTCTAGGTAATTCCTCGGAAAATTTATCAATGTAATCATGTACAATAGGCATATATTCAACTTAAACATTACCTTTTCCACCCATAGTTTTTTCCATATATTCCCCAATAATCTCATTCACAGATCTACCTATAAAGGATCTATACATTACTTAGATGATGTGGCATCCTCTATAAAGATAAATACATACAAATATTCATCATGAATGATAATTTACATTTATTGGCAATAAATATTTCCATTATATTTTAAAATACTCTCCATAGATATGATTATATAAACCTTATCCATATATATGATAATAAATTCCTCAATGAGAGAATATATATGTTTCATAATGGGAACCTCCTAACACATCCTTGTTGTAGTGAGAATTCTACTAGATGTTTTGACTAATAAATCCCTTATTAAAGTGTTAGGAAAATATATGACCATCAACACAATAAGAGAAATATAAAAGAGTGTTGGGATCTAAAATCAAATAAATATTTAAGTAAATTTGAATTATATGATTAATTAAACTACCACAACATCTGTGAGAACATCAACCTCAACAATAGCGATTGCATAAGCTTGGATCTATCCCCTTGGCCTCTACTAAGGATTATTCTCTTGATGATTGGGGAATTGGTTTGAATAATGTAACATTAATTTACAATTGATGAACTATATATTATAGTTATATATTTTTTCTTACATTCATTATTTTGATGACCCTTATTGTCATGCTAGAAACAAACTCTCAATCATTTCAAACATTATCCTAGATGTTTCATTTGACAATTTTCACATGATTGAAATTGATTCATATTATTAATCATATTTTATGTGTTTACTTTTTTATGGGGATAATTTTACCTATTATTATCTTGATAACCATTGATTACATAGGATGGATAATTCTCCTTCTCTACTTTTATGGTTTATAAATCTATTTCATCATATGATGAAATTCTTTTTAAAACAAGTTCCCTTTAGAGACTTAGTTTTATCCCTTTGAATAAATGTTTGATATTTCATTATGTATTATGTATGTAATTTTTAGCATACATGGATAGTATTGTAAAGTTATCCTCATACACAGTAATACATTATTCTTCATTTTCCTTTATGCTAAGTGAATTTCAATTCATTTCTGTTCATTTCTCGTGAGAGAAATGTTTGTCAATGAAAGTTGAATTAAAATTTATCCACTCCCTATGTTCTATTTCATCTTCCTACATAGTATTATAAATCAATCACTACCATTGATAAGAATTTAAATTGATAAAATATACTAAAAATAAAAACATTATCTTTTCATCGCACGCCATGGACACAAATATCTTTTCAGGGGACTTAATCCATTCCTATACTACCCAAGGATTTGAAGTTACACTAAAATATAAGGGATTATAAAACATCAAATGATCTGATATTGTAATATCATGCCTTAGAACATCCAGTTTCTTTATATCCTCAAGGTTATTAGTCAAAACCAAGTTCATCTTCCCTGATATTTCCATGATCTGGTTAGTTCCAAAAACAAGTTTATTGGATTTCTCAAGTGGGAAATTTCATTATTAGATAATATTATTGAAACCATTCATTCTTATAGGTCCTATTTCTAGAAAATGGAATAAAAAGAATTATTTTATCATATTTAATTTTTTGAAAACAAAATATATAATTCCTAAACTGTTGTAACACTTAACAAAAATTGAAAATTTATACATTGTTAATCTAAGAATTATAAACATG
The DNA here is from genome assembly GCA_963277665.1 of Viscum album. Taxonomy (NCBI): domain Eukaryota; kingdom Viridiplantae; phylum Streptophyta; class Magnoliopsida; order Santalales; family Viscaceae; genus Viscum; species Viscum album. The sequence goes on from OY728126.1 coordinate 1,160,130,908, forward strand.
GTTTCCTAGGAAATATCTTTAAATCATTAAAATATTTCAAATATTTCATAATGTTTTGTAAATAAAATGTGAATTATCATTATCATGTCCCATGATAGTGTTAAATCATGTGCGTAGTAAGGTCACATTGACCATGCAACAGAATGATGGATGTGATATACTAAAATCAACACTTTTGGGGTTATTACCCCTAGATGAAAATGCTCAAAAACCACATCCAGTTTTATTATCTATAAATGTATGTATTTCTAGGAAAAGATACATCATCTCAACCATAAAAAATAATATAATATTACTCCACAATTAGACACATACTAAATTCATATCATAGGTTTATGTTCCCTAATCAATGTATTCCAATATCAAGTACATATGGTTTCTACTACACATCCTCTAATAGCAAATGTAATAACAACAAATATATGATCCAAGAGATGATGGTTCATATATTATTTTGGAATAGATACAAAGGATATAATACCATAGAACTAATATTTATATTATTATTGGAGATCTAGATACAAATATGCTACATATTTTACAATTAAAAGAATATAAAAAATTTAACGACCATTAATGTTATGCACCCTTGAAACTCATTGAAAGAATTATTATTCATAACCATGGTAGAGGAAATAAAATATAAGTGAGATATAAATCCCATTATGGTTTCATAAAATGGATGTTATCATGAGTACATTTTGAGTAATCAATATAGAATGGTAAATAACTGAAAAAAGTGTCACATAATTGATAACTTGAGCCTGAAATAAAACATTGGATAATATCAATGCAATAATATCAAGGATAATAATAAATAAATTCAAAATGAAGGAAATTATTAATATTGGATTTCATGGTCTTAGAAATCATGATATCTATAAATTCATGACCTCTCACCAAGACTGTTTAATATATGGGTAAGTATACACTATAAACCCATTAAATTTGGACAACTGATTTGATACATGATAACAATCTGTTCATTAAGGTTCTATATACAAATAGTCCCCACTATTCAATACATGTCTGATTAATTACTCATATATTGAATAGTTAGTTCAACTTATAATCAACATTAATTGTAAAAAATGTTCGTATTGAATAAATAATATGTAATATAAATATTTCACATATCAATCTAATTGCATACAATGTAAAAAAATTTATGTAAAAATGATATGTGGTTTACGAAATAACTATATCTATGATAAATAATATAGAAATTTTTGGTTAGTGTAATTTAAATTGATGAAACTAATGTGAATGTTTCTAGATAAAGATAATGACCCCAAAATATAGAATAGATAAGAGATGGTCATAGATTCATCAAAAATATTAGTTTTGAAATAAAATTACATCCTTTATAGAAATAAAGAAATTGGAAGAGAAATATTAAAATATTTTTACATTTAATATATATAATTGTTGAACCATTTAATTTTTTAGAATAATACATATATCATAAATTGTTAATGGATGCAGAAAAATCGTTAAAATAAATATATGTCAAAATCATTCCTTTTATCTTTTTTATTAAAATTAAAAAATAACCCTTTAAAAAACATTTTAAATATTAAATAAATTAATCATAAAAAATATCGACGATATATTAAAGCTTCTTTAATAAGTCATTTGAGTAATTTAATGTAATGTTGTTAATTAATTTTGAAAAATATGTATACAGGATAGAAATATACAAATTAAATGATAAATAAAATTTCTTTTTCTTCTAAACATTTAATTGATTGATCAAAGTGCCAAGGAGAGGAAAATATGGAATAGAATATGGAAAGAAAATAATTATAAATTTTAGAAGAATATTAATGGATCTTGGGTAGTACAAATGATAAGATTACTTTAATGAAAATATAATCAATCTAAAATGAAAAAAAATATTAGAATATAAATTCTTACTTATTTGGTGTCTTTTGAATTGTAACCGCTGGAATAAATAAACATGAATTTAAACAATAATAATAAATAATAAATAGTAATTAATATTATATATATATAATTTTAATCATATACGCCCCATAAATGTGAATGGGTTCATAATAAAAAATTTATCTCAAAATAATGGAAATTTAGACCAAAACCATCACCTCATTCTCCCCTTTATCTAAAAGAATTTGAAATTATAGTATATTTGTTTTAAATATATTATTAATTAATAAAAAAATCATATATTAATATTTATAATATAATATATGATCCTTTTATAAGCTCATATAACTCATTCCTTAACATCACTTTAATATTACTATTTTTTATGTGTTAACTTCCTTGTTTTCTCATGCATGTTTATCAAAGACGTTTTTATTATTGAGAATAAGATATAGTAACATAATATATAGATTTTTATAAATTATATAAATATAATAAGTATTCATTGGATTCATTTTTAGGATAATTCATTAAATATAGACATGGGAAATGATTTAAATCACTTCGTTGAGACGATAGGATATAATAATGCATGAGTGACATTATAATTCACTTAATGGGTGAAAGGGTAATGAATTAGGTGATATATTAAATTTAAATAATCAATATAATGTCATAATTATCACCTATATTCATTATTTAAATCATTATGGATATCCAAGTGATTCCGTCATGGAAAATGAATTACATTGGTTCGTGAGGTTGTAGTCCCCCATACACGTGAGAGATGGTTTTGTTTCCCATTAGATTGAGGGAGAATTATAAATACTATCCCATATTCGTGATAATACCTAAATATATGGGAGAAAATGATTTTATTATACTGGAATTATTAAAATTATTTAAAGGTGGTAAAATAATTAGAAAAAAGAATGAACTTAGTGAAAACAATTACATTTACATAAAAACCCTCCTTTGGATCACTTGTTAAGGTCTATAGGGTTCGAATTTTGGGATTAAAAACACCTATGGAGAGTGGATAATAATTTTTTAGAGGTATTTTATTTTGTTATGTTTAAGATAAATGGATTTAGTGGTGTGAATAAGTTTGTGGAGGATGTACCCATTTATAATTGAGGTGAGTGGCATACTTGTAATTTTCAATGTTTTCAAATAATGACTTGTAATGTTCTCGAAAATATAGCTACAAAATAGATAATATTTGAATGGAAAAATTATATTATTGAAATAATACCAACAAATTTGGTTTAAATAATTTTTAATGTCATTTTAACCAATCTTATTATAGATTAACCTCCTAGTAAACCCGTTTAATCCTTAACCTTGGTAATTCAATTTTAATATTTTCAAAATTTATTAAGAAAAAAAATTACTTTCACATTATAAAATATTATTAAATATTCTTATTTAACTTATTTAATCCATTCTAAAAATTAAATTCATATAATTTTAAAATTTTAAATACTGATTAATCCTGAAAACTGTGTCAAAAAATTGTTTTTCAGGAAATGTGTTCTTAAACAATGATATGATACGATTTTAGATATAAAAATAAGAATAATATTAATAATATTAATATTAATATATAATAAAAATAATATATATATATATATATTCATTTAAATAATTCATCATTACATATTTTTTTAATTAATTAAAATAGAATGATATTATTCATTTTTGAAAAATAGTTTTCTGAAAAATATCCCTTTTACCTAAAATTTATCTTTACATTATTTCTATAAAAGTAATTATAACTACATTTTAATATAATAAATTATATAGAATTATTATAAAAATAAAGAGGATTATTTTGATTCTATATTTGGATTATTTTTAAAATCTTATTTCTAATTGAAATTTTTTAAAAAAATCTAGGATTATTTTGACCTTTTATGTTCGTAATTGATCTTCATCCAATCCAATTAGAATTTTAATTCCATGAAATATTATAATTTTAATTTTATTATAGTTTTATTAAAATATAATTTCCACTTAATATATTTGAATCTTAGGTGCTACAATGGACGAGGGATTTTATGACCTTTCTAAATTAGTTTTTCATTATTATGTCACATTTATTCAAAGGTTGTGTTCCTTGTACTTTAAGTTATGGGTATTTATAATTATGATACTCAAGGTAATATATAAAACAATACTTCCTAAACCTAATAAAATTGATGGAAATTATTAGGTTTACGCCCATATATATACCCAAATTCCCTCAAAAACAATCCTCTATCACGTTTTTTATGACTTCGGTCACTATAACGAGTCCAAAATCCTTCATTTCAATGTTTACTATTAAGGGAAGATTCAAAATTTCCATGTAAGTAACATATTTCCCATAATAATTTCCTTTTTATACTTTTGATACCTATTATTTAATATGATTTAACGTATCAATAACATAGATTTTACATAGTTATTATTATTTAAAAAATTAAAATATAATAATTCAATAATATATTCAACGTTTTCCATTTGTTATAACATGATTTTTGTGGGTTATTTATGGATCCCAAATTAGTGATGCTATAATATTTTCATCATTAATTATTAAAAAACATAAATAATTTCAGTTTATTTTATTAATTATTAATTCCATTTATTTTTATGAATTTGAAATGCTAATTTAAAATGTTTAAATAATTTTTAAGGTAACTCATTTTGGTGGATTCAAAAAAATTTCATAATGATAAATCGTTATTAATTATTTTAAAATATACATATATTTATCATTTAATAAAGGAAACACTTTTGAAAAATAATAGCATTGTGATTTGATTACCTTCAGTATTTTGGAGATAATAGACTTTGAACAGTGAATGATGGTTGAGATCTCTATACCATAGAAATCATGGATAGAATAGAAACATTAACTCCAAATGACTGATATTGAATAATAATGGCCCATTAATTTTTTATTAAAAAATATTATCAAATTATGTTAAGTGAATTTTTTAAAAATATTATATAGATGAATGATAAACTTAAGTCAGTTATACATAGAGTTAAAGTTATTTCAAGAGAAAATGCATCAATGGAAATTTGTTTCATAGATTATTCCCTTTCCATCAAATAGTATTATTTTTTATATTTTTTTATAATTTACATTTCCACTCATAATATCCATTTTAATTAACTTTTACCATATAAAATATGATGTTATGAAATAAATATTCTAATATATTTTTATAATTTTTCTCTTGAATGTAAAAAATATTTATTACAAAAAATATAAGTTTTTCTTCATTTTAATATTAAATATTTTATATAGATATGTATATAGATAAATAAAATAATTAAAATAGTTTGGTATGTTTCTACAAGACCTATAAACAAAGGGATTATGATTAAAAAGATGATTTTATAGCTTATATTGAAAACCTTAAATATTGGATCCCAGAAAACTCAATGAAGGTTGTTAAGATCAAGATTAATGAAAAAAAAATATTATAGCTGTATTGACCAACATGGTGACCTAAATTATCAGAAAACATAATATCTTTATGATAGTTTATTGAGATTAGGAGAAAGGTCATTTATCAAGAAAAAATTATGACTTCTTGTAATACTTTGGGATGTTTTCTGATATATGACATAGAAATATCAAATAGTGGAATGGAGATTATTAGAAAAATTCCAAGATATCCAATATCAATAAAAGTCAAATCATGAATGAAAAATCAGTGTAACACCCCAAAATTCCATGGTATATTTCTCTTTTAATAATAAAATATCTTGCTTTGTACGCAACTTCAAGTTCTAGAACATCAGGACAGATCAAACTAGTCATTAAAAAAGTACTTATGAATATTAATACCCATTTTTTTAAATTTTATAAATTTTATTTTCCAAAATGGACTTCATTTTTTGTTTCAGAATATCAAAATTAGCATAGGGTGAATTTTTTATGAATAGTGAAAAACAATGCGTTATTATTTAAAACTAACTTTTTTATTTAAATAATTACTTTTAATTTATATTTTTTTAATGTCAGAATAGATACATAATACCTATATTGTTACAATTTAATTCACTGGAGTCATTTTATAATAAGTTTAGATTTATAAAATATTATTGAATTATTTACCGTCTTTTACCCACCTTCTAGGCACATTTTCAAACTTGCATAAAACATAATTTTACCGCTTATGTGAATTGAATTTGAAAATTCAAAGAGACATGGATGATATCAGTATGTAAAATGTTGTTCAATAAGATGACAGTAATTTTTGGTGAATAGTAACTATTGAATTTTATATACCACGGTTAAAAGTAAATTCGGTAATTAAAAGTAAAATTGATATTATAATTACCCTAAAACATGTCGTAATTCTATTAGATAAGTGTATTTCAACCAAAATAAACTTTAGGACTAAAATATTATCCTTTTTATCCACTTGTATTAGATTAGGAATTTAATTATAATTTTATTTAAAGAAGAGATAAAAGTGATAAATTAAAATATTAATAACTAAAAAAATTTAATATAGTGTTATAAAAAAGATAAATTAGACTATAAATATTCATTAGAAAGGTAAAAATATTTTATACAACATAGTATTTTATTTATAATTTTTATACATTAAAGAATTAAATTTATTTTTGACACAATGATGATGTTGTAATTACCTTATAAATGAAATATTACAATAATTTATATTATAAATACCCAAATAAATGTAAATTGAGACTTTTGATTCATTAAACTAATTTTCAATGTTAATATAATAATCTTGGGTTGATTAAATAAAAACATTTCTAAGTAATAAAGTTGTTATGACTTTAATAAAAACAAGATACTAAATAGTGTCAAAATTGACATAAATGGGTTTTTTAAAAGAAATACTATTTTATTTAATTATATAATAGACCTAAAAATATAAGGTTAAGACAAAATAATTAGATAAGGTTAGATATATGAATAATGAAACAATTGGGGTTTTCTTTGTAGTTTATTGTATGTTAATTAACCATGTAATAAAAAATACTTGGAGACATGGTAAATGTCAAACTATTTAACTAAGAGTTAAATCTAAAAGATAAGTATAATATGGTGACCTAAACCTATCTAAAACCTATTTTTGGAGAGGTTTTTGACCCATACCCACCTTATCCTCGAAATAAATCCTTTTGGATCCATTAGAAACTGGATATGATTGTATAATAAAATTATATTTCAAGCTTTTCCTAAAGTGACCATCACCTCTCTTATAAAAGGGAACTTCCCCTTATCTCAAAATCACACTTCCAAAGCCATTTGGATTAGAAAAACCCTGATCAAATATCCTCCCATCTACCCTCACTTCATCATAGTGGTTTTCCTTTTATCATAAGCCAACCTAAGGAGCCCTTTTGATAAAATCAAAAGGAATCACCTGAAGAAGAGGTAATTATTTCACCACCTCTTTCAAGTTATTTTCTTCTTCCACTTCGAATTTATTGGTTATTACCATACCAAAATAATAAATCCAGTACATTATTCATACTATGATGTTATTATAAATATTGTATGAAAATATTGATTATTCTATTCATCATTTGAATGAAAAAGTCACCATACGTGTGTACGTACGACTTAGCGTTTCCACATTGTGGTGTAGTTGTTATTCAACACTTCATTATTTGGATGGGAATAATAATTATGTATAATTGATATAAATAACAAATATAACATGTTAATTATTCTTTATATATGATATACCATCTAATTACATATGATTTTACCATTAATATAATGTTATTGTCACTCGTATGTATGTACGGCTTGCGGTCTCCACAACGTGATAAGATTTCATTCCCCATTGAAACCATTATTGAGTAATTTCCATTTGATTATTATAAATAATGTTTAAGAACTTGGTTTCATTATAAATATGTATCAAATACATCCTATCCATAACAAATCTGACTTACGTAAGAAAACATATAAAGGAAAATGAATCTGTTAACACTGGGAACAATAATACTACTGAAATATAATCAATAAAGAATTAGTAGAAGATCATATATGATATCATATTTATGTATCATGTTATTTTATAATTAAAAAATTATTTAAACTTTATAAAATATTTTATCTTTCACTCTACTAAGGAAAAGTACAAGGAATTGGTTTTTCATCTCAGCTTTTATTCCCACGAGATTTATGATATATTTACCACTATTTCATTTTGTGTGGTGTATGTACTGACCATGACTGTATTCTTGGTGTAATATACATTAATTTATGGGTATTTACATCTTCATTAAATGATCCTTATTTCATGGGGTTTATGTTTTTTATGTTACCAAATCAGTAATGGAATTTCAAATTTCAATTTCTACTCATTGGGATTTAAGCATACTTAATTGATTATTTTACTCCAAGATTATGTGTCTAATCACTATTTATTGTTTATGTAGTAATTTCCACTCCCTTTTTTGTGTATATACTTTTGATACAAATAATAACTCCATTGATAATTTCTAAATTCATTGATATGAACTTTATAAGAGTAATCTAAACTCAATTTCCATTCATTAAGTTAAACATCCAAGTCATTGGTGTTGTTTTCTTAAGAATATTTTTGAATTTCATTTGATTTATTTACACTGAATATCAATTAATATTGAGTTTATTTATATTTTTTATACAAATTTATATCATATATTTATCCTTAACCAAAGTATACGGTCTTTATAAGGTATTTTTTCTCAATTTACATTCTATTGATAATTCTTTGTTGTTATGCGCCAATTCACTTTTATATGGTGTATATAATGTCCTTTGACATAATATATCGTGAGTCCATTTATTCTCATGATATTATATAGTATTTATTACCTTAATTATTGGTATTCAAGCGTATCTCATTTGGTTAGGAACACTAACTAAAATATCATTTTAAATTTTTTAATGATTTATTCTTCTAAATCGTTCTCATTAATGTCTAGGTTTTTTAAAATGGTTTCAAAGATTTATTTATATGAACATTACTATTTTCATATTAATATTCCTTTAAAAAGTTTCAATGTGGTTTGCGAAACTTTGATTAAAAAATATATTTTAAATGGCTTCTTGATAAATAGTGATACTTTTAAATGTTCTCAAGAAAAGAGTGATATTTCTCTCAAATAGTTTTGGTGATTATTTTCATCTATGTCAATGTCATTCACTGTTATAGATTGAGATTGATTTATTATTATAAAATCTTCCAAATTGTATTTAATGAGTTATGGTTGACTGTGGATGTGTTTTTATACCATTCATGGTTTGTGGTAAAATTATTGACATTTCTTATACTTGATTTAATAATAATGTTAGGATTATGTTTCACCATTTTCACATGATAAATGAATTGGACTTAGTAAGTGATGGGTGGAGCCCGCTATAGCTCTACAATGCATCGGTAGGTCACATTAGACAATCTAGTTTCTTGGCACAAGGCCTTGATAAAATCTTATTTGTAGACTTGGAACGAGGCCTTAACTATTTGGTTATGATGTTTGCATTTATGAATTCCATAATTATGAAATTATCTATTGATATTAAAAGTGATTATTCAACTTGTATAATGTCCATGTGAATAAGTAAATGGAATTATTTGATTTATATTTTCCAAATAATGCGTATGTTTACGTTCACAAGGATTGTGGTTCATTCTTATACATTGCTTAAATGTTTATGAATGTTTCTGCTATATAGTTATCCTTACTGAGCATCTGATCTCACACCTTTATATGTTTTATTGTTCTTAGGATGTGAAGAAGTATATTATGATTAACCTACATAAATAATCTAAGGGAAATCAGTTTTTCAAAATGGGATACAATGTTTTTTTATTTCACGATGTATTATAAAACATATGTATGTATCTAGTACTTACAAGGCTACCAAACTAATAATTCTTCCGAAACATGATCTCTTGTGATCATGATAATGTTATGTAATAATTAGCCGAATCTGGGTAACTAAGTACGGGTAATTACAGTTGGTATCAGATAAAGTTTAGTAGAAACCTTGGAAACTACATTTAGAAAAAACGCTAATTATAGAACATTACCCAAAGATATAATTTGAGGATTAGTATAGAAGAACATCAAAAAAATTTGGTAATGTAGATAAGTTGTAATTTTTCCAGGAAATACATCCCTTTCTGGATAGGAGTAGGTAGAGAAGGCTCTGGAATAGATGTACCTAGGAGCGAAAAAATCAACAAATAGTTTCGAGCATGACTCGGGGTATCCTGGTACACGACAACGGACCTTGTTGTACTCTTGGTTACGACACTCCTAGGGGATATGGTTAGGATAATTAACATTTTCTTTTCAATTTGATTTGAAGTATTTTAATATAGTATCATAATAAAAAACCTTGGTTAATCCTAAGGTGTTTTATATTGAAAATAAGGTTTCATGAGATTCTCTAAATGATTTTATTACTCACACTATGCTTTCTGTTTTTTAGTCAATGGCTGGATTCCAAGGAAGTAATAGTAACATTTAACATGATGTACAAGGTGGACACAGTGGAGGAAATGGGAAACAAAATGGAATGTTGATATGTGTAAAAGATATCATGTTCATGCTGAATCAATTTTTCGAAAATAGGATCAACAACATATACATTAAGAAACTCCCATACTCAAAAAAGAAGAAAATGTCATATAATAATAAGAGCTCCAACAGTGGATACCATGGACAAAAGGAATATCAATTTCCATCATTCCTGACATGTGGAAGGAGACACCCAGTAAAGTCTCTCAATGGAATAAATAAATGATTTATGTTTGGGAAAGAAGGTCATAAAGTAAATAATTGCCGAGGAAAATTGAAAAGTACTAGGGAACAAAATAAGAATGATCTTAAGAATCCAATTACAGTAATTTTCATTAAATGTAAGGGACCTTGGTATTACCCGAGTCAATGCCCTATTCTATATGATAACCTATAAGTCAAGGAAGAACCTATGTGGAAATAAATTGATAAAAAAATGTTTAAAAGTATTAATGCTATTTGTTGATGGGATTACATTAGAATACTTTTCTCCTGTATGTGTAACCTTGCATTTTGTTTGTGAAAATGTTACTTGAGGGAGAATTATCTTTAATTTGATGGATATAGTTATAAAAAACCATTTCGGTTTATATGATTATTTAAATTGAGATAATTATAGCTTATTATTTTTTTGTTGAAAATGCAAGGTATGAGATAGCATTTGTGGTTAAAATATGTTATGGTTATTTTTGAGGATTTTATCTCATTTTTGGGAATGTTATAAAATTATATAGCTTTTGATAAAGGAAATCACATAGAATGTGTGAAAACTCATCACGTCGAACAATGGTATGGGAATCGAACCTAAAACCAATGTGTAACTTGTATTTATCACCTACCATGGGACTTCATGAAGTATCGGGTTAGTATAACTAATTATTTTTAGATAAATGATTTTATGGATAAAGAATATGTTGATTTTGGGATCTTCTAATTTATCAAATGGATATCATTATTAGAGGAAAATGATTTCGTGGTTAACTGATAAATGTTATTTTGGAAGACATTCGCTCTTTTGGGAACACTATCTATATAAGGAAAATAGAATACTATGGGATTTCATTTGAGGAGTAATGGTGGAATTTTGATTTTAGAAGAATATATGTTCTTATTGTGAACTTATTGTGATTTGGGTTATTTATGGAAATGATAAACCAATCATATAAAATAACTGATTAGGTTAATTACATTTAAGTACATGACTTTATGAGTAGTAGATGTTATTTAGAGATAAATGCTTGATTTATCCGGGAATACTATGTAATCAAATCCATATGGGTTTTGGGTTTAAAATGTAGTTCAGATTACTTTAGATTGTCTTTTTTGAAATTTGGGTATTTTTTGTTTAATTTTGGAGATTAAGAGTAGTATTTCTTTCTCTACAAGATTATCCTTTTTGGGTATCATCTAAAATTATACTAACCATTTTGGTTTTAGTTAATCTCTAAAGACAAGAGAAATATATATCTTATCATTTTTGGATTATGTGATTCTTTAAAATTTGATTCTATCACATTAGTTGTAACCAAGTCATCCTGAATACTCATCGTTTGGAGAAAAGATGAGTTAGTGGTAGAAATTTATTAAAGGATGAAACTCTACGTTTAAAGTAAGAATGTATCCTTATGTTCTCAGTCAATATCATAAATAAATTCCTCAAAATTATGAAAGTAAACATAAAAAAATTGTGTTTCGTTTACTTTTCTTATTGGGAAACTAATGATCGTTTAACCCATCACATGTTTATCATTTTCGGGTAGTTAACTTTCTCCTGATCATGTTTTCTATCACCATCCATCAGAACTTGTTGGTTTTTTTTCTCTTCTATATCCATGTTTTCCTACATGGAACCCTAGTATGGGTTATCTTGGGTGACCTTTTTAATTCTATTTCTTTTTTCTAAATTGATAGTTTTGTGGACTCTTTTTCTGATGTAATTTTTCAACAATGATTTTTTGAAATGTCCAAAACCTAGTTTTTGTTTCCATGTTTAAATTTCGAGGATGAAATTACTTTAATGAGGGTATAATTTTGCACCTAAATCTTCCATTTTATGCTTCTCTTTGAATAATATAATAGCTTGCATTGTACGCAACTTCAAGTTCTAGCACATCACAACAAATCAAACTAGTCATTTAAAAAAGAAGTTATGAATAGTAATAACAACTTTTTAAAATTTTAGAAATTTTATCATTAAAAATGGACTTCAGTTTTGGATTTGGAATATCAAAATTATCTTAGGGAAAATATTTGGTATTTTTCTAAAAACATTAAATATTTGATGAATAGTGAAAACACAGCATTATTTTTTGAACCCGGCTTTTTTATTTAAATATTTTGTTTAATTTATATTTATTTTAATGTAAAAATAGTTACATAATAACTATATTCTTAAAATGTAATTTATTGGTGTCATTTTATAATAAGTTTAGTAATATAAATTTTTATTGGACTTTTTACCCTCTTTTACCCACCATCTAAGAACATTTGCAAATTTGCATAAAACTTAAATGTACCACTTTTGTGAATTGATTTTTAGAAATCCGAGAGACATGGTTGATATAAGTAAGTAAATTTTTTTTCAATGAGATGAAAATTATTATTTTTGAATAGTATCTTTTGATTTTTATTTACCATGGTTAAAAGAAAATAGTGTAATTAAAGGTAAAAATTATATTATAATTACCCTAACACATGTATTAATTATATTGTATAAGTGTATTTAAACCAAAATTAGAATTTGGACTAAAATATGACCCTTTTGATCAACCTGGATTAGATTAGGAGATTTATTTTTATTATTTTTCAAGAAGTGTTAAAATTGTTAAATTCAAATTTTCATAACTGAAACATTTTTAATATAGGGTTATGAATAAGATAAATTAGACTATAAATTTTCATTAGAAATATAAAATTATTTCGTACAACTTGGTAGTTTATTTATAATTTTGAGAATTTAAATAATTAAATTTATTTATGACACAATGATGAAGTAGTAATTACCCTCTTAATGAGAGATTAAAATAATTGATATTATAAATGCCCAAATAATGGTAAATTGAGAATTTTGATGCATTAAACTAATTTTATATTTTAATATTACATGTCAGGGTTGATTAAATATTTTTTTAAGTGATAAAGTTCTTATGACTTTAACAAAAACAAGATTCTAAATAGTGTCCAAATTATCATAAATGTGTTTTTAAAACAAATATTGTTTTACTAAATTACATAATAGACATAAAAATATAAGTTTAGTCTAATGGACATATATAATGGTAGATATATCTATTTATAATCACTTGGGGTTCTCTTGGTAGTTAAAAGTATGTTTATTAACCATATAATATAATAATACAAGGAGACATGGTAAATGTCAAACTATTTAACTAAGAGTTTAATCTAAAAGATAAAGTTCATATGGTGACCTAAACCTATCTAAAACTTATTGGTTGCGATTTTTGTGACACATCCCACCTTAACCAATATATAAATCATTTTTGAGCCATTATAAACCAAATAATATTGTATAATAAAATAATATTTCAAGATATTCCTAAAGTGACCCTCACCTCTCGTTTAAAAGGGAACTTCCCCTTCTCACAAACTCACACATCCAAAGCCATTTGGCTCGACCAAACCCTTCCCAAATATCCTCCCAACTACCCTAAATTTATCGTAGAGGCATTTCTTTGATCAGATTCTATCCTAAAAATCCCTTTTTATCAAATCAAAATGAATCACCCGAAGAAGAGATAATTATTTCACCACCTCTTTCAAGTTCCTTTCTTCTTCCACTTCCTCTTTCTTTGTTATTTCCATACCCAAATAATAACTCTAATACCTTATTCATAATGTTGTATTATTATAAATATGGTATGACCATATTCATTATTCTATCCATCCTATGAATTAAAAAGTCACCATACATGTGTATGTACAACTTATCGTTTCCACGTTGTGGTGTAGTTGTTATTCAACACTTTACTATTTGGATGGGTATAATAATGACGTATAATTGAATTAAATAATAAATATAGCATGTTAATTATTATTTATATATTATATACCATCCAATTACATAATATTTCACTATTAATAGATTGATATTGTCGCTCGTGCATACATACGACTTACCGTCTCCATGACTCGATAAGATTTCATTCCCCATCGCAAAAATTCAAGAATAATTTACATTTTATGATTAAAAATAATTTTTAAGAACATATTGTCATTATTATCTTGTATAATATACATCCTATCCATAAAAAACTTGACTTATGTAACAAAACATATAAAGGAAATCAAATCAGTTAACACCCGAGACAATGACACTACTAAAATATAATTAACAAATAAATAGTAGAAGATCATATATGATATCATATTTATGTATGAGGTTATTTTATAATTTAATAACAATTATTTTACCATTATAAAAGATTTTAACATACCCTTGATTAAGGAAAAGTAAAAGGTAAGGGTTTTTCATCTCACTTTTTATTCCAGTGAGATTTATGCTATATTGGACACTATTTCCTTTTTTGTGGTGTATGTAGTTACCATGATTGTATTATTGGTGTAATATACGTTAATTTATGTGTATTTACATCTTAATTGTATGATCCAAATTTTATGGGGTGAATGTTTCGAAATTTACCAAATCGTTAAGGGAATTTCAAATTCCAATTTCCTCAAATTGGGCTTTTCACATACTTTATTGATTATTTTACACCAAGATTATGTGTGGAATCACTATTTTTTTTATGTAGTAATTTCCACTCCAATGTTTTTTCATATACTTTTTATACACATGAATACTCCATTTATAATTTTCTCAAGTCATTGATATGAATTTGATAAGAGTAATCTTAACTCAATTTCCATTTATCGAGTTAATCATCCAAGTCATTGGTGTTGTTTTGACAAGAATATGTGTGAATATCCTCTTATCGATTTAAACTAAATATCCATTCATATTGAGTGTATTTATATTTTTTGAACATATTTATGTCATTGATTTATCTTTATCATAAGGATACAGTCTTTATAAAGGATTTTATCTCAATTTAAATTCCATCGAGACTTCCTTGTTGTTAACCACCAATTCACTTTTATATGGTGTATATACGGTCCTTTGACATAGTATATCATGAATACATTTATATTTATGATACTATAGAATTTTTATTTCCTCGGTTATTTGTATTCAAGCGTCTCTCATTTGGTTCGGAACTTTAACTAAAATATCTTTTTAAATGTTTTAATGGTTTATTCTTCTAAATATTTCTCATTAATGTCCTTATTTCTTAAAATCATTTGATGTATTTATTTATATGGACTTAAATGTTTTAAAATTAAAATTCCTTTCAATAGTTTCGAAGTGGTATGGGACACATTGATTCAAAAATCTATTTTAAATGGATTCTTGATAAAAAGTGAAACTTTTAAATGTTTTAAAGAAAAAGGGGATATTTTCCTCAAATAGTTTTACTGGTTATGTCCATCTCAGTCGATATCTTTCATTATTCTTGATTTATATTGATTTATTATGATCCAATCATTCATATTGTATTCAATGAGTTATGTTTTACTTTGGATTTATTTTTTATACCATTCATGGTTTGTGGTAAAATTATTGACATTTCGTATAAAAGTTTTAATACAAATGTTGGGATTATGGTTCACCCTTTCATATGAGAAATGCATTGGACTTAGTTAATGATGGGTGGAGACCACTATAGCTCATCGATGCATCGGTGGGTCTTATTAGACAAAAAGGTTACCTGGTATATTTCCTTGACAAAATCCTATTTGTAGTCTTGGCACAAGGACTTGACTATGTGGTTATGATGTCTGGAATTATGCATTTCATCATTATGAAATTATCTGTTGATATTACATGTGATTATTCAACTAGTAGAATATTCATGTGAATAATTAAATGGAATTATTTTATTTATCTTTTCCATATTATGCGTATCTTTACATTTCAAAGTATTGTGTTTTAGTCTTATACATTTCCATAAATGTTTATGAACGTTTCTTCTATATTGGTATCCTTAATGAGAATCTGAGCTCACCCAATTCTTTGTTTTATTATTCCCAGGATGCGAAGAAGCATATTATGATTAACCTATAGGAATAGGTTAAGGGGAATGGGTTTGTTCAATGGGTATACAGTGTTGTTTTTATTATTTCACGATGTAATGTAAAACTTATGTATATATCTAGTACTTCCAACACAACTAAACTAATAAATATTTCAAGAATTGATATCTTGTGATCATGCCAATGTTATGTAATAATGCCCCGCCTATGCATAACTAGGTTCAAGGAATTACAATAGGTGTGGTGCTTGATCATCTGCATAAATCCATCATGGTTGATGCTAATCCATAATATATCACTCCTAAAAAGAATATTTTTCGAATGAACTAAAAGTTCATGATATCACTAATTAAAACAAAAAATTATACACTTAAAATTATGTTTTATTATTATGGAAATATGTGGAATACAAAAAAATTAATTCCATTAGAAATAAGTACTTTAATGAATAAAAAAATATAGATAGGTGAGTAGGAATAGAAAATAAAGGTACAATTTATGGAAATTATTTTTTGTTTTAAGTTTATGGAAATGAAATATGTATTTTTCATAATGAAAAAATAATTACAATGGACAATAGAGATATCCGTTCAAAACAACTCTGGGATCATCTAGTAAGTTAAAAACCTGTAATTGGTTTCAAAAAATGTAGGATGAGGAAGATATATCATATATTGTGGTGGAATATATATATTCACCACCAATGGATACAAAGTAATATGATTGTTTCAATATGAAAATAGATGAAAAAAAATATACAATCAAATATTGTTTTCAAATAAATGGATTGAACTGGAGTTTAGATCCTTTTTATAAAATTAATTTTCCATATGAAGGGACATAATCATAAAAATATGATGATAAATGATTTTAATAGATTGGAAAAAATTAAATAATGAGGATTATTGTATATGGAAAGGAAACAATTCGAGGAAAATGAATGAGGATAATAGATGACTTATATTTTAAATTCCATAGTAAAAATTTAATTATTATAAATAAATTATATGATTTGGACCATTCAATAAACTTCACCAATGATATTTTTACATCCAAGGTAATGGAAGAATAAACAATGAGGAAATGTAATTATACTAAATTGAATTTCATCCTCATTAGTGGTCAAGAGAATCTGTGGTTTCTATTAAAGGATTATGAAAAAGAAATTATAATATAAAAGTCTTGGCTAATTGATCCAAAAATACCAGAAATTTCTTATTGAATAAATGATGTTCATGTGATCTCACATCGCTTTCACATGATCAACTCATATGTGTATTGTTTTATAATAGGAAAATATCATCAAGAAAACTAAATGTTGAAATACTAGAAGTCAATAAGGATTTTAGATTTTTGTCATCTTCAGTTTTATAAATAAATTTCACCAACATTTATTGATTGAATGAGGCATGATATCATATTCATCGATTAATATAGTAGGATGTCATGTTTGACTGTGATAAATCACTAATATAAGGTTTCTAATTTTATAACAAGTTATTATAGAATTCAGGATAATATTATTGGATAATAAATATTGATGTTTTTCAATGAAAATAGTATATATTTTATTAACATCAAAGGGTAGGATTATATTGAGGATATTGGTTAAAGGAATTAAGTTTCTATGATGATAATTCACTAAAAAATGTGTAATTGAGTGGTGGAACAAGATTATTAAATAAAATGTATTAAGTGATTCCTTATGAAAAAATACATTTTAGTAGATTTTTGGAATTAATTGTTCTTGACATAAATTTATATTAAAATTACATATTTTTTACCTCATATTGATTACAATACTTGATATTAAATCTGACATGGTATGTGTCAGGACCCATCCCTCGGGGCTCGTGTCGTGACTTCCCCAAACCCACATTCTATAGGCCAGGGGTTGGAGACTTGCACTGAAAATACATATCCCTAAAATGGTAAGGAATTTCCTTTACAACTGAACAAACACACAATCTAAGAACACAACAAGATGAATCCATGAAGTAAAACTACTGTAATATAGGTGTGTACTAAAAGTAAAGGGGTCGGAATACAAGCCCAACTCAAAGGTACAACTATAACTGAAAAATATAAAACAGCACCTAGAATCATCCACTGAGGATTCTACATGAAGGGTAGGTATAGATCGTCTCCAGGTCTCTCCATATCAGCCAATATCCCCTATGTACTACCTGGTTGTGGGTCCCTCAAGTCTCAGCCAAGCTGCTCATCATCTGCACAAGACACAACAAGGTTTGGGTGAAGCCCAAGCATGGGTGAGTATAACAATACTCAGTAGAGACCCCAAGACCCCTGAAGGTCTCTCATTATTCCATAGATGAATAACACAATCAAGATCCCAATCAGAATGCACAACGAAAAATATTCATCTCAAACAAGGTATATGTAAAGCACAGAAGTACATATGATTAGTCGAGAAGCTAGACCATCTTATTCTTTCAATAGGCACTACTAGTGACCATATGGAGTCTGAACCACGTAGTATCGGTAAGTACTAACGCCCTCAAGACCCACACTGGATCTGATCCGCCCAGAATCGATAGGTACTAACCCACTCAAGACCCAAATAGGATTTGACCAGCCTGGTGTACATAGTTATTAACCCCCACAAGACCCGCATAGGATATGACCCACACATGATCGGTATGTGTTGAAGCACATAGGATCACTGAGTGCTGACCCACACATGATCTGACTCACAAAGTATTAGTATGTCGATGATCCACGATAGGCCTCTCTAAGAATGGTCCACATCAAGTCGATTAATTCTGATCAACACTGGATCGCTAAGTGCTGATCCAAACAGGATCGCGATTTACTGACCCACACAGGATCGCTCGGTACTCACCTTTGTATGATCTGTCTCCATCCTCCATCTCACTATCAGCCACTGGATTCCAGGTCATAGTAATCTTGATTTTGGGAGAACCGCTCCAAAATACATCGGTCGTATTTCAACCAGCATGATGTCCAATGAAGAAGTAACCCGATGATCCATCACGTCATATGGGTTCCAAAATAACTGACAGCGCGTCAACCTAATGCATGGTCTCTAAGTTATTGGCATTTTAGTTCTGGGGGCCCGATTGGAATTGGAGTTGATCTAACTCGGTCTTAATCCAAATTTCTTCAAAACTCTAGTAGTGTATATCAAACGGACAGTCTCCTACCAAGGGTCCCAGTGTTACAGACGATTCGTCAAACGGACATCTTGTTCACCAGTTACGACTTTTTAAATGCTTCTGGGACCGAGAGGGGTCCAGGTGTAGTCTGACCTATTCAGACTGACCTAGCCCATCCTGCCAGGTGGCCCGACCCACTAGGTTGCATGACATGCATGAGTCGCGTGGTCTGCTGCTCCCGAATGGCTCCAAAAATCCATTCGGCTCCTTTATTGGCGGCTCCAGGTGGCGCCGCCTCATCACCCACAGGACCCGCAGGGAGTGGGTCCCCTGCATCACCACATCTTTGAGCCACGACTCCCTTCAATGCAGCGTGTGATGGCATGTTGCCTCCACCTCCACGGTCAGTAGTTGTCGACTGTCTGTCCGACCACCGTGACACTGAATGGCACCATTGTGTCGGTTCCGCGCAGGTGTCGCATTGTCACTTTTTCTACAGGCCACTGGGTGAGCTTCGGTGATCCATTCATCCTTTAGGACTTGACTACGGTCCTCTAGGGATTCCATCATCATTGTGCACCTCTCAGTTTCAAAATTCTATCAAATTGAAACAACCCACCTCCGAAGAAAGCAGTGAAAAACAAGCAGCGGAGGGTCCGGGCCTTGTTTGTTTGGCCCATGCCATCCGCGTTAGAATTATAACAAGTGGGGGTAAATTAAACTTCATATTTAAAATAATGATAAACATCGTTCCAATCCCCAAAACATCCACCTATAAAATTAAAGAACCATGAAATGAATCGAAGGAATTTTGTGAATTAAATAACAACCCCAACCTTGGGAAAGGTTAGAGATATCACAGTCATCGGAAAAATGAGAGACCCCATTGGAGTGTGGTCATCCACATTTGTTGATCCTGAATCATCGCCGCCCAAGCTTCCATCCACCATCGGTGGAAGAGGTCACATCAATTCTCCATAGGTTACTTTCGTGGTGAAGTAGTGTCAAAACTCCACCATGAGCCTCACTTAAATATATGGGGGAAAGGTGAGTAACTCCACGAGGAATTAATGAGGTTCATTTCATGAATGAACCTATTAATTATCAAATGGTGCGGTTAAAAATAAAGGAGATTAAATCCATTAGTTGTCTTGGAAATTCACCGGCCCCTACTACCGCCACTCATCTGCTGGAGAAAAAGAAATAAACTAACACTATCTGTTATTTTTATTTTTATTTATTATAAAGTCCAAAATTTAACTTTTTCTCTCGACTAACAGCGGTTGAAGTGAAGCTTCCCTTAAGCAAATCACAAATCTACAGATTCAATGTTTCCACATATTTTTAATCTGATCACCATTCCCAAATATAGAAAACGCCACCCTCATGTGTACTGAATGTACCATAAAAAAGTTCAAAAATTCATTCTGGGTACATCAGGACTCAGAATCACGCGCTTTCAATTTTCTCAGACTCTCAATAATACCAAATAGTTTTAAAAAAAAATTTACATGGAATTTTTTGGGCCTTTAAATTTTCACACATTAGGGATTTTCATCCCTGAAAGCTACAAAAATAACTATGGGAATGGCTGGGGGTACTGAGAAGGCATCTGAGACTCCCACACCCATGTTCTCTCCTAGAGATTCTTGTGCTACCAATGAACTCGTACTAGAGGAATCAACTGCCCATGAAGGACCCAATCCAATTGATCCTTTGTCTCCACTGAGAACTCCACAAACCTCACCCCATCATCAATGTCCATCTCTCAGAATCCAATAACGTGTGATGGATCATGCACGTATCTCTTCAGATCTGACACATGGAAAACATTATGCACTTGGTACATCTATGGGTGAAGATCTAGATGGTATGCCACCTTACTTTCTCTACTTCGGATCTTGAAAGGTCCTATGAACCTTGGAGATAGCTTGCCGCCCTGGCCAAACCACTGAACCCATATGTCACATTCTAGCTCTGTGAAGTATTCATCCACTCTTGGATGATCTTCACCTTCTCTGTGGTATCCTGTACCAACTCTGGACCCATAAGTGTTGACTCACCTTAGTCTGTCAAGGAATGATTTGATCTTCATGGTCTCCGATACAAGGCCTCAAACGGTGCCATGCTGATGGTGGAGTGAGAACATTTTTTGTATGCAAACTACACCAGTGGAAATTGGTCCTCCCAATTGTGGACAAAATCGAAGCCACAATAATGAAGCATGTCCTTGAGTGTTTGTAAGGTTCACTTCGTCTGACCATCTGTTTGAGGGTGAAAGGCAGTGCTCAAGCGTAGCTGAGCCCCAAACACCTCCTACAACCCCTTCCACAAAGGGGATGTCAAATGTGCGTCGTGATATGTTATGATCATCGATGGCACTACGTGAAGTCACACAATCTCTTGCACGTGGAGGCATCCCAAGACCTCTATTGATCCTTGCTCTTAGATGGGTAGGAAGTGGGCCGACTTGTTGAGTTTGTCATCGATCGCTCATATACAATAATGGCCCCTGGATGTACGTGGTAACCCTGTCATGAAGTCCATAGAGATACCATCCCACTTACACTCTGGTACCTCATGTTGCTCAGCTAAGCTCGTTGGTACCCGATGCTCTTCCCTCACATGCTGACAAGTGAGGCATCATGATACAAACTCTACCATTTCTTTATTCATCCCTAGCTAGCAGTACTTTTGCTAGAGGTCCTCGTACATCTTTTCCACTCCAGGATGTACCACTAAATGGGATGTGTGTAAGTCCCTCAACGCCTCCTCTTGAAGCATCATTATTTCCATAGTGCATCCTCTAAAGAGAATGATGTGTACCCCACCTTCAGAAAATCCCT
This sequence comes from Viscum album, assembly GCA_963277665.1. Lineage (NCBI taxonomy): Eukaryota > Viridiplantae > Streptophyta > Magnoliopsida > Santalales > Viscaceae > Viscum > Viscum album. Next base: position 1,160,153,454 of record OY728126.1, read on the forward strand.
CAGGAGCCCTTCTTGCAGATATCTAAGCATGAAAAGCCTTGCATTCAATGTCCCTAAGCTATGCCTCTCTGAATTGCAGTAGAAGTGGGGGAGTGAAAGTCATATACTTGAGGTAAGCTTCTTTATCCCTCTCTATGAAGGATATCTACAATGAAACTAGATGGTCGGTCGCCTCACTCAGCAACTGTAGACCAGACCTCCTGGTGAGTGCGTCTACTACTACGTTCCCAATCTAAAGAGTGTATATTACTTAATGGTCATAGTTCTGGAGGAACTCTATTCATCGTCGGTGTCTCTCGTTCAGGTCCTTCTATGAAAATATTTACTTGAGACTCTTGTGATCAGAGTAAACAATAAATCGGTCACCTTTCAATTAGTTCTACCACATATTTAGTGCCAAAACTATTCCTGCTAACTCTAGTTCATCGGTAGAGTAGTTCTTCTCATGCTCCCTCAACTACTGTGAGTTGTAGGTGATCACTGCTCTCTCCTGCATCAGGACACAACCCATTCTGGTCCCTAATGTGTCGCAATAAACCACGCACCCAATGCCCTCTTCTGGTAGCCTCAAGATGGGAGCACTCATCAGCCTTCGCCTCATCTCCTAGAAGCTCTTTTGGAACTCCTCTATCCACAAGAATGGCTACCCCTTCTTCGTCAAAGCTAAAAATGGTGTCTCTACACTACACAAGTCTAGTACAAATCTCAGGTAGGATCCATACAATCTATGGATACTGCGTACCTTGATCACACTCCTGGGTGGAGCCCATACAAGCACTGACTCTATCATTTTCAGATCTACTGTGACTCAATCCTTCAAGATAACGTGTCCCCGGATGTGAGATTCCCATATTCATAATTGGAACTTCAAGTGTTTTCAGTAAAGCTGGTGCTCTCAAAGTGTATCCAGAACTATCTACAGGTGTGTGGCGTGATCCTCCTCCAACGTTGAGTATATCAAGATGTTGTCGAAGAATACCACCACAAAGCGATCGAGGTATGGATGAAAGATCATTTTCATGATCCCTGTGAACACTTTTGGTTTTTTGTTCATACCGAAAGGCATCACCAAGAACTCATAATGGATATACCGACATCTGAAGGCTGTCTTCGATACATCCTCATCCCTTACTCTGATATGATAATAGCCTAATATGAGGTCTATATTTGAAAACCATATACCTCCCTTCATCTAGTTGAAGAGATCATCGATCCTTAAGAGTGGATATTTGTTTTCCATGGTCTCCTGGTTCAGGTGCCGATAGTCCACACAAATCCTCATGCTCCCATATGCCTTCTTGGCGAACAAGACCGGGGATTCCCATGGGGACACACTGAGCATTACGAACCCCTTTCCCTACTAGTCCACCAGCTATACCCTCAGGTCACGGAGCTCCATGGGATCCATCTGATATGATAGTGTATATATCAATGTCATCCCTAGGTTTTGGTCGATGTGAAATTCTACCTATATTTGAGGACGTAGTCCTGGAACATCATCATACTGGTCCACCATAACAGGATAGATCAAACTCCTCACATTAACTACTCTGAGGGTAAGGGTATCCAACCGATGAGTGATTGGTCACACCCTCCTACGAGTAATTCCATTATATGCCGCAAAGGTTCCATTCTTTCCAGTGAAGGTAAACCTAATCCCATCCTCATGGACACACCACACTTTTCACCTAAAATAGTCAATTAGAGCATTGACTATGGATACCCTATCCATACCCAAGATAATATCGTAAGGCCTCGATGTTGTTACTATGTGATCCCAGATGAAGCTCTCACATCCTAGACTGAGATCACGCTACCTATACTAGTGTGAAATTGCTGAATCTTCCCCTGTAGGAGTCTCTAATCGTATGGATTGAGCCAACGGCTCCATAAAAATCTCTGAGCTTCGACTGATTGTCGTGGAAATTAAATAGTGACTGACACCTATGACTATGTGTACTTCAACTAGGGTCGAATTGATATGGATCATACCTCTAATCATTTCTAGAGCGCTGTGGTCATATGCTTCAGCTGCCTGAAGCAGTGCTCTCTCCTTTTCACCTACTCCATGTGGTCATGGTGGACCTATTAGTGGTGGTTGCGGTAGAACTGCAAATCGCCACCCACCGCCTACTGCATGACCTGCTCCTCTGCCCCATCCACTCCCCTGCAGACCACCTTGCTCGAATCGCTTCCACTTTCTCAGTGGTCCCTCAACAATCTGCTAATCATCGGTACAACGGGTCGAGAAGTTGCAGCCATGTGGCCCTACATGCTGCATGTGAATCACACTCTATGTCCCAGCAAACCTTCTCTGCCTTGTAGTCTCCGAACCTCCAACCCTACGTCCCGGGGTCATCCACCAATGGGTCTGGCTCACTTGGACCTACGCATCATCTATCAACTACCTCATGCAGATAAATCATCTACCTATTGTCTAGTGGTGTCTCTCACTGTCGATGCCAGCTCAAATATGAATCTCTCCACCAACAATTCTCCCTCTATCACTCCAGTATACATCCAGATATTCAGCGATATCATTGACGCTCTGATATCACACCAGTGACCCTGCTCAAAAGTCTGGGCATTGAATATTGGGTCCTGGACCATATCGATGGAGTAGCATGAGAGTTCAGTGAATCTCACCAAGTACTGGGATACTATTATGTTGCCCTGCTGTAAGTGCAGGAGAACCTGAATACGCACAGAGCGTAGTGTTGCTGCAATGAACTCCGCCCTGAAGAGGCTCTCAATGTCCATCCAGCTAAGGTTCACCTTTTCATGTTTCTAGAGCGTCATGATACACCATTTCCATGATGTACCCTGGAAAAGGTTAACAACTAGGATAACAATCTGCTCTATTGGTGTCCCAACCAAGAGAAAACTCTAGCAACAACCTCTTGCCAGTCCTCAACTGCTTTGGGATCTTTCTCGCCTCAAAACCTCAGAGGCCTCTACCTATAGAACTCTTACAATGGGCTCAGTCAGCATTAATGGTCTGCTGGCAGGGCTGGTGATATCTGCTACCCAACGGGTGGTGCTACTACTGGTGCACCATCTGAAGGTGCTACCACAGTACGAGGGACATGCACCAAAGCCTCATCGATCAGTGAGCCGCCTTTGTGTACTCTCTTTAGAATCCTGGATAACTATCTATGCGGCAGCATCCTGAAAAGAAATAGGTGCACCACGATCAATAAGTTATACATGGTGATCTGACTCAAAAGAGATCAAAGTTAAAACATTTACAAAACACATGCAATCAGTAATTTTGTGCACCAATTCAGAAAAAAAAAATTCAGGGTCCTGGTGTATGGATACGCTGGACGCCGCCCCAACACTGGACTCCCCAAACTAAAAAACATACTCAAAATACATAACACTATTTCTCCATTAAAAAATATATGAGTTATAGTTCATCGATAGAACCTAATCCTTTGATACCACATTGTTATGACATGCCCCCTGGGGCCCAAGCTGTGACTACCCCATGCCTGCCTTCTATCGGCCATGGGATGGCGACTAGCACCAAAAAGGTGTATCCCTAATATGGGAAGGAATTACCCTTAAACCTGTACAAACACAAAATCCAAGAATACAACAAGATGCATCCACAAAGTAAAACTGTAGTAGTATTGGTGTGTATTGAATGTAAAGGGGCCAGAATACAAGCCCAACTGAAAGGTATGACTACCACTGAAAAATAAAAAACAGCTCCTAGAATCTCCTGTCAAGGATACTACCTGAAGGGTATGTAAATCTCGTCTCCACTGCTCTCCAAATCATCCAATATCCTCTATGTACCTTCTGGTCCAGGATACCTCAAGTCCCAACCAAGATAGTTGTCATCGACACAAGACACAAAAGGGTGCGGGCGAAGTTCGTGCATGGGTGGAATAACAATACTCAGTAGGGATCCCAAGACCCCAGAAGGTCTCTCATAATACCATAGAGGAATAACACAAGAATGATCTAAATCACAAAGAACAAATAAAAAGACTCAACTTAAATCAGGTATAAGTAAAGCACAGAAGTACAGATGATTAGTTGGGATACTAGATCAGCTTATTTTGTCGAGATCCACTGCTCCTAACCATACGAAGTCTGCACCACACAGGATCGGTAGGTACTAACCCCCGTACGACCCACACAAGATCCGAACCGCCCGATGTCGATAGGCACAAACCCCCTCAAGACCCACATAGTATCCGACCCACCATAGTATATAGTTTATAACCCCTGCATGACCCACAAAAGATTTTACCCACACAGGATCGGTATGCGCTAACCCACACAAGGTCGCTAAGTGCTGACCCACACAGGATCAGACCCACACATTATTGGTATGCCATTGATACAAGATGGGTCTCTCTAAGGTTAGCCCTCATTAGGTTGTGTACTACTAATCTATACAGGATCGCTAGGTGCTAATCCAAAAATGATTTCTTGGTGGTGACCCACACAGGATCGCGCAATACTTACCTTCATATGATCTCCCTCCAACCTCCACCTCACTGCCACCCACTGGATTCCCACTCATAAAATTCTTGGTTATTGGAGAACAACTCCTCAAGACATCGTCCAAATTTCAACCAGAACAAAGTCCCATGAAGAAGTAACCTGATGATCTCTCACATCATAAGGGTTCTAACGTAATAGATGGAATGTCAACCGGATGCTCGGTATATATGTTATTGGTATTTTAGTGTTGAGGGCCTGGTTGGATTCAGAGTAGATCTAACCCGGTCATCATCCAAATTTCTCCAAAATATTGTGGAGTATCTCAAAAATGAATTTCTCACTCCAAGGTCCCCAGTTCCATAGATGGTTCATCATACAGATGTCTGGTTCGCAAGTTATGACCTTTTAAGCATTTCTGAGCCCGATGGGGTCTGGGTCTGGTCCGACCACTTGAACCGGACTGGGACGACCCGACTCGGTTTTGGTCGATGTGACCCAGTTCGGGTCCGACTCGACATGGTTGCACTGGGCCATGGACTGGCCCGGTCCACCGGCTGCGCACGGCCAGTCGGATGGCGCGACCCGCGTGGGTTGCGTGGTCTGCTACTCCCAAACAGCTCAAAGGAGCCTTTCAACTCCTTTATTGGAAGCCGGAGGTGGAGTCACCTCATCACCCATGTGACCTGCATGGAGTGGGTCCTTTACATCTTTGCATCATCCAGTGACGGCTCGCTTAATCTCGGCACGAGACATCACGCCGCCTCCACCTCCACGGCCAGCTGTTGTCGGCCGCTTGTCCGACCACCATGGCACCGAGCAGCGCCACTCTTCCATTGTGACCAGCAGTTTCCAGCCGCCACCCTCATTCACTAATGCCCATTGCTGGAGCCACCGCACTGTTTCCGTGCCGGTGCTTCTTCTGCGGGCCACCGGGTGAGCTCTAGTGGTCCATTCTTCCTTCTAGACATGCCTACAGTCCTCTCAGGATTACGTCGTCATTGTGCGCCTCTCGATTTCAAGGTTACATCAAGTTGGAATAACCATACTTTGAATAATGTAATGAAAAACAAGTGGCAGAGGTTCCGGGCCTTATTCATTTTGCCCACGCCCTCTTTGTTTGAATTATAACAAGTGGGGGGTAAATTATACATCATATTAGAAGCAATGATAAACCATGTTCAAATCACACGCAACATCCACCTGCAAAATTCAAGAATGAGGAAAAGATTCAATGGAATTTCTTAAATTAAATAACAACCCCTACCTTGTGAACCATCATAGGTATCGCGGTCATTGGAAGAAGAAGTGTCCCCATCGGATTGAGGTCATCGACATTTGTCGATCCTGGATCATTGCCACCCAAGCTTTGGTCCTCCATCGATGGACCATGTAGCGTCACTTCTCCTGATATTTCTTTCATGGTGAAACCTTGAAAAAACTCCACATTGAGGCTCACATAAATATAGGGGTGAAAGGTGAGTGACACACCAAAGAATTAATGAGTTTAATTTAATAAATGATCCTCTTCATTACCTAATAGTGCGGATAAAAATAACGGAGATTCAGGCCATTAATTGCCTTGACAATTCACCGGTCCCCACCACTACTTCTCATCCTATCGAGAAAAAGAAATAAAATAAAATGTAAATTTATTTTATTATTTTTTCTGTAATGTTCAAAAATTAACTTTTTCTCCCAACCTACTACGCTTGAAGTGAATCTTCCCTTAAGCGAATCCCTGCTTGGCGGATTCAATGGTACCCTCATATTTTTAATCTGAGCACCGATTCAAAAGGTAGAAAACACCACCCATGTGTTTAATAAACATACTATAAGAAAAGTTCAAAAATTCATTCTGGGCACACCAAGCCTCAGAATCATGCGCTGTCAATTTTATGCAGACTCGCAATATTCACAAATATTTTTTTTTAAATTACATGGAATTTTCATGGTCTTTACAGGATGAAACTGAAATTTAAAGTAAATTTTTTATTATCAATAATGTGAAAATACACAAAAACTTTGAATCTCAAAGAGATAATGGAATTTTTAGTGAATATTGATGAAATAGTAAGGGATTAAAATTTTTTAACATATGGATTGGAAAAATAATTGAAAAAAAAGATTTAACCATTATAGAGAATAAGTATATAGTTTAAAAAATTGATTGAAAAAATAATATTTTGATGAGGTTTCTAGTTTTGGGGAGCACATGGGGTTGATATAGACTTAGATAATGACATGGATGATGAGGATGATTAGAAAAATTCATTAGTTATAATATATACCAAAACAAATTAGTACATTGTAGAAATTAAAACCTTGGTGATAGGTTTAATGCAGTATAAACAAGGATAACGAAGACTCTATATCAAACATCACTATTATCACTAGTTGATATTAAAAGTATTAATGAGGTAACTGAAAATGATTTTGAAATCCATGATATGAATGAAGATTGTGGATGAATTTGGAATAATCATACATGATTTATTTTTCTGAAACTAGAGGAAAAACAATTTTCAGATCCATGTCGTTTTTCTAGAAAAAAAATTAACAATGATATAAGAGATACTAAAACAATAATGACTTTTGGGAAAAGAATACTCCTAAATTAGTGGAATAAATGTGTGTGATAAGTTTTTTTGTTGTAGAAACACCATTATTAACAATGATAAATTATTAAAAATGAGAGTAAAATGGAAAATTCTAATGTAAAATAAGAGGGTAAAGAACACTGAGATTTACATGGTTTAATAAATGATCCTTTTATCCGTGTACAGGTAAAAATATTAGTATTTTAAAGGATCTCAATTATAATGATATTTCTCAAAATCACAAACATTGAAACCCTAGCTCAAATGAGCACATAAATAATGTAGTGCAAGTGGTCCACTAACCACATATTAATTTTACTGTGTTATAGTAACGGATGACTAAAATTATGAAGAGCTACAATACCATTATCTCCAAATTCTAAGAAGATACACTAAGAAATTTAATTTTGTCAATTATATAGTTCCTTGAAGATGTGACTGATCATCACCAATATAGTTTGGACAATTTTTCTATAGTACCCATTGATCGAGGTTCATTAACCACATACCCCGGAGAAGGGGCATGTGGCCCCTTGAAAGGCCCATGGATCTCACCATAGAGGTTGAAACATAGAATTTGTAGCCTGGTGTGCAGTATAGGCTGCCAATAGTTGTCCCAAATTCATCTAGAGATCGAGTCACACTGGTCCAATAGTCTTCCACTTGGATCTTGATCTGTCATTCTAACCTAGTTTGATGGTACTAAAGTATACAACTTATGTATTCTGATATCCTTCTATTATTCGCTCACAATTGTGTGAATTCAATTTAATGATTCAATTTCAAGATGGTTATTTATTAAATAATATTTATTTTTAATTCCATTCTCTCATATTGTTCTATGATATTCTTCCTCTCATCATTGAATCATCAATGAATACCAATAGAGGCTCAACATCACCTCAACTTTTATATTTCAATCATCATAATCGATATGTCTTCCATATTGTTTTCTTCCATAAAACTTCTATAATGTAATATACCCACCATGTATCAATCCACTAATAAAATGGTACATTATATTAATTTTCATTATTAGGTCATGAAATAGTAGGATCTACCGTATATTTATAAAACTTTTACTATTATAGTGAAAAAAAATTTCAATATCTTTCTGTCTAGCTACTCTAGTAATTTCATCAACCAATCTATCTCCAACTTGGATTAGGTTACGATAATGTATTTAACCACTTTTGTTGATAAATCTACTACATTCTGGAACTGAGATATCAAACTCACTATTGTTCCTCTACATGTATAAACATATACTGTGGTACTCATCATGTTATCAACATCACTTCCACATTCAACATCTACAAACCACTATAATGAATTTCATTTTCTAAAGAATAAATATACTTCTTTAATTAAATTTAGGTGTCATAGTATCAACTTCCAAGCTTCCCAATGTTGTCTTATAGGGTTATCCAAGTACCTACTCACAACTCCCACTACATGAGTAATTTATACACCTGTAAAGACTTTGGAATACCTCAACATTCTAAAATCAGATGCTTATGGAAAATTCTCTATATTCTCAACCTTTTCTTCAATCATTTGAAATTGATTCTTTTGAAATTTAAAATGTCTTGTCATTGAGTAGAATTTTTTTGTGCTTCCATCATACTAAATCCAATAACAAACATTATAATGTAGTTACATGTCATAACATCAAGGTTCGAGTTGTGTGGTATCTCTTCATCTTCTTTCCCAAAATCTTTCTAAATTATCAAAGTTTTTTCATATTGACCTCCTCAACCAACTACACTTTCAGTTCATCAATACTCTATATAAATGATACTACAATGTGAATTATAATCAAATATAGACTAAATATAATGTATACATCACCAAAGGACTTTTAATATTAGAATTCATCCATTTAACATATTTTTTATACATTTTATTTCACAAATTTATCAAACATCTTGTTCCATACCCCAGGTTCCTAAATTAACGCATACAATCTCTTCTAAAGATTTCAAACAAGTTCCCTCCTTTCATAACTAAATATATCCCAAAGGATTATGTAAATAAATTTCCCCATCAAAACATCCATAAAGGAATAAATTTTTTTACATTAATCTACTCAATATGTAAATCGTCTTATGAAAAAATACTAAAAATCTTCTAGATGGTGGTAAGATTCACTACTGGTGGGAAAATTTCAATTAATTACACACCTCTATTCTATTAAAAAACATCATCCACCAATCATGCCTTGTACATCCTTTTACCGGCATGTCATTCATTGAATCGGTATACACATTTTTTTAAAAAAGTATTTCTTTCCTTGTGGAAAGCTGTAAAATACAAATTGTTTTTATCCTGTAGGAAATAAATATCCCCTTTTATATCCATCTCCCACTAATTAGACTACTTTTATTGAATTTACTCTTTTAATTTTTTTTGTTTTATATCATTAATAAATAATATATAATATGATGATTATGAATACATTTTTATAGGAATTATCATACTTATTTATCTCTTAATCTTAACATGAGGAGTATGATCCACTAGATTTTGTGTCACATGGTCAAGTAAACCTTTATACCTCACTTTCTCTTAACAATATGATTATTTATTCCCACTATCAACATCAACTGCATGATAGTACTTATCTATGAAACCTTCATTAAATATCACCTTCTTTATTTAGATGATCATCTTTTTCTTATTATCCCAAAATCAATATCCAAACTCCTCATAACCTTATTCAATAAATAAAGACGATTTTGGCTCATCATCATATTTTTTCATTACATAAAAGTCTATATGTAAATATTCCAGAAAACCAATGTTTCATAAATTTGAGATTCTTACCTTATTTTCTATGTAGAGATCCTTGGGTATAAATTATATAATTAGTACATATAGACGCATTTTGATGAGATTTGTTTCCACTTTGACTGACTCTATACATAAATTCATGGTTTTCCCTAATTAAAACCTCGTTTTGTGGGAACATTCATTCAATGTCTTTTTCATCCTACTAGATAATATTTTTATTATAGTTTACCAATAATATACTTCTACCATATAATTCTATTATTAACATAGAATTCCATAAACTTGTTACTTTCATAATTTCCTCTATCGTCATACATCAATAATTTCATCTTTGATCCCATATCCTTCTCCACCATTTTCTTCTACCTTTGAAAACATTAAACACATTAGGTTTTCTTTTTAGGAAATAAATTTACACCTTCTATGTCGAGTTATTAATAAATTTAATATTATATTATGAAACTCCCAAGGGAATGTACTACTTCATGTCCCCAAGAATCCATGTGTACCTGCTCTTACTTCCTGGAATTGATCTTCTAACTCTATTTGAAATGTATACCATATTCTATTTTCCAAGGTACGATCTTCACACAATCCAACTTCCACCAAATTCAACTCAACTAGCATTCCCTTTTTCCTAGCACCTTTATCCCATTCTCACTATTGTTTCTTAGATTTTAGTTACATAGTTTTGAATCCCAGAGAAATTTATTAATATTTCAATATACAAGAATATTTTTGTCATGTTGTCTATGGTACTATTATTTACTCCATAATCTATGTCTATATCTCCCTTGGTAATCTTAAATTAACCACCAATTCACATGGTACTAAAATCATCATCATCAAGATACCCAATATAAATAAGAATCCTTCTAAGAATGAAAATATAAATCATATTTTCCAAAATAAGAAAATTCTCATGGTTATATTTAATGAGTGAATCTCCTTTCCCCACAATATTTAAGGTTTCATTTTCAGAAAGATGTAACTTACCAAAATTTCCATCAATATATTTTCTTAAGAAACCATTCTATGATATGGAATAAAATAATTCCCCTTATTCTAAAATATAGTTATCTATAGGGGTATCCACACTCTACAGTAACACATCATGAGTTCCTTTAGAATTTTTCTACTTTATTGGTTTTAGGAACCTTCCATTTTTCTCTATATTCCTCCTTGATGTGTCCTATCATTCCACAAGTCTTGTATATAGGATCAAGTCCCTTTTCACTATCTCATATCTTTCTGATTGATTTTGACCAATCTATATGACTACCTCAATGTGTTTATCATCATCTTACATTCTTATTCTTAGGAGAACTAGAGAATATTAACAATTCCATTCTGTAAATACCCATTTTGAGGATCCTATATATCATATTATTAAGCTTCAGTTTTTTACTTCCAAAAGAACTACTCAAAAATATTACAGTATATTCCCAACAGTTAGATAATGAATATAATAAAACTAGTTCACATAATTCATTTTCAATTATAATTCCAACTAATGAAAACATACTTGGTATGGTGTTCAATTTTATGACATGATATTTAAAAAATTGAATTTAAATCGTCTTCAAACTGAATATTAATCACATCACGTAAACATATTTCAATATAGAGGGATTCTCATATATATTCAAGTGATAATTTATCAATACAACCAATATCTTCAACTATATAATTTTTAACATCTAGTTATTTTAATGTAATGTGAACAACACCCATAATATTTCACTCAAGTACCTCTCACACCATATTATCAATCTCTCTTGGGTTTTCACTCAAATTAGATACTATTAATTTTTTTGATAAGTTATTTTTTGATTTTCATCCATGAGTAAAAGAAGTATGTTTTGTAGAAATTATTGATATTCACCTTACCATCTTCCATACCCATCACTCAAATCAAGAAATATAACCTCTATATTTCTAACATGACCTATGATACCAATTATTGTGGAAAAATTATAAGTTACAATGATGAATGATTCTAGAAATTAGATGAATTGTGAAAACCCAAAAGAACAAGAAGTATATGCAGAATGTATAGATATACATTTTTCAAGAAATGATCCATACATCTACAATGAGGTATAAATTTCACTATATCTCAGTAATAAAATGACATGGTGATTTATTAAAATCACAGACAAAAAAACCTCTCTAGAATGATCTCATAAAGAATATAGTGAAATTGTACCACTAATGGTAGAATAATTCCATTATTCTATAGTAACCGATGAATGAAATTATCTAGATCTAATGTGACTCTATCTCAAAATTATCATATGATATTGTAATATTTTAAAATACTTTATTTATATAGTGAAAAAATAGTGACACAAAAAATAAATGCTATAGTTTGTTCAATGTTTCTACAGTGGCTATAAAATTTGGGTGATGGGCCTTTGACCCTCAGACCCCTAAGCCCAAGTACAATTTAATACCCCAATATTCCACGGTATTATTCTCTTTAAATAATACTATAGATTGAGTTGTACGCAACTTCGACTTCTAGCACATCACGAAATATCAAAATAGCCATTTAAATAAGCTGTTATGAATAGTAATACACACTTTTAGAAATTTTAGAAATTTTATTTTTCAAAATGGATTCATTTTTGGATTTGGAATATCATAATTGTCTTAGGGTGTATTTTTAATATTTTTCTGAGAACATTCAATTTTTTATGAATAGTGGAAAAAACTCTACGTTATTGTTTAAAACCGACCTTTTTATTTAAATAACTATTTGTAATTAAAATGTATTTTATTGTCAAAATAGATACATAATACTTATATTATTCCAATTTAATTCATTGGAGTCATTATATAATAAGTTTAGACATATAAAATTTTATTGAACTTTTTACCGTCTTTTACCCACCATCTAGGCACATTTACAAATTTGCATAAAACATAATTTTACCACTTTTATGAATTTAATTTCTAAAATATGAGAGAAACCATTGAAATCATTAAGTAAAATGTGGTTCAATAAGATGAAAATAATTTTTGATGAATTTTAACTTTTGACTTTTATTTACCATGATTAAAATTAAATTTGGTTATTAAAGGTAAAAATGATCTTATAATTACCCTGACACATGTCCAACTTATATTGGATAAATGTATTTCAACCAAAATCAACCTTAAGAATAAAATATTACCCTTTTATCCACTTGGTTTATATTAGGACATTTATTATTATTTTATTTAATGAAGAGTTAAAAGTGTTAAATAAAAATTTTAATAACTAAAAAAAATTAAGGTAGGGTTATACATAATATAAATTCAACTATAAAAATTCATTATAAATCTAAATATATTTCCTACAACATGGTATTTTATTTATAGTCTTTAGACATTAAATAATTAAATTTATTTATTACAAAACAATGATGAAGTAATTTCCTTATTAATGAATGATTAAAATAATTGTTATTATAAATACCAACATAAATGTAAATTGAGACTTTTTGTAACACCCCAAGCTTCTATGGTATGTTTATCTTTGAATAATACAGTAGCATGTGTTTTATGTAACTTCGAGTTCTAACACACCACAACCAATCAAACTAGTCATTATGAATAGTAATACCAACTTTTTGAAATTTTATAAATTTTAACATTCAAAATGGACTTAATTTTTGGATTTGTAATGTCGAAATTAGATTACGGTGAATTTTTGGTACCTTTTTGATAACTTTCATATTTTGATTAATAGTGAAAATTACTAAATTTTCATTAAAAACAACATTTTTAATCGAAATAATTAATAGTGATAAATTATGAATCTGAGTGATTTTAAAATATAATTATATTATATTTTTACTATTTAATCAAATTTTAGTTATTGAACATAATTTCACATTTAAACTGGACATAAGCAAGTGTTAATCTTTTGATAGTTATTATTTCATAAAAACAGGCTTTTGTTTTGACAACAGGAATTATTTTTAAATTAATTTCTGCCACTTCTGTGTTTTGAATTTAGAAAAATGTATTCCATATTTAGAATTAGGAGTTCCAAATTTTTTAAATAGGTATATTTTATTTTTAGACATTTTGAATAATTACTTCGGTAAATATTTTATTTACCGTGATTAAAGGGTAAATCCGCTAAATAAGGGTAAAATAAAAATATTATAATAATAATAAATTAATATAAAACATGTCCTAACCTTATTGGTTGATACATGTCTGACTATGGGAATCGTTGGGTCGATTTTGGGACCCCATGGAGCCACTTGTAAGTGATAATCGCACCTTATATTAATTAAGTTAAAGTAAATACAAAATTGTCATAAGCATATATCTTTTAGAAAAAAAAATTTACATAGAGTTATATATATGTTATATTTTCGACTATAAAAATTAATTATAAATATAAAAAGATTTGATACATAATGGTATTTTATTTATAATTTTTAGACATTGAAAAACTAAATTTATTAATGACACAATAATGATGCAGTATTTTTCTTATTAATGAAAGAATCAAATAATTTGTATTATAAATGTTAAAATAAATATTATTTGAAAGTTTTGATGACATCCATGAATTTTATTGGTTAATATGACATGTTAGTATTTCTTAAAAAAATTTGGTTCGAATTAATTATGTTGTTAAGACTTTAACAAAAATCAATTATTAAATAGTGTCAAAATTGACATAAAAGAGTTTTTAAAACAAATATTATATTATAAATTGATATAATATTCCAAAAAATATAAGGATCGGCCAAAGGACTTATATAATTATAGTTTTATCATTAATTAACCACTTGGTTCTCACATGGAAGTTTATAGTAAGTTTATTAACCATATAATATAAAAAAAGAGACATGGTAAATGTCAAATTAATTAACTAAGAGTTAAATATAACAGATAAGGTTAATAAAGTGACCCAAACCTGTCTAAAACCTATTTGTTGAGTTTTTTTCGACCCATCCCCACCTTATACCTGAAATAAATTAGTTTGGAGCCATTTTAAACCAAAAATTGTTTTATTATAAAATAATATTTATAGCTTTTCCTAAGGTCCCCCGCACCCCTCTTATAAAAGGGAACTCCACCTTATCTCTAATTCACACCTTCAAATCCATTTTTATCATCCAAACCCTAACTAAATATTCTCTAAACTTCCCTCACTTCAACCTAGAGGCCTTATTTTGATCATAAAGCCATCCTATGGATCCCTTTTTATCAAATCCAAAGAAAGAACCTAAAGAAGAGGTAATGTTTCCCCACCTTCTTTCAAGTTCCTTTCTTCTTCCACTTCTTCCTTCTTTGTTATTTCCATTCTAAAATAATAACTCTAGTATATTATATATACTGTGATGTTATTAAAAATTTGGTACAATGATATTCATTATTCTATCTATCCTTCGAATGATATGTCACCATACGTGCGTACATACGGTTTACCATCTCCACGTCGTGGTTTAATTGTTATTCAATAATTTATTATTTTTATGGGTATAATAATGATGTTTAATTCACATAAATAATAAATATAACATGATAATGATTCTTTATATATGATATAACATCCAATTATATATTATTTTAATATCAAAATAATGATATTGTCGCTCCTGCGTACGTACGGACTACCGTCTCCATGAACGCGATTAGATTCCTTCCCCATCGTATCCATTCAAGAATAATTTTCAATTTATGGCTACAAATAATGTTTGAAGACTTAATATCATTATTTATATGAATAATATACGTATCATCCATAACAAATATGGATCACATAACAAAAAATATAAAGGAAAACAAATCTGTTAACACCTGAAACTACGATAATACTAAGATATTATTAACAAATCAATGTTAAAAGATCATATATGATATTATATTAATGAATATGATTCTTTTTCAATTCAATAACAATTATTTCACCATTATACAGGAGGTTAAACTACCCTCGACTGAAGAAAAAGTTCAAAGTAAGTGGCTTTTTATCTCACTTTTAATTCCGTGAGATTTCCATTGTTCACCACTTACTTATTTCATGTGGTTTCTGTACATCCCATGATTGTATTCATTGTGTAATATAATTTAATTTATGGATATTTAAATCATCATTGTATTATACTTATTTAGTGGTTTTGTCTTTTGTAAGTTACCAAATAGATAATGGAATTTGAAATTTCAATTTTCACTCATTCGGTTTTACACATACTTTATTTCTTATTTTAGTCCAATATTATGTGTAGAATAACTATTCATTTGATTATGTCATAATTTCCACTCCCCTTTCTGTGGATATACTATTTATAAACATAATCACTCCATTGATAAATTCTCAAGCCATCAATATGAACTTGATAAGAGTAATTTTAACTCAATCTCTATTTGTTTAGTTAAATATCCAATTCATTGGTGTTGTTTTTTCAAGAATATGTGTGAATTTCCTCTGACTTATTTACACTGAATATACAATCATATTGAGTGTATTTATATTTTTCAAACATAATTATATCATTGAATTATTCTTAACTAAAGGATATTGTCTTTATAAGAGATTTCATCTAAATTTACATTCCATTGAGACTTTTTGTTGTTATACACCAAATCACTTTTATATGGTGTATATAATGTAATTTGACATAGAATATCATGATTGCCTTTATTATCAAGATATTACAATGTTTTTATTACCTCAATTATTTGTATTCAGGTGTCTCTTTTTTGGTTAAGAACTCTAACTAAAAAATAATTTTATATGTTTTAAAGGTTTATTATTCTAAATATTTCTCATTAATTTCCATGTTTTAAAAATGGTTTTAAGGATTTATATATATGAACATTAATGTTGTAAAATTAAAATTTATTTTAAAAGTTTCAATGTGGTATGCCACACTTTGATTCAAAAATTATTTTTAAATGGCTTCATGACAAATAGTGTGACTTTTAAATGATTTCAAGGAAAAGGGGGATAATTCTCTCTAATAGTTTTTATGATTATTTAAATCTATGTAAATATCCATAATTGTTCTCAATTTAGTTTAATCTGACATAATAAAATCTTTCATATTGTATTGAATGAGTTATTTTTGACTGTGGATGTGCTATTTTTATAACATTCATGGTTTTTGGATAAAGTATTGAAATTTCTTATGTTAGTTTTAATATGAATGTTTATGTTATATTTAAAACTTTTCATTTGAGGAATGAATTGGACTTCGTAAGTGATGGGTGGATCCCGCTATAGCCCCTTGATGCATCGTTAGGTCTCATGGGACAAACCAGTGTCTTGGAACAAGGCCTTGACAAAATAATATTTGTAGTATTGGCACAAGGCCTTGACTATGTGGTTATGATAGTCTGGCATTATGAATTCCATCATTATGAAAATGGTTAATGATATTGCATGTGATTATTCGACTAGTAGAATATCCATGTGAATAAGTAAATAGAATTATTTGATTTTATCTTTTCCATATTATACTGAAGTTCATGTTTAAAAGTCTTTTGTTCTAGTCTTATACACATCCTTAAATGTTTATTCTTATTTATGAAAGTTTCCAATACAATGTTATCCTTTCTGAGATTCTGAGCTCACCCCTTTCTATGTTTTATTTTTCCCAGGATTCAAAGAAGTATGTTATGAATAACCTCCAGGGATATTCTACGGGATCTCAGTGTGGTATATGGAGTCAATGTTGTGGTAGTTTTCCATTTTATGATGTAATGTAAACCTTATGAATGTGTCTAGTACTTCCAAGGCTACTAAAATAATCGGTATTTCGAGACTTGATCTTTTATGATCATGACAATGATATGTAATAATGCATAGACTCTGGGCTTCGGGGTTCGGGGCATTATAGTTGGTATCAGAGGAGGTTTAGTACAAACCCTGGAAACTAGATTTAGATAAACTCTGATTAGAGCACATAGCCCTAAGATAGACTACTAGGATTATTATAGAATAACTTCCTATAATTTTGGTATTGTAGATATTTTGTGGGTTTTGGAAGCAATACATCCATGTCTGGATACGAGCTGGTAGAGGTGGCTCTAGCACAAATGTACCTAGGGGTAAAACCTAAAAACATGACTTTGAACTAGACTCGAACGGGAACTGGTGCACGATAATGGGCTTTGCTGCACTCTTGGTTACGACACTCCTAGAGGATATGCTTAGGATAATATACATTTTCTTTACAAAAATATTTGAATTATTTTAATATAAGATGAGAATAAATTACCTTGGTTAATCCTAAGGTGTTTCAAATTAAAAATATTGTGTCATGATATTCTCTAAATTATTTTAAGACTATTGTTACTCACACAATGCTTTCTGGTTTTAGTCAATGGATGGATTCCAAGGAATTCATAGTAACTTTGAGAATGATTCACAAGGTGAGAACCGTGGTGGAAATGAGCAAAAAAATGGAATGTTGATAGGTGTAAAAGATATCATGTTCATGCCAAATTATTTTTCCAAATATATGATCAATAAAATATATATTAACCAACTACCGGACTCAACAAAGAAGAGAAATGTGATGAATGATAAGAGCTCCAGTAGTGGAGACCATGGAGAAAAGAATCCTCAATTTCATTCAGGCGGGAAATGTGGTAGGAGACACCCAGGAAAGTGTCTCAATAGAACAAGGAAATGCTTTATGTGCGGGAAAGAAGGACATAAAGTGAGGAATTTCCGAGGAAAAATGAAGAGTACTATGGAAGAAAATAAAAATGGTCCCAAGAATCCATTTACAGTCATTTTTTGTAAATGTAGGGGCCCTGGCCATTACCCAAGTGAATGCCCTATTCTATAGGGTATTTTCTTGGTCAAAAAAGAAGCTATGTGGAAATTAATGGTTGCGGAAATGTTTAAAATTATTACTGTTCCTTGTTGATGGGATTAATTTTGAATAATATTCTCTTGTATTTGTAACCCTACATTTTTCCTTGTGAGAATGATATTTGAGGAAGACTTTCCTTTTCTCTTGTGGATACAGTTATAAAAAACAATTTGGTTTTATATGCTCATTGGGTTTGAGGAAATTACAAGTTATTATATTTTGGGGTGAAAATGCAAGGTATGAGATTAAATTTGTGGTTAAATAGTGTTATGATTATTTTGAGGAATTTATCTCATTTCTTTAATGTTATAAAATGTATTTTTTGAAAAAGGACAACACGCAGACCATGTGACAACCTGTCGTGTCAGACAAAGATGTGGGAATCAAACCCACAACCAAAGTGTGATTTGGATTTATCGCTTACAATTGGACTACGTGAAGTCCCTGGTTAGTTTGACTAATTATTTTTAGTTAAATGATTTTATTGATCAATAATAAGTTGATTTGGGATCTTATGGATTATCAAATGAATACCCTTAGTATAGAAAAATGATTTAGTGATTAAGTGATAAATGTTATTTTGGAAGACATTCACTCTGTTGGGAACACTATATGCCCCAAGAAAATATAATACTATGATATTTAATTTGAGGAGTAAAGGTGGATTTTTATCTATTTTTATTTTGGATTTATAGTGATTTGGGTTATTTATGGAAATGATTAACCTACAATAGAGAATATGTGATTATGTTAATTAATTTTAAGTATGTGACTTTAAATGTAGTTTATGTCATTTGGAAATAAAATTTAACGTGGAAGACTACATTAGCAAATTCTTCTAAGTTTTGGGTTTCAATATTAGTTTGGATTATATTGAAGGATTTTAAGGAAAATTGGTTTTTGAATGGTATTTATTTAACTTTGGGGTATTGTTGGTTTAGTTTTTTAAATTAAGATTAGTGTTTATTTCTCTAATGGAATATCCTTTTGGAGGACTATCAGATATTATACTAACCATTTTGGTTTGGATTAATCTCTAAAGGCAAGGTAAATATATAGTTTATCCTTCATGGATCATGTGATTGTATAGAATTTTATTCAACTCTTCCGGTGTGACCATGTCTTCTTGAATATTCATCATTTTAAAAAATGAGTTAATGGTAGAAATTTATTAAAGAATGAAACTCTACATAAAAAAGTAAGTATATCTTTTTATGTTCTTAGTCAATATCACAAATGAATTTCTCATCTTTATGTAATGTAACTTAAAACAAAAAAAATGTTGTCCATTTACTTTTCCCAATGGGAAACTAATGACCGTTTGTCCCATCACAAGTTTCTGGTTTTCATGTTCTTAAATTTCTCCTAATCATGTTTTTTACCCCTCTCCATCAGAACATGACACATACATTCTCATCTATATCCATGTTTTTCTAAATGGAATCCTAGTATAGGTTATCTCGGGTGACCTTTGTACTTATCTTTCTTTCATTTAAAGTGATAGTTTTGTTGACTCTTTTTCCAATGTAGGACATTCCTTTATATTCCCATGCCCAATTTTAAAAATTGTGAGGATGCAATTTATTGATGGAGGAAATAATGTAACACCCCAAGCTTCCATGGTACACTTCTCTTTGAATAATATAGTAGTCTGTTTTGTATGCAACTTTGAGTGTTAACACACCCCAACTAATCAAACTAGCCATTATGAATAGTAAGACCCACTTTTTGAAATTATATAAATTTTATCATTTAAAATGGACTTAATTTTTGGATTCAGAATATCAAAAATAGCTTAGGGTGAATTTTTGGTACTTTTCTCATAACTTTCATATTTTAACGAATAATGAAAATTAATAAATTTTAATTAAAAACAACATTTTAAATCGAAATAATTAATAGTGATAAATTATGAATTTGAGTGATTTTAAAGTATAATTAGATTATATTTTTACCATTTAATCTAATTTTAGTCATTGGACATAATTTCACATTTAAACTGGACATAAGCACGTGCCAATCTTTTGATAGTTATTATTTCATAAAAACACGCTTTTTATTTGACAAAAAGAATTAATTTTAAATTAATTTCTGCCACTTCTGTGTTTTTAATTTATAAAAATGGATTCCATATTTATAAACAGGAGGTCCAAATTTTTTATATAGGTAAATTTTATTTTTATACATTTTGAATAATTATTTTGGTAAATATTTTATTTACCATGGTTAAATGGTAAATTCGGTAAATAAGGGTAAAAAATAAAATTATAATAATATTAAATTACCCTAAAACATGTGAAACCCTTATTGGTTGATACATGTTCGACCATGGGAATATTTGGGTTGATTTTGGGACCCCATGGATCCACTTTTAAGTGATAATGACACTTTATATTAATAAAGTTAAAGTAAATACAAAAATGACATAAGCATATATCTTTTAGAAAAAAAATTTACATAGGGTTATATATGTTATATTTTCAACTATAATTATTCATTCGAAATATATAAATATTTCCTACATATTATTATATTATTTATAATTTTTATAAATTGAATAATTAAATTTATTTATGAGACAATAATGATGTAGTATTTTTCTTATTAATGAAAGAATCAAATAATTGGTATTATAAATGTTAAAATAAATATAATTTGAAATTTTTGAAGACATACATGAATTTTATTGGTTAATATGACATATTATGATTTCTTAAATGAATTTGGTTTTAATTAATATTGTTGTTAAGACTTTAAAAAATCAATTATTAAATAGTGTCAAAATTTCCATAAAGGAGTTTTTAAAACAAATATTACATTATAAATTGATATAATATCCCTAAAAATCTAAGGTTCGGCCAAAGGACTTATATAATAATATTTTTATCATTAATTAACCACTTGGGGGGTCTCAAGGAATTTTATAGTATGTTTATTAACCA
Organism: Viscum album; assembly: GCA_963277665.1. Taxonomy (NCBI): domain Eukaryota; kingdom Viridiplantae; phylum Streptophyta; class Magnoliopsida; order Santalales; family Viscaceae; genus Viscum; species Viscum album. The sequence continues at coordinate 1,160,175,084 of OY728126.1, forward strand.
TATAATATAAAAATAAAAAGATACATGGTAAATGTCAAACTAATTAACTAAGAGTTAAAACTAAAAGATAAGGTAAATAAAGTGACCCAAACCTATCTAAAACCTACTGGTTGAGTTTTTTTCAACCCATACCCACCTTATCCTTGAAATAAATCTGTTCAAATCCATTAGAAACCGATAATTATTTTATTATAAAATAATATTTCAGGCTTTTCCTAAGGTGCCCCTCACCCCTCTTATAAAAGGGCACTCCCCCTTATCTATAATTCACACCTTCAAATCCATTAGGCTTGTCCAACCCCTGACCAAATATTCTCCAAACTTCCCTCACTTCAACCTAGATGGCTTATTTTTATCATAAATCCAACCTATGGATCCCTTTTGATCAAATCAAAAGAAATAACCTGAAGAAGAGGTAATGTTTTCACCACCCTCTTTCAAGTTCTTTTCTTCTTCCACTTATTCATTCTTTGTTATTTACATTCTAAAATAATAACTATAGGATCTTCTATATAATGTGACATTATTATAAATATGTTACAACCATATTCATTATTCTATCCATCCTTCGAATGACACATCACCATACGTGTGTACGTACAGCTTACCGTCTCCACGTCGTGGTGTAATTGTTATTCAATACTTTATTATTTGGATGGTTATAATAATGATGTGTAATTCATGTAAATAATAAATATAACTTGATAATGATTCTTTATATATTATATACTATCCAATTATATATTATTTTAATCTCAAAAGAATGATATTGTCGCTCGTGCGTATGTACGGACTACCGTCTCCACAAATGTGATGAGATTCATTCCCCATCTTATCCATTCAAGAATAATTTCCATTTTATGGTTACAAATAATGTTTAAATACTTAATATCATTCTGTATATGAATAATATACATCCTATACATAACAAATATGGCTCACATAACAAATAATATAAAGGAAAACAAATTTTTTAACACCTGAAATGATGATAATACTAACGTATTATTAACAAATAAATGTTAAAAGATAATATTTGATATCATATTAATGTATATTATTATTTTATAATTCAATAAAAATTATTTAAGCATTATACAGGCGGTTAAACTACCCTCAATCATCAAAAAAGTACAAAGTAAGGGGCTTCTTATCTCACTTTTAATTCAGTGAGATTTCCATTGTTCACCACTTATTTATTGCATGTGGTGTGTGTACTTCCCATGACTGTATTAATTGTGTAATATACTTTAATTTATGGATATTTAAATCATCCTTGTATGATCCTTCTTTCATGGTTGTATGTTTCTTAAGTTACCAATTCGATAAGGGAATTTTAAATTTCAATTTTCACTCATTCGATTTTACACATACTTCATTGATTATTTTACTCCAAGATTATGTGTGGAATCACTATTAATTTGATTTAGTCATAATTTCCACTCCCATTTCTGTGGATATACTTTTGATACACATAATCAATACCCTGAAAAATTCTCAATTCATCGATATGAACTTGATATGAGTAATTTTAACTCAATCACCATTTGTTGAGTTAAATATCCAATTCATTGGTGTTGTTTTTACAAGAATATGTGTGAATGTCCTATGATTTATTTACAATAAATATAAAATAATATTTAGTGTATTTATATTTTTCACACATAATTATGTAATTGATTTATTCTTATCCTAATGATACGGTCTTTATAAGATATTTCATCTCAATTTACTTTCCATTGTGACTTTTTTGTTGTTATACACAAAATCACTTTTATATGGTGTATATAATGTACTTTGGCATAGTATATCATGAATCCCATTATTGTCATGATATTACAATTTTTTGATTACCTCAATTATTTGTATTAATGTTTCTCTCTTTTGGTTAGGAACTCTAACTAAAATATCATTTAAAATGTTTTAAAGATTTATTATTCAAAATCTTTATCATTAATGTCCATGTTTTAAAAATAGTTTTAATTATTTATTTATATAGACATTAAATTTTTATAATTAAACTTCTTTTTAAAAGTTTCAATGCGGTATGGGACACTATGATTCAAAAATCTAATTTTAAATGGCTTCTTTACAAATAGTGTGACTTTTAAATGATTTCCAGAAAAAGGGGTATATTTCTCTATAATAGTTTTGATGGTTATTTTTATCTATGTAAATATCCATCATTGTTCTCGATTGAGGTTAATCTGATACAATAAAATCTTTCATATTGTATCTAATGAGATATGTTTGACTGTGGATGTGCTATTTGTATACCATTCATGGTTTGTGGATAAATTATTGACATTTCGTATGTTAGTTTTAATACGAATTTTTATGTTATGTTTAAATTTTTTTCATATGAGAAATGCATTGGACTTTGTAGGTGACGGGAGGAGCCAGCTATAGCTCCTCGATGTATCGATAGGTCTCATGAGAAAAACTAGTGTCTTGGCACAAGGCCTTGAAAAAATCTTATTTGTAGTCCTTGCACAAGGCCTTGACTATGTGGTTATGATAGTCTGGCATTATGCATTACAACATTATGAAAGTGGTTATTGATATTGAATGTGATTATTCAACTAGTAGAATATCCATGTGAATAAGTAAATGGAATTATTTGATTTTATCTTTGACATATTACACTGATGTTGGAGTTTAAAAGGCTTTTGTCCTAGTCTTATACACTTTCCTAAATGTTTATTCTTATTTATGAATGTTTCTTCTATAATGTTATCCTTACTGAACATCTGAGCTCACCCCTTTCTATGTTTTATTTTCCCCAGGATGCAAAGAAGTATATTATGACTAACCTCCTGGGATAGTCTATGGGATCTCAGTGTGGTCTATGGAGACAATCTGGTTATAGTTTTCCATTTTCTTGATGTAATTTAAACCTTATGAATGTATCTAGTACTTCCAAAGGCTACTAAACTAATCGGTCTTTTGAGACTTGAACTTTTATGATCATGCCAATGATACGTAATAATGCACCGACTATGGGCTTCTAGGGTCGGGGAATTACACTTTTGATGCATTAAACTACTTTTATTGGTTAATATGAAATGTTAGGGTCGATTAAATTAATTTTTTTTAAAGTTATAAAGATGTATGACATAAAAAAACAAGATACCAAATAGTGTCAAAATTGACATAAATGAGTTTTTAAAACAAATACTATTTTATTAAATTATATAATAGACCTAAAAATTTAAGGTCCAGCTAATGGATTTAAATAAGATTAGATATTTTAAAAATGAACCACTTGGGGTTCCCTTGTCAGTTTATAGTAAGTTTATTAACCCTGTAATATAAAAATACAAGGACACATGGTAAATGTCAATCTATTTAACTAGGAGTAAAATATAAATTATAAGGTTAATGTGGTAACATAAACCTATATAAAACCCATTGGTTGAGAGGTTTGCGACACATACCTACCTTAGACACAAAATAAATTCTTTTGGAGCCATTAAAAACCGAATATCATTATACCATAAAATAATATTTCACAATTTTCTTAATGTGACCCTCAACTCTCTTATAAAAGGTTACTTCCCCTTCTCTCACAATCACACCTCAAAATCAATTTGGATAAGCCAAAACCTACCCATATATCCTCTAAAATACTATCACTTCATCATATAGGCCATTATTTGATCAGAATCCAACCTACAGAGTCCTTTTGATCAAATCAAAAGGAAGCACCCGAAGAAGAGGTTATTATTTCACCACATCTTTCAAGTTATTTTCTTCTTCTACTTCCTCTTTCTTTGTTATTCTCATAACAAAACTATGAATCTTGTACCTTATTAATAATGTGATGTTATTATAAATTTTGTATGACTATATTCATTATTCTATCCATCCTATGAATGAAAAATTCACCATACGTGCGTACATACGGCTTACCATCCCCACGTCGTGGTGTAGTTTTTATTCAACACTTCATTATTTTGATGGGTATCATAATGATATATAATTTCTTTATGTAATAAATATAACATGTTAATTATTCTTTATATATGATATAACATCCAATTACATTTTATATCACCATTAATATAATGATATTGTCCCTAATGTGTCCATACGGCTTACCGTCTCCACGACACAATAAGATTTTGTTCCCCATCATAACCATTCAAAAATAATTTCAATTTTATGATTAAAAATAATATTTAATAACTTAATATCATTATGATTTTGTATTAAATACATCTTATCAATAACAAACATGTCTTACATAACAATACATATAAAGGAAAATTAATTAGTTAACACCTGAAACAATGACACTACTAAAATATAATTAACAAATAAATAGTCTAAGATCATATATGATATCATATTTATGTATGTGGTTCTTGTATTATTTAATATAAATTATTTATCCATTATACTATAGGTTAATGTACCCTAAATTATGAAACAGTACATGGTAAGGGTTTTTCATCTCACTTTTTATTCAAGTGAGATTCGTGCTATATTGGCCACTATTTCCTTTTGTGTGGTGTATGTACTGCACATCATTGTATTATTAGTGTAATTTAATTTAATTTATGGGTATTTAAATCTTAATTTTATGATTTTTCTTTCAGGGGTTGTATGTTTCGTAAGTTACCAAATCGGTAATGGAATTTCAAATTTCAGTTTCTACTCATTGGGCTTTACGAATACTTCATTGATTATTTTACTCCATTATTATGTGTGGAATAGAAATTTATTATTTATGTAGTAATTTATAATCCTCTTTTTTTGGATATACTTATTATACACATAATCACTCCATTGATAATTTCCAAAGTCATTGATATGAACTTGATAAGAGTAATCTTAACTCAATTTCCATTCATTGAGTTGAACATCCAAGTCATTAGTGTTGTTTTTACAATAATATGTGTGAATGTCATATAATTGATTTTCACTGAATATAAAATCATATTTAGTGTATTAATATTTCTCACACAAAATTATTTCATTTATTTATCCTTTACCTAAGGATACAGTCATTATAAAGGATTTTATCTCAATTTACATTCCATTGAGACTTCTTTGTTGTTATGCGCCAATTAACTTTTATAGGATGTATACACTATCCTTTGACATTTTATATCATAAATCCATTTATTATCATGATATTATAGAGTTTTTAATACCTTAATTATTTGTATTCAAGCGTCTCTCACTTCGTTAGGAACTCTAACTAAAATACCATTTTAAATGTTTTAAAGATTTATTCATATAAATCATTCTCATTAATTTCCATGTTTTTAAAAATATTTTCAATGATTAATTTATATGGACATGAATGTTTTAAAATTAAAATCCCTTTCAAAGGATTCAAAGTGTTAGGGGACACTTTTATTCAAAAATCTATTTTACACGGATTCTTGATAAATACAGTGAATTTTAACTATTTTCAATAAAAATGGGATATTTATCTCAAATAGTTTTACTGGTTATTTTCATTTATGTCAATATCCTTAATTATTGATGATTGAAATTTATTTATTATCACACAATATTCCATATTGTATTGAATGAGTTATGTTTGACTGTGGATGTGTTTTTTACACGATTCATGGTTTGTGGGGAAATTATTAACACTTGGTATGCTAGTTTTAATACATATGTTTGGATTATATTTTTCACTTTTCATATGAGGAATGAATTGGACTTAGTAATTGTTGGGTGAAGCTCGCTATAGCTCCTCGATACATCGTTAGGTCTCATGAGACAAACTAGTGTCTTGGCACATGGCCTCAACAAAATCTTATTTGTAGTCTTTGCATGAGGCCTCGACTCTATGGTTATGATGTCTGGAATTATTCATTAAATCATTATAAAATTATTTACTGATATTACATGTGATTATTCAACTAGTAGAATATCCACGTGAATAATTAAATGGAATTATTTTATTTATCTTTTACATTTTATTCTTAACATTAAATTTAAAAGGCTTTTGGTTTAGTCTTATACATGGCCTTAACTCTTTATGAATGTTTCCGCTATATTGTTATCCTTACTGATCATCTGGGCACACCATTTTCTATGTTTTTTTCCCAGGATGCAAAGAAGTATATTATGATTAACCTGCTGGAATAGGCTAATTGACATTAGTGTGTTAAAATTGGATACAATGTTTTTTATTTTATTTCACAATGTAATGTAAAACTTAAGTATCTATCTAGTACATCCAAGTCTACTAAAACAATCGGCCTTTTGAGACTTGATCTCTTGTGATCATGCCAATGTTATGTAATAATGCACTGACGATGGGTAACTAGGGTCGGGTCATTGAAGTTGGTATCACAGAAAGTTTAGTACAAACCTTGGAAACTAGATTAAAAAAACTCTCATTATAGAACATTACCCTAAGATAGAATTTGAGGATTAGTATATAAGATCATCCAAAAAATTTGGTAATCTATAGATTTTGTGTGTTTTCCAAGAAATAAATCCCTTTCTGGATATGAAGATGTGGATGAGGCTCTGTCACAGATGTACCTAGGAGTGAAAACATCAACAAGAAGTTTTAGCCTCACCCGAGGAATCCTGGTACATGACAGCAGGCCTTTATTTACTCTTGGTTAAGACACTCCCAAGAGATATGCTTAGGTTAATTCACATTTTCGTTACAAAATAATTTGATGCATTTTAATATAACATGAGAATAAATAACCTTGGTTAATCCTAATGTGTTTTAGATTGAAAATAAGGTTTCATGATATTTAATAAATGATTTTATGACTCACACTATGCTTTCTAGTTTTATTCAATGGCTAAATTCCAAGGAAGTCATAGTAACATTGAACATGATGTATAAGGTGGGAATGATGGTGAAAATGGGTAACAAAATTGAATTTTGATAGGAGTAAAAGATATCTTGTTCATACCTAATCAATTTTCTAAAAATATGATCAAAAACATATACATTAACAAACTCTTGAACTCAAAAAATAAGATAAATGAGGAGAATGATAAGAGCTCCAGTAGTGGAGACCATGGTAAAAATAAATCTCAATTTCCATGATGCAGGAAATGTTGAAGGAGACACCTAGGAATGTTTCTCAATGGATAAATGAAATTATTTATGTGTGGGAAAGAAGAACAAAAAGTAAATAATTTATGAGGAAAATTGAAGATTAAGATGGTAGAATATAAAAATGATCCTATGAATCAAATTACGTTCATTTTTCGTAAATGTAGGGGACCTTGGTATTACCCAAGTCAATTCCCTATTCTATAGGATAACTTTTAATTCAAGGAAGAACCTATGTGTAAATAAATGGATGGATAAATGTTTAAAAGTATTAATGCTCTTTGTTGATGGGATTACATTGGAAGACTTTTCTCTTGTATGTGTAACCATGTAGTTTGTTATGTGAAAATTTTATTTGAGGAATAATTATCTTTTATTTTGGGGATATAGTTATAAAGAGACATTTGGGTTTATATGATCATTGAATTTGAGACAATTACAGGTTATTACTTTTTAGATGAAAATGAAAGGTATGAGAAAATATTAGTGGTTAAAATATGTTATGGTTATTTTTGAATAATTTATCTCATTTTTGGGAATGTTATAAAATTATATAGTTTTTGAAAAAGGATAACACACAGACCATGTGACAACCCATTGTGTCAGACAAAGCTACGTGAATCGAACCCACAACCATTGTGTGACAGGGATTTATCACTTACCACCGGACAATGTGAAATCCTGAGTTAATATGACTAATTATTTTTAGTTAAATGATTTTATGGATCAATAATATATTCATTTTTGGAACCTATAATTTATCAAATGAATATCCTTATTATAGAAAAATGTTTTATTGATTAAGTGATAAATGTTATTTTGGAAGACGTTCTCTTTTTTCGGAACACTATCAACCTAATGAAAAATAGAAGACTATGGGATTTCATTTGAGGAGTTATGGTGGATTTTTTATTTTGGAATAATAAATGTTCTTATTGTGAAATTTTTTTGATTCATGTTATTTATGGAAATGATTAACCTATCATAGATAATAAGGGATTATGTAAATTACTTTTAAGTACATGAATTTAAGAGTAGTCAATGTTATTTGGAGATAAATATTAGGATATATTGTGCCATAATATGTAATCAAATCCTTCTGAATTTTGGGTTTCAAACATATTTTGGATTATTTTGAATAATTTTAAGGAAATTTTTAATCAAATGGTATCTGTTGAACTTTGGTTATTGTTTATTTAATTTTTGATATTAAGAGTAGTATTTCTTTCTCTAAAGGATTATCCTTTTTGGGGATCATCTAACATTATACTAACCATTTTGGTTTTGGTTAATCTCTAGAGACAAGGGAAGTACACAGTTCATCCTTTGTGGATTATGTGATTCTCTAGAAGTTGATTCTAGCGGTTCAGGTGCGACCAAGTCATCTTGAATACTCATCGTTTGGAGAAAAGATGAGTTAGTGGTAAAAATTTATTAAAGGATGAAACTCTACTTGTAAAGTAAGTATATATCCTTATGTTCTTAGTCAATCTCAATAATAAATTCCTCAACATTATGAAAATGAATATAAAACAAAAAATGGTTTATGTTTACTTTTCTTATTGGGAAATTAATGACCACTTAACCCGTCAAAAGTTTATCGTTTTCTGGTAGTTAACTTTCTCCAAATCATGTTTTCCATCACCCTCCATCATAACTTAATGGTTTTTTTCTCTTCCATATCCATGTTTTCCTACATGTATCCCTAATATTGGTTATCTCGGGTGTCCTTTTTATTTCTCTTTCTTTCTTTTAAAGTGATAGTTTTGTTGAGTCTTTTCTGATGTGGGTTTTCAACAAAAATGTTTTGAAATGTACAAAACCTAGTTTTTGTTTCCATGTTTAAATTCCAAGGATGAAATTATTTGAAGTCAGGGAGAATTTAACACCTCAATCTTCTATGGTATGCTTCTCATTGAATAATATAATAGCTTGCGTTGTACGCAACATCGAGTTCTAGCACATCACGACAAATCACATTAGTTATTTAAAAAGTAATTATAAACAGTAATACCCACTTTTTGAAATTTTATAAATATTATTCTTTGAAATAGAGTTCATATTTGGATCTGGAATATCAAAATTAGCATAGGGTGAATTTTTTGTATTTTTCTGAAAACATTCAATTTTTTATGAAAAGTGAAAAACACTGTGATATTGTTTAAAACCAACTTTTTTATTTAAATAATTATTTTCAATTTATATTTATTTTATGTCAAAAAAATATTTATAATACCTATATTATTCCAATTTAATTCATTGGAGTCATTTTATAACAAGTTTAGATATAAAAAATTTTATTGAACTTTTTACCCTCTTTTTCCCACCTTCTGGGCACATTTGTAAATTTTCCTAAAATGTAATTTTACAGCTTTTGGGGATTTAATTTCAAAAATCCTAGATACATGGTTTAAATAAGTAAGTAAAATTTGGTTTGATAATATTAAAATAATTTTTTGGTGAATAGTAACTTTTGACTTTTATTTACCACGGTTGAAAGCAAGTTGGGTAATTAAAGGTAAAAATAATTTTATAATTACCCTGAAACTTTTCTTAATTCTACTGGATATATGTATTTTGATGAAAATAAACCTTAAGAATAAAATATAACCCTTTTTTTCTTCTTGGATTAGATTCAGACATTTATTATTATTTTATTTAAAGAAGAGTTAAAAGTTTTAAATTCAAATTTTTATAACTAAAACATTATTAATATAGGGTTATACATAAGATAAATTAGACTATAAATGTAAATTATAAATCTAAAAATATTTCCTACAACATTGTATTTTATTTATAATTTTTAGATATTAAATAATTAAATTAATTTTTGAAACAATGTTGATGCAGCAATTACCTTATTAAGGAATTATTAAAATAATTGATATTATAAATACCAAAATAAATGTTAATTAAAAATATTGATGCATTAAACTAATTTTATTGGTTAATATTACATGTTAGGGTTAATTAAATCAATTTTTTTCGAATTTATATATTTTTTATAACTTTAATAAAAACAAGATACCAAGTAGTGTCAAAATTGAAAAAAATGAGTTTTTAAAACAAATACTATATTATTAAATTATATAATAGACCTAAAAATCTAAGGCTCAGCCAAAGGACTTAGATAAGGGTATATATATCAATAATTAACAACTCAGGGTTCTATTGGCAGTTTATAGTATGTTTCATACCCATGTAATATAAAAATACAAGGAGACATGGTAAATGTAAAACTATTTATCTAAGAGTTAAATATAAAATATAAGGTTAATATGGTGAACTAAACCTGTCTAAAACCTATTGGTTGAGAGGTTTTTGACCCATCCGAACCATGGACTCGATATAAATCCTTTTTTATCCATTATAAACCAAATATTATTGTATAATAAAATAATATTTCAAGCTTTTCCTAAAGTGACCTTCACATCTCTTATAAAAGGTCACTTCCCCATCTCTCAAAATCAAACCTCCAATGCCATTTTCCTTAGCCATCCCCTTACCGAATATCCTCCCTACTATCATAACATCATTTTAACACCCCTAGATTTTGTGAAAATATTCTATTTAATTTTATTGATGTCTTGTGTTGTATGTTACAACAAAGGAGTCTTGCACAACATTCAACCCTAACTTGGCTGCATTAAACGCAATCACAACCTTCCTCAATAGCGTGTGTAGTACGCAATACCGAGTTTCACTAAACGAAATATTATTATAATATTATTATGTACTAACTGTAATGAATATTAATACCCACTTTTTGAAATTTTATAAATTTTATCTTTCAAAATGGACTTCATTTTTGGATTCGGAATATCGAAATTAGCTTAGGGTGAAATTTTGGTACTTTTCGGATAACATTCATATTCTGATGAATAGTGGAAATTAAAAACAACTTTTTTAATCAAAAAAATTAATAGTGATAAATTATTAATTTGAGTGGTTTTAAAGTATAATTAGAATATATTTTTACAATTTAATACAATTTTGGTCATTGGATGTAATTTCACATTTAAACCAGACATGAACAAGTGTCAATCTTTTGATAGTTATTATCTCTTAAGAACATGCTATTTGTTTTGACGACGGGAACTAATTTTTAAATTAATTAGTGCAACTGATATGTTTTTAATTTGGTAAAATAGTCATCATTTTTTAATTCATAATATCAAATATATATTTGGACTAATTTTTTGTATTTTTCTGGAAACTTGCATTTTTTTATTAATAGTGAAACCACTAAGTGGTAGTTAAAAAAACTGAATTTTACATAAAACCTAATTTTACGGCTTCTGTGAGTGGAATTTAAAAAATCCGAGAGACAAGGTTAATATCAAGGACTAAAATTTGGTTAAATGAGATGAAAATAATTTTTGGTGAATAGCAACTTTTTACTTTATTTTACCACGGTTAAAAGTAAATAAGGTAATTAAGGGTAAAAATGATATTATTATTACCCTAAAAAATTTCCTAATTCTATTGGATAAGTATAATTCGGCCAAAAACAACCTTAGGAATAAAATATGACCATTTAGGCGCACTTGGATTAGAATAGGACATTTATTAATAATTTATTTAAAGAATAGTTAAAATAGTTAAAATCAATGTTTAACAACTAAATCATTTTTAATATAGGGTTATACATAAGATAAATCTGACTATAAATATTAATTATAAAGATAAAAAGATTTCCTATATAATGGTATTTTATTTATAATTTTTAGACTTAAAATAATGTAATTTATCTATGAAACAATGATGATGCATTAATTATCTTATTGATGAAATATTGACATAATAGATGTTATAAATACCCAAATAAATGTAATTTGAGACTTTTTTTGAATTAAAATAATTTTCTATGTTAATATGACATGTTATTATTTATTTAATTAAATATTTTCTAACTAATAGTTCTATTATGATTTTCACAAAAATCAATTACTAAATAGTGTCAAAATTGACATAAAATAGTTTTTAAAACACATATTATATTATAAATTGTAATTATATTCCACAAAATCTAAGGTTCGGCAAATATACTTATATCATGATAGTTGTATCATTAATTTACCACTTGGGGGTCGCTTGGATGTATATGGTACGTTTATTAACTATATAATATAAAAATACAAAGTGACATGGTAAATGTCAATCTAATTAACTAAGAGTTAAAACTAAACGTTAACGTTAATATAATGACCTAAACATGTCTAAATTCTATTGGATGATATTATTTCGACCTATACCCACCTTATCTTAGAAATAAATCAATTTTTAGCTATTAAATACCGAATATGACTTTATAATAGAATAATATTTTTAGTTATTCCAAAGGTGCCCCTCTCCTCCCTTATAAAAGGGAACCTCCTCCCTCTCTTCCTTACACCACTTTGAGCCTTCAATCTCGGCCAACCCCTGCCAATTTATCTTCTAAACTTCCCTAGAAACAACCTAGAGTTCCTGGTCTTCTTCAAAGACCAATTTTAGTTCCCTAAGAGGAGGTCTCAAAGAGGCGCTTCAAAGAAGAGGTAATGTCCGTTATCGATTATTTCAACTTTATTTCTTCTTCCACTTATCCATATTAGGTTGTTTCATTATGAAGTAATAACATAAGTATCACTCATATACTGATATGTTATTATAAGTATGAAACAACCATATTTCACCATTTATCCATCCTACGGAAAACGAAATCACCGCGCGTGCGTACGTACGGAATACCGTCTCCACGTCGTGGTGTAATCTATTTTCCACCACCACCTTACTTGGAGGGGTATAATGGTGTAAATAATAACTATATATGATTATTGTAAAGTGATATTGATTCTATAATAGTATTCATACACTCCAATAAAATTCCACGATCATGGGAATGATATCATCACTCGTGCGTACGTACGGAATACCGTCTCCACGACGCGATGAGATTCATTCTCAATGATTAACCATTCAAAAATGATTATAAAGTATATATAATAAGTAATAATGAAATATATGACATAATAATGATACTGGATTTATGTATATATATATATGTATGTATGTCATCCAATTAATTCCATTCAATTCAATGATGAAACGAAAACAACGTTCATGCGTACGTACGGCCTACCGTCTCCATGAACGGTGTATTTCCTTCCATTTATTGATCTATTATATATATGTATATTATGAATATATATTATATATAAATCATGTTTTATATTCTGTAATTACATAATCATGATCTAAGTAATCATATGAATAATTACAAGTCAAAACACGGACGACAAATGAAACGATTTTACCCAAAACGCTCTTTAACATGGAATTTAAAAAAGAACGGGTAATATAAAGTCATAAGTGAACCATATATGACATCATAACAATGAATATGATTCTGTAATAAGTCAATGACATTATTTAAATCATTATACAGGAGGTTCGGATTTGTACGAAGCATATCGGACCTAAGGTAAGGGATAATTTTGCAAATCTCATTTTTATCCGAGATTGCTTATTCGTAAGTATTTACTGGGGTTATTTCTATCATGCATGTTCATGTTTTACAAAGGTGTATTCATGTATGTTTAAAGGCATTTTAACCCATTTTGACTTTTACCCCATGGTATGGAAAGAATATTTCCTTTATTTACCCTAAAAGGTACTTTTTGACTTTTCTGACAAAAGTACGAGAAGAATATTTTTTTTAACGTATACAGCATGAAAGGATTTTTACGGTTTTATAAAGCCTTATTTTCATGAAGCTTCCTAGAAAATATTTCATGGGTATTCTCAAAAAAATCCTTTTCTTTTAAAATTGTAGGACATTTTGTTAAAAGAAAATGATTTTGAAGAAAAAAGGATATTTTTCTCAAGAATTCATTTCAAGTGTTTTATCAAAACCATTTTCATCTAGGATAACATTATTTCACATGTGTATATTTCAAGTATCATGTCTCTATGATTTACATGGTTTCACTTTTCTTATTATTAAATGATATCCATTTCTTTTATTTGAATTATGTGATGATGGGATGATGTTTATGAAACCCATTTTATTCGTTGGGTTATTATGAATGATGTATGTTTATTTTGTGGCACAAGTAAGAATGATTTCATTATGAGATGGGTGGGACCTATATATCCCTCCAATGCATTGGGTAACGATTTATATCTCATGATATAGACATGGTTGGAATGGTAAGTTAATCCGGTTCAGTATTACAGGACTGGAACGAGGAGTGAACTCGATTCAGAAAGGGACTTTGTCCACTAAGATAGTCTTTGCAGCAATGCCTTGGCTACTATGGAAATCATTACATGTGCTTAATGGATGCCAGAATTACATGTTTTATTCCCATGCTATGTTATCATTATTTATGTTCCATTATGATCTATTTCTTATTTACTTCCATGATTTAAGTCGTTGCTCAAGATTTTGATGTTTAAACATTATGTTCATGTTTTTAGGTTCAAATGTATATGGTATGTTTTATTTTATCCATGCTTACCCTTACTAAGCATTTGACCTCACCCATTTTATTTTGTATTATCCCTCAGGATTAAAAGAAAGATTTTAGGTAAGGAAACAAAAAGTGGAAGATCTTTATGGGAGATGTTGAAGATCTTTCCCCACAATTAGAAGATTACGTTCCAAGTTTCCAAAGACACTAAACTATTACGGTCCTTGTGTGTCTATTTTTGTTATGTATTATGTATTCCGCAAAAGTAATGTAATATCTATCTATGTTAAGATTCGGGTCTCTACAGTTTGTATCAGAGGAAAGGTTTAGTCAAACTTTTGAAACTAGGATGTAAAAACGTTAGTGAGATCGCTAGAGATATTTCTAAGGTATGTCTAGGGATGTCCCTAAGGATAAGTATACGTATAGGATATAGTCCTAGAACTACGGTAACGATCTTAGAATTTAACCTAAGATGTTAGATATTGAGGAAATCCCCCTTTACTATATTGTTTTCCCTAGCATGATTTTTTCCTCTCACACTATTCTTTTTGGGTTTTAGAAAATGGCTGGAGACAGAAAGATTCACGATAATGGAGGATATGACAGAAAATGGAATGATATTCTTCATGAGAAACCAAATGAAATGGGATATGGAAGTCCAAACATCGTTATTATTCCTAATCAGCTATCTTATAATATAATCAATAATCTCAACTTTGGTAAGTTTTCCGACACAGAAAATAGGAGAAAGATGGAGTTTCATGATGATCATAGACGAAAGAAAGTTCAATTTGCCTCATGTAAATCATGTGGCAAGAGGCATCAGTGAGATTGTTTCAAAGGAACTGGGAGATGCTTTGGGTGTAGAAAAGAATGACACAAAGCTAGTAAGTGCAAAGGAAAATGTTCAGTTAATACCATGGACAATGATAATGGTATTGCTACGACATCAACAATGATGAAATGTTTTAAATGTGGAATGTACGAGCATTATACAAACCAATGCCCTAATGGAAAATCTCCTGAAGAGAATCATCATGGTCATACAGGTAGTATTTATGTGGATGATGATGAGGAGACTACAAATGATATATGAGCTGAAAGAAGTGTTGATGCTCGGTCAGTTGTTTTAGAAGGTAGTGGAATGATTTTATGTTTATCGAGAGTTATGTTGTATAGTTAATGGTACTATTGACAAAAGAATCAACTAAGGATTGTTACAATATTGTTTTTCCTAAAAGTATTTGAAAGTATATGTTGAATGGTACTAGTAACCATGGAAGGTTATTCAGATATTTTTGGAAAGTAGATGATATGTGCATAATGAAGGAATAAGAAGATAATGAGATGTTTGATTGTATTCATGAGCTCATGATTGATATAAGGACTAAGTGATATCATGGTTTGAGTATATAGAATTTTGAGGATTTTGGTATGTGGACAGTGTTAACTTTTAACTGCATTCATGTTTTCACTAAGGTTCAATGGGTATTCATTTTTCAAGAGAATACATGATTAAGGCCTTTGAATGCTTGGAATGTGACTAACAAGAAATATCCTATGATATATGGGGATCAATGATGGTATTAAAATTCATGTTATATGAAATCTCTGGTAATCGTTTTCACTATTTTATAAGAGTGGACTGCAGTATTATGGATAAGCTTAAAGATTGGAATGGATTATGTTGGACATAAGTTAGTATTGTTTAAGGATAGAAGTTTTTTATATATTATTGATGGGATGTTATAGTAATATAGTTTTAGAAAAAGGACAACCTGTAGGACGGGCGACATCCCATCACGTCGGGCAAGGCTGTGGGAATCGAACCCACAACCAATGTTTGATTGGCCTTTATAGCCTACAACTGGCCTATAGGAAGTCCCTGGTTAGTAGAAACTAGTTTTATTTTATTAAGCGGTATGATATATGAAGTATAAGTTCATTTTTGGAACCATATACGATTAATATAACCATAAGATGGACTTATAACTTTTGCTAACCTTTTGTTTGAAACCGATGGAATGACCCATCATTATATCACATGATCTACTAACACATCACGAATAACAAATTCAACTTCATTTCTTTAAGGGATGAGGTGGAAATTGTTCAATTCATGAACAACAATGAGATTGTACCAAAATCATGTAAGTATTTCTTTTAATTCATCAACTTTAGAGAAATGATTTTGAAAACCAAAAATGTTGTCCTAGTTCCTTTATATCCGATGAATCAGACGGTACCTTAGATCATCACAAATCTATAGCTTTGTGATTGTTGGATTTTTCATATCCATGTTCTCTACCACTCTCCATCAGAACATGATTGTTAGGTTTTTCTTCCATATCCATATTTTCACCTATGTTCTCCTATGTGGAAACCCAGTGATTAGTTAATTTGGGTAACCGTTATGTTTCATACTTTAGTTTTTAAAGATTGGTTTTGGTATTCCTTTTCACGATGTGGGTTTCTATTAAAGAAACTTTCGAGTAGTAAACCATTTATAACCCTGATGAATTTCGAGGGCGAAATTCATTTTAAGAGGGGTAGAATGTAACACCCCAAGATTTTATGATAAATATTCTTTTTAATTTTATTGATGTCTTGTTTTGTACGTTACAATAAAGGAGTCTTGGACAACACGCAACACGAACTTGGCTGCATTACACGCAATCGCGACCTTCCTCGAGACCATGTGTAGTACGCAATACCGAGTTTCACTAAACAAGATATTATTATAAAATTATTATGAACTAGCTGTTATGAATAGTAATACCCACTTTTTGAAATTTTATAATTTTTATCTTTCAAAATGGACTTCATTTTTGGATTCGGAATATTGAAATTCGCTTAGGGTGAAATTTTGGTACTTTTCGGATAACTTTCATATTCTGATGAATAGTGGAAATTAAAAACAACTTTTTTAATCGAAAAAATTAATAGTGATAAATTATAAATTTGAGTGGTTTTAAAGTATATTTAGAATATATTTTTACAATTTAATACAATGTTGGTCATTGGATGTAATTTCACATTTAAACTAGACATAAACAAGTGGCAATCTTTTGATAGTTATTATCTCTTAAGAACAGGCTATTTGTTTTGCGACGGGAACTAATTTTTAAATTAATTAGTGCAACTGATATCTTTTTCATTTGGTAAAATATAAATCATTTTTGAATTTATAATATCAAACATATCTTAGGCCTAATTTTTGGTATTTTTCTGGAAACTTTCATTTTTTGATGAATAGTGAAACCACTAAGTGGTAGTTAAAAAAACTGAATTTTTCATAAAACATAATTTTACCGCTTCTGTGAGTGGAATTTTAAAAATCTGAGAGACGCGGTTAATATCAAGCACTAAAACGTGGTTCAATGAGATGAAAATAATTTTTGATGAATTGTAACTTTTTACATTTTTTTACCGCAGTTAAAAGTAAATACTGTAATTAAGGGTAAAAATGATATTATTATTACTCTAACACATGTCCTAATTCTATTGGATAAGTTTAATTTGGCCGATAACAACCTTAGGAATAAAATATGACCATTTAGGCCCACATGGATTAGATTAGGACATTTATTATTAATTTATTTAAAGAAGGGTTAAACACTACTGTAATTTGGGTTTTTCCCCACACTTACATACCAACGGTTCTATGAAACCGTTTGGGTAGGATTGTTTAGGAAGGCTTTACCAACGGTTATAGTAAACCGTTGGTATTGAGGTGAATAGTGGAGGCTTTTCCCAACGGTTCATTAGAACCGTTGGGATATATGTGAATAGGGGAGGTTTTTTCCCAACGGTTCATTAGAACCGTTGGGATATATGTGTATTGGGGAGTGTTTCCCAACGGTTCTCATGAACCGTTGGCATATATGTGAGGCTTTTTCCCAACGATTCATGAGAACCGCTGGGAAAGCTTTGTTTTTGGGAGTTTTTCCCAACGGTTATAGAACCGTTGGGAAAAACATACATATGCCAACGGTTTTTTAAAACCGTTGGCAAAGGTTTTCCCCAAAAAACCCAGCCGCCCGTTCTCTCCCCCATTCGCGTTACAGAGCCCTAACGGGAGTAGCAGCAGCCGATTTTGGAGATACTGCCGGCCGGATTCCATCTCTTCTTCGGGTTCTTCTTCTTCTTTATCTCAAAAGGTATTCAAATGTTTGGATCTCAATGAGTAAAACCTCCATCTAGTTGAGTGTTATCCCTAACTAGTGTGGCATCCGGCTTGTGGGGTGTTGAGAGAACTTTCAAAGTTGTTTTTTTGTGCCTTGGATTGTCATATATAGTTTTATAATTTCTATGGATTGTATAAGAATTATGTGGAGTTTTAAATAATCCTATTTTTTACATTTCTGATCATGAATTTATGTATGTAATCTTACAAAGATGTGATTCCTCTAGATCCTTGGATTTTATTATTGGGAATGTATTTTATGGATCATGAAATAAATTATGTCTTAGTCCTTCATATTTATACATTGATCAACTTGAAAATAAATTTACAAAAATAAAAAATCATTATCATTCTCAAACTCAGATCACTTTGGTTCTAACATCCTACCAATTTGATTTTTTAACAATTCAAAGTGAAATTCACACCACCAAAAGTTATTCAAATGTTTGGATAGTATTTAAACTTATTTTTATTTTTCCCTTCAGTTTAGACGATTTTGGAGCTACTGCCGGCGCCTAAGGGTGAGTTTTCTTGAAAATTCCTTTTTGGATTTTACCCCTTGAACATGGGATTTCATTTGTGAAAGGTTATATAAATCGAATTGATTGTTAGATTTCTGAATTGAATTGTAAATTAAATTAATTAAGGGTATTTTATGGTTTGCATTCCCCTTTAACACATGAATGCCAATTATTTTTTAACACATGTTTTAATTGTATTTCCTTGCCAATGTGAGTAAAGTAGAGACTATGCAATGAATCTATGAAATTGGATTGAATTTATCTTATATTTTATGCTACCATGTTAGATATATTATAATTAATGCATGTGATATCTTTATAGTCTTGTTAGGAGTGTTATATTAAAAATTCCCATGTGAGTGCTTGAATTTTCATTGAATTTCTAGGCATTATGAGTTATGTTGAGACCATGATATGGAATTGATTGATTAAGCAAGAGAATCTCATTATCTTGTCATTACAACATGAGTAAATGAAGCTTCATTGTTTTTAGGTTATTATTTGATTGAGTCGCCATTTTGAGGTGAGTTGTATTAAATACCTTTGTTTTTGACCTTGGTATGTTTAATGAATTGTTTAAATGAAATGAAATTCATTAAATGATTAATAGTAAATAGTGATACATGGATTCTATTAGGATGTCAGGTATATAATCCTGTTTCTATTAACTTA
This sequence comes from Viscum album, assembly GCA_963277665.1. Lineage (NCBI taxonomy): Eukaryota > Viridiplantae > Streptophyta > Magnoliopsida > Santalales > Viscaceae > Viscum > Viscum album. Next base: position 1,160,194,968 of record OY728126.1, read on the forward strand.
TATGCTTTATGTGATAAATGGATTCACAGTGGAATTCCACGGATAGACTCATTTCTTTGAATATTGATTAAGCCATTGGTGATACATGGATCCAAGGGAGGGATTCCATAGATAGACTTATTGAATGTAGAATTATATTCCAATTGATACATGGATTCTTATGATAATTCCATAGATAGACTTATTGAATGTAGAATTATATTCCAATGATATGCGTCTTGTGTGGTGGTGGTGTGGTTTATGTGTTTTATGGTAGTAGTGAAGTGTGTGATTATGTAGTTAATGTGAACCCATAGGTTGAGTATTTTGTGCTATCTATATATCATGTATTTTTATGTTATTTCTACACATTCCCAACAAGAGTTGGATAAACTTACCAACGATCAGAGGTTTTGAGTTATGGGTATTTTTTATAATATCTAGGATGGTGGTTATATGTTTGGATAGCTACCATGTCTTCCCTACTCTTCCTTCAAAAGTGATTGACCATGTGTTTTTAGGCAAGATGCGATGTGATTGTCCATGTGTCTTCAGGTGAGATGTACTATGATTTCCCTAGTGTTTTTTGATGAGGTGTGATGTGATAAGGCTATAATAAGATGTGGCATGTGGTTGGGGTCATGTAGGGTAGGAGGATGGCACAAGGTTGATGTTATTCATGTTCATGATACCCTACTAATATGGTTATGGGATGAGTCATGCTGTTATGTGATATAACACATTAAGTTCTTGTTGGTTTTACATTTTTTCAATAACACATTTGTATGTTTTTTTTGACATGTGTAGTTGATACCTTGATTATTTTCTTCCTTTATCGTTTACTTAAATGTATATTCTATTATAGTTAATGCCTATTGAATTGTTTATGACAAAATGACTTATATAAATTCTTTTTACAGAATGGAAAGAAGTTGGATGTATGAAGCCGATCGGATCTCAGATGATTTTCAAAACAATTTGGAGAGCTTTATAGATTTTGCATTTCACAATGCTTCAGATAGTGGTCGCATACACTGCCCATGTTCCAATTGTGTTGGTAGACCTTGGTTGAGCCGTGAAGAAGTCAGCTACCACATAACCAAAAATGGGTTTCAAGCAAACTACTTTTTGTGGTATCACAATGGGGAGAAAACGAAATCTCAAATTGGTGATGATCGAAATGAAAAGACTGGAATGGAGAATTTGTTAGATGATCGGTTTCCGTTTATTCGTCATCATGAAAAAGAAAGGATTTCGACTCAAGAAGACTTCGATATGAGGACAGCTGATGCATCCAGTGAAAATGATGATATTGATAGGGTGAAAAAACTGAATGATGCTGCCACGACTCCAGTATATCGGCAATGCGATAAAATGAAAAGCTGGAATTTTTAATCCGATTATTTCATGGGAAAACTATGTATGGGATTTCTAATACAGCAATCGATTACATTCTTAACCTCTTGAAGGATTTACTTCCAGATGATGCAGATATTCCCTCAAACCACTATATGGCATGGAAGTTAGTTGAGGAACTTGGATTTTCAAGAAACAAAATTCATGCTTGCCCGAAAGATTGTAGTTTATTCTAGGAGGAAACCGCTGAACGAAATGATTGTATAAAATGTGGCACATCCCGCTGGAAGTCAAAATCTGATGGAACACCATCCCGCGTTCCACAGAAAGTAATGTGGCACTTTCCATTGATCCCCAGACTCCAGAATCTTTTTATGTCTGATGACATATCAATAAAAATGAGATGGCATGATACCGAGAGAAAGAAGACTGATGATGAGTTGGTTCATCCTGCAGATGGATTTGCATGGAAGAGATTTGATACTCGACATCCTTATTTTGCAGCTGACGTGCGTAATGTGAGGCTGGGTCTTTCATGCGACGGTTTTAATCCGTTTGGGCAGGTGCTTACTTCGCACTGCACATGGCCAGTTTTTATACACATTTATAATCTTCCCCCATGGTTGTGTATGAAAAAACCTTTCACTTTCATGAGTATACTCGTATCTGGTCCTTCTGATCCTGGCATTGATATTGATGTATACATGCAACCTTTAATAAAAGAGTTGAAGCTTCTTTGGGATGTGGGTGTGCGCACATACGATGCATGTTCGAAAGACATATTTCAGATGCGCGCTACGCTTATGTGGACAATCAATGATTTTCCAGCTTATGCTATGATGTCTGGATGGAGCACGAAGGGGAAACTGTCATGTCCAGTTTGTATGAAGAATACACGATCCAGAAGAATGAAACATCGTTGTAGTTTCAGTTTTATGGGACATCGACGATTTTTGCCAAAGGATCATCCATATAGAATGAATCGTCGAAGATTTGATAATACTATAGAGACCGATGATCCACCACAGCGTATGTCTGGAACTGATGTGCTTAATGAATTGAAAGATTTCAGTTTTTCATTCGGGAAGGGTCAAATGAAATCTGGAAAGAGAAAGAATGTTTCCACAGAAACCTGTTACAATTGGAGGAAGAGGAGTATCTTTTTTGATTTGCCTTATTGGTCAACCAATTTGCTACGTCATTGCTTAGACGTAATGCATATTGAAAAGAATATATGTGAAATGTTGCTTTTAGTTCTTCTAAATGTCAAGGGGAAGACAAAAGATGATTTACGATCTCGACGTGACTTGGTGGATTGGGGCATCAGACCAGAATTGCATCTTGTGCGTATCAGTGAAAATAAATGGCAACTTCCATGTGCTTCTTATGTGATGACACCTACTGAAAAAAAACAATTTTTGGAAGTATTAGAGACTATTAGAGTTCCTGATGGCTATTCAAGCAACATATCTAAACGGGTCAACAGAAGAGAGTTCAAGCTAAAATCTTTGAAGACTCATGATTATCACGTTCTACTGCATGAGTTGCTTCCAATAGCAATTTGTCATCTTTTGTCCAATAATGTAAGGGTGGGTGTTATTCGGTTGTGCCATTTGTTTAGAGATCTTTGTGCTAAGAAGTTGTCCAAGTCTTTCTTGCAAAAAATGTTGACAGATGCCCCATTAATTTTGTGTGAGTTAAAGAAAATATTTCCCCCATCATTTTTCACATGCATGCTGCATCTAACTGTCCATATTCCAACTGAAATACTTCTCGGAGGACCTGTTTCTTTTCGTTGGATGTATCCAACTGAAAGAAATATGTTCACATTAAAGTCTTATGTTCGAAACAAGAATCATCCCGAAGGTTCTATCATGAACGGTTACTTATCTCAAGAATGTATGGATTTCTGTTCAATGTATTTGTCTGATCTTACTACAAGAATGAACAGACCAATGAGAAATGAAGAAGAACAATATGAGCAAATTGAACCCAGTTTTCCATCACTTCCTCAAACAGGAGATATTCCTGGATCATATACATTGAAGACATTAAGCCATGAAGAGCGGGAGATGGAACATCGCACAGTTTTGTTCAACTGTGATTTGTTCGATGACTATATCAGGTAACAAAATTGAATATGTGTATCTTACATATATATCTGTTAAACTATTCATATTTTTTTTATCTACAGGGAACATAAAACAATGATAAATAGGAAGCATCGTTCTTTATCTTTGAGAAGGAGAGAGACTTTGCATAGCAAAGAGTTTTCTACTTGGTTAAAATTGAAGGTAAAAATATTACTGTTTAAATTAATTATTTCAATATTTACTTAAGTTTAACTGTCATTTATATTGCAGGTATTGAGTTTGTCTGCTGACTCTGTCTCTGAGGAAATAAGAGCTTTGGCTTTTGGTCCTAATACCGTGGTTCGTGACTGTAAATCAATTGTTATCAATGGGTACAGATTTATTGTCACTGAACGAGCCAAAAACATGAGAACACAACATGATGGTATTATGGTTACTGCCACAACAGATTGTTATGCCAGCGCATCAAATAGTAGACCGCGACTTGAAAATGTGGGTTATTATGGAGTCGTTGAAAAAATAATAATATTGGATTATTACTCTCATGGACGAGTCACAATGATGAAATGCCATTGGTTTGATTCGATGACGAGACATGGAACATTTATTGATGATTGTGGATTTTGAGTAATTAATATGACCCGCACTCTTGCAACCGAAGAACCATATGTGTTGGCATCAATGGCTAAACAAGTTTTTTATGTCAAAGATCAAATTCAACCTGAATTTGGTGTCGTAGTTGAAGTAATTCCAAGACATATTTTTGATGATGCTGATGATGGAATTGACACTGTCCCTATTGCCATTGGAACCAATCCATTTATTTCTTTTGATGACTCCAATAGCTCAATTGTCAGTGTTGATTGTGAACCTGAAGTTGTGGTTGGAAATATATAGAATCATTCATCCATGTTCTCAATTCTTTTGGTTTACCTCGAGTTGGGTTGTTAAGGTTGGTAATATTCATATTTATTTAGTATTGATCACAAATATGTTTTAGCTGACTTGACAGTTATGTGAATTTTCAATGTTTATTGGTTGCTGTTTTATTTGAATTGCATTTTCTAATTTGGAATTTAACTGTATTCAAACCAAATCAAACAATATTTCTAACTTGGTGAACATTACAACTTGTATGTTTTATTAAATTCATTCAAGCTCTTCTAAAACAATTGATAGCTAAATTACCAATGAATCCCCTCATTCCCTCATATATTTAGTTTTTTGGTTTACACATTAATTTTCTTTTTCTAATTAATTACATATTTGTTTTCCAATGCAGGAAATGAAGCCAATTGAAGAGAGATGAAGAAAAAAAATGGCGGAGAACAATCGTCGGATGGAGGAGATGGGCATTCCACCATTAGTGCCTACAGTGATTACTTTATTTCAAATATATATATATATATTTACAGAATATATAATGTCATGTGATTAATTTTTTTTTGTAAACTTTTTTGTAGGATCCACCATTACGTCGACAGTTATTCGACGAGGAGCCTAGTACTGGTCCTAGTACTCAGGCCGGTGGTACGAGGAGGGTTCGTACCAGAGGTGGACATAGAGCTGCGCGTGCCCGACTAGACCCTGCCCCTCCCACTGACATTTCAGCCTTCCCACATTCTGATCCCGGTGTGTCGTTAGGGACACACGGGATATTTAGACCTCCCATGTTTTCGCTACCTTCTGCATCTTCTGCCCCATCATTTTCACATCCCATGATGATTCCCACTCCCCAGTCAGCATATGGCCATACAGTTGTTCCATCTTCTTTTCCTTCTACTTCTGTCTCTCCGAGCTTTTATATTCCATCGTCTTCGACTCCTGTTCCACCAGAGGGTGTTCCATCAGGTTCTGTGGATCCGGCGCCACTCATTGATCAGACTAGCACAGGTATATTTATAAAACCCTATCAAATTTTTATAGCAATATTTATTTTCATTATAACATGTTTTGATAAAATATCTGTTTTTCTTTCAGGACAGATACATCTACTGAAAGGAGGCGGGGGCGGGGCCGTACACGCATGCGTTCGGTGTGGAACCGTCGCACACAGGTTATGGTGGAATATAATGAAGACAATCAGATGGTTGAGAAAACAGGGCAGCAATGTCGGAGTTTTATGGCGACACTTGCCAAATACTCCGACATCATTCCCGTCAGCCCGCTGTCGTGGAGACATTTGCCACATGAGGTCAAAGATAGAGCTTTGGCAGAGATATGGGTAAAAAAATCTGTTGTATTTAATGCCATGAATTTTTTTTGTATTTATATAAATTAATATTTTCATTTCAGCTTTGATTTAATTTTCATGATGGTGAGGGTGCACGAATGGAACGTCTAAAGGATTTAGGCGAGCTTTGGAGAGCCTACAAGCATGAGCTGTATATTGGCTGGCGTGCTAGAGTTGGCACTGAGTTAGAGGCGGTACCAGTCGTGGATGATTGTCCTATAGAGCAGTATCGTCAGATGATTACTCATTGGATGAGTACCTAGTTTAAGGTATGAATTACATTTGAGGTATTTAAATAATAACTTTCAAGTTTTGCATTAATATTATCCTTTGCATTATCGAATTTTATTTAGGAGTCATCTGGAAAAAATAAAAAAACATTGATGCAAAAAAATACCTCCATACACTAGGACGCACGACGATGCCGGATCATGAGAGGCAGCAGGTATGACAATTGTTTATAAGTTTTCTTTACGACTTACATTTTCTTTTGTTTCCTCAATTATTTAATTATTTGCTGAAGCCTTTATATAAATTTTGTTTTCAATGTCATTGTAGAGGCAAGTACAAAATATTGAAGGACGTGTGCCTCGAGCAAAACTGTTTTGCTCGAGTAGACGAAAAAAGGATGGACGTGCTGTCAACGAAGCGACTCAGAAGCAGATTGTAAGTTTTAATCTGTTGATTTTATATTTTAATATCTATTTCGTAACTTAACAATATATTTATATTTGTAACAGGATGCTTTAGAGGCCCTCGATGCCCAAGAAGCAGACAATTTTGGGCCATCTGATCACTTACATCAGGTGTTGGGAGATGATCATTCTGGCAGAGTACGCTGCCGACCTAGGATAGCCCCGACGAGGTATTGGCCTGCCTCAGGTACGAGTTGTAGTGCCACCGAGCTGCAGAAAGTTAGGGCATAGGCAGAACAGGCTGAGAAAAGGGCCACAGAGACGGCAGAACAGTCTGCAAGGGCAAACAGTGCATTTATGAAATTTATTGAAGTTCTACGTCCAACACTTCCAGCAGAGGCCATCCCAGCGATTGATGAATACATGTCGTCGATACATTCTATATATGGTGCACCAGGTGGCAGTTCCAGTGGTGGTCAGGCCGATGTCGAGCTTGAAGATGATGATGGCGAGCAGTCTGATGCGGAAGAGGAGGGAGATGAGGAGGGCGAGGAGGAGGGCGAAGGCGAGGAGGAAGGCATTGTGGAGGGTGAGGACGATGATGAGGACGATGACGAGGGTGATGATGATGATGATGATGGAGATGGTGATGCTGATGTGGGACATATTGATCCGTTACATTTTTGACTTGAGATTTGATTTTTAATCTATTCTAGTTGTTGGTTTTATCTAGACTCGTAGTATAGTATTGGAGTTGAGTTATTTTTATATATTGTCTGTTTTTATGGATGTTGTTGTCTTTTAGTGGTTGTGTGTTTGAGAACTCCCTGGACAACCCCCCTCATTCTTGGACCCTGGACAACCCCCCCCCCCCTCCCCCTTGGACCCCGAACACCCACCAAACACCCCCCGGACATCCCTGCGGACAGCCCCCTGGACAGCCCCCCGTACAGCCCCCAACCCTCCACCCTGGACCCTGGATAGCCCCCCGGACAGCCCCCCGGACAACCCCCCCACCCTCCCCCTTGGACCCCGGACAACCCCCCAAACACCCCCGGACAACCCCCTGAACAACCCCGGACAACCCCCTGAACAACCACCGGACAGCCCCCTAAACAACCCCGGACAACCCCCTGAAGAACCCTCAAACACCCTCCGGACAGACCCCGCACAGCCCCCCCACCCTCATCCTTGGTCCCCGGACAGCCCCCCGGACACCCACCGGACAGCCCCCCCGGACAGCCCCCGCGGACAGCCCCCTGGACAGCCCCCCGTACATCCCCCAACCCTCCACCCTGGACCCCGGACAGCCCCCCGAACAACCCCCCCCCCCCCCCCCTTGGACCCCGGACAACCCCCCCCCCCCCCCCCTGGACCCCGGACAACCCCCCAAACACCCCCCGGACAGCCCCCTGAACACCCCCGGACAACCCCCTGAACAACCCCCTGAACAACCCCCGGACAGCCCCCTGAACAACCCCGGACAACCCCCTGAACAACCCCCAAAAACCCCCCGGACAGACCCCGCACAGCCCCCCCCACCCTCCTCTTTGGTCCCCGGACAGCCCCCCGGACACCCACCGGACAGCCCCCCCCGGACAGCCCCCCGGACATCCCCTCCACCTTCCTTAATTTCATTAGCTCTGAAATGCTTCATAGCACGATCAACTAAAATCTAATCCATACTAAATATGATATAAAAATATTCTATACGAATTTCCATAATATTTTAAGTGAAAACAAAAAGTGACATACGAAAAACTGACCAAACGCATTCGAAATGTGTTGATGCTTGAGGACAACGATCCATGGGTCATATGTGACGTGTACGAGTCATCCCCGCCTCAATCCGAGGCGCGGTGTGGTTGGAACAACTCAAAGTGTATGTCTTTTGTTTCAAAAGGACATCATTTTAAGAAAAACATCAACTGGCATCGTTCGGCCCGTTTGGACCCCCCTCACGCGCGTTTACGAAGCGCGCGCATCACTTAAAACATGAATATTGAGCCGTACCGCGCAAACCACACGTCCGATTGATGTTCCGTCTGCGCGTAGACGTCACGAATAATAATTAGAATGTTCCACGGTGGTTTCAGCTAAAATCCGAGGTCGTCCGCTATGAATTTGACCGTTGGACGCCCGTTCTGGCCGTTTATGACACCACAACTGCGTTGTCGGTCACCGCGGGCACACGGCACGTCCGATTGACTTGACGTCTACTCGAACACTTCAGAAATCACTCACCCGTATTTGTCGTCTGATTTCAGGCCATTCCGACATCGTTCGGCCCGTTTGGACCCCCCTCACGCGCGTTTACGAAGCACGCGCATCACTTAAAACACGAATATTGAGTCGTACCGCGCAAACCGCACGTCCGATTGACGTGCCGTCTACGCGTACACGTCACTAATAATAATTAGAATGTTCCACGGTGGTTTCAGCACAATCTGAGGCCGTCCGCTATGAATTTGACCGTTGGACGCCCGTTCTGGCCGTTTATGACACCAGAACTGCGTTGTCGGTCACCGCGGGCACACGGCACGTCCGATTGACGTGCCGTCTGCTCGACCACTTCAGAAATCACTAACCCGTATTTGTCGTCTGATTTCAGGCCATTCCGACATCGTTCGGCCCGTTTGGACCCCCCTCACGCGCGTTTATGAAGCGCGCGCATCGCTTAAAACACGAATATTGAGCCGTACCGCGCAAACCGCACGTCCGATTGACGTGCCGTCTGCGCGTACACGTCACGAATAATAATTATAATGTTCCACGGTGGTTTCAGCTCAATCCGAGGCCGTCCGCTATGAATTTGACCGTTGGACGCCCGTCATGGCCGTTTATGACACCAGAACTGCGTTGTCGGTCACCGCGGTCACACGGCACGTCCGATTGACGTGGAGTCTGCTCGACCACTTCATAAATCAGTCACCCGTATTTGTCGTCTGATTTCAGGCCATTCCGACATCGTTCGGCCCGTTTGGACCCCCCTCACGCGCGTTTACGAAGCGCGCGCATCACTTAAAACACGAATATTGAGCCGTACCGCGCAAACCGCACGTCCGATTGACGTTCCTTCTGCGCGTACACGTCACGAATAATAATTAGAATGTTCCACGGTGGTTTCAGCTCAATCCGAGGCCGTCCGCTATGAATTTGACCGTTGGACGCCTGTTCTGGCCGTTTATGACACCAGAACTGCGTTGTCGGTCACCGCGGGCACACGGCACGTCCGATTGACGTGCCGTCTGCTCGACCACTTCAGAAATCAGTCACCCGTATTTGTCGTCTGATTTCAGGCCATTCCGACATCGTTCGGCCCGTTTGGACCCCCCTCACGCGCGTTTACGAAGCGCGCGCATCACTTAAAACACGAATATTGAGCCGTACCGCGTAAACCGCACGTCCGATTGACGTGCCGTCTGCGCGTACACGTCACGAAGAATAATTAGAATGTTCCACGATGGTTTCAGCTCAATCCGATGACGTCCGCTATGAATTTGACCGTTGGACGCCCGTTCTGGCCGTTTATGACACCAGAACTGCGTTGTCGGTCACCGCGGGCACACGGCACGTCCGATTGACGTGCCGTCTGCTCGACCACTTCAGAAATCACTCACCCGTATTTGTCGTCTGATTTCAGGCCATTCCGACATCGTTCGGCCCGTTTGGACCACCCTCACGCGCGTTTACGAAGCGCGCGCATCACTTAAAACACGAATATTGAGCCGTACCGCGCAAACCGCACGTCCGATTGACGTGCAGTCTGCGCGTACACGTCACGAATAATAATTAGAATGTTCCACGGTGGTTTCAGCTCAATCTGAGGCCGTCCGCTATGAATTTGACCGTTGGACGCCCGTTCTGGCCGTTTATGACACCAGAACTGCGTTGTCGGTCACCGCGGGCACACGGCACGTCCGATTGACGTGGCGTCTGCTCGACCACTTCAGAAATCAGTCACCCGTATTTTTCGTCTGATTTCAGGCCATTCCGACATTGTTCGGCCCGTTTGGACCCCCCTCACGCGCGTTTACGAAGCGCGCACATCACTTAAAACACGAATATTGAGCCGTACCGCGCAAATCGCACGTCCGATTGACGTTCCGTCTGCGCGTACAAGTCACGAATAATAATTAGAATGTTCCACGGTGGTTTCAGCTCAATCTGAGGTCGTCCGCTATGAATTTGACCGTTGGACGCCCGTTCTGGCCGTTTATGACACCACAACTGCGTTGTCGGTCACCGCGGGCACACGGCACGTCCGATTGACGTGCCGTCTGCTTGAACACTTCAGTAATCACTCACCCGTATTTGTCATCTGATTTCAGGCAATTCCGACATCGTTCGGCCCGTTTGGACCCCCCTCACGGGCGTTTACGAAGCGCGCACATCACTTAAAACACGAATATTGAGCCGTACTGCGCAAAACGCACGTCCGATTGACGTGCCGTCTGTGCGTACACGTCACGAATAATAATTAGAATGTTCCACGATGGTTTCAGCTCAATCCGAGGCCGTCCGCTATGAATTTGACCGTTGGACGCCCGTTCTGGCCGTTTATGACACCAGAACTGCGTTGTCGGTCACCGCGGGCACACGGCACGTCCGATTGACGTGCCGTCTGCTCGACCACTTCAGAAATCACACACCGGTATTTGTCGTCTGATTTTAGGCCATTCCGACATCGTTCGGCCCATTTGGACCCCCCTCACGCGCGTTTACGAAGCGCGCGCATCACTTACAACACGAATATTGAGCCGTACCGCGCACACCGCACGTCCGATTGACGTGCCGTCTGCGCGTACACGTCACGAATAATAATTAGAATGTTCCTCGGTGGTTTCAGCTCAATCCGAGGCCGTCTGCTATGAATTTGACCGTTGGACGCCCGTTCTGGCCGTTTGTGACACCAGAACTGCGTTGTCGGTCACCGCGGGCACACGGCACGTCCGATTGACGTGCCGTCTGCTCGACCACTTCAGAAATCACTCACCCGTATTTGTCGTCTGATTTCAGGCCATTCCGACATCGTTCGGCCCGTTTGGACCCCCCTCACGCGCGTTTACGAAGCGCGCGCATCACTTAAAACACGAATATTGAGCCGTACCGCGCAAACCGCACGTCCGATTGAGGTGCCGTCTGCGCGTACACGTCACGAATAATAATTAGAATGTTCCATGGTGGTTTCAGCTCAATCTGAGGCCGTCCGCTATGAATTTGACCGTTGGACGCCCGTTCTGGCCGTTTATGACACCAGAACAGCGTTGTCGGTCACCGCGGGCACACGGCACGTCCGATTGACGTGGCATCTGCTCGACCACTTCAGAAATCAGTCACCCATATTTTTCATCTGATTTCAGGCCATTCCGACATCGTTCGGCCCGTTTGGACCCCCCTCACGCGCGTTTACGAAGCGCGCGCATCACTTAAAACACGAATATTGAGCCGTACCGCGCAAACCACACGTCCGATTGGCGTGCCGTCTGCGCGTACACGTCACGAATAATAATTAGAATGTTCCACGGTGGTTTCAGCTCAATCCGAGGTCGTCCGCTATGAATTTGACCGTTGGACGCCCGTTCTGGCCGTTTATGACACCAGAACTGCGTTGTCGGTCACCGCGGGCACAAGGCACGTCCGATTGACGTGCCGTCTGCTCGACCAATTCAGAAATCAGTCACCCGTATTTTTCGTCTGATTTCAGGCCATTCCGACATCGTTCGGCCCGTTTGGACCCCCCTCACGCGCGTTTACGAAGCGCGCGCATCACTTAAAACACGAATATTGAGCCGTACCGCGCAAACCGCATGTCCGATTGACGTGTCGTCTGCGCGTACACGTCACGAATAATAATTAGAATGTTCCACGATGGTTTCAGCACAATCTGAGGCCGTCCGCTATGAATTTGACTGTTGGACGCCCGTTCTGGCCGTTTATGACACCAGAACTGCGTTGTCGGTCACCGCGGGCACACGGCACGTCCGATTGACGTGCCGTCTGCTCGACCACTTCAGAAATCACTCACCCGTATTTATCGTCTGATTTCAGGCCATTCTGACATCGTTCGGCCCGTTTGGACCCCCCTCACGCGGGTTTACGAAGCGCGCGCATCACTTAAAACACGAATATTGAGCCGTACCGCGCAAACCGCACGTCCGATTGAGGTTCCGTCTGCGCGTACACGTCACGAATAATAATTAGAATGTTCCACGGTGGTTTCAGCTCAATCCGAGGCCGTCCGCTATGAATTTGACCGTTGGACGCCCGTTCTGGCCGTTTATGACACTAGAACTGCGTTGTCGGTCACCGCGGGCACACGGCACGTCCGATTGACGTTCCGTCTGCTCGACCACTTCAGAAATCACTCACCCGTATTTGTCGTCTAATTTCAGGCCATTCCGACATCGTTCGGCCCGTTTGGACCCCCCTCAGGCGCGTTTACGAAGCGCGCGCATCACTTAAAACACGAATATTGAGTCGTACCGCGCAAACCGCACGTCCGATTGACGTGCCGTCTGCGCGTACACGTCACGAATAATAATTATAATGTTCCACGGTGGTTTCAGCTCAATCCGAGGTCGTCCGCTATGAATTTGACCGTTGGATGCCCGTTCTGGCCGTTTATGACACCATAACTGCGTTGTCGGTCACCGCGGGCACACGGCACGTCCGATTGATGTTCCGTCTGCTCGACCACTTCAGAAATCAGTCACCCGTATTTTTCGTCTAATTTCAGGCCATTCCGACATCGTTCGGCCCGTTTGGACCCCCCTCACGCGCGTTTACGAAGCGCGCGCATCACTTAAAACACGAATATTGAGCTGTACCGCGCAAACCGCACGTCCGATTGACGTGCCGTCTGCGCGTACACGTCACGAATAATAATTAGAATGTTCCACGATGGTTTCTGGTCAATCCGAGGTCGTCCGCTATGAATTTGACCGTTAGACGCCCGTTCTGGCCGTTTATGACACCAGAACTGCGTTGTCTGTCACCGCGGGCACACGGCACGTCCGATTGACGTGCCGTCTGCTCGACCACTTCAGAAATCACTCAACCGTATTTTTCGTCTGATTTCAGGCCATTCCGACATCGTTCGGCCCGTTTGGACCCCCCTCACACGCGTTTACGAAGCGCGCGCATCACTTAAAACACGAATATTGAGCCGTACCGCGCAAACCGCACGTCCGATTGACGTGTCGTCTACGCGTACATGTCACGAATAATAATTAGAATGTTTCATGGTGGTTTCAGCTCAATCCGAGGCCGTCCGCTATGAATTTGACCGTTGGACGCCCGTTCTGGCCGTTTATGACACCAGAACTGCGTTGTCGGTCACTGCGGGCACACGGCACGTCCGATTGACGTGCCGTCTGCTCGACCACTTCATAAATCACTCACCCGTATTTGTCGTCTGATTTCAGGCCATTCCGACATCGTTCGGCCCGTTTGGACCCCCCTCACGCGCGTTTACGAAGCGCGCCCATCACTTAAAACATGAATATTGAGCCGTACCGCGCAAACCGCACGTCCGATTGACGTACCGTCTGCGCGTACACGTCACGAATAATAATTAGAATGTTCCACAGTGGTTTCAGCTCAATCCGAGGTCGTTCGCTATGAATTTGACCGTTGGACGCCCGTTCTGGCCGTTTATGACACCATAACTGCGTTTTCGGTCACCGCGGGCACACGACAAGTCCGATTGATGTGCCGTCTGCTCGACCACTTCAGAAATCACTCACCCGTATTTGTCGTCTGATTTTAGGCCATTCTGACATCGTTCGGCCCGTTTGGACCCCCCTCACGCGCGTTTACGAAGCGCGCGCATCACTTAAAACACTAATATTGAGCCGTACCGCGCAAACCGCACGTCCGATTGACATGACGTCTGCGCGTACACGTCAAGAATAATAATTAGAATGTTTCACGGTGGTTTCAGCTCAATCCGAGGTCGTCCGCTATGAATTTGACCGTTGGACGCCCGTTCTGGCTGTTTATGACACCATAACTGCGTTCTCGGTCACCGCGGGCACACGACAAGTCCGATTGACATGCCGTCTACTCGACCACTTCATAAATAACTCACCCGTATTTGTCGTCTGATTTCAGGCCATTCCGACATCGTTCGGCCCGTTTGGACCCCCCTCACGCGCGTTTACGAAGCGCGCGCATCACTTAAAACACTAATATTGAGCCGTACCGCGCAAACCGCATGTCCGATTGATGTGTCGTCTGCGCGTACACGTCAAGAATAATAATTATAATGTTTCACGGTGGTTTCGGGTGAATCCGTGGTCGTCCGCTATGAATTTGACCGTTGGACGCCCGTTTTGGCCGTTTATGACACCATAACTGCGTTGTCGGTCACCGCGGGCACACGGCACGTCCGATTGACGTGCCGTCTGCTCGACCACTTCATAAATCACTCACCCGTATTTATCGTCTGATTTCAGGCCATTCCGACATCGTTCGGCCCGTTTGGACCCCCTCACGCGCGTTTCGAAGCGCGCGCATCACTTAAAACATGAATATTGATCTGTACCGGGCAAACCGCACGTCCGATTGACGTGCCGTCTGCGCGTACACGTCACAAATAGTAATTAGAATGTTTCACGGTGGTTTCAGCTCAATCCGGAGACGTGGTGTGGCCGACACCACTCAAAGTGTCCGTCTTTTGTTTCAAAAGGACGTCATTTTAAGTGAAAAGCATCAACTGGCTTACGGAAAACCGACCAAACGCATTCTGAATCTGTTGATAATTTATCCCAACAATCCATGGGTCATATGTGACGTGTACGAGCCAACCCGGGATGAATCCGAGTCGCGGTGTGGCCGGGATAAGTTTAAGTGTCTCTCTTTTGTTTAAAATGAACACCATTTTAAGTACATACGGAAAAATGACCAAACGGATTCAGTTTCCATTGAAACTTTTGAAGAACGATCCATGGGTCATATGTGACGTGTACGAATCAACCCCGCCACAATCGGAGACGCGGTGTGGCCGACACCACTCAAAAAGTGTCGGTCTTTTGTTTAAAAAAGACGTTATTTTAAGTGAAAATCATCAAGTGACATACGAAAAACCGACGAAAGGCATTCGGACTGTGTCGACACTTTAGCACAAGGATCCATGGGTCGTATGTGACGTGTACGAGTCAATCCTGCCTCAATCCGAGGTGCGGTGTGACCGACACCGTTCTAACTGTCTATCTTTTGTTTAAAATGGACAGGATACGCAAAACCGACCAAACGCAAAACCGACCAAACGCATTCTGAATCTGTTGATAATTTATCACAACGATCCATCAGTCATATGTGACATGTACGAGCCCACTCGGGCTCAATCCGAGTCGCAGTGTGGCCGGGATCAGTCTAAGTGGCTCTCTTTTGTTTAAAATGGACATCATTTTTCAGTACATACGGAAAACCGACCAAACGCATTTAGTTTCCATTGAAACTTTAGGAGAAAGATTCATGGGTCATATGTGAGGTGTACGAATCATCCCCGCCACAATCCGAGGTGCGGTGTGGTCAACACTGCTCTAACTGTGTCTGTTTTGTTTAAAATGGGTAGGATTATAAGTGAAAAGAACTGGCATACGTAAAACCAACCAAACGCATTCGTTTTCCAATGAAACTTTAGGAGAACGATCCATGGGTCATATGTGACGTGTACCAATCATCCCCGTCTCAATCCGAGACGCGGTGTGGCCAACACCGCTCTAACTATGTCTCTTCTGTTTAAAATGGACATGATTATAAGTGAAAAAGAACAACTGGCATACGCAAAACCGACCAAATGCATTCCGAATCTTTTGATCATTTATTACAACAATCCATGGGTCATATGTGACCTGTACGAGGCAACCCGGGTTCAATCTGAGTCGCGGTGTGGCCGATATCAGTCTATGTGGCTCTCTTTTGTTTAAAATGGACACCATTTTAAGTACATACGAAAAACCGACCAAACGCATTCGGTTTCCATTGAAACTTTAGGAGAACGATCCATGAGTCATATGTGACGTGTACGAATCATCCCCGCCTCAATCCGAGGCGCGGTGTTGCCGACACCGCTCTAACTGTGTCTGTTTTGTTTAAAATGGACAGGATTATATGTGAAAAGAACAACTGGCATACGCAAAACTGACCAAACGCATTCAGAATCTTTTGATAATTTATCACAACGATCCATGGGTCATATGTGATGTGTACGAGCCAACCCAGGTCAATCCGAGTCGCGGTGTGACCGGGATCAGTCTAAATGGCTCTCTTTTGTTTAAAATGTACACCATTTTAAGTACATACGGAAAACCGACCAAACGCATTCGGTTTCCATTGTAACTTTAGGATAACGATCCATGGGTCCTATGTGACGTGTACGAATCATCCCGCCTCAATCCGACATGCGGTGCGGCTAACACCACTCAAAGTGTCCGTCTTTTGTTTCAAAAGGACGTCATTTTAGGTGAAAAACATCAACTGACATACGGAAGACCGACCAAACGCATTCGGATTCTATCGATACTTTAGCACAACGATCCATGGGTCATATGTGACGTGTAAAATTCAACCCCGTCTTAATCTGAGATGTGGTGTGGCCGACACCGCTCTAACTATGTATCTGTTGTTTAAAATGGACATGATTATAAATGAAAAGAACAACTGGCATACGCAAAACCGACCAAACGCATTCGGAATCTTTTGATAATTTATCACAATGATCCGTGGGTCATATGTGACATGTACGAGCCAACCCGGGATGAATCTGAGTCACGGTGTGGTCGGGATGAGTCTAAGTGTCACTCTTTTGTTTAAAATGGACAACATTTTAAGTACATACGGAAAACCGACCAAACGCATTCGGTTTCCATTTAAACTTTAGGAGAACGATCCATGAGTCATATGTGACGTGTACGAATCAACCCCGCCTCAATTGGAGACGCGGTGTGGTCGGCACCACTCATAGTGTCCGTCTTTTGTTTCAAAAGGACGCCATTTTAAGTGAAAAACATCAACTGGCATACGGAAAACCGACCAAACGCATTAGGATTCTGTCGATACTTTAGCACAACGATCCATGAGTCAAATGTGACGTGTACGAGTTAACCCCGCCTCAATCTGAGGTGCGGTGTGGCCGGTATCACTTCAGGTGTATGTATTTTGTTTAAAATTTACATCATATGAGGTAAAAATATATGGTATAGAAAAAACCGATCATATTATGAATTGAATTTCAGATTCCACGTATAATTGTCATCTAAATTTTAAATTGAATTCTATATGAATTATGTATGTTTATGAATTGTAATTTAATTATGGATTTGTATAGTTTCGGGATCCATTATATGTTAAATGTGTATGAATTTGTTCGTAATTGAATATGTATGTTTTATTTTATTACTGGTACAATATTTGGATCGAAAATGACGTGAAAATTAGGTGAAAATGAGGTGAAAATGAGGCCTGATGACTGGTGGTGATGGACAGGGGACAGGGGCTGTGCAAATTGCAGGGTGTTGCAATTTGCAGCATAGGGTATGCCAACGGTTTCAAACCGTTGGCATATAAGTTTTTAGCATGTCTTTTCCCAATGGTTGTAAACCGTTGGGAAAGACTTCACCAATTCCCAACGGTTTGGAACCGTTGGGAAAATGTTCCACATGGTATATCCCAACGGTTTGGAACCGTTGGGAAAATGTTCCCACATGGTATATCCCAATGGTTTGGCCCCAAACCGTTGGGAAAACTATCCCAACGGTTTTCAAGAACCGTTGGGATAGTTAAGTGGTATTTGGTTTTCCCAACGGTTTGGGAGAACCGTTGGGAAAAACTATCCCAACGGTTCACCCAAACCGTTGGGATAGGGTAACTTCTATGGGCCTATTGCAACGGTTTCCAGTAAACCGTTGGGAAAACCTTTCCCAACGGCTTACTTCCCTATGGTTATCAGAACCGTTGGTATATGATATACCAACGGTTTTAGGGGCTTTCCCAACGGTTGTGAACCGTTGGGAAATAGTGTATTTCCAGTAGTGAAAATAGTTAAAATCAAAGTTTAATAACTAAATCATTTTTAATATAGGTTTATACATATAATAAATTCGACTATAAATATTCATTATAAATCTAAGAATATTTCCTACATAATGGTGTTTTATTTATAATTTTTAGACTTAAAATAATTTCATTTATCTATGAAACAATGATGATGCAGTAATTATCTTATTAATGAAATATTGACATAATTGATGTTATAAATACACAAATAAATGTAATTTGAGACTTTTTAAGAATTAAAATAATTTTATATGTTAACATGACATTATATTATTGATTTAATTAACTTGTTTTGAACTAATCATTCTTTTATGATTTTCACGAAAATCAATTACCAAATAGTGTCAAAATTGACATAAAATAGTTTTTAAAACAAATATTATAATATAAATTGTTATTATATTCCTAAAAATATAAGGTTCGGAAAATATACTTATATCAGGATAGGTGTATCATTAATGGATTACTTGGGGGTCTCTTAGATGTATATGGTATGTTTATTAACTATATAATATAAAAATACAAAGTGACATGGTAAATGTCAATCTAATTAAATAAGAGTTAAAACTAAAAGTTAAGGTTAATATAATGACCTAAAGTTGTCTAAATTCTATTGGATGAGAGGAGTTAGACATATCCCCACCTTATCTTCGAAATAAATCAATTTGGAGCTATTAAAAACCGAATATGACTTTATAATAAAAATAATATTTTTAGTTATTCCAAAGGTGCCCCTCTCCTCCCTTATAAAAGGGCACCTCCACCCTCTCTTCCTCACACCACTTTGAGTCTTCAAGCTCGGCCAACCCCTGACAATTTCTCTTCTCCTCTTCCCTAGAAACATCCTAGACGTCCTGGTCTTCTTCAATGACCAATTTTAGTACCCTAAGAGGAGGTCTCAAAGAGGCGCTTCAAAGAAGAGGTAATGTCCGT
Organism: Viscum album; assembly: GCA_963277665.1. Classification (NCBI taxonomy): domain Eukaryota; kingdom Viridiplantae; phylum Streptophyta; class Magnoliopsida; order Santalales; family Viscaceae; genus Viscum; species Viscum album. Next base: position 1,160,214,260 of record OY728126.1, read on the forward strand.
TACCGATTATTTCAACTTTATTTCTTCTTCCACATATTATTATTAGGTTGTTTCATTATTTATTATTAACATCATTATCACTCATATACTGATATGTTATTATAATTATGAAACAACCCTATTTCACCATCTATCCATCCTATGCAAAATAAAATCATCGCGTGTACGTACGTACGGAATACCGTCTCCACGCCGTGGTGTAATCTATTTTCCACCACCACCGTACTTGGATGGGTATAATGGTGTAAATAATAACTATATAGGATTATGGTAGAGTGATATGGATTTATTTAATAGTATACATACACTCCAATAGAATTCCACGATCATGGGAACAATATCATCGCTCGTACATAGGTACGGAATACCATCTCCACGACGCAATGAGATTCATTCTCAATGATTAACCATTCATAAATGATTATAAAGTATATATAATAAGTAATCATGAAATATATGACATAATAATGATACTGGATTTATTTATATATATATGTATGTCATCCAATTAATTCCATTCAATTCGATGAGGAAACGAAAACAACGTTCATGCGTACGTACGGCCTACCGTCTCCATGAACGGTGTATTTCTTTCCATTTATCGATCTATTATATATTTGTATATTCATAATATATGTTATATATAAATCAGGTCTTATATTCTTTAATTAATTAATCATGATATAAGTAATCATATGAATAATTATAAGTCAAAACACGGACGACAAATGAAACGATTTTACCCAAAACGCTCTTCAACATGGAATTTACAAAAGAACGGGGAATATAAAGTCATAAGTGAACCATATATGATATAATAACAATGAATATGATTCTGTAATAAGTCAATGACATTATTTAAATCATTATACAGGAGGTTCGGATATGTACGAAGTATATCGGACCTAAGGTAAGGGATAATTTTGCAAATCTCATTTTTATCCGAGATTTCTTATTCGTAAGTATTTACTGGGGTTATTGCTATCATCCATGTACATGTTTTATAAAAGTGTATTCATGTATGTTTAAAGTCATTTTAACCCATTTTGACTTTTACCCCATGGTATGGAAGGAATCTTTCCTTTATTTACCCTATAAGGTACTTTTCAACTTTTCTGACAAAAGTACGAGAAGAATGGTTTTTTTAACGTATACGACATGAACGGATTTTTACGATTTTATAAAGCCTTATTTTCATGAAGATTCCTAAAAAATATTTCATAACTATTTTCAACAAAATTATTTTCTTTTAAAATTTCATGACATTTTGTTAAAAGAAAATTATTTTGAAGAAAAAAGGATATTTTTCTCAAGAATTCATTTCAAGTGTTTTATCAAAACCATTTTCATCTAAGATGACATTATTTCACATGTGTATGTTTCAAGTATCATGTCTCTATGATTTACATGGTTTCACTTTTATTATTATTAAATGATATCCATTTCTTTTATATGAATTATGTGATTATGGGATGATGTTTATGAAACCCATTTTATTCGTTGGGTTATTATGAATGATGTATGTTTATTTTGTGGCACAAGTGAGAATGATTTCATTATGAGATCGGTGGGACCTATATCTCCCTCTAATGCATTGGGTAAATATTTCTATCTCATGAGATAGACATGTCTGGAACGGTAAGTTAATCCAGTTCAGTATTGCAGGACTGGAATGGGGAGTGAACTCAATTCAGAAAGGGACTTTGTCCACTAAGATGGTCTTGGCAGAAATGCCTTGGCTACTATGGAAATCATTACATGTGCTTAATGGATGCCACAATTACATATTTTATTCCAATGATATGTTATCATTATTTATGTTCCATTATGATCTATGCCTTATGTACTTCCATGTTTTAATTCATTGCTCAAGATTTTGATGTTTAAACATTATGTTCATGTCTTTAGGTTCAAATGTATATGGTATGTTTTATTTTTTCCATGCTTACCCTTTCTGAGCATTTGAGCTCACCCTTTTTATGTTGTATTTTCCCCTATGACTAAAAGAAAGGTTTTAGGTAAGGAAACAAAAAGTGGAAGTTCTATATGGGAGATGTTGAAGATCTTTCACCATGATTAGAATTTTACGTTCCATGTTTCCAAAGACACTAAACTATTACGGTCCTTGTGTGTGTGTTTTTGTTATGTTTTATGTATTCCGCAAAAGTAATGTAATATCTATGTACTTCAAGATTCGGGTCTCTGCAATCATCCTAGATGCCTTAATTTGATCATAATCTAACCTAAGGATCCCTTTTGATCAAATCAAAATGAAGAACCTGACAAAGAAGAAATTATTTGACCACCTCTTTCAAGTTATTTTCTACTTCCACTTCCACTTTCTTTGTTATTCCAATACCAAAATAATAACTCCAGTACCTTATTCATACTATGATGTTATTATAAATATGTTATGAACATATTCATTATTCTATCAATTATATTAATGAAAAAGTCACCATACATGCATACGTATGACATACCATATCCACATTGTGGTGAAGTATTTATTCAACACTTCATATAAAGGAAAACAAAGCAGTGAACACCCGAATCAATGATACTACTAAAATATAATTAAAAAATTAATAGTAGAAGATCATATATGATATCATATTTATGTATGTGGTTCTTGTATAATATATTAACAATTTTTTAACCATTATATAAGAGGTTAACGTACCCTCGACTAAGTAAAAGTACACGGTAATGGTTTTTCATCAGACTTTTTATTCACGTGATATTCATTCTATATTGTCACGACCCGTCCTCGGGGCCTGTTCCATGACTACCCCAAGCCCGCCTCCCATAGGCCAGGGGCTGGCAACTAGCACCAAAGGCGTAAATCCCGACAAAAAGGGTAAGGCATTGCCTTTATAAAGTAAACAATCACCACAGTGTGAGCAAGCAGAACTAAACACTAGTAAACTGAGTACAACAATAAGTGCGGAAAAGTAAATGGTCTAGAATACAAACCCACATTGAAATTAAGTACAACTGTAAAGAAAGTACAAAAACTGAAATGTATAGCAGCAACGCCGAGCTGCCCACTGGAAATCCCACCTGAAGGGTGGGTACATATAGCCTCTACCTCATCTCCTCGGGTCCAGTCGTCCGCTCCTTATACGTCCCACATAGTGGTCCACCTCCAGGTACTGACTCACTCCGGAATCCTCAACCACGATCAGTGTTGTCCGTCGTCTCCATCCAACACAACATAGTGCAGGCATAGCCCGTGCAGGGGTGATTATACGCTACTTAGTAGGGACCCCGATACCCCCGAAGGTCTCCCAGAATCCACAATGGATAATCCAAAAAGGAATGATACAATCACGAAGTAACATCCAACACTACTTAGGTATATGACCATACATTTACCTAAGTCATCAATTCCAGTTCGGCTCTAACATCCGAGCCCAAGTTCGATCACATCCACATAGGATAGTACAACTCAATCCACACAGGAAAGCACAACACAATCCATATAGGAAAGCAAGTCAATCATATCGAAGATAATGATTGAAAGTCAAGACTCATCTCACACAGGTATACTTCTTCGTAAGGTAATAGAGATGATCATATGTAGTCACTGATTCATCTAAGCTATGACCCACGTAGGATACTAAACAAGCTAAGCTGTTGGACCCACGTAGGATACAAGACCTGCTACTCTGTCGGACCCACGTAGGATACAAGTACAGAGTCAAAAACTACCGGATCCACGTAGGATACAAGAACAGTAGTACTGCCGGACCCACGTAGGATACAGGAACAGTAGTCATCGTCGTCGAACCCACGATGGATTTCAGTACGGTCTGCATCACTGTTGAACCCATGGAGGATTTCAGTTCAGTCTTCATCGCTACTGAACCCATAGAGGATTTCAGTGTAGTCGTCGTCGCTGTCGAACCCACGGAGGATTCCAGTGCAGTCATATTCGTCGTCGCAGTCGAAGCCAGCTCTAGGGTTCTCGCACACAGCATGCTCGAACCGGGAGGGTCTGCTCCACGAGCCAAGGGGGTCAGTACATCAACTTACATGTAGTCCAGAGTTGATGTATCCCAATGTTCCGTCTCGACAAGAGGAAATCAATGTGACAGACGGCGCGTCAATCGGATGCCCGATCTGAGAGTTAATGGCTTTTTCGTTCCAACGGCCCGGTTGGTTTTTAAGTCAAAACCAACACAACTGCACTCCAACTGCATCCAAACCTCGAGCGGAGTAAGCCAAAGGGTCTGTCTCACTATGATTAATCCAAAAAAGTCGACAGAACATCAATCGGACGTCCGGATCTCAAGTTATATGTGTTTCCGCTCTGAGGGCCCGGTTGGTTTCGTGTTCGAACCAACCCGGTCGTACCCCATGTTTTTTGAAACCTTGAGTGTAATATACCGAAATGACCATCTTGATCCAAGGATCACATCGCAACTGACGGTGTGTTGATTAGATGTATGCAGCCCACATTATGGGAAAAAGACCGAAAGTGGTCCGAAAATGGGGGGTCTGGGCCCGGCCCAACCCGCCCAACCCCCCTGGGTCAGCCCGAACCGGTTTGACCCGACCCGGTAGGGCGCGGCCCAGACCGGATGGGCGCGGCCCGGTCCGGTCCATGCAACCTGGCCCGGCTCGGCCTGGTGGCACGCTGGCTCGGCCAGTGGCCAAGCATGGGGGGACGCAGTCCCCCCTCCCTTCGCGCTCCGCGGACGAGCAGGTTTCGCGTCCTCCTCCAGATCCCGCGCGGCCACAGGATCCTGGTCACCTGCCGCCAAGGCTTCATCCGTGGCAGTTCATTTTGGCGGCGTGCTGGGACGCCGCCTCCTCTGGGCGGCCGGCCTCCGGCGCCGCCGCGCCGGCGCCCAGTGCCACCGGTGAAGTCCGCAGGCCACTGGAGCCACTCCGGTGGTCCGTTCTTGCTCCTGTCTGCGCCAGGGGTCATTTCGGGACTCGTAGATTACTGTGATGGCCTTCAATATCTCAACAGTCCCATTTCATTGTCACCCAACATTTCGTGCATCAAGAATAGAGAAACAGTGGGTTCAGACTTGTTCATTGGTTCGTACCCACCGCGTTATTGGTTCAAACGACTTCCAACAATTAAAACTCATGTCGAGGATATAAACCACATAGGTTAAATTAAACCAAAACCACCTACCTCGAAGAAGTTGTCGAACGAGGATCGTCGCGGAAAAAGACATAGTGGAAGATGGCGTCGCGGAAGAGGAGCGTGGGCATCGCGGTACACGGTGTCGCATCGTCGATCTCCGAGGAACTTGCGTTCTTCGTCGTCTTTCGTCGGATGCTGAAGTTTTTTGTCGTTCTTCGCGTTCTTCAACGAGGAAGAACTTTCTTCAAGACTAGAGTAAAATCTCCCCAAATATTCTCGCACAACACATCATAAATAATAAAATAAGGCTTTGCCTTATTTTATTACTCATGCCATCCCTTTTTGAAATTCAAAATTAAGACACGATTTAAATAATGTGCGTTGACTAATTAAAGGGGCGTTTAATAATCCAATTAAACACAATATTTGACTTGGCATTTAAAAATGGGGTGTGGGTGTGTTACACAAAAATTAATGGGGGTTTTCCAACTTAATGGGAGGTTTGAAGAAGTCGAATAGGTGGGGCTCATGTGGGGCCCACCTCACTAATATCCTATCAAGAGGGGTTATGATTTACTGGGTCCCACCTCAACTTCAATAAGTAGGTTTAAACTACATAGAATAAAAATAAAATTTGTAGCACAATATTTTATTTTATTCTTTAGTTAACACATTTATTTAATAAACTCACCCGAGTAAACAGAACTCTGGAAAAGGTGCTCCTAAGCAATTACCAGCACTGCAGTTTCATTGGTGCCCTCAGATTTCAATTTCAAGCACCGATTCAAATTTTAGGAAAATCTGCTCATTTGTTCACTGAACGTACCTGAGCTAAACTTTGGAAATTGATTTCGGGCACACCGGGCCTCGGAATCAGGTGCCGTCAGAAACTGTGTTATTGTAAAATCCCAAAGAAAATTAAGAAAAAAAATTTTCCTTGAATTTTATGGTTCTTTACATTACTCCCACCTCAAGGCATTACGTCCCCGTAAAGATACATCATAAACAAGGGTAAAAAATGAGGGTACTAAGCACGCATCTGAGCCTCCCACTCCCAAGTGCTCTCCTAGAGGTTCTAGTGCTACCATCTGATGCACATTAGAGGAATAGACCGTCCACTTAGGACCCGCTCCTGTCGATCCTCGATCTCTACCAGGACCTCTACAAAAGTCACCCCATCGTCAAGGTCCATCTCCCCATGGTCGATGATATGCGTCGGGTTGTGCACGTATCTCCTCATCTGAGATACGTGGAGGACGTCGTGTACCCAGTGCAACTGACGTGGTAGAGAAAGGCGATAAGCCACCTCGCCTATCCTACTGTGGACCTGGAATGATCCGATGAAGTGCGGAGATAACATGCCACCCCGGCCAAATATTCATAATCCACATCGAGGTGAGACCTGCAAGAAGACGTGGTCGACATCCTCATACTCTAGTGGTCTCTGCCTCCTGTCAGCATAAGACTTCTGCCAGCTCTGAGTTGTCCTCATCCGCTCCTGGAGGACCTGGACCTTCTCTGTCGTGACCTGGACCATCTCTGGTCCCACAAGTGCTGACTCCTTAGGGTCTGTCCAGCACAGAGGTGATCTGCAAGGTCGGTCGTACAATGCCTCATATGGTTCCATCCCGATGGTGGAGTGGTAGCCATTATTGTACGCGAACTCCACCAAGGGTAGGTGGTCCTCCCAGCTGCGACCAAAGTCGAGGACACATGCACGGAGCATGTCCTCGAGAGTCTGAATGGTCCTCTCCGTCTGACCATCCGTTTGAGGGTGAAAGGCGGTGCTCAGATGTAGCTGCGTCCCGAATGCCTCCTGAAACCCCTTCGAAATCCGGGAAGTAAAGAGATCATCTCGATCAGAGAAGATAAATGACGGCACACCATGAATCCATACAATCTTTGAATGTAGAGATGTCCCAAAATCTCTACTGAGCCCTGCTCTCTGATGGGTAAAAAGTGGGCCGACTTGGTGAGTCGGTTGACAATCGCCCAAATAGAGTCGTGACCTCTAGAAGTACGTGGAAGCCTAGTCAGTAAATTCATAGATATAATGTCCCGCTTCCACTCCGGGACCTCCGAGGGTTGTGCCAAACCTGCTGGTACCTGGTCCTCCGTCTTCACCTGCTGGCAGGTGAGGCATCGAGAAGCGAACTCTGCCACAACCTTCTTCATACCTGGCCACCAGTGCTATCATATGAGATCCCGGTACATCTTTTCCACTCCTGGATGTACCGCTAAAGGGGAAGTGTGAAACTCCCTCAGTACCTCCACCTGTAAAGCAGCAAGTACCATGGTACATCCTCTAAAAAGGACGATGTGCTCTCCTCCTATAGAGAATCCATCATGTGACTGTCTTGAGGATATCTGTGCATGCTGCATCTCACATTCAACATCCCCACGATGTGCCTCTCTAACCCACTGAAGAAGTGGAGGAGTGACTGTGGGTGACTAAAGAAAGGCTGCTCCATCTCTATCCATGAAGGATATCTTCAAAGCGGCTAGCTGCTCCGTCACCTCTTCAAGTAGCTAAATGCACGTCCTCCTGCTGAGAGCATCGGCCACTACGTTCCCCTTTCTAGGAGTATAGACTATCTCAAAGTAATAGTCCTAGAGGAACTTGAGCCATCACCACTGTCTCAGGTTCAGGTCCTTCTACGAGAAGATGTACCTGAAACTCTGGTGGTCAGAGTAGACTGTAAAGCGCTCGCCCATGAGATAGTGTCACCACGTCTTTAGAGTGAAGACCACTACTGCCAACTCTAGGTCATGGGTAGTGTAGTTCTTCTCTTGCTGCCTCAACTGTCGTGATCCATAGGTGATCACTACTCGCTCCGACATCATGACACATCTGAGCCCAGTCCCGGATGCATCGCAGTAGACTATGTTCCCTACTCCCTCCTCTAGTAGCCTCAAGATAGGTGCGTTGGTCAACCTCTATCTCAGCTCCAGAAAGCTCTACTGACATATCTCTAACCACACGAAGGGTTTACCATTTTCGTCAAAGATGAGAGTGTTTCCGCAACTCTGGAGAATTCTGGCACAAATCTCCGGTAGTACCCAGCTAGACCCATGAAACTCTTCACCTCCGTCACGCTTCTAGGTGGCTCCCAAGCTAGAACTGCCTTGATCTTTGCAGGGTCCACCGCAACTCCCATCTCAGAGATGACGTGTCCAAATAAGTGGACCTCACATAACCATAACTAACACTTTGAGAGTTTACCATAAAGCTGGTGCTCTCGGAGTGTGTCCAGTACAACACGCAAGTGCCAGGCATGCTCCTCCTCATTGGTCGAGTATATCAAAATGTCGTCGATGACGACCATGAAAAATCGATCGAGGTATGGCAGAAAGATCCTGTTCATGAGACCCATGAACACTACTGGATCATTGGTTACGCCAAAAGGCATAACCAGGAACTCATAGTGTCCATACCGACATCTGAAGGTCGTCTTCTGCACGTTCTTGTCCTGAACTCTGAGCTGATGATAGCCTGACATGAGGTCTATCTTCGAGAACCACCGTGCTCCCTTGAGCTGATCGAAGAGGAATTCAATCCTCAGTAGCGGATACTTGTTCCTCACGGTCACCTGGTTCAGGCGATGATAGTCAACACAGAGTCGCATGCTCCTGTCCGCCTTCTTGGTGTCCAAAATTGGGGAAGCCAAGGGTGAAACACTAGGTTTAATAAATCCCATTCCCTACAAGTCCTCCAGTTGTACCCCCATCTCTTGAAACTCATTGGGAGCCATCCTATATGCTGTAGTGGATATCGGGGATGTCCCAGGGTACAGGTCAATATAAAAGTCTACCTCTCAATGAGGAGGTAGTCCTGGAACGTCATTAGGGAAAACGTCCGCATACCGATCCACCACTATAGGAAAACAAGGACTCCACATGTCAACTGCTCCTAGAATGAGGCTAGCCAACTGATGAGTGATCATATGTCCTCTCCTTTTCATGAATCCATCATGTGCTGCTAAGGCTCCCTTATCGCTGGTGAAGGTGAACCTGCTCCCATCGGTGCGAACACATCGCACCTTGTGCCTAATACATTAAATCTGATCATGGACTGTAGATAACCAATCCATGCCCAAGATGACGTCGTAAGGCCTCAACGCCGCTACAAGAAGATCACAGACGAAGCTCTCACCTCCTAGAGTAAGCTCACACTGACGGTACTAGTGCGTAATCGTCGAGTCTGCTCTCGTAGGAGTCTCTAGCCGCAAGGATCGAGCCAACGACTCCGTCAGAATCTCCATGTTCCGAACAAGGGCAGTGTCAATGAAAGAATTACTTGATCCTATGTCTATAAGAACTACATTAAGGGTGAAGTAGATACAGATAGTACCTCAAATCATCTCTGGCGCATCATGGTCATAGGCCTCCGCTACCTGAAGCTAAGCCTGTCTCTTCCCACCATCTCCCTGTTGTTGGGGGTGGACCTCCTGGTGGTGGTGGTGGTAAAGTCTCAAAGCATCGCCCACCACCTGCTGCTCATCCAGCTCCTCTGCCTCATCTGCCTTCACCCTGCAGACCGCCATGGTTGACCCCATGCCTCTGCCTGGGTGGCCCCTCAAACGTCTGCTGCTCCTATGCACGGCGGGTCGGGCAGTCACCAGCCATGTGGCCCTACCCGCCGCATGCGTAGCACTATCTGCTCCTCGGAAGGTTGGTTCTGTGTCGTGTGCCCCGCACCTCTGAGCCAATGTCCTGTTGTTGTCCGCCTGATGGTCTGGTCCACCTAGACCCCTATGACGTCTGTCAACTGCCTGTTGCAGACGACTCTGCTACATGTCGCTATGCGGTAGGTCTCGCTGCTTGTGCAGGCTCAACAAGAATGCTCTCTATGAGAAGGGCTTGCTCTAGTACTCCTGCCTGTGTCAGAATTCTGAGGGAAATCATCAATGCCCTAATCTCATGCCTCAGTCCCTGCTCAAAGTTCCATGCCCAGAAGAATGGGTCTCGTACCATGTCAGTCAAATAGTGCGAGAGATCAGTAAATCTCGCCGAGTATTAGGCGACCGTCATGCTGCCCTGCCTCAGCTGTAGTAGCTCCTCGATGCGCACCGCACGAAGGGTGTCTGGGAAAAACTCCGAGCGGAAGAGGCTCTCAAAGTCCATCCAAAGGAGAGATGCCTCGTCGTGCACCTGGAACATCAAGCTCCACCATCTGCCTGCTGCCGCGTGTAGGAGGCTCACTGCAAGGATCACCATGAGGTCAGCTGGTGTCCCCACTAACCTGAAAACTCGCACAACCGCCACCAGCCAATCCTCGGCTGCCGGAGGGTCCATCTCCCCGCAGAACCTAGGTGGTCTTTGATGTTGAAACTCGTGTAGTGAACTAAGGCGACGTGCATTCTCAGCGGTTGGGGCTAGTGGCATCTGTGGCTTGGCGGGTAGTGGTACCGCCGGTGCCTCTGTTGAAAAAGGGCCCTACAATGAGGCCTCGTCGCTCGGTGGGCTGTCATCTTGCACAAATAACAGAACCCTAGCTGGCTACCATTGTTGGGCCATCCTGAAAAGAAATAGGCATGCCACGGTCAAAACAGTATACCTGGTGAGCTGACATAATGTAACCACAATGAAAACTAATGAAACACACATTCAATCAATGTTTTCGTGCATTGAGTCAGAAATCAGAAGTCAGGGTCCTAGTGTATGGATACGTCGGCCACCGCACCAACACTGGACTCCCTAGACTAATAACCACACTCAATACCCTTAACACTATCGCTTCACATAGAAGAAAGATCAGAGTCCTGAGTTCTGCGGTAGAATCGAACTCCTCTGATACCAATTTGTCACGACCCTTCCTTGGGGTTCATGCCGTGACTACCCCAAGCCCGCCTCCCATAGGCCAGGGGCTGGCGACTAGCACCAAAGGCTTAAATCCCGACAAAAAGGGTAAGGGATTTCCTTTTTAAAGTTAACAAACACCATAGAGTGAGCAAGAAGAAGTAAAAACTAGTAAACAGAGTACAACAGTAAGTGCGGAAAAGTAAGTGGGCCATAATACTAACCCAAATTGAAAGTAAAGTACAACTGAAAAGAAAGTACAACAGCTGAGAAGTAAATCCGCAATGTCGAGCCGCCCGCTGGAAATCGCACCTGAAGGGTGGGTATAGATAGCCTCTACCTCAGCTCCTCAGGTCCAGCCGTCCGCTCCGTATACGTCCCGCCTAGTGGTCCACCTCCAGGTACCGACTCACTCCGCAAGCCTCAACCACGATCAGCATTGTCTATCGTCTACAACCAACACAATGTAGTGCGGGCATAACCCATGTAGGGGTGAGTATACGCTACTCAGTAGGGACCCCGAGACCCCCGAAGGTCTCCCAGAATCCAAAAAGGATAATCCACAAAGGAAAGATACAATCACGAAGTAACATCCAACACTACTTAGGTATATGCCCATACATATACCTAAGTCATCAATTCCAGTTCGGCTCCAACATCCGAGCCCAAGTTCAATCACGTCCACACAGGATAGTATAACCCAATCCACATAGGAAATCACAACACAATCCATATAGGAAAGCAAGTTACTCATATCGAAGATAATGATTGAAATTCAAGACTCAGCTCACACATGTATACTTCTTCGTAAGGTGATAGAGATGATCAAATGTAGTCACTAATTCATCTAAGTTGTGACCCACGTAGGATACTAAACCAGCTAAGCTGTTAGACCCACATAGGATACAAGACCAGCTACTCTTCCGATCCCACGTAGGATACATGTACATAGTCAAGCACTAACAGAACCATGTAGGATATGAGAACAATAGTACTTCCAGAATCACGTAGGATACAAGAACAATAGTCATCGTCGTTGAATCCACAGAGGATTTCAGTACGGTCTTCATCACTACCGAACACACAGAGTATTTCAGTGCAGTCTTCATCGCTACTGAACCCACAGAGGATTTCAGTGCAGTCGTCATCGCTGTCGAACCCACGAAGGATTTCAGTGCAGTCATCTTCTTTGTCGTAGTCGCAGCTAGCTCTAGGGTTCCCGCATACTGCATGCTCGATTCCAGGAGGGTCTGCTACACCAGCCAAGGGGGTCGGTACATCAACTGACACGTAGTCCGGAGTTTATGTATCCCAAAGTTCCATCTTGACAAAAGGAACTCAACGTGACATACGGCGCATCAATCAGATGCCCGGTCTGAGAGTTATTGGCTTTTTCATTCCAGGGGCCTGGTTGGTTTTTAAGCCAAAACCAACCCGACCACACTCCAACTGTGTCCAAACCACGAGTGGAGTAAGACAAAAGGTCCTTCTCACTAAGAGAAATCCAAAAAAGTCGATGGCACGTCAATCGGACATCCGGAGCTCAAGTGATAAGTGTTTCCGCTCCGAGGGCCTGGTTGGTTTCGTGTTCGAACCAACTTGGTTGTACCCCAAGTTCTCCAAAACCTTGAGTTTAATATTCCGAAACGACCGTCCCGATCCAAGGATCGCATCACAACTGATGGTGCATCGATCGGAGGTCCATAGTCTATGTTATGGGAAAAAGACAGAAAGTCGTCCGAAAATGGGGGGATAGGGCCTAGCCCGACCCGGCCCAAACCCCCCCTGGGTCGGCCCGACTCAGCTGGGTGCGGCCCGGTCTGGTCCGCGCAACCTGGCCCGGTCTGGCCTGGTGGCACGCTGTCTCGGCCAGCAGCCGCGCATGGGGGGACGTGGTCCCCCCACCCTTCGCGCTCCACGGACGCGGCGGGTGATGAGTCCTCCTCCAGATCCCGCGCGGCCGCGGGATCCCGGTCACCTGCCGTCGCGGCTTCAGCCACAAGGGTTCCTCCTGGTGGCATGCTGGGACGCCGCCGCCTCCGGGTGGCTGGCCGGTTCCGGCCTCCGGCACCATTGGTGAAGTCCACGGGCCCCCAGAGCCGTTCGAGTGGTCCGTTCTTGCTCCTATCTCCACCTGGGGTCGTCTCGAGACCTGTAGATTAGTGTGATGGCCTTCAATCGCTCAACAGTCCCATTTCATCGTCACCCAACGTTCCATGCATCAATATCAGAGAAATGGTGGGTTCGGACTTGTTCGTTGGTCCGCACCCACAGCGTTTGTGGTTCAAACGACTTCCGATAATTAAAACTCATGTCGAGGATATAAACCACATAAATTAAATTAAACCAAAACCCCCTACATCGAAGAAGTTGTCGAACGAGGATCGTCGCAGAAAAAGATGTTGCGGAAGATGGTGCCACAGAAGAGGATCATTGGCGTCGTGGTACACAGCGTCGCGTCGTCGATATTCGAGGAACTTGCGTTCTTCATCATCTTTCGTCGGCGGCTGGCATTCTTCATTGTTCTTCGCGTTCTTCAACGAGGATGAATGTTCTTCAAGACTAGAGTAAAATCTCCCCAAATCTTCTCGCACAACACATCAATAATAATAAAATAAGTCTGTGCCTTATTTTATTACTCATGCCACCCTTTTTTTAAATTAAAAATTAAACCACGATTTAATTTACGTGTGTTGACCAATTAAAGGGGCGTTTAATAATCCAATTAAACACGAGAGTTGACTTGGCATTTAAAAAAGGGGTGCGGGTGTGTTACACAAAAATTAATGGGGGATTGCCAACATAATAGGATTTTTGAAGAAGTTTAATAAGTGGGGCTTGTGTGGGGCCCACCTCACTAATATCCTATCAAGAGGGGTTTGGATTTAGTGGGTCTCACCTCAACTACCATACGTAGTTTTAAACTACTTAGAATAAAAAAAAATTGTAGCACAATATTTTATTTTATTCTTTAGTTAACCCATTTATTTAATAACCTCACCCAAGAAAATTCAACTCCAGAAAATGTGTTCATAAACAATTACCAGTGCTAATGTTTCATTGGTGCCATCGGATTTTGATTACGAGCACTGGTTCAAAAGTTAGGAAAACCCGCTCGTTCGTTCACAGAACGTACCCGAGCAAAACTTCGGAAATTGATTCCGGGCACACCGGGCCTTAGAATCAGGTGCCGTCAAAAACTACGTTCTTGTAAAATCCCAAAGAAAATTAAGAAAAAAAAATTTCCTTGGATTTTATGGGTCTTTAAATATATTGTCCACTATTTCCTTTTGTGTGGTGTATGTAATTCCCATGATTGTATTCATGAATTAATATACAGTAATTTATGGGTATTTACATTTTCATTGTATGATACTTCATTCATGGGGTGTATGTTTCATAAGTTACCAAATAGGTAAAGGAATTTCAAATTTCAATTTCAACTCATTGGGCTTTAAGCATACTTCATTGATTATTTTACTCCAAGATTATGTTTGGAATCAGTATTTATTTTTTATGTAGTAATTTCCACTCCCCTTTGTGTGGATATACTATTGACACACATAATCATTATATTGATAATTTCTCATGTCATTAATATAAACATGATAAGAGTAATATTAACTCAATTTCCATTCATTGAGTAAAACATCCAAGTCATTGGTGTTGCTTTTAAAAGAATATGTGTGAATGTCCAATGATTTATTTAGACTGAATATCTTATAATATTTAGTTTATTTATATTTTTCACACATAATTATGTCATTGATTTATCCTTACCCTAAAGATACAGTCTTTATAATTGATTTTATCTCAATTCACATTCCATTGAGACTTCTTTGTTGTTATGCACCAATTCACATTTATATGGTGTATATAATGTCCTTTGACATACTGTATCATGAATCCATTTATTCTCATGATATTATATTGTTTCCATTACCTCAATTATTTGTATTCAAGCGTCTCTCATTTGGTTAGGAACTCTAACTAAAATATTGTTTTAAATGCTTTAAAGATTTATTCTTATAAATATTTCTCATTAATGTCCTTGTTTTTAAAAATTGTATCAAGGATTTATTTTTAGGGACATTATGTTTTTAAAATTAAAATTCCTTTCAAATGATTCAAATTGGTATGGGACACTTTGATTCAAAACCATCTATTAAACGGCTTCTTGAAAAATAGTCCAAATTTTAAATGTTTTCTAGAAAAAGAGGATATTTCACTCAAATAGTTTTACTAATTATTTTAATCTATATCAATATGCTTCATTATTCATAATTGAGATTGATTTATTGTGATACAATCTTCCATTTTGTATTTAATGAGTTATTTTTGACTTTGGAAGTGTTTTTTATACTGTTTATGGTTTGTGGTATAATTAATGACATTTAGTATGCTAGTTTTAATACGAATGTTTGGATTCAGTTTCACCCTGTTCATATGAGGAATGCAATGGACTTATTAAGTGATGGGTGGAGCCTGCTATTTCTCTTAGATTCTTCAGTAGGTGTCATGAGAAAAACTAGTTTCTTTCCCCAAGGCCTTGACAAAATCTTATTTGTTGTCTTCTCATAAGGCATTGACTTTGTGGTTACAATGTCTGGCATTATGCATTAAATCATTATAAAATTATCTATTGATATAACATGTTATTATTTTACTAGTATAATATCCATGTAAATATGTAAACGGATCTATTTGATTTATCTTTTCCATATTATGCTTAATTTTATTTTTAAAAGTCATGTGTTTTAGTCTTATACATTGCCTTAAATTTTTATGAATGTTTTCTCTATATTGTTATCCTTACTGAGAATATGAGCTCACCACTTTCTTTGTTTTATTTATCCTAGGATGCGATGAAGTATATTATGATTAATCTATAGGAAGAGGCTATGGGAAATGAGTGTGTTCAATGGGGATACAATTTTGTTTTTTTAATTTCACGATGTAATGTAAAACTTATGTATATATCTAGTACTTATAAGACTACCATAATAATTGGTCTTTAGAGACTTGATCTTTTGTGATCATTCCAATGTTATGTAATAATGTACTGACTCTGGGTAATGAGGGTCGGGGAAATACATACACTGCCCCATGAAACCCACAGTGACCTTAACTTAGAGTTAAAATAATGGAATTTGTTATTTGGTGAGAAATATGGGCTTCCAAACATTGTCCCAACATTATACAAATATCATCCTACACCATCCCAACAATTTACTCCCATAACAATATTGGAAATGATATGATTATTTTTTTCATGGAAGTGTAAGATAAATTTATGGTTTTAAAAATTTATATTCAATTTTTTCCTTAAATCATCCCATTAAGATGAAACTTAAATTGAATAACTGGATAGATTTTTCATTTATTAATAATAATACAATGTTTTTCAATCAAAATAAAAAACATTACATGTTTAATCAAGCACCAATAGCAAGGTATTTACAGCTTGATCAGTGGTTAAGAAATCAGGGACTCAAATTTGAAAGAGCTGTTAATAATCTCTATATCAATAAAGTGAATGATCAAAGGGTGATAGTTCCTTTGATTATGAATGATATAATATTTAGTGGATTTAATGAATATTGATGTAAAAAGTTTCCAAAATTCTTGAGTGTGATTGAAATTTCAATGACTGGTCTGAGAAAAAAATTTATTAATTTGAAAGTGGTATAATAAAAGAATGAAATATTTATTTCTCCATCCAAATATAAAAAAGAAGTGTTTAAAAGTTGTAAAATGTAGGAAATGAATGCTATAAAAATAATTGATTCTACCAATATAATGTTTTCATGTTATGAAAATGGAAAAGATATTAATATTAAGTATTTTGGAAAATCCTTGAAATACCATTTTAGTTAAAAACTCCAATATCATATATTTTATTTGATACTTTTAGACCAGCAAGGTATAAAAATTATCTCAAATAAAACCACATTATAATAGTGAAAACAATACTTTGGTACATTAAATAAATGGTTTATTTTTGATTTTTTGAAATATACACCATAAAAATTCTTATAGGGATATACATATATGTATTTGGATTGTTTAGAATATCATAAGAATACTATACTAAGTGGTGTATTCTATCAAAGATATTTTTTTATTATATGATTTATAAAAATAATGGAGGCATTTATTAGGTCACTAATGAAGAAAAATACATCTTGGATACTCAAGATTGTATGAATAGTCATTATATGAAGTGGGATATAGAATATATTGTAGTGTATGGTAATTATTCTATTAAAATAAAGGTCAGTAATGAAAGTATAATAAATATTATAATAAATTCAATTATTCATTCTAGGACTAAGATCATTGAGATAAAATATCATTATATCAAGGATAAATCTATGGGGGACTGATGTACACTCAATTATTCATACGGTATCAAAGTCAATTACTACATATTGTCTTTCAAAAACCTCACATATCATTTCATAAATAGATTCAAATGTATTTTACATAGATAACAATTCTTCTTATAATAATTTTTTCATTTTGTAGGTTTTTTAATTAATATCTATAAAAATAAAGAATATCTTAAAATAATGTCACAACATAATATATTTCTGACATATTGTCTCAATTTAGTGAAAAACAATTTATATCTATGAATTTTTTAATATTAAATCCATTTTATCTAAAATAGTTGAAAATGATGAATGTTATTCACCACAAAACCAAAGAAAATAGTAAAAAGTGGTAGAAGTTATACATCATAAAAACCACCAAAAATATATTTCATTATTACTTATGATTGTATTAACAATTACTAAATTGTTTGTTAATTTTTTTTAATTTGTATCACAATCCATCACAAAAAACTTATCATAAAAAAGTATAAGTAATGAAATTTAACCATTATTAAAATAGCATTGCAAAAATAATATTTTTGGAGAATGGTATAAATTAAAAATAGTAAAATATTTAAACAATATATAGTAATGGTATTGAAAATTAATAAAAATATATATATATATCTTAAAATATTTTAAAATCTATTATATTTTCTATTTAATACAGCAGTGACTCGTATATAAATCATTTTAGATGATATTAATCAGTAGATGCAGGAGATAAAAAATAACATCATCAGGAGATTATGGAAGAAAATAAATCCCAAAATTTCATGCAAGTCATCATATATTCCCAAAAATTTGATTAATTTTCTCTATTAATTTTGAGTAAACACTTAATGCCCTATGGTCATCCTTTGAATAGTATCCATGTTGGAACCATGGTCTTCTATGCATGATTTGGAATATGGTTTGTGTTTATTTTTAATCAGTAGTGGAAGTTCAGAATGTATACCCGCAAAGGGATCATACAGTTCAAGTAGACAACAATATTGAAGGTGGCGTCGTTTCCCAGTGTTTTCCAAATTTTTGGGCCTGAAAATCAACAAATGGAGAATAGTGTTTTTGGCAAAGAGACTTGCGCACTGTGTACTGGATGAAGAGGAAACTTTTGCGCCATATGTTTTTCAGGATTATAACATGGGAAAATGGAAAAGGGATAAGGGCCGCGCTAGTTTTGGGCTGGTCGTGCAAGTGACCTGCGCACCGTGAAGAGACTTAGGCGTCGATGCCGAGGAGGACTGGAGACTTGTGCACCTATTTTTTTCAATATCATAACTTAAAAATATGGTAATGGAAAGAAGGTCGCTCAAGTATTTGTGTAGTTCGCGCAAGTGGAAAGCACGATAGAGTCTAGGAAGGATGATCTGCGCGCCAGAACTTGCGCGCCGTGGGAAGACTTGCGCGCCACCGCGCAGGGGGTCCAGTTTGCCTATAAATAGAGGACCCCTCCTCCTCATTGAAAAAGAAGTTCAAGACATCTAGATTTTTCGAGCTCTCTTCGTGCAAGTGGTTGAGTCGTGCAAGTGGTTGTTGGGTCACGCAAGTAGAGGCTGCACGCCGATTGTTGGCTACACGACCACGACAGTTTGGGAGTTAAAGGTGCAACGTCGCGAAAGTTTTGTGTTGAAGGAGGCAGTGTAGTGCAAGTAGTTTTTTGTCACCTACACGCCGAATTTGTACCGCGCAAGTGACTTGCACGCTGGGATTGAAACTTGCACGTCAGGCTTGGATAAGCGCAGCAGGGTTGTTAATGTTCATCTGTCCTTTTGAAGCTGCACAAAAGCTGGAAGATCACCTGGTACCCCCAGCGCAAAGTGAGATACATTTTCTGGTGAGAGTTGGACTTAAACAGAGCATCTACATACAACAGAGGATTCATTCTTATGCAATTATGAAGAGACCATCACGTCTATAAACTGAGTGGGACTTCACCTAAGGGCAGTGAGCCAGGGGTAGTCAACGGGAGTGACCCGAGGGAAGCAGTGAGCTATACCTGAACCTTTGTAAAGGCAGTGAGCCTGGGAGAGAGTGATTGTGCCCAAACCTTTGTAATCCATATCTAGTCAAGATTAGTGGAATTTGGTATGACCGACAACTTGTCGGTATATGCTCCTTGGACGTAGCCCTTAGTGGTGAACCAAGTAAAACGTGTTGTTTCTTCTTTGTGCATGTGAATGTTTCCTTTCTGATCATATTCATCATATAGGTTCAACAAGTTCCTACCAACGTGGGAACAAGATCCATCAGATTAAAAGAAAAAGTTGTCACCCTGATTCACCCCTCCCCTCTCAGGGTGTCCCGGGGTCCTTCAATCCCCCTGATACCAAAACCTATGATAATACTAGGAAGAATAATATGATAATAGCCCTATATTATTACCTTTCATGGAGGAAAATGATAAAATCATTGTAGTATCATAAGAACTGGTTGGTGTTGATCTTAAAACTAACATTAACCCTTTTCCCTTTGTTATAAAAGTTTCCTAAATCCATGAATCCCTATAAAAGAAATAATTATAAGTTATTTATCCCTAATAATCATTCTACACACCCTTGGTTTTGTATAGACTCCCCTATTGGTGATTAGTATATGTAACATCATTCCTTAACATAAATATTCTAATAAATAATAATGTCACATTGCCTCAACTATCCTTGATGATCACCATATACTGGTGACTTTTGTTGAGGGATTATCAATATCAATTGTTGATAGATATACCCTATAAAGTATTTTTACAATAACACACACACATATATATATATATATATCACAGTATGATCAATATAGTATATTTGGTATCATAAAACATCATAAATCTTTAAAAAAATCCCAATGATTCTCAAATGTTATAATGCTAGATAAAAGAAATAATAATTTAAAAAACATATATTTCAACACAAAAAAAAATAAATTCTCTGAAATAAATGATAAAGTAACTCCATTGAATCTTCTAATATATTCATGTTCAAAAAATGATTCTACACATTAACACTCAGACAGTATGGGTATCTACCCATACTTACCTGAAAACAAATAAAATTTATTTTTGACAAATTATGAATGTACTGGATGTGAGAAATACATGTCAATATGACACCACCCAATACTCTAAACATATTCCACTTTGTAACATACTCATATGTGTATAGTGAAATTTATTCAATAAAATTTATAAGTGTAATCTTCTTACAATAAACAAAAACAAATTCTGACGAAACTATCATGGTTCAATATTTTCCAACATCATCTAAAACAGGTAGAAGATTAGTTTTACTATCTTAAGAATGTGATATCCAAACACAATTCCCATGTAGTAACCCTACCAAACACTTGGAAAAGGATTTAACTATACCAAAAACATGTCATAGTACTCTAATTATCAATATCATGACATAACCAAACCAATGGATAACCTCATTATAGCATTATACATGGATTATCTTTTGGTATTACCAAACAAATGGTTATTCCGTATCCTAACACATATATTTCATTTAAAATTAATTCCAGACATGTTTTTTTTCAAATAACATAGTCAAATTTTTATGTAATAAAATCACAAAAATAATTATAGTATATTACTCAATGAAAAATGAGATAGTCCATTATCAAACCAAACTAATATAAATATTTTAGTTACACATATTATCCCATTATCCCATTAATTAATAAAAAAACCTTAATAAATCACATATAACATTATTTTATTATTTTCCATGTAATTATAGTATATTTTACGCTTATCTTATTCAACTTTTTTTAACCCCAAAGATGGTTTCAATTATATCATTCAATATTAATATTTTGAAATTATTCCTAATATTTATTTTAATGTTTTTTCATTTTTTACAATATAATCAAATGTTAAATTTCCCTTTCATTAACCCAATAAGCTTCATTCCCAATTATTAACACATTAAAAAATAAAATAATTAAAATCACTGAATGCAAAATTTTATTCAAAATAATTCAATAAGAATAATTCTCTATATATGAAACCAAAATAACCCTTTTAGTATTCCATTATCTTAACTAATTTCATACAATATTAAAATTAAAATTTTTTATTTCTCCATCATTACCATTATTCTAATAATATATTAAAATATTCACATCATGTGATAAAGCATCACATACCTCATTTTGGTATAAATTTTTTACTATAATTCATTTCAAATGATAGATGTCCATAATTATAAAAACAGAATATTCATTAATTCAGCTGAATTAATTACTCCCTTAACCCCATTACTTTAGTTAAATAATGTAAGAAAACATTATTATTATATTTTTTTTATATAATAAAATTTCTATAATTTCACATTCAATTATAAAAAGTTAAATCAAATATATCTTTCATTTAGGTTCCCATTTTATTATTCCATGAATTATTCATATAATTTAACTTTACTTTTATTAATTTTGAATTAGGTTTTATAAAACTAAATTACATTATCATCTTAATTATCCCCTCCCTTGAAAAACTTTTATTACATGATCTATAAACAAATAAAATACACAATTAAATATTATAACCCAACCCAATGATTTAAGAAAAATTATAATATAAAATAATAACTAAATTTCATGTAATACATATGTATATAACCCTTAATTTTACAAATATTTTTAATCATCCCAAAATTTAATCCAAAAGAAAATTTAGTCATTAAAATCACACATAACATTATATTGTCATTAAATTACAACAACACATAAAAATTTACCCAACCTAAATAGGTGAACTTCTTTATATAAAACTACATTTACATGTTTGTTATTGCACTTATAAAAATTGACTATCCATTATACATCAAAAATATTAAAATTCAAATTAGAAAACACATTTTATTAATAATATCACCACCTCTAATATAATTTTAATGTGTTAACTTAGTAATTAAAACCCACTTCAACTCTAAATACAATTTTAAAAATTAATTAAACTTAATCATAGTGTGTGGTTAGTATTTAATAAATATTCAATTATTCGAACAATAATTTCATATTTCATTTAATCCACAAATTTAAAATAAAATATTTTATTAATTTCTTCTTCAAATATTGACTAATTTCATTTTAAATTATCATAGTATAAATAAATTCAAACAACAAATTAACAAATATATAAAATATTAATGAATTAAAATAAAGGAGTAGGTCGATACGACCTAGATATTATTATGTCAATTATCTTTTCAAGGATTGTTTTCATACATTATCCTAATTTATTGAATTCCAAGAATTAACCATAGGATAAAATAAATTAATGGTTTTTAAAAAAGATGAAATAAAACCTTTATAGGTTTCAATAAAATGATATGGTTTATGATATACTGAATTTCTTAGTTAAAACATAATAAATGGGTTATGAATTCATCATAAAATAAAGAAGAACACATTGGTGAATGTTTGAGAAATAAATGGGGAGATTTGGGAGAAAAAATCCTGATATAATCCCATCAATGTAAAGAAATATGGATTATATTATCAAATATAATTAATAAAAAATTAAAAGGTTGTCCTTTTAAAAAAGGAATGTGTAATGAAAAGGAGCACATAATGGGAAACCATTATCTACCTAGAGGTTACCGGCTACCTGGGGGAAACCACTAACATCCTGATGGTCATCAAGTGAAATCATCTTCCATAGTCATAGAGAATGGTCACTTTATTCATTTTACTAGGTATCTATTAGTATCTATTGAATATTTGTATAAAACACTACCACTTTTCAATATATATTCACCCCCTCACTGAAGAATTTAAATTCTTAACCTAATTAATCCTTAAACCTACTTTAACAAAAAAAATTAAAAAACCACCCTTGAAGACTGGAGTTCATTCAAATTCCCCATAGAAATGCTTCACATACCACATAAGATTCCTAGATAATCCTATATAAATGAATCCACCAATGATATCTCAATTTCCCTCCCATTACAAAACACTTATACAAAAAACCTCAAACAACCCCAAAATATATACTTCCATAAATTTTTCTTCATATAAATTTGAAATCCAACCTCTAAAAATTCTCACACTAGGATATCGATCATGAATCCCTTCTAAAGAAATAAATTCACCAAAAAAAATTCCCCATATATTATCTTCATCATGTCAAATATCTAATAACACTAATTTATTATAAAATAAAAGAAAATATTTATGATTCTCTATGAATTTAATTCCCAATAAAATATATGACAAAATAGTTTGTATTAATCATCCAAATATTATATATATATATTTTAAAATAACAAGTTCAAATAAAAAAATAAAAATTCATCAACATGTCCATTAAAATAATAAAAACTCTTTCATTTTTATGAACCGGGTCAATAATTTTTCAAATATATAATCACATGTAAAATTAATATTACCTCAAAGAACTATAAAAGATATACATAATATCGACCAAAATTTTTACCATGTAAATGATTCATTTTACCACTATTAAAAAATTATTCAAATAATTTGTAATAGAAAAATATTTCTCTTTAATTCATTTTATAATTAAATCCATGAACAACCCATTAGACATAAAAAATAATCACAATCACTAAAAAATTATTCAACCAATAATTTGATTCAATTTAATATTTTTTAACAATAAAATACCAAAATTTTCTCATTATTTACATGTAATTAATCCATTTAATTTATTTAAAAAAAAGTAACACGGTCACTAAAAAAATATCTATTTTAATTTGACCTTTTATAATATCTTAATGTCATTATAAAACTAACCATTAAATTTATTCCAACATGAAAATTATAAGAACCAATAAAATAAAATAATAAAATAAATTAATGATTAAAATTCCACTTCATTATTTTTATCTTCAAATAAATTAAATCATTATATTAAAATTTTCGTTCAAAATCATCCAAAATTAAATAAATGTATAAAAATATTAAAACCACCAAGATCTGAAAAATAGTTATACATTTAACTATAAAAGATAAAATATTATAATAGTCTATAATATTAAATTATAAACATTTCATATACACTTATATTTTAATAACTCTTTCCAAGTAGTATTATTCAATCCATTAATTCTATATTTATAAATAATTTTATCTATGTATAATCTGTTCCTCAAAATTGATGATTCACTCGGCTTTCGATCCATGTTCCTGATCCACATGATCTGGGGCGTAAAGGAACTGTAATGGGTCTCCATATACCCATATAAAAATAGGTCTTAAGTTTCGTAATAAAAATATTATTTCACCCTAAAAGATTGGAAAATGATATTCAAAATCATCCATTATTGTTTACAAAACAAGACGATCCCTTTTTAAAAAATGATCAAAGAATCTACACAACCTATTTATTACATCTCAAATAAATCACTAAAAATAAACATTTCAAATCATTTACCTTGAACAACACATAATCATTATAACATCAAATAAATTCCAAAATTTACTCTTGAATTTTATCAATAAAAATTCAAAAAAATCACATTTTCAATTAATTTTCTATATTTCGAATTTGGTTGAATATAATTTTTTAAAAAAAAATTTAAACATTTTTTCAAACATTTCAAAATAAACCTGGATTCACTATTATTCATTTAGCTCACAATATCACTAAAAAATTCATCTAAAATCCATTTTATATTTAAAATTCTAACCTACTAATTTTTTACAATAATCAAATAAATATTTCAAAATATAAAATCAATTACAACAACAAAAAAATCCAAGTATGGTTTCAAATCAATGAGAAATGAACATTTTTACAAATGCTTAAATTTTTTCACCAAATTAATTTTTTTAAACCTAAATTTTACTCACTATTTCATCAATAAATATACCGTTTATTAGAACCATAATAATCTAATAGTTATCATGTTTTTATCCAATTTAAAAATTTCCATAATAATTTAAAATATTTATAAATAACTCAATTAAATAGTCAATCAATATAAAAAATTCCCTTTCTAATTTACCTATTGATTTATGTGTCAATATTACTCATCATAACATACTATATAAATCCCCAATAAATATTCTCCAAATATTATATTTCTTCATTTATTCACTAAAAACTAAAGTATAAACAAACTACATTATATTTCCCAATTTCAATCATTTTCATATCTCATTATGAATTTCCTTTATTTATCTTATATTAATTGATTTAGTAAAAACACACATGTAACATATGAACAAATCACTCATACATCATAATAAATTACACCACAACATCATATATACCCCCTTGATTTTAGCTAACATGTTCATGGCTAAAAACGTATTTAAAAAACGCTAATTTCATTTTTAACAGTTAATTCATTTTAAAAAAAATGACTGATTATACCATCTATAAAACACATTAACATGTTTACTTAATAAAATTCATGTCCCTACATGCTAATATAATATATCAATACCCCTTTATTTACCATTAGTATAAGAAAATTTTGTAACCTCATGAAAACTCATTTATTTGGAAAATGCCAAATAATAACTCCTTAAAATTAATAAAATCAACCTCATACATCATAAAGGACTTAGAAATACACTATCGATGTACTGTCTAAGAACATAGAGATATATATCATACAAATTCTGAAAATCTCAAATCTTTTTATCAATTTAAAAATTATAAAAATCATTTTTAAGGAAACCCACTCTAATGCCATTTTTCAATGTCCATACCCCACACAACCATGAAATCAAGGTGAAATATAACATAGCCTGATGTTCCATCCCCAATCACCAGAGGTTTGTGAATACCTTAAAGGGTTTATGATTATCACTTAGTGACTGATTTACCCTTTCCAAATCATTATAAAAAAACATAAATAATCAGAGTAAGATAAAAATTTATAAGATAGTACTATAATATATATATATATATATATATATGTATGTATATTGAATTTCCAATGATGCCCCATATTTCATTTAATTAAAATAATAAATTTCCTTGACTGGAACCATATATTCTTAAATAATAAAACTTAAATAACTCAAAATAAATAAGAATGGAACTCTTTATAAAATATTCAATCCACTATAATATCACCACAACGATTCCATATTTCGACTCCCTAACACTCAATGCCAGTGCCCATATGTGTGTGAATGAAAATGTAAATATATATTCATGTCACATTAGCATACAATGTTTAAGAAATAAATCTCAAATGAATATCATTATACTCACCAAAAATTTCTTGGTTCTTAACATACTCATATTTACATAATGAAATTTAATAAATGAATTAAAAAAATATATTATTTTAAATTAAATAGTATGTAATTAATTCCAATATATACTATATTTTTGTATAACATCTTCATTTAATTATGAAAAAATATCAGTGTATCTATTAGAAATATAAGACATAAAAATAGATAACTTAAGTATAATTCCTTCCAAATGAATGGAACCAACAGTTACCTGGGAAAACACATAGAATACTCTCCTTGTTATTAAAATATTGGCTGAGGAAACCCCATATCTATTACAAATATATTATAAAAACTAGTTTTATCCCATGACATAACAGATCCCAAGGTTATTCCATAAGCCAACACAAGGCTTCCCATAAAAAACAAATCAAAACATGTGTTTCCAAGAAAAATAAACCAAATATATTTATTATCTAATAATTATATAAATTATATATCTTTACCCAATGTGAATTCAAACATTATATTATCACATCACACTAATTTAAGAATTTCATTAACACATATTTCCCCTTTATCCACATAATTAATCAAACAGTCTTAATTATTCAAATATATCCTTTCACTGATATTTCCTATATAATTCATTGATATATTAAACTTATTTCATCACCTTTTTTTATTTATAATATTGTTGGTTCAATAATTTCACCACATATTGTTTTTATTTTATTTCTGTAAATATTTATTTCAAATCATTGTGTTTATTTTTTAATATAATCTCATGATGAATGTCCTATTCACAAACATAATAAGAATTATCCAAAATTATTAACTCATTTATTATTAAAGTAATTAAAAGCACATGATCTTGTATTTAATTAAAAAAATTAATATACATTATTCTATTTCTTGTGACCATGAATAACTCTTTCCATATTCTACTCTCTTAACCAATGTCTTAATATAATATCATTCATTTTTTCTATAAAAAATTAATATATGACTCCACTCAATTATTAAATTAATCAGATTATATAATAACCCATCATATACCCCATTTAAACATTAAAATTTTACTTTACATTATTTTAAATCTAAATTGAATATAAAACCCCAAATACTACATTCCTAAATTTAACTATATGAGTTACTCCCTTAGCATTTTTTCCATCAGACAAATAATGTAAACACACTTTATTATTTCCGTTTTTATATACTATCATTTTTATAAATTGACATTCCAAAATAATCAATTCAATATATATATATATATTTCTTCTAACTTCCCTTATAATCCTATTAAAAATGATCAATTTCATTATATTATTTTTTAATTTTTTTAAACTGATGTTTATAAGTTACATTAATCACTAAATTTATATTCACTACCCCACTCTCATGTAAAACTAGTCTTACACTCACAATAAATCAATAACATGAAAAAAAATAGTATACCCAAAACTGAAATTGTAAATACACATTCTGAAATACCATGTAGCTAATTTTTTTTCTCAGACATATTCTGCATACACATTACTTGTCCCCTTATTTATTTACATCCCTTCATGTAGTCCCAAAATTATTTTTCTCCTAAATATAAAACATAATAATCCATTTTCATTAAATTATAGTAGTATAAGAATAATTTTCTAGCATAAACATCTGCAATTATCATATAAAATATCATACGCACATCTACAATGCCATTGAAAAAATTAAAAACTAATAATAAATCAACAGTGGTTTAATTTGACCTAAATAATATATTTTAGAAATATTTTCATCACATAAAGTTGATAATTAATGTATGAATTTTAAAAAATAATGGTTATATAAACTCAATATAGTATTATCTCCATTTATCCCAATTAATCACAACTTATAGTCATTATTCAATCAAAAATAAAATATTCATTACAGAATTTCACCTGAAAATTACCATAGTAATTAAAATTAAAACATTCAATTAATTCCTTATTAAATTTTCATTAAACTAAAAATTAAACAACCATATATTTCTTAAATAAAAATATAATGTGTATTGAAACACACTAAGTATTTAGTGGGAAACTATGGGCCAGAGGGTGTCTACTAGACACTAGTGCCAACCATAGGAAACCATGTAGTTAGACCTAGGAAGACCTACTCCATGTATCTTAGATAAATTTTAGTTAGAACATTATATCGAGTAAAAAATGGTTTCCTTATATATTTATTATACACCATTTATCCATCATCTATTCAACCCCTTTGTTTAATAATAATAACTTGTATGCTATAAAATAATTCAAAATAGAAAAAACAAAAAAAATAAAATTATAAATCAACCTAAGAAGATTGGTTTCACTGAAGTCTCTACGTTGTATGAATATTATTAAATTTTGGTAAAAAAATGATTAATTAATAGTAATATATATACATATATATATATATATATGTGTGTGTGTCAAAACATAAAATAGTATAATTTTTCCTTTAGTGAATGTATAACTAAATTATAAATGAGGAATATGAAAATAAAGTAAAATAAAAAAGGGAAAAACAAAAGGGGCATAGATAATTCCATCAATGTACTGATTATTTTTATTCAAATAATTCCTTAACTCTCAATGAAATTCATAAATAATTTTATCTGGATTAGAAATTAGTGCATTATAAAGAACATTTAGGGGATCTTCCAACCCCATAATCATTTCTAAAATTTTATATATTTTTATTTGAGACAATTTATGAAAATAAAATTTTTTTAAAAATAGATTAATTATTCTTAGATACCTTACATAAATAATTCATTAATTTTCATGTATTTTCATTATCTTTTACTGATATAATTAAAGAGTTCCTCTATTCACTTCTTTATCAGAAAATAAAAAAAACATATGTTCAAAATGTGAAAAAAAAACAATCAATAAAATATTCCACATCAAAATATATTGTCATAGAACAATTATTTTTTTCCAAAATATAAAAATAAATAAATTATTTTATATTATAATATATTCACTTTTATCTATTGAAATATCAACCTTGTAAACATGGTATTTTAAACTGTTGAGTAATCCTTTTATACTTGAGACTTATTATGTTTTGTCAACATATATCCCTCATCAGAAAAAATATTTTTTTATCAATTTATGATTCATATTTGAGAATTAATTTTATATAATCTCATCATGGACTTTTAATATATCAATCATATCAGAAAACTTTTACTCTATAGTACGAATCTCACATTGTATTTTTGTATTTGGATTTCGTGAAGACCCAAAGTATCCATCCCCTTATCTCACAACTATTTTTCCCTCACTCAAATAATCAACATAAAATATTTAACACCCAATTAGAGATATAATTGGTTGATGTTAATACATAAAGATGTTAGGGTTCCCTATAAGAAACAAATAAGTTATATTCTCTTCAACTACACTACTATTAGGTAGATTTTCACACATAATATCCTATTTCCTCCCAACATCCTTTTAATTTAATTATACACTCACAATTTTATAGAATTAATTTACTTTATTAATTTGTGGAAAAAATAACCATAACTATTGGGATTATTTTTGTTTATAATAATTTGTGGATATTGGTATTCACTTTCAAACATAGTTCATTTCTTCTTTTTTACTTGGACTTAAGTATACAGAATCTTGAATCGTGTCCTAACTAGCAGCAAAAATCATAAAATATGAATGTTTTTATATACAAACTCTATTAAAATCATTATTAATCCATTATGAATACAAATACAAGGTTTCAAATTCATCAAGGTATCCAACTAGAGGAAAATTTTAGTAGTATAAGTTACGGTGATAGATTAAGTAGAATATACCTTAATTAGTATACCACTCACCCTTAAAATTCATCTCATCATCGACTCATAAAAAAATATTAATAAATGTAATCAAATTAAAGAATGTAGGGGATTTGAAATAGCGATTGAAATTCTCAATCCATTTGAAGAATTTCACTTCAAAACCCTAAAAATCCAAAATATATTTAATAAAAAACATAATTATCTTTTTTCTGAATTAAAATTAAATATTAAATGAATATTTTCGATCAATCCCATTGCATAATCTAAAAAACAAATTCCCTCCATATATTCTCTAATTTTTATGACAATGGGGGGTAAAGATAAAACATTACATATAAGATACCATCATAAATTGAAAGCCAATGATCCTACATACTATTTATAAAATAAATCAATGCCCATTCTCTGGTTTAAGAAGGAAAATTTTCCTCAATTCTTCAAAATCTTGATTCAATATTTTTTTTATTAAATTAAAACTCCCTAACCAGTGCCTAATTATACCTCTAAATGATACACTTATATTTAAATCCCCAATGGTTTATTTTCTTATTTTTATGTTTATTTTTAATCAAAGAAAAAAAATATTATAGTATGATCAATGTGTATATTCTTATACACATAAAATTACATAATCTAAGGATCAGAATTATTATGTATAATGTAAATATACCTTTTATAATAAAAATATATAATACATAAATAATAAGTATGTTCAATGAAAATAAATAAATTTCCATCGATAAATGATTCAAACAATAAGAATGAATCTATTTTTTTGAGTTACCTCATATCTCATTAATATTTTATAAGTGTTAAATTGTATCATTAATAAATAATTACATATCTTGTAGATACATTTAATGTATCAAATCTAGAAACCATATTTTGTCTCAAACATGGGGTACCACATTATCATTGATGTGAATCCCCATGTGCCAAAGGTTGTTGACTAGTAGTGAGAGTCTATAAATGAAATTAAGGATAGTGTACTCTCAATATCCTAGCCACCAATAACTTATAAAAAAGAACATGATCCATAATAGACAATCAAAGTATGAATATTTAATTATACCTAAAAGATAACCATATATAAATAACATAAACTCCTACTATAATAAGTGAATATGAAATTAATATAGTTGTACTTTATAAAAATATAACCCACTTTCCTGATCACACATAATATATAAACTAAACAACATAAAAAGAGGCTCTATTATAAACCACGAGCCCCCTCCATCATTGTCTTAAACCTCTTTTAGGAAATTTTGTGCTAATCTCCATTGTAACAATTTCTCAAACCTCCATAAGAAACCTTTGGTATAAAAAACCACCAAGGTACATGTGTTGGGAGCTGAGAAATACAATTTGATAGGGAATCACTAGTGAGGACTCTACTATATATTATGAATCATGTACAAGATTCAAACTCATTATACTAGATGGTTGTAATCTGGATGATTGCATGGTCCTATTAGTTCAGAAAGTGATAGTGATTTTGTTGGAAGAGGTAGGATGATTGGAAAATAGAATCATCTGATGGCCATGTGTAGTAGTCCAAAATATGATAAATTAATGTTATCATTCTTATGAGTTGGGTTTTCTATTTTTTATACTAAAATCATTATGAGAAGTTAGTGTGGATAAATATTGAAGAGTGATGTTCATTAGTGGATTGTATTTGGGTAACGTGGACTATTATTTAAACTTTATTGTTCAAGGTTTTAATAACTATAGAAAATTAGTAGTCAACATGTTTCAATGGTGGCTCATCGGTGAATTTCATATGGTAGAGCAATGTCCAAATAGAACATACTATATTTAAGTAGGTTCAAGAGTACAAGTTTTATTTTGAAATTGATATATTACTTATATTCATAAATCTAATTTTTTGAAAAAAAATTGGTTATAATATATTTATATTTTGATTAGAATGAAATATGATAGTGTTTCTCCCATATATATATGATTTAATTACCAATCTATGAATACTAAAGTGTTATTTTCTATTATTTCCTTATTTTATCTGATCTTGAATGTTTTGTGTGATTTGTGAGTTCACTTCAGTGTGTGAGATTTCAAATTGGTGAATTGAGGGAGATTCATTAATAAATCATATGAATTTTAATATAGTTGTCAGTTGAGCCTAATATTTTTAGGTAATTGAATGCCTAACATCCCAATAAAAAAATAATGACCCTCATGTAGCCACATTTCTTCAAATACGTCCCTTAAGTAGGTCATATAACATCATTGGTACCCTTAAATATGTTTATTTTCACATTGTTGTAGTTCATACTACTCTTAGAAAAGTTATATATGACCTTTAGGTAGTAAATTCACCACTGGATGACCTTTATGTATCATTTATATCTATGGGAGATCCTTTACATAGTTTGAGGCATGTTTCAATGACCTCAAAATTCTAAGATAATGATGTTTATGAAACTCAATAAAGCCATCAGTTACCATTACATTAAATAAGTGTGACCTTTAATCAGTATTATTATATTATGGAAGGACATTGATACATATTTTATAGCGAACCCTTAAATTTTAAAAAGCCTTACTAGGACAATTATATAGAATCTTCATACACTTGAAATGGAATTTCTGGCCATAGGTAAACATTTGTGTTTGGAGGATGAATGATTCTTGGTTCACAAGTCCAGTGGTGTTTGTGGAGATTTATGGTTCAACATAAGGTCACACGATCTTCAAAATTCTAACGATGAAATTTTATACCCACTGAAGTTTTCAGATAAAGTAGTATGCATGAAAACACAAACAATAGATGTTATACAATCCTACATGAATTTTTTACACTTATCTAAAGTAAAATTGTGGCTGGTTACTTTTCCATTATGATATATTTTCCAAGGATCACATGTATGATTCCTCAGTATGAATAGTATATTATTGATTATGACACTTATGGTGGAAATTATGATACTTATTTTGATCATGAGATGATGCTTACTAGGGTAACCATTTTCTATATTTCATATTAATCCTACACAAATGAAAAAAACTCTTAGTCTAGGATTATTCCAATCAATTTAAAATTAATCTAAATAATAAAAACAGATATAATAACCTTTAAAACATTCTTCTTTAATTCAAAATAAATATATGTATTCTTAATTAAATCCCAAAAAATGAATAAACCACTGAAAGTAATTTTTAATCTTATTTATAATATAAATTCCAAATTAAACTAAGTATCAAGGATAAAAATTATTCCCTCATTTTAGATCAATTGGGGGATAATTTCTATTAATAAAAAGAAAATAAATCTGGAAATATTACCATTCATACCTCCTCTACACTTAATCTATTTCAATATATATAAATAAAATGAATTTAAACAACTATATAGATTTGTAATGCATTGATTTAAACACACATACCATAAAATATACAAAGTAAATATTAATTCATTTTTTGAAAATTTTCTTCCTTTATAAATCGAACTCATTTTTTTATTTAATTTCAATCTAATTTTCTAGTTTGATGATTGAAAAAAATTAAATTTTATTGTAATTAAATCATTAACAAGGGTAACTTTTAATTATCACTCTCCCACTAGGATCCTTATTCCCATGTTCTATTTTCAACTTAATGAAAAAACTCCAATGATATTCTTATATGTGAATTTCCACCTTCTTAATTTCAGTTTGGTATTTCACTCACAAAAATATATTTATTTTTTTAATTAGGAACTTATTTAATTTTTCCAATCCATTTGTTTTGAAAAGATCATATTCAACATAAAATAGAAATAATAACCCACACCAGAAGTTCTTAATTATCACAGAATTTAATTTTTGGATCCTAATTTTCTATTTTAATAATGTTTTGCATAGATTATATAAATATATTTTTCATTAGATCATTGATGTGTTAAATTTCAGAGAGGAAAATTTACTTAGGTTCATGTAAAAAATGTAGTTTTCCTATTTTATAATTTTTATTACACTTATTATTTTATATCACTCTCCTTTTACCATTTTTAAGATGAAATTTCAATTATGATAGTGGAGAAATCACTCATAAATCATCTAATTCCAACATTTTCAGAATTCAAAAAATCCTAAAAACAACCATACATTAATACCTATGAGGTAAATCATAGAAATAAAAATTTCCAAGCCACCAAACATACCAAAATTCCTAAAACAAAAGAAATATACATGCTGAATTTAAAGGGTACTAGATTATTTAGAATCTCTTCAAATCATAGACGCTTCGTTTCTTCTTCTTTTTCCATGAAAAAATTTATAAGTTTATAATTTTTTATTTAAAAATAAAAGGATTCATGATTAAAATAAATTTGATAAAAATTAAATACAATTTAGTTAATTGTTTGATCATATCTTTTTATGGATTTGGATATAAGTGATTTTTACTCCATTAGTTCCTTGTGTATGATCTTATAAATATGAGGGAGTAAAGGTTATAAAATAAGTTATTACACATTATCAATTGATTTGATTATATTTTCTTCCACATATTCATATAATATTGTTATACTTGTTCCATGAATGATTTTAAGCGGGAAAACATCATGTCCCCCATGCCTATCAACACTCCGAAATCACTTTTTTTCACATTCAAATGTTGGAACAATGGTAAAGAGTTAGTGTTGTAGTTCTAAATCTACACTAATTTTGGTAATTAAATATTAGGATAGTGTAGGGTACATGAAATTTATATTGGTTGGGTTCATTATTGTAGTAGATCTTATTTCTCCAACAAATTGTTTAGTAATAAGGGTTTCTCTAATAGTAGTCCTTGAATCTTCCCCTCCATGAGATCATGTGGTGAGAGAGATTGATAAGTTTGAAATAGGTGAGTAATGTGTGGGGTTGTAACCAAATCAGTTATTTTATTCAAATAATTAAACTAAGAATATTTTTGGTGATCTAGTATTCATTAAAATTCACAACTCTAGAAATATCCCGGATTGGATAAAAGAGTGAAATAAGAATAGGAAAATTTAAAGAAAAAAAATGTTAAAAAATATAATGAAAAACAATAATTAAAAAAATTATGATATATTGAATAAAAATCCTAAATCCCCATAAATGGAGTTATGTTTATGATATTATTGTTGTTGGGTTACCATAAAATTGAATTTTTGGGACCTAGAATATAAGAAAATGGTTGTCTGTATTTATCAATTAAGGAGATAGTTTAGAAGACTCATTATCCTATCACACATAATAATGTTATTATTTATCTATTTTTTAAATAAAGAAAAAATGATTTTTTATTGTATGTAATGTAATTTAAAATTACTTTCTAAAATAGAATGAATTAAAAAATTGAGACACCCATTGATTCAACCGTAGGGATCTTTCTATATCTCAAAACCATTGATTTATATCTGGCTCTTTATGTGTTTGAATAGGTTATACGTAGTTTAACATTATCTATGGTGTGAATGGAATTATCACTTATAACTCATCCTAATTTATCATCCCACTATTCTCAAATGAACGACAATTGAGACACCATGCACTGATCACACCATTGACCCCAACATACATTGAGGATCTGAATAGTGGGAGAAGAAATTTTGTTAACAATAAGAAATAAGTAGGGAAATATAGAATAATGATTTATAATCATCACCTTAGACTCTTACACTCCTAAAATATTCATAATGAAATAGAAAAAAACAAATATATGTGGATGGGATATAGTTCTTTGATATTCACATAGTGGTTCATCTTTAGGTTGGAATCTCATCATTGATGAGAGCCTGGGATACCCATAACTTCATAGAGGAATAAATTAAAATGAAATTAGGGAATAAAACAATAGATTAGTTAAATTAATAAACAAAATAAATTAGATTAAAATTATAAATAGAGTAAACCTAAAAAATTCATGTTTAGGACAAAGGCCATGTTTTAAATAATTTATGATGGGATATGGAAAAAAAATTTATCAACTGATGTGCATTCTTCTTCCTCCTATTTAAATTTAGTGTAATAATATCTCATGATTCCTAGTTATCATCAATAACATGTGTATAGATTTATGATTTTGGATTTTTTAGAAATATCTCTTATGAATATTCACCTTACTCTACATTCTTCCCAAGTTATTCAACTTGATTACTTATTGGATGGGTGTCGCATAGAGAAATACAAAGAATATTACTAATTTGGTAAATCTATAAGAATTTTAATTTTATTTTCATTTGATCCTAATATATTTTGAAAATTAAAACTTCAATATCTATATGGTGAAGTTATAAACCTCATATATAAACCATTACAACAATATGACCCTTACAAAGGTCACAGAACCATTATGGTACCATTATGTAAGTGGGTTTTCAGCTTGATTCATCACTAGTTACCCTAAACAAGTCTTGTATGACATTTTACTTAGTGGATCCACCACTAGATAATGTATATGTATATTTTATAATCACATGTGTACCATTATGTTGTATATTTATTTCATGAATAACATTTATAGTTAATGATAATGGCCTTTATGTGACTCATTGAAATAATCAGTTTACCTTATGAATTGGCAATGTGACCTTGATATATGATTATCATGGTATAGAAGGACATTGATAAATAATTATTATAATTCTACTAAACATTACATGGCCTCAATATAAACTTTATATAGAATCTATGTTACATTGTTTTAGCATGTGTGGACGCATGAAAACCATTACTCCATCGAGAAATTCTGAATTTCAGTTCACATATCCTATGGAATAACTAAATTATTATAGTGTAGAATAAATTCATTCAATTCAATAAATTATAATGATGAATTTTTATGCTCACTAAAGTTTTAAGATGAAGTCATATTCTCAATATTCATACAATTAAAAACATATGACTTTATATGAGGACTAATGCTCAAACTAATCATTTATTGGAAGTGAATTTGTATGATGGTTACTGCCACTTCTATTATCATATGTTGCTCAGTGATTATACATATTTTGAATCTATATTATACCTATGTTGGTTTATATTACACATATAGTGTTAAAAATTATAGTTATGTAGAGCATGAAAGGACTCAAGAAAGTACTTTATCATTTTTTATATTCTAATTGCACTAATGAAAAAAAATCATTTTTAGCCTTATTTCATTTGATTAATAACTTATTTAGACAAAAAAATGGAATTAAACATCTTTTAAAATATAATTTTATAATTTCCAATAATTGTATGACTTCTCAATTAAATCCAAAAAAGGAATAAGCAACTAAAATTCATGTTTAAATTCATTTATAGAAGTAATTATAGATTAAATTGAGTATAAAATAAAGATAATTTTTCCCTTGTTTTGGATTAGTTAGTGTGTTAATTTTTATTTATAAACATAAAAAAATTTGGGAATATTTTCCTCTCATCACATTTCAACAACTTTTTATCACGGTTTGATTCATTTGATGTAATGGTAATTACATTGGGAAATGTATTTGGAAATATTGAATTGGTTTTTGTGGATGTTATGAAGATAATGTTGAATGAAGAACTAATGCATAGGTAAGTCCAAGAACCTTTTTGGAATTTGTTAAATGCTGATAGAAGAATATGTTCACCATAGAGGATAAATAAATGATGATTGGAAGATAGATCTTGTGAGAGAAGTTGGGGAAAGTATGTTGGACCTGATCTAATATTCTAAAAAAGTTCAAAAATAGGAAAGTTCCGGAAGTATTGTAGTAATCCTAAGAATGCCATTGGAAGGAATAGTTTTTGGAGTTAAATTTTTTTGATCATAGAAAAAACAAGTATCGTCTAGATTATAAGTTTCAATTTTACAATGGATTAATGGGTGAATAACTATATATTATTTTTTCACTCAATGGAGAATAAAGAATTCATTGTCAATTATGCGTCTGCGATGTTTATAAAATTGCATTTAGTGTAATATGAATCTATGGATTTCTTGGGTAAGAGATATGTTAAAATCAGTATGAAGAATGAGAGATCCTTGATGTTGAATGTAATTAGACTCATATTGAGGCAATAGAAGAAACTAATTTATGTATGAGAACTTGGTGACATATGTTTTTGAACTAGATTTTTTAATAGTATTTGTAAGCTGACTCGTGAATCCATTAAGGTTGCATGATGATTAAAATATGGGAACCTATATATAAACAAAAGATAATATGGTGTGAAATTTTCCAAAGAATCAAAATTTGATATTCTGGAGTTGTAGCACTATCGACTAGACTATCTCAGTGGGAATATTATGAAATTTATATAGGAAAAAATCATGTTTAATCTAAATCACACTTAATTTTTATGTTTTAATTATTTTATTCTTGTGAAAAACCTTGACATTTTAGAATATATATTTTCCTCTAAAAGAATAATATTTTTAATGGTTTGTCTTATATGAAACATCTAATTAAAACAAAACATTGATATATTTTATTGAGTAAGAAAACATAAAAATTAAAAATAACTATTATGATAAATTTATTTTGTAAACCATTATAGATAGTGATAAC
Organism: Viscum album; assembly: GCA_963277665.1. Lineage (NCBI taxonomy): Eukaryota > Viridiplantae > Streptophyta > Magnoliopsida > Santalales > Viscaceae > Viscum > Viscum album. The sequence continues at coordinate 1,160,253,040 of OY728126.1, forward strand.
CATATGATAAAATTAATAAAGAAAGTATATGAAAAAGAATTTGGTAGTGAAAGTCTTATTTATGATGTCCATTTTTTCAATATAAATAAGCTTTTATACAGTTTTCCCCAGAAAAAGACCAACCAAAAGATAAATGAATAGTATTTAATAGAAGTAATATGTGGGAGACGTTCAACCTTGTTGAAATTTCTAGCACATCCATGTTATTAGAATCACAAACTACGATAGTAATAAGAGCTTATCTTATGATTATGTGTCATATTCAGATCGTGAGGGGTTATCTAAGTATAAATTCAAATGATATAGACATGTAATTATTATTTAAATAAAAAAATTTCAAGAGACAACCCAGTTCAACCCTGAATTAGTAACCTTATTCAGCCCACGACAATGCCCTAGAGGCATTCTTGGTTCTCCTTGGATTGAATTTGGTGGTAGGAATCAAACAATTATCAGATTGGAATGATTTATCCTACAAATTATTGATAAATAAAATAAATGGATAAATAAAAACATAATAGTAATGTAAACACTATCAGAAGTTAATCATTAGAGAACTACCACACGTACCTCCATGTGACCTCATGGGTCCCATCCAACCATATAACTACACATTCCCATTGAAATAATCCAAGTAGGGTGGAAACTGAAACTAAAAAATAATAAATAATTTAGGTGTGACCACCGAAATGGTTAGTATGGATGCAAAAAAGAAGAACCACACACTATTTATTACATTTAAAAATAAAAAACCTTCATGCTAATTTTAAATAAATATATTTTAAATAAGGTTTTCAATACCTTTCTAAAAAAGGTATCACGTTAATAATTCCAAAGAACCATTTTCCTTTATTTTTATAAATATTTTTTCTAAATAATAAAAGACTATTTGAAAACCACTTTATAAGAAGAATCATAGGGTAACATCTTGGTTTATCTAAATCGGGCACTAATCGTGTGCCCTTTATAGGGCACATTTGAAGATATACAAGGTTTTACAACATAGTTAAAGAAATTTCACACTAGAAATACTAAAAGGTTCTTCTAAAATTGAAAATGTTCTATCATGTGCTCCGTAAAATTAATTTTAACCATCTAGTAACCGTTCGACTACCCATTTCCCCCTTTTATGAATTTTATTAAACTGGATAGATTTAAAACTCCATTAAAATAATGGAAATATATAAATTAATGAAATTATAAAATCATCATGTGTCATTTTTTAATTATCACAAGTATTTTCTAAATTTCACATTTTAACATTTAAAAATAGTGCTCATTTTTAGCACTAATGAATTTATAAAATTCAATTAATATAGAGAAATAACTAATAAAATCATATTATAGGAAAAAAATATTTTTATTAAATTTTATATTTATAAAAAATATTTAATGAAAATAAATATAATCTATATAAGATATGAATAATATATTAATTTTAATATAATAAGTAATTGATAGGAAATAAGAGTAAGGGAAATTAATTTTTTGAAAATAAAGTTATTTTCCTCTAAAAACTCTACTCATTGTATTTTTATATTTTTAAAAAGATAAATTGATATAAATATTAATATAATATTTTTTTTTTGTATTAATAAAAATCATAATCCTAGGATGAATTTTATCTATTTTTCAGAAATAATAGTTTTTATGTGAATAGTATAGTTTTACTAAAACCGTAGCTTCTATGACTATATCAATAAGTAATTATATCTAAAATACTTATAACACATTTTTAATGATATAAAATATATTTATCGGGTAATATTTTTTATATAAAAGTAAAATATTGAATTTACAATACCCATTTTTATCATTTTGAAAATTAAGCAATATTTTTCTTGTAAAAATTTAGTCTTTCAATTTTCATTATGTTTTCTCTAAGTAAAATATGGATTTGAATGTATTTTAATGTCAAATAAATATCCTTTTTTAAGAAAAAACCATTAATGTACTTAAAATAATAAATATTTTTTTCTAAACAAAACATTTCAATTTAAAAATACTATTTTTCTAAAAATTAGTTTTTACAAATTATATTTGTTATTGTTAAGTAAAAACATACCCCTTGAAATTTTATTTCAGAAAATTTACATTATATTTGGAATTAGTTGTTTCATATTATGTAGTATGTTCCATTTTATTTTGTGGAATTAATATTAAATTATTTAGGTAAAAACTAACAACCTTGATAAAAACCCAAAATGTCAGTCATAATAGACTTGAACATTCTACCCTTTATTTGGTGATAAAAACCTAATCATTACATTTCTGGAATTGAAACCAATAAATGTTCCATAACTTTATCCTTCCAAAATATAAAACATCAAAAGAAAATATTGGATCACTCTTAAACCCAATATCCTTTTTAGTTTAGAGTTTTTGAAAATTTGGAAAACAAGTTACATAAAAACTCTCTTGTCTTTGGGTGATTATTTTTTTCACTATACCTATATTTTATTGATCCAAATTAATTCTTCATCATCAGCCACATGAAACCATTATTCACATTTCTTACTTAACTTATTTACTTATATATTGGTGAAAATAAATATAATAAAAACATAAAATATCACGAGTATAAAAATATTAACAAAAAAATATTATACAAGTCATTGTATACAATATATAAATAAATATATGTGCATCAATCAAAACATGTATCAAAGATGGATTTTTTAAATGAGAACCCCAAGAAACATCAATAAATATTGAATCAAAAATCCATTACTTTAAGGAATATAACATCATTATTTAAAACCCATAATTTCAAGGAAATAATATTTTAAAACATATTCTGGGGGTAGTAAGTACACAATATAATTTTATATCATAATACATCACATTAATTACGTCTCAAATAATTTAAATTGAGATCCTGAACACCCTTGAATGTTTTATATTATTTAAACAAAAATCTCATGAAATAATGAAAATTCTGGAACATGAAATTATCATGATCCAAGAGTCATTAATTATTTAATATCTCTATAGATAGTATATAAACCTTGTAAAATTAATTAGTTGCATAATATAAAATATTTCATAGGGAAACAACAGTGATACTAACAATGCTTACAAAATATCTTATCAATGAAGTGCCAATAAATCATTAAGGTGATTATGTGGAATAATTTTACAACCATATAAAAAAGATGAAATAAAATATAATATACAAAATGAATAATTATAAACATAATTGTGGAATAAAAACATCAATTAAGATGTTTTGTAAACCAGTGTAATGAAATTGAGTTAGGAAACCCCTAACCTTAAGTCCTAACTAGCTATATACTTTCTATTAAACATGTATAATAAACTTATATTTATTACTTTCCTACTTATTATCATTTACTTAGTTTTTTAAATTATTATTAAACTATTTATTCCATTTATTTCAATGTCATATTTAATTAATTAATCTGTTAAGTCCAAATCATTTGTTTTGAGGCAGGTTGGTTCATAATTGAAAAATGACTTTGGTAGGTTGACCATGGAAAAAGTGGTCATTATTGCATTGTCTGCAAATAATAATCAAGTAAAAATTGTCATTTTTATACATAAAATGAAATTTTAGAATGAACCATAAAAGGATTATATTAAAATAAATCACATTACTTTATAGAGGTGGTATTCGACAGATATTCATGAGAAATATTATCATTTTTTAAAAGCCAAAAAGGTTAGAAGGTATGTATTATCTTATATTTACATAATCATAATTATTTCTATTAATACCAACAAAAAATTAATAATAATTTTTAGGAATGGATAAATACTCTAAGAATAAATTTTATATCCGCAATGAAGGAAATAAAGGAGAAGCATGGATACATGTAGATTATTCATTCGAAGCATGAAAATTATCTAATATTTAATTAGACATGTTATCACATGACCCTAGGAGAATCTGGTTAAGGGGTAATGTGTTTCTCATTATCTTCTAATTTATATTATTACATCTATTCGATGATTCCCCCTAGTCTCTCTATGGCTTTCATACAATCCTTGATGGTTATATGAATCCCCTCATACAAGACCTTCTAATCATGCGACATATCGATTGATGAACATATAAAAATATCCCTAGGGGATCATTCTATAATAGATGAATGTAATGGTACCCTTATTCAATGGAAATTCATGATTGAATTTAGAAATTTTAGAAAGTTTATAAGAAAGTCCATGATCATTTCATCATTGATCATTTCAAGCACCTTAGACATGTCGAACATGTCACACAAAGGCTCCCATAACATGTCTTATTTCATCGCATCAATATCTCCCAATGGGTGAGCCATGTTAGGGAAAAACCCCATGACATGGAACAGTCTGAGAAAGACGCCCTCCGATGTGTCAACAAGGTTTGGTTGGCATCCCTTGTCATGTCAACCATGTTAGAAATAAAACCTCTAACGTGTCAACTACGTCCGAAAAAACCCTCTAACCTATCAAACTTGTTATTCTGAAACCATCTGGTATGTCAACCATCTCAGGGAGACACCCTCTAACATGTCAACCATGACAAGAAGAAGCCCTCTAACATGTCAACCATGTGAGGAATACACCTCTCGATGTGTCCACCATGTCAAGCAGAAAACATAATATGTTTCAACCAAGTCATGAATACATCCTCCAATGTGTTAACCATATCAGGGAAGAATTCTCAAACATGTTAGCCTTATTAGATAGATATCTGAGGACATTTCTAGTGGACGCCCCAAATATGTCAACACTGTTTATAATTAGAATTTGTATATGTACACTTGGATCGTGGAAACCCCAGACAATGAAGCCTTTGTCAAGAATTCCCATTTCATAAGGGAATTGTTCATAATGTACTAGGTTTATTCACTCATGAAACCATGTTTGTATTGTGAGGTCCTCATGCCATCCTAGCATTCTCAATCGACCACACATAGTCCCTAACATCTACCCATCAAAAGATTGGGTTTGGATACATTTTATGGGCATCCACCTCAAAGTAAGTACCTCGATATTCCATTTACACCAGTACAAAGTACCATTATCATGGGGGTATACTATTCGTACTTATCCAACAATTGATCAGTAAACCTAACTAAACTATTAATACTCTAATTCCTACTATAATTATAATACATAAGATTCCTTACTAAGGCCGGAGATCCATATGAAACACCTCATTGGGGTTTCTTCAATCCATAATTCCTGCATCTAAGTGCGGTGTATAGAGATTGAATATTTTCATACATAAATATTACATCTTTTTATATTAATATTAAATAAAATACCCAAGAACACATATAAGGACCATAATAGTTTAGTTTCTCTGGTGACTAGATACACAATATAACAATTTATTGAATTATCTACAATATCTTCAAAAAAATATCCATTAGTAATCTTCCCAAACATACCCTACTTCAAAGAATTATTTTTAAACTAGGTAAAGTAAACATAAGAAAGGGTGATCTCATATGCTTGGTATGGGTAATAAATTAAAATACATAATTATAACATGGGAATAAGGGTAAGATAATATGATAATAATATTTAAAACCCATAACCTATAGATCAAATATCATAATCATGATTCATGGAAGAAAGATTAAAATTTCATAAGAAGTGAATTATAAGGGAATCAAAGAACATTACCAATGAGAGTGTGAAATTGTCATAAGAAATAGATTTTTGGCATTCACATCTTCTTATAACATTGTGTACATGTATAAACAGATACAGGTTCACTCATTAAATTAAGGACATGAAATTAGGAACTTTAGAAAATTATGGACATACAACCAAGTCCACACAAAACAATATAGACATGAAAGACATGTCCCAACATAACACTGTGAACATGTAATCAAGTTCATGAATAAAATTATGAATAAGTAATCTGCTACACGCATAACATTTTGAACATGTAACAAAGTTCACACATAACATTTTCAATATATAATTAGGCTCATCCATAAAATTCTGAACATGTGATCATGTTCACATGCAACATATTTAATCATGATTTTTCCATCTTTACCTAATGTTTTTTTGGGAAATATAGGGATCACTAGTCGCATAAAGTGAATCATATGTATGTTTCCCACAAGATCATTAAAAATTCTTCATATAATAACAAATGCAATGACATGGGTTTCATAAACATTTCTTCAACTGATAACCTATCGAAAAGGGATAGGTTTCATAATTAATTCATCAATACATTATTCACGAAAATAACCTGAATTCATAATCATTTTCCAATGGTATAACCTATGGTAGATAAATAGTTTTCATAAAAATTGTATCATGGTATAACCCATGGGAGTGAAATTGGTTTCATAAACATCTTGTCATAAAAAACTATTCTAAGATTGAATAAAATATGGTATCATTGGATAATATCTCAAGTAAAGTATAAATAACATTCAAGGATGTCATCTTATATAGAAAAAGTATTTTTAAATATCACATTCCAAAATTTCTTGAGGAAAAAATGTTCTTTGAAAATAACATTTTAAAACAAAAAATTCATGAAATATTTTGAAATCATTTTCCTTACAAAAAAATAGTACAAATGTATAAATGAATCATTAAAAATAATTTAAAAAAATTATTGAGGAAAATAACCTTTCTATTTTAAAAATAATTTTTAAAACATAAATCATTTTGAAAATACATGTCTTTGAAAATAATCCTGAAATAATATAACCTAAAAATCAAACCAAAAAATGGGCATTATGGATACAAATACCATTTATTCCTTATATGTTAAATCAAATATTCCTCTCATATTTTCAATAAAAGCCAAATGGTATTTGTTTGGTAAAAAATATGAAAATTACTTTCAAATTTTTCATAAAAAATTCATACATGGGAATATATTTTATTAATAAATCAATTTTATAATGTTAGAAAAAACTAAAACATTTTAATAATACATTCTTTTCGAATAAAAAGTGTTTTTGACTGAAGAGAAAAATAAATATGATTTTTCTTATAAAAATTTTCTCAATTATTTTAATTATAAAAGAGTGGTAAAATTGAAATATTTCGTGAAATATTCATTAATATCCATAGGAGGATAAAATTCATCATAATTACTGAGACTATGATATAATATTTCAACAAATGATAGGTGATATTAAACAATCCTGACAATAATGAGATTGTAACATAAATCTATTAACATTTTTTGATAATTTGAAATAAAATACCCATAAAAGGGAGATAATAAAATGGATACATAAAACCCATAATTTTACATAGAATAGTCATAGAATAAATTCATTGTTAGTATATACACCAAATAAATTAAATAGTTGGTGAATTTGGTATGTTCCTCACAGAAGTAAAAAGTGACAAAGAAATCCGTCACCGGTTTAATTATCTTTATTATCAAAAGACAAAATTAATAATAAAATTAAATTAAACATTTGATATCATTAAAAATTTTATATTAATTATACAAAGTTTAGAATGGAAATTATATACACCCCAAAAAAGTAAAATGATCTGATTTTCAAACATCTCTTAGAAATAAGAGAGAAACTAAGAATGACTTACCACATTAATAATATTTTAAATCAAAATAATCAATAAATAATAATATTAAATTAAATGTTGAATATAATTTAATATATTTTATTCATGATACATAATTTTAATGGTGTAGTATATAATCAACATGAATGAAACCAGTGATGAATTTTCATTTGTCTCCCAAAAATAAATGAGAGACTAGAAATCTCTTACCCTAAGCCTCGATTTCTTTTGGAAATTTTTAAACCTACTTTATAATAAATTTAATTTAATGTTACATATATTAAATAACCTTAATTATATATACTATACCATATATTATTTACTTGTGACCATTTCTTACCTATTTGTTAATAATTTCTTAATAAAATCATGTTTCGTGTAATAACTACTTTGTTTTTCATATATTTTTTGATTTTTAACATTCAGTCCTCCCACATTGATCATAGTTACATGATCTATAGAGTAATAATAATTTATAATATTTATATTTATATATAAATTATTCTTTTAATATCAATCTGAAAATACAGTTTTGAGAAATGAATTATATTATGATCCCAGAGATGGTAGGTCGTATAAAAACATGAGTAATGATTCCATTTCTCAATAACCATTTTTAAAATGAGTTAAGTAATATTATATCTTGAATAATTAATATAATATATTAATTTTAATATTATTTATTTAAATATTCTTATAATTATCATTAATGGGGTATCGTGATGAAAAGAGAGTCTCATCATTACATGAAGGCAGTAGTCCACACTTACACGAATGAAATTACCATATTTTAATGAGTGAAAAGGTAAGAAATAATATGATATATTCTATCTTAAGAATTATAAATATGTCATTAATGTAATAATTATATTATTTCTATAACATATATTCCTTAAATTTATCCTTATTGTCTTCTATGTAAATAATTAGTGAAAATGAATTGCTTCGCTTTGTGAGGCGCTATTCTAACATACACATGACCAATGTTATCATATCCCATATGGAATGGGAAGTAAAAAATGGTATATATGATATAATTAATCCATAGGTATAATTAATATATAAATATCATTTTTATACTTTATATCCATTATCATACCCATTTGTGAGAGGTGTTAATGTAAAAATGAATGACATTAGTTCATAAGCTGGTAGTTAGTTATAAACAAAAATGATGCTTTTAGAAACAAATTGATGGAAGTGGGTTTAGTTATATGTTATTAACATAATATAACAAAATTATAGTATCTTTAATATACTTATGTAATTATATAATCATTTTTTTACAATAATTGAATGATGTGGTGGAATATTTTAATTTAAATGTTCAATGAGGAATGTTCTTAGTTCGTCAGGTCTCGTCCTTCAGTTTGCACTAGAAGACTTCATAGGGATGATTAATTACTATAATAAGGATTCTAGGATTACAAGAGGTATTTTATTAAGTGTTTTTCATAGATATTTTTTTATCCAAATTGTTTCAATATGTGAAGTGGAGTGGGTAGGGGGTGGCCTTTTATAACTGAGGTGAGTAGCACACATCTAATTTTTGAAAAGAAAAAATTTGTACCTACTTGTTTCACATGAAAATAGGGTAAAAAGTGTATCATTATTTATAATTATACATTATTGGGTATATATATGTCCATAAAATATTTTTTATACAATTTGTTTGGTAAATTTAACACATTTCATTTTATTTTCACTCCGGAAAAACCATTTTTTCCTTAACTACAGTAATTATTTTTTAATTATTTTTCTATTCATTATGGTAAAAAATTAATTTGAACATATTATATAATATAAATTATAATTATTCCAAATATTCAATCCAATTTTTAAAATTTAATTCATATAATTGGTAAAGTTTAATTTAAAAATAATACCACAGATGCAATGAGAAGGCTTGTTTTGGATGAGAAAATGTTTAAATATTTACAATAATTTTAAATCATAATTGAATATGAAAATTATTTAAATGAAATAAATAGATATATAAATCAAAAAAATTTAATTTAAATAAAATTTTAAATATCATATAAAGTTACAAATAATTTAAATGATAATTTATTTTGAAATTAAAATTAAATATATTTCACTATTCTTCAAAAAATAATTTTTTTTAAAAACACCAAAAATACCATTAGATCATTTTGAAATTATTATTTAAAAAACTAACCTTATATTTTCAAATAAAATTTTATAATGATTTAATAATTAGTTTTAAAATAATTATGAAAAAGATGAAAAAGTTATTCTTTGAATAAAACTATTTTGAAGCATAAAAAAGGATTCATCCTTATCTCTTGTTTAGAAAACACATAAGATGAATGTTAAAAAAATTATTGATTGTATAATATAAAAATTTAATTTAAATAATTCTCCAAAAATTTTGTTTTAAATTTATTTAGCTAAAACATGATTATTTTTATAAAAATAGTATTTTTCAAAAAATATTTCTTCTATTAAATTTTTTTATTTTAATTTATATTTAATTGGTCACTAAAGAATTCATTTTATATAGATGTTTAGATAGTATATTTTCTTAATTTATTTAATCAAATTTATACCTTAAATTATAATGGCATGGTGATAACTATAATATTACAAAATAATAATTTAATTGTATGATAAATTCTATTTAACTTTAGTGTATTCCATGTTGCAAGATACTTAGTGTCTCATGAAATGTATGATAAAATCAATTTTGATTTTGAATCAATCAAAAAATAGTTTTGTTTAAACAAAAAATATAGAAAATTTGAAATCTATTTGAAGAAAAATAGATTACAAAATCTTTGGGTGTTACATTCTTCACCGATTAAAATGAGTTTTTCCCTAACATTTTATCACTTTGTTACCAAAAAATGAGGATAATTCTATATCATTACATCCTAAATTTCCCCTATAGATTACTAAAGGTAATTTTTCTAAAAAATCATTGAACTTGTGAGTTATCTTCTTTTATAGAACATTAGTTGTGTGATCTAGAATCTCAACTCTTTTTTTCTTATTATGAAGATCATGATCTAGTGTTATGTTGTCTATGTTTAGTACATGTGATTGATTAGGTATTTACATCCTTAGGATAGGTCCATAGAACACATCGTGAACCTAATAGAGGATTGGTGGGAATTTCAAATGATAATATATTTTCCTGATATGATCAAATATTTCAGTGGTATCGATATATCTAGGGGTTACATTTCCCTTATTTCTTCCATTGAGAAGTTTGTAGTGTGATAAACTCACCAAAATCAAATTCTAGATCACATCGTTGATTATCAGTATAACATGTTTTCAACATTATTTTAACCTTACAGGTTTCTAAATGGATCTACACTTCACATGTATCTAATTTGATTTCTCCGGTCCCAATATCTTTCTTTCTATAACTTCATTCAAGTACCTAAGAGTTCTATAATTCTTTCTATAAAGAAATTCATAAAGATACATCTGAATTATCAAGTGAAATTTATTATAAAAAAACTCAAATTGAGTAAGGTGTTGATCCCAAACACCTTTGAAATCCATAGAACAATATCATGGCATGTCCTATATGATTTTAATTTTTCTAACACATAGATCATTTTGAGTGCCGAAACCCAATTATATATCAAGATAATGTTGAAGTCTTCATATAATATTTGATGTAAAATTAAAATCCTGATTAGGTAAAATTTAATTTTATACCCCATGAATCCTTAACAATTATTTAATTTACATTCAATTAAGAGATTCAAAAGGGAAATTTTCTCCGATAACAACAAAGTGTTATTACTTTATAAGGTGGTCAACTAAAACCCATAATTACCTCAACATAAAAGATAACTTATACCCTAATGTCTATCAGAATCTTCAATCATATTTCAAAAAAGTGTAAAGTCATTCCTCTTCAAATAACATTCTCACAAAAACATATACAAAACCAATTGGTTTTATTGATAAATATCTCTTAAAATATCTTTAATCTCGATAAACTCTCATCACATTAACCCTAAAAAATGGTGTCAATGAGTTTGAAATAATGATAAAACATAAACCCAGAAACCTATTATGGAATCCATAACTCTTAATTTAATCGTACAAAGAGATATATATTATTTGGAAATACAATTCACCCTTTATGCCTAAAATAAACTCTTATCTTTGACAAAAACATTTACATTGGAAGATTGGGTTAAACCTTGTTTATATAGAATAAAAAATTTGATTTAATTATTCCATAACCTATGAAGAGTTAGATAATAAATTCTCAAAATAACATTAAATGTCACTAAAGTTGGAACAATAATTTTTTACTATGATTCATTCAGAGAAAATCAAACTGAAATTCCCTTTTAGGTGGTGGAAGATAAGTGTTCCTTAATTATCAATATTCACTTCAACCATAATGATTGTAAAATATATCTATTTATACATTGTATTTAGATTTTTTTATGGATTATAATCCTCATTTACCCTTATATTTGGGCATTGATTCAAATTATGACTATAATACAATCATTTGAAGAACAAGAATGTTGTTGGTGTGTTTTGTGCCTCCTTTTATCTATTTTCATAATTAGATAACTTTTTCTAATCACATGGGAATTTTACTTACCAATTACCTTCCTTACACACTCAATATAATTACTAGTCCCCATATGATAATTTCCTCTATGTTTTCCCCACAAGTTGAGCATAAGGTAAATCCCATGTTCTTTTTTCCATGTTTTTCATATTTTCATTTGAATTCCAATTTAACTTTTGATGAAAACCATGACATTAAAATGTAAATACAACCCCAATTTACACCTTGATATAACATAAAACTATATCTTCAGATCTACTAATGACTCTTATGGATAAAACCATTTTGATATAGGTTTTTAAGAAACTAAAGAATCGATCAACCTTAAATTCATGTTGAATGATAACACCAAAAGTGTACCTCACAAGCCATGTATGACTTTACTCATAGGTACCAACATATTTCTTATCTTTCATTTTTAAGCATAAGGGAATCCTCCATTTTCATAGGACAAATTTGAGTAAATTTCTTATTCAATAATATGTTTTTGAAAATTTCCCAAACCATGGAGTATATTTCATTATGATCTCTTGTATTATTGATGAGATTCCACCATTCATCTACTTCACCTTCAAAATTGTTGTCAACCAATATTACTTTCTCATGATCCAAACAATGGAGGATAGAAAACATATTTTTATTGGTTTTAATCCATTCTGTAGAAACTATTGGATCATAATACCCACTAATAGACTCTAGATTTTTTCTAATGAAGGACTCAATATAATGTTGTTCTCTCCTTCTCTCATTTGGAAGATAATCATTATTTATAGCTTCTGAAACTTGTGTACCCATTATAATGATTTATTTCATATTAGTTCCAAGGAGATTAAGTTATTCAAAAAGATAATCATTTAATTGTACATCACATTCCATATTAACATGGTTTCTTCTAATTTTATCCATCAGCTAAAACCAGTATCATAGTGAGATAAAGACTAATCATATTTTGGAAACATATAATCCTTAAAAATCACTTATCATACGTCTAAATCCTGAAAAAGTGTTTTTAATATATTTTTCCATGGGTTTATCCTTGTTCATTTATAATCATAACCAATTTAAATCCTTATTTGTGGTTTGTAAAGATTTTGTGATTTAGTAAAGTATATCCCCTTGGAGTGTCAAACAAGCTATAAAACAAGGCCTATTTTCATGCACCGGGTGATAATCAAGTCCATATCAATATACCATTTTCATATTTATATCTCCTAAGTGCCTATGTTTCAAAGCCACATCCACTTTTAATATCCAAACAAGAATGTATTTTCTTGGAAACCACTTTTTATGTCCTTTTTTGAAATTCTAGTATGTCTTCTTATACATTGTCTCATCGTTAGACATATCCTTAGAGACATGTACTTAGATATGTCACATAATATTTCTCATCCTTGTTTCCAAAGGATAACTAGACCTATCCTCTGATACAAACTATAAGAAATCGGGCTTTCACACAAATATATTACAACTTTTTAGATAAATATTCAATACATTACAAAAATTCTTGAGTACTGTAATATTTTAGTTTCATTATAGGCTAGGTACATAAACATATAATTTTTTGAATAATCATCAATATCTCCATTTAATATCATTCCCACTATTAATCTTCAAAAATATACCATACATTACACCTTTCATTATACCTGGGTAAAGGAAACATAATATAGGGTGTTCTCAGATTCTCAGTATGGCTAAAAAAGAGAAATATGCAAGAACAACATGGACATAATGGTGTGAGAACAATAGAATAAAATTTTAAAACCATACCCTATATATAAAAAATAATAATCATGAGTCATGGAATAAATATTTAATTTTAATAAGAAAAGAATATGAAGTGAATCAAAGAACATAATCTATAAGGGAATAAAATTGGAATAAGGCATAGATTTTTAGAATACACATTAGGTTATAACATTGTGAACATGTATAAATTGAGAAAGGATAATTCATCAATTCATGTAAATGAAATTTGTCCCTCAAATAACCTTATGGACATGTAAACAGGGCGACAGAGAACATTATGGACATGAAATAGAGGACTATGTATATAGTGTCTTTCCCCTGGTTCCACTCATCGGTGCCCCAAATGATGGCCAAAAAAACCTCAAGTGTGCCTCCCAGAGTGCCAGAGGCTGCTGACTGGCTGTGAGGGCCTAGGATTTTTCCATGGGGAGACTATGACGTCATAAATTAGAGTGGGAATTGAATAAATCCATAAGTAATAAATAGAAGAATATTATATCATAAATGTATGATTAAAAATTATAATAAGGGGAAAACATTCAAGATAAATAACCAACTGGGGGAAACCTAATAAACCATAATAGATGAAAAATGATGATGACCAAGATGCTATAAAAAATTAGATAACTCTTCATCAGGGGATACATGAATGTACTAAATGCAATCACAATATACAAGAGGTCCAAAAACTACTAAAACAAGCATCTTGAGCATAAGATTGGTCAAATTCCCCCAAACTCGATCCTAATCTATAAATCAATCAAGCATTAGAGGCAGGACGCTTCCCTTTATCCATACCAGCAATCCTAAAGTCTTCATGGGTTCCAAGGGTGGCCTAAGAGGTGTATGAGATACAATCTCCATAGGCCTAAAACCATTATTTCTAAGAAAATTCATTTCGTTCAATATATATACGATGGTGTTCCGTGATAATAAATGTAGTGAAATAAATAAATAAATAAACTCATCCTGGGTTTATAAATGGATATCTAGCCAATACCACCTTCTTAGGCCTAAGCCATATGTCTAAACCATGATATATGTAGAAGTGATATTCCATGTGCAAGGAACATCGTAAAATAAAGAGACCGAGGAATACATACCCAATCTGGTGATTTTTCTTGGTGGGTCACATCTCTAGAACAACACTCTTGCATTCCCATATACAAATAAGTCTGATCAGATATAAAAAGTGTAAACAAGCTATCAAATCCAACCATGGGATCCTGTCCTCATCTATGGAGATCTATAATGAATCTCAAGGGTTGATATTGGTGTCCCTAATATAACTAATTCCATCGAGTCCAACTAAGGAAACCTGTAAAGTCGCCCCTTATATCAGTGAAGACATTTTGAACATTATGTCTATACCAAGTATCTCATAAGGGGATTGGGTATCACCTAACTCATGGTGTAGCCATCTTTACTATGTGATTGTCATTAGTTACTCCCCTAAGGCACCGATGTCACTCCCGAGTTCTGTAAAATCCACCTAGAGAGCCCGTAAATAGATATCCAATGTATCGCTCCTACAATGTCAAGTGAATCCAACCGAACACGGTGAGTTAATCAATGAAATCCTTAAAATAGGACATGTGTTCTCTCATAGTCTATATGAGGTGAGTGGAGAAACCAGGGCACATCACAAGGTACTGTAGAAAACTTGTACACTGTCCGGGTTATCAAAATTGTACACTGTGTGGGTACTGTAGCAGACTGTACATTGTACAGGTACTATAGCAGGGTTGTACACTGTGTTGGTACTGTAGTAGGCAATGTAGCAGGTACTGTTTGGCACTCTAGCAGCTGGAACAATTCACCTTGGGCCCCCGGTTTGGGCTTAGATTCCTTAAGGTTTTCAGGACACCTAGGCCTTCAGGTCAGTAGGGCTTTGGGGCCCTCTTTAAGGCCTTCGGGCTACCTCAAGGCCATCGTGAAAAATGCAGTTTCCCCAGACAGACTAAAAAAAGGAGCAACCCCAGAAGAGGATTTGGAGCAGGTGTACTCACTAGAGCAGAACCAAATGGATTTTTCAGAATGAGAGGGTATGGATATGCCATCGGGACCAACCTTTTCTTGTAAGGGATGCCTAGCCAGATGGCCATGCGAAGGTGGAGAGATACTGTTATGATGCATATGTTGGGGAGGGGCAGTTCCTTATAGATAGTCTGGTTAAATTCTCTAATACATTCAGGTCATGTATTCTCCTAATTCTATGGGCCATGTAATCTCTGAGCCTACGAGCCTTGTAAGGGTTCCCCCTCATCCCTTGAAATGGGGGTTATCAAAAATCAATAAAAATGAAGGCCTTCAGGCCATTCGGGAAAGTAATGAAATATAAGGTATGTGGAATACAATGTGAATTATAAAGCATAAAAAATTAATTATAAAAATAAGACATAATACTAAGTTTCATATCTCATGGATAACAATTATTTTTAATTTATTTTATAAATATAAGGAATTAAACCAAGGGGAAACACACACAAATAGTGGTTACCAACTCTATGATTGGGAAAATAATCCATTTATGGTGGGCACACTCAAATGGGGTGTATAATGACAAGTAGAAGGACCACATTTGGTTTTATAAAAAATTTAGGGTCTTGATTGACAAGAGGATTTCTTCAGATCAATTTACTAAACAAATTTGAGCCACCATCGGAAGGATCCAACGCACACCACAATGGTGCATTACACAAAATGTGATGAAATGAGAGGGAAAGATCCAGACCACCGACATCAATCTAGAATCTCTCAAATCATCCATTTTTTAGGATTTATTTGACCAAAAATGGAAGAAAATAAAAAAAATCCTCAATCACCCCATAAATAGAGTGAAATAGGTTTCTTCTAAATAGGACAATAAAGGAAGTAATAAATTCAAAATAGATAGGAGTTGAAAGAAGTGGTAAAATTTTTCTTTCTGTTCCTTCTAATGGTGAGAGATTTGGTGGAAGAATGGCGGAGATATCTATGAAAATTATAGGTGGAGAGGAGGGATCTCATGTATAGAGATGAGAGGCTCAGTCATTGGATAAAAGGATGTGGAGATGAAGAATTATTTTAGACCATTAAATAGGGAAATTTTTTAAAATCATCCACAAAGAAAGTATTCATGGTTTTTCTACACAGTTTTCTTAACTGTGCAACAACCATGTGACACTTACTGTTTTAATGGGGATCCTCACATGGTTAGGAGAATGGTTTCTCTAACCATGGGCTAATGATCTATCCCAAACCTCTATAGCACAGCACATCCATATACATGGGATCTCATGGTTCCAGAAAAACAATGAGGCACCCAACACCCCACTCTCTTCAATTACACAGTTTAGGGAAATCATGTGGCCTTGTCGTTTCTCACCATTTCGGGGAACCAGGATTTGAACAAGAGTATAAAACACCCGAATCCCCCTATACCTCATTATAAATTATAATATGGTTCTTTTATGTAATATTAAAATAAAAATAATTTGTATGCACCTTTTTGAAAAGTAGATTCATTACAAATTCCACTTATTAAAAAAATCGTCCATGAGATTCCATTTTGAGGGTATTATAACATCAATTAAGAAAACTTCAACCAAAATATTTGTATATTTGTCTCCCACTCCTATGTTTCTTTATTTATTCATATGTGATACCATATAACTCAGACCATAGGAATTTACATGCCTCAAAGAAACTTCATGATCTGATCAATGATAAGTATCAGATGATCCTTCAAGGATGAATCTGCTTCTAAATCGATATCATCATGGTCAAATGAATGAAAATGTTCATCATTCTATCATCTATGCATGTATATGTGGTGGATGTACTCTATGGAATGTTAACTAAGTGTTAACAGCTACCGACAGGCCAGTGGCCCGACCAAATCCACAATCTTGAAAGGACCGACGTAATGAGGTGATAACTTCCCTACATCTTGATCTATTTATGACCCAATCTAGGTGATACCTAGAGAAAAACCCTCTATCCCACCTCAAACTTTAGTGTTCTACGATGATGATAGGTATAAGACTTTTTCCTAGACTGAGCTATACCAATATTCTTCTAAATCATTAGTAATGTCCCTAAAGTCTCATGAATGATATGAGGACCTAGAAGATGTACCTCACCTTTCTCAAACTAGCATAGAGGTGAATAGAACAACCTACCATATATGGCCTTATAAGAATTGATAAAAAGTGTTTACTGAAAGTTTTTATTATAGGAAAATTCAACCAGAGGAATATTCTTTTTCTGTGAACCTCCATAAACAAGGATGCATGCCTGAAGTGTAAACTCCAACAACCGTTTGGTCCTCTCAAACTACTCATTGGTCCGAGGGTGATATTCCATACTAAAGAAAACGTATGAACCCAATTCCTTCTGAAACCATTTCCATAATTGTCATGTGAACCAAGCATCTTGGTCTGAAATGATAGAACATGGCACAACATGAAGGTGATCCATCTCTCTAATGCATTGATTTCCCATCTCATCAACAATGAAGGTTTCCTCGATAGGTTGGAGTTAATCAAATTGGCTCAACATATTTATGATCACCCATACCACATCACTTCCTCAATGGGATCTCAAAAATACCATAATGAAATATATGATTCCATCATTCATTTTACTCTATGTAATGTAAGGAGGATTCCAAATCCCAACAACTCGCTGGTTCACTTCCTTCACCTCTTAATAGATGCAGCACTGAGTGATAAAACCAACTATCTAACACTTCGTAACTATCCCCCAATACTAATGAAGCATATAACAATATGAATTTGTTATCCCATGAAGAACTACACATATAGAGGCCTGATATTCCCTTATCATCTCTTTCCATATATTTGAAGGTACATGTATACTTCTGTGAAAAAAAGAAAAGTCTCATTCGCATCTACAACACAACCATGGGGTGGGTTGTCTCTTGTGACACCCTCCCTAAATATGAGGCCCTAAAAATAGGATAACTTCCTATTCCAGACCCACTCCATAATTGAGGATTTCATCAAGATAGATACTATGATCGGTCACCCATGTTCTTTTTGAACCCCCATGTACAACTTAGAAAACAGATCCATCATCTTCCACTCACTGTTGGAATTCATGATGGCTTGCGTCTGAGTTTTCCAGATCAAGGAATCAACTATGGTATTGCCCTTACATGGTGTATAAGAAATCTCAAAATCAATGGAATGCAGGAATTCTAACAATCAATGATCCCTTAGATTCAAGTATCATTGTGTGGAAATTTATTTTACACTCTTATGATCTCTGTACATAATGATCTACTCACCCAAAAAGTAATGCCTCTAACAACATAGAAAATGGACTATGGAGGCCATATCGAGGTTGTTCATGTGATAGTTCCACTCATGAGTCTTCTAATATCATGATCCATATGTTACAACCCAATCAACATGCATCAAAACCGGACTCATCCTGATACTTGAAGCATCACAATAGAATTTATTACTTCATCCCAGTTCATAAATAATCCGAATCAAATATAAAAGAAGACTTCCATTTAACTCTTTATGTGATGTCTAATAAGATTGGGTCCGGTCAAATTTCACACCCTTCTAGGTGATTCCCCTAATAGGTTCTTCCAATACTGAGAATAACATGATGAATCACCTATAATATCCAGTTTTCCCCAAGAATATACTTATATAAAACGCATTCACAGGTTTTTCCTAGGAAACCATGTCACTCACCTTCTCTAGTTCAACTGATATGCCTTCAATAGATATTATATGACCCAAGTAGTGATCCTTGTTGATCCATAAGTGTCCTTTATTGGACATTTCATATAGATGGAGCTCTCTCAGTGTACTCAACACAATCTTATGATGATTAGAAAATCCATGTTTAGTGAGAGAATACACTAATATGTTGTCTAAAAATACCAACAAAATAGAATGATGATAATGGTAGAAAATATGATTCATCATGTCCATGAAGACTATCATTTCATTATTCAAACTAGACATCGTGACTAGATACTCAAACAAGTTCTACCTACTCCAAAATGATGTATGTGGTATGTCTAATTGCCTCACACACACATGATGGTATCACAAAATCAAATATATCATAGAGAAAATAGTTTTTCATTAGATCTGGTATAAACTTTTATCTATATGATGAAATAGTTTCCAATTTTTTCCCCACAATCATGTTCAGTCATTAGTAATTTAGGAACAATCTAAGGGTATCATCTTTCTTCTTAGAGAAAAGGATTGATGATCCCTAATGTATTT
The DNA here is from genome assembly GCA_963277665.1 of Viscum album. Classification (NCBI taxonomy): domain Eukaryota; kingdom Viridiplantae; phylum Streptophyta; class Magnoliopsida; order Santalales; family Viscaceae; genus Viscum; species Viscum album. The sequence goes on from OY728126.1 coordinate 1,160,273,149, forward strand.
TGTTTGGTCATATGAAACCATTTTCCAAAATATCCTAAAGATTATTCTTCGGTTCTTGGAGCTCTATAGGTTCCATCCCATTTAGAGTAATGGAAATTGATGCCACACCTGGCATGAGATTAATGGTGAACTCAACTTCTCTAATACCTTGAGGTCTTGTGAACTTTTTTCAAATTAAATTAATCGTTTTGATATATTTTATTTCAGAAAACCATTTATATAATATTTTAATAATATATATATAATAAAAATAATTGTTTTTTGTGTTGTATGTTAAACCATGTAGATCTTACACTACATGTGACACATAGATTAGCTTGTGGTATACACAACATTGAGTTATCTTGTGTTACACACAAAATAGAGTTTTACCACCTTTTAATGGATAAACCATTTTAAAACTCAATTTTGACACTGTTATGAATTATATTTTTGAAGATAAACATAATTATTGAATTCATAATTATAAAATTATGTTAGGGTGAATTGTTTCAATTTCTCTGAGAAACATTTTTTTTTATGAATACTAAAAAATACTACATTATAGTTAAAACCCTCCTTTTAATCTAAATAATTATTAATGTTAAATTATATTTTAAATTTGTTTATAAAGTCATAACAGTTAAATTATACATATAATAATCCAATTTATGACATTATAATCATTTTTATATTTAAATTAATTATAAACACTTATTGAACATTTCAATTTTTTTACATTAAAAACATACTTCCTCACCACATCTGTGGGATTAGCACTAATCTTAATTTTCCTACTTTTGTGATAAGAAATTTAAAAAAAATATACATAATTGTTTGAAATAAGTATAATATTATGGTTATAATAAGATCAACTTAATTTTTGACCAAAATTATTAGTGAATGTTATTAAAAGTATTTACGATGATTAAGGTAAAATTAAGCTGAATAAGGGACTAAACCCTAATATTAAGGAAACAATCACCTATAAACTTGTCCAAAAGACATTGGAAGAAAATATTTATACCACATATCCTCTTGGTTATAATTTTATGGGTAATAAGGGTATTAATAAATGGAATTTCCTTATATAAAATGTTAAGTAATGAAAAAGACAAAAGGGGAACTTTCCTTGGCATTTACATTTATAAAACATTGAGATTTCTATAAATCATCATATTTTTTTTATACATATCATTTTAAAAGATAAATGGGTTATTGTTATTATAATAATGTATCATTAACTTTTTGAGAAGATTTATTTACTTAAAATTCTTAAAAATTGCTAACATAGTAATTATTTAGTTAAAAATGCATATAATAAATGATACTACAAATATTAAAAGTGATGTAACATGACTGAATTGTTGTGTTTAATTATATTTGTAGATGATTATATCATTTTAAATTTAAGTAAACCTAATATATTTTAATTCCAATATTTTTTGATAATTTAAAATTTAAATTAAATAAATGATGTCAAAATTGGAATTAATGTTATTTTATAATAAATGACATTTTATTAAATGATTTAAAATTAAAAAAATATGTATTCAAAAAACGAGTTCTTAAGTGTTAACCAAATTTTATTATGGTCTATCAATGGACCAAATTATATTTTATAATCAACATATTGACCCATATATTTCATAAACATTGTTATCATGGTCTGAGTTTAAGTAGTGTTTTAGCGAGTCACATGTGCTTGCTTTAAAATTAATTTCAAAAATAAATGAGATTATTTATTTTAAAAATCATATATCATAATAATAATTCCATTTATATATAATTTATAATAAATATAAATTTATATTTTTCTGAATGGTTAAATTACATAGGTTAGAAAATTAGATGCTTTAATAAAATCAAAAAAGATAAAATTGAGAAATCTTAGAAGTTAAGGAACCAAATTATTAAAATTCACATATTTTAATGTGGTTGGGGTTTTGATCGACCATGATTCTTCTATAAAAATTTATTTTTCTATTTTTAAGTACATTGTGTAAAATATACCTCCCATTAATGAATACCTTTTGATATTTACAAGAGTTATGCTCTACATCCACTATAAAAAGGAAAGAACTCAACCCATTATTCAGACCTCTCAAAAAACATTGGATCATACAAGATAATAAAAATTAACTTCTAAATATCCCTCAACTACTTTTTGAATTATCACTTTTTGTGAAAATCCATCCAAGTAATCCCTTTGGTGAAAACCAAAAGGATTTACCTGAATAAGAGGAAACATTTTTTTTCTCAAACTCATTAGATTAATTTATTTCTCCATTCATTCAACTATTCTTATTCCATGCTTATATTACAACACCAGTGTATGGAATATACTTATATGTTTTTAAAGTAAGGTTTTTATCTACACTTCCAAACACTTCCTTCTAATGGGTAATGAACAAACAATTTTTGTGTACGGTGAACTACCCACTCACGAAAGGCAAATTGATCGTTCTTCCTTTACAACCTGTCTTGGTGGGAATTATGTTGGATACTCTATTTATATATAATATATATTTATTTAAAAATATATCTATACTCCTTAATTCATATGGAAAACCTACCTTCATAATTTCCATTTTTTGTAAATATGGTAATTTCGTTTGAGGATGTGTGGACTACCGCCCATTCAAATCGAGGTGATTCACTCACACACTACACAGAATGTATAAATAATGATATTAGTGAGATTATATGATATACATGACATATTAATGAAAATTTATTTATATTATATATATATATACATATACATAATTTAGATTCATTATTTCAATATTATAAAGAAAAATGAAAACAATATTCATGCATACGTACGACCTACCATCTCTATGAATAGTGTATTCTATTTCATCTTTTTATATTTTATATATTATTATAAATAAATATATACTTAATATAAATTTTATTTATATAATTTTTTACATTCATGAAATAATTATATAAATATGAGGACCAAACATATAACAAATTGAGACACATGCGAAAAAAGCGGATATTACCCGAATCAAAAGCTTAACTTGGAATTGTTAATAAGAGGGTAATATAAAGTCATAATCAAAATATATATGTTATTATATATAACAACATGGTTCAGTAAAATATTTATAATCAACTTATATGGATTATACATTAGGTTTCTTTGAGTATGAATAGAGTCAATACATATGGTAAGGGATTTCTTCTTGCTTTTTATTTCTGTGTGATACACCCCTATTCACCACTCGCTTTTTTATGTGCTCAATATACTAACCATGATTTTTTATATTAATATAATAAATACATTTATGTGTATTTAAATATCCATTTTATGATCATTATTTCATGCGGTTTACGTTTTAAAAGGTACCAAATCGGTAATGTAGTTTTTGTCTCCAATTGCTTTCTTTGAGACACATGACATGTTATGAACCTATATTATTATATGAGGTGTATATACATACTTTGATATATTATATCATGATTATACACATTTTCATGATTTTTAAACATCATTTAATTTAATTATTTCCATTATATAACTATTCAAATCTTCCAATGTGGTAACAGTTTCTAGCAATAATCTCATCATTTATCGAGATTGTTTACGATTATGCTTTAATTAATGAAATATTAGGATTCATCTCTCAGAAACCCTCATGTATTTTATTTAATTATTTATATTAATTTTATATAAAATTAATGGTATCGTTTATATGCTTTGGTAGTTGATATAATTAAGAAAATGTTTTTATGAAAATACGACTTTATTTCTCCATTCAGTTGAAAATATGGGTTCTTTCAAAACCATATTTTTTTTAAAAAATTCAAGTATTATTCATAAGTTTTCAATTTATTTTATATTAAATTGGTTTTCATAATACTTTCTATAAATTTTTATAATTCTTCAATGTATTTTGAATTAAAATGTGTTTAAAACATTCTTAAGCTTATTTTACAAGTTTTCAAGGAAAATGTTTACTAAAATGTTGTCATGATTTATTTATAAATTTTAAAAGTGTATTACTAGAAATGGTTTTCAAATTTTTTTATATATTATTATATATTTTTTCAAGGAAAACATCATTCACAATCTTTTAAATATAATTTTTAATGTTTTCAAGGGAAAATGTTTTCAAAATGATTTCAAGCCTTATTTCTAAATTTTGAATGAATTTTAAAAGTAAATGGTTTTATAATGGTTTTATGTTTTCAAAAGACATTTCAAAAATTAATGGATATTTTCCTCAAGAAATTTTTTCTTAATATATTTCCATGTTATTTTCCATTTATGATGACATCTGTTGATGTTACTCAAGCCCTTCTAAGAAATGATCCATTGCTTCAATTCATATTATTTCATGAATGGTTTATTTTTTGATGGAACTATGACTCATTTCATTACCATGGGTTGTATTCTTTTGAAACCCACTTATTTTCACTGGTTATGTTTTGATTAAAATGATTCTGAAACCTATCTCTTTTCCAAAGGTTATTATATGATTTAATTTTAATGATACCCATTTCTTTATCTGGGTTATGATTCGATGTTTATAGAATCCATATCTTTTCATGGGTTATAATATGATGAATGTTTTTGGAACATTCAAGTATTATTTCATTATGTGATGGATGGTACCTATATCTCCCTCCAATACATTGGGTAAGGATGGATGAATCATGAGTATAAATGTTATGTGTGAACATAAATACATGTTCACAATGTCATTCATGGACCTGGTTGCATGTCTATAAGTTTATGGGTTGACATAATTACATTTTTGAAATGTTATAAGTGAACCTTATTATGTGTTCATAATATTATCTGTGAACCTAATTACATATTTACAATGTTAGGTGTGAAACTGATTCCATCTTCACTACATTATGCATAGACCATGTTCAATGTCCATAAGTCTATGATATTACCTGATTTCATGTCATTTACTTATTGTTTGAACCAATTTCTACTTATACATTTTCAAAATGTTATACATTGATGTGTGTTATACTATTACATGCATTATTCCTATGTTATACATTCTTGGATTGTTCTCATGACTTCTTTATGATTTGTGCCTTATGAACTGAAAATCCTTATTCCATTTTTCTTGTTTATGATATTTGATATATAGGGTCTGATATTATTATGAAGATTATCATGTTCTTATACCCTTATATTCGTGACATTCTTAGGAATTTCGATTATTTACCCTTACCGATCATTTTAGCTCAACACATTATTATGTTTCCTTTCCCTGGGTAATAAAAGTGGGTTTTTAAGTAGAATTAATAAGGTGTGATATTTTTGGGAAAGATTGATGATATTTTAGTGAGCTATAATATTTGTGTTCCATGTTTCCAAAGGCACTAAAATAATACGGTATTTTGGAATCGATTTTTTATCCTTTTAATAATTACATAAAAGTGATGTAATGTCTATGTATGAAAATTGAGGGTCACTATAAATTGGATCAGAGTGAAGGTTTAGTCATCCTTTGGAAACTAGTTTGAAAAAACATGAGTGAGATCACTAGGTATATTTATAATTATTTGTCTAGGTCTATATCTATGAATAAGAATAAATATAAGTTACTATTTGGGAAAATGTATTATAATTTTGTGAAGGATAGGGTGACTGGTTTCTTGAATATACATCCATGTCTAGATAATACAAGTAGATGTGGCTCTATAAAAGATTTAACTTAGAGTAACAACTCTGAAAAGGTGTGTGAGCCATGACTCGGTGTAACCTGATACATGATAGTGGGCCTTTCTACACATCTGTTTTGACACTTCTTGAGGATATGATTTGTGAATTTAAAAACTATTCATGAACCATCATATAGAATTTAAAAAAATAAGTTTTCTATGAATAATCGTGGATAGTCCAAGCATTCCATATATTAAGGAGTGTGTTATAATTTATACATCATGTATGTAGTTTTTTATGATTATGTGGTTATTCACTATTGAAAATGATTCTTACAATATTCATTTGGGTTTTAGTTAATGGTTGGAACAAGAAGGAACTGTGTTAATGGAGACTGTGATGCAAACTGAAATGATGGACCCCTATAAGAACTGAATGATTTGGAAGATGGATTAAAAAACATTATTGTTTTACAGCCTTATCAATACATGATTCTTGCTAAATTTCTCCAATGAAAAAAAGGAGGGAACGAAGTTTTCTTGAATCCATCTTATGGAAATCTCCACATTCAATTAATGGAATAACTAATTTTCTAGTTGCTGAGAAATATATTTTCATGACCTATCCCCCAGGGCCCGTTTCATAACTACCACATGCCTACCTTCCATAGGCCAGGGTTGGCGACTAGCACCAAAGGCATAAATCCCTATAACTGGGAAGGCATTGCCTTTATAAAACGTAAACCAACAAAACCAGAGCTCAAGATTAAGAAAAATCTAAGTAAAGTTGTATAAAAAGTGTGATGAAAATAAAAAAGGGGCCAGAAATACAAGCCCAACAGAAATGTACAACTACAACTGATAGAAATTACAACTGAAAAGACAAATAGCTGGAAGATGAAAGTAGCTCCTGGATCGTCCTTCGAGTTCCTACCGGAAGGGTAGGTACAGATGTCCTCCTCAGAACTCTGCATCTATCATTCTGCTCTGTGTGTCGTCACGCTAAGTGTCCACCTCCAGGTACTGTCCATTCCTCGTACACTATGCCTCGATCAGCGATGTCCATCGTCTGCATCCAACACAACGAGGTGCAGGCATAGCCCGTGCAGGGGTGAGTATAACGATACTCAGTAGGGACCCCGAGACCCTCAAGGTCTCACTAAATCCAACAAGTATAAACCACAAATAAAGATCTCAATATATAACCTTTTCTTAGGTATATTACCATACATACACCTAAGTTATCAAGTAACCCATCTCAATCATGAGGAAAACACAAAGGTCTTTGAGTCAGATCAAACGAGGATTTTCATTATCAAAACCAAAAATAATGGAGAACTCTTCCTCTTTCTAGTACAGTGGCCTTGTCATGACTCTGAGGTGATACTCACTAACCTTAGACTGCAGAGGTACTCCTCCTGTCAAGTACCGCAGGTTTGTCACCCCAACATAGTAGCACTTCCCGCCATGGGTCTGCCGCCCCAACACAGTAGCACTCCCCCTAAAAGCCTATAGAGGTACTCCTCCTGTCATGTATTGTAGGTCTTCTTCCAAACTAGGAACTCCTTTCATCATGGGTCTTCCGCCAAACCGGGCGCTCTGTCTACTAGGCTAATCGAATCACTCCGAGTCGAATTGTTCAAGCAGTCGTCAGGTCTACAACTACTAGGTATCTGTACTACGTACGTTTGTCTTCAGGAGGGTCCGCTCCATGAACTACTGTTCAATAATTCCAAGTGTCACATAATCTCACGTAGAAGTATCTCAATGGACCACTTCGTCATAGGGGTCTCAACGCAACAGACGGTGCGTCAATCGGACACCCAGTTTATGAATTATTAGAACTTTCGTTTTAGGGGCCTGGTTGGTTTCCCAACTAAACCAACCCGACTGTACTCCAACTCAATCAAAACCTCAATTGGAGTATTCCAAAATAACCTTATCATCAAAAGGAATCAAATGTAATTGACAGAACGTCAATCGGACGTCTGGTCCATGAGTTATAAGCGTTTCTCCTCTAAGGGCCTGGTTAGTTTCAGGTTCGAACCAACCCGACCATACCCAAATTTTTCCAAAACCTTAACTGTAAAATACCGAAATGACCGACTTGATCTAAGGAATCCTACTCAACTAATTTTGTATCGATTGGAGTTTCTTAGCTCAAGTTATGTGAAAATGACTGAAAACGGTCCGAAAAAGGGGGTCTGGGCCTGGTTCGACCCGGCCCAACCCACCCTGGGTCGGCCTGACCCGACTAGGGGGTGGGGGGGCTTGGTTGGCCAGCTGGCACAGCGTTAAGCCATGCCCCTTGATTCTTGGAATGGTTGAGCCATTCCGGTTCCACCCGCCACCGCGGCTCACCTGTGGCAGACTGTTCCGGCAGCATGTTGTTGCCGCCTTCCACAGACCATTGGATGCACTCCGGTGGTCCGTTTTGCCCACCGTCTGCACCTCTGTTCATCTCGGACCCGAACATTACTACTAAAGATCCAAATCTCCATTGCGGTCCCATTTTTTCATCACCCTTCAATCCACTCACAGAAGAACAACCAGCGGAGGGTCTGGACTTGTTCGTTAGCCCGTTCCCTCCTCGTTAGAGCCTCAAACCATAATTCATCATAAAGGAACACCCAAGTAAGAAGGTACAATACACATATATAAAATTATACAAAAACAACCCCCTACCTCAAGGCTCTCTATTCATTGATGATATTGTGAAACGGAGGATGACGGTTCGTTGACGTCGTCGCAAGGGAGGAGATGAAGGTGTCAACAATCGTTGGCGTTTGTCACTCCCGCAAAGTGCCTTCGATCCCAGCTCGAGTGTTGCTCGTCGGAGTGCACCTGAAGAATAAGTTTTGTTGGCGAGCGGCGTATTCTCCTTTATCGCGGAGGAAAAAGGAATAAATACACATCGTCATTCTTCATTGGAATCGGCATTCTTCATCGAAGAGGATGTCGTTCTTTGTGGTCGTCACCTTTCTTCATCGAGAGAAAGAGAGACACTAATATTCAAAATCTCCAGAGCGTCACCAACACAACAAAAGCTCCAACTAAAATAATAGCTCATGATATTATTTTTATTCACACAATAAAAGATTTAAAATTCAAAACCTTAATTAATTAATTGGAGAAACCCATTTAATTAATTAAATGGTTGGCATCTTAATTGGGAGGAAGGTGGTGAGGCTCCTCATATTAAATGAGGGGAGTTGTGAAAGAATTAATCAAGGGATGTTCAAGGGATTTGGGAGGATTTATGATGGAGATGAAAGGTTGGGAAATCATGTGGGCCCCACCTCACAAATATCCACACATGTGAAGCTATATGGGTGTGGGCCCCACCAATAACTTCTCCATGTACGATTAAACTACCATGGTGAATAAAATTGTTCTAAACAATTTTATTTAACTTTTTTAAATAAACCCCAATTTTTAACTTTCAACTCGCATAAAAAGCAACTGCAGTAAAGGTCCTCTTAAGTGAATATCGGCACTTCGTGTTCATCGGTGTCCTCGAATTTCAATCCCCAGCACTGGTTCAAAAGATAGAAATAGCTACACGTATGTTCACTGAACATACCCGAAAAAGCTTAAGAAAATGATTCCATGAACACAGGGTCTTAGAATCAAGTGCCATCAAAATCCACAGACTCGTAAAATTCCAATGAATTTAGAAAGAAACATTTCCTTGAAAATTCTGGGTCATTACATTATTCCCACCTCAGGGCTTGACGTCCCGGTAAAGATACAACACACACTAGAAAAAATGTGGATACTGAGCTCATATCTATGCTTCCCGCTCCCAAGTTCTCTCTTAGAGGTTTCCGTACTACCAGCGAATGCGCATTAGAGGAATCTACCATCCGCGTAGGACCCGCTCCTGTCAATCCTCAATCTCCACTTGGACCTCTACAAACGTCACCCTGTCATCGATTTCTAGCTCCCCGTGATCGATGATTTGGGTCAGGTCATGCACGTATCTCCTCAGCTGAGATACGTGGAAAACCTCATGCACCTAGTGAAACTGAAGTGTAAGGTCCAGGAGGTAAGCCACCTCACCTCCACTGTTGATGACCTAGAAAGTTCAGATGAAACGCGGAGATAACTTTCCACCCCAGCCAAATATCTATATACCTCGTCAAGGTGAGACCCATAGGAAAACATGGCCGCCATCCTCGAACTCCTGTGGTCTTCGTCCCTTATCAGCATAGGACTTTTGTCTGCTCTATACAGTCCTCATCCACTCCTGGATGATCTGGACCATCTCCATCATAGCCTAAAGATGGGCGCACTAGTCAACCTCGACCTTAGCTCCTGGAAGATCTTTTGGCATCTCTCTGACCACACGAAGGGTTTTCCCTTCTTCGTCAATTCTGAAAGCGGTGCAGAGAATCTGGAGAAGTCTGGCACAAATCTATGTCTGTCCGACTCATTCGTGATTGACTGCACCCTCTTATGCATGATTCCATCCAGTGCTGCTTGGGGTTTCCTTTTCACCGACCAATGAAAACCCATCCCATATTTGTATGTAAACCACAACGTTTTCCTAATACAATCAATCTGTGTATGAACTGTGGTTGTCCAGTTCATACCAAAACTAACGTCGTAAGGCCTCGACACTACAACCAAGAGGTTCCAACTGAAACTCTCGCCTCTAGGGTCATATCACACCGTCGGCGTAAGTGTGATTATTGAGTCTCCTCCCAAAGGTATCTCCCGACGTGAGGGTCAAGTCAACGGCTTAACCAGAAACTCTAGGTCTGGGAGAAGATTCGTGGAAGGAAGGAATGATTCGTATCAATTTCCGTTGTTACGGAAGCTAGTAGTAGACATAGACCATACCTTGAATCATTCCTAGAGCCCTTGGGTCACACTCCTTGACCGCATGCAGCTACTCTCTTCCCCTATCCTCCTGCTCCCTGAGCCTGGCAGGGACTTCAAAGGCAGGTGGTTTTAACATGTCGAAATGTACATCACCACATGCTGCCCTCCTAGATCTGCCTCCACTTCTGATGCTCTGCATATTCATCTGTCCTTAACACTTCCTCTTCTGGAAACATTTTACATGCCCAAGTCTGAGAGACTAGTGCCAGTTCCCTGCTTTTTGACTGCTAACATTCTCTAGTTGTATCCGTTCATCCAATGAACATTAAACCATAAAGGTTCCCTCTGGAAGCCTAGAATTAGTAGGAATATATTGAGGAAAAGTGTTGGCTCAGATGTTTTTTAAACACACCATGCTCTGAGGTCAGAGCTCTAAAGCACTGATCGTATCATAGTCACCAAGTACCAGGAACAATCGGTGCGCCTCAATGAATACTCAGCTACAGACATGTCGTCCTGCCGAAGCTGTGTAGGCTCTAGAAAACTCTTAGCCACCTCCTCAAGCCAGTCCTCAGCCGCCTGTGAGTCGGGCTCGCCTCGGAACCTGAGGGGTATCTGATGCTGAAACACATATAAGGCACTAGGCCTACATGTGTTATCTACTGGTATTGTCGATTGAAAATTCTGACCAAAAGGCAGTGATATAGCTGGCACACTACCCTAAGGTTCCATCTCAGGCATCGGTCCACGTACCGAAGCCTCATCACTATGCGAAACAACCTCATAGTCATTCACTGGAAAAAACGAGTAGCTAAGATCACCACCTACTCTACTAGTTTCTAAACTAGGTGTAGAACTCTAGAAATCACATCCAGCCAGTCCACTTCTGCATGGGAATCTGTCTCACCTCGTAAACTTGGAGGCCTCTACTGCTGGAACTCGTGAAACGTGCACTGTCGGCGTGCACCATCCACCAGTGCAGCTGGTGGTATCTACTACCCAATAGGTGTTGGGGATTCTGGTACACCACCTGAAGGTGCCAACATAGTAAGAGGTCCATTCACCGAATCCTCATCGCTCGGTGGGCCATCATCGGGTATACTCTCGGAAATCCAAATGATTGTCTACGTGGAGGCATCCTAAACAGATGTGACACGGTCAAAAGACTATACCTGGTGAGCTAACCTGGTTGAGTTGACTTAAAAAAAATTGCGACATACATGAAATCAGTGTTTTTTTCACTGAGTTGGAAATCAGAATTCGGGGTCCGGGTTTATGGATACATCGGCCGCCGCACCAACACTGGACTCCCTAAACTGAAAACCACACTCGGTACCCTTAACACTATAGCTTTATAGAAAATAAATATCAGAGTCCTATGTTCTATGGTTGAACCGACTCCTCTGATACCAATTTATCATGACCCATCCCCCGGGGCCCGTGTCATAACTACCCCAAGCCTGCCTTCCATAGGCCAGGGGTTGGCGACTAGGACCAAAGGCGTAAATCCCTATAACTGGGAAGGAATTACCTTTATAAAACATAAACTCACACAACCAGAGATCAAAAGGAAGAAAACACTAAGTAATTTAGTATAACAAGTTTTCTGAAAATACAAAAAGGGCCAGAAATACAAGCCCAACAGAAAGGTACAACTATAACTGAAAGAAAGTACAACTAAAAAGACAAACTATTGAAATATGGAAGCATCTTCTGGATCATCCTTTGGGTTACTACCTGAAGGGTAGGAATATATCTCCTCCTCAGAACTCTGCATCTATCGGTCCACTCCTTGTTCCATCACGCCGAGTTTCCACCTTCAAGTACCGTCCATTCCTCGTACACTCTGCCTCGGTCAGCGTTGTCCGTCGTCTGCATCCGAAACAACAAGGAGCGGGCATAGGCCATGTAGGGGTGAGTATAACGATACTCAGAAGGGACCCCGAGACCCTCAAGGTCTCACTAAATCCAACAAGGATAAACCACAAAGAAATATCTCAAAAGATAACCTTTACTTAGGTATATGCCCATAAATATACCTAAGTTATCATGTAACCCATCTCAATCATGAGGAAAACACAAAGGTCATTGACTAAGCTGAAACCATGATTTTCATTATCGAAACCACAACTGCTAGAGAAATCCTCTTCTTGTCAAGTATAGTGGCCCTGTCGCAACTTTGTGACGCTACTCACTAACCTTATACTATTGAGGTACTCCTCATGTCGAGTACCGTGGGTCTATCTCCCCAACACAGTAGAGCTTCTCACCATGGGTCTGCCACCCCAACACAGTAGTGCCCCACCTAATAGCCTATATAAGTACTCCTCCTATCGAGTATTGTGGGTCTGCTGCCTAACCAGGTGCTCTGTCCTCCATGGGTCTACCCCCAAACTGGGTGGTCCGTCCTCCGGGCTAATCGAATCACTCTGAGTCGAATCAGTCAAGCAGTCGTCAGGTCTATAGCTACTAGGTCTCTGTACTCCATACACTCATCTCTCGGAGGGTCTGCTTAACAAGATACTGGTCGATACTTCCATGTGTCATGTAATCTCACTTGGAATTATCTCAAAGAACCTCTTCGTCATAGGGGTCTCAACGCAACGTACGGTGCGTCAATCTGACACCCGGTCTGTGAGTTATTAGCATTTCCGTTCTAGGGGCCCAGTTGGTTTCTAAGCTAAACCAACCCGACCATACTCCAACTGCGTCCAAACCGCAATTTTATTATGCCAAAATAAACGTCTCATCAAAAGGAATCCAACATATTTGAAGACACATCAATCAGATGTCTGGTCCATAAGTTATAAGCGTTTCCGCTCTGAGGGCCTGGTTGGTTTCGGGTTCGAACCAACCTGACCATACCCAAACTTTTCCAAAACCTTGATTGTAATATACTGATACGACCATCTCCATCTGAGGAATCCTACTGAACTGACGGTGTGTCAATCGGAGTTCTGTAATTCATGTTATGGGAAAATGACTAAAAACGGTCCGAAAAAGGGGGGTCTGGGCCGGGTCCGACCAGGCCCAACCCACCCTGGGTCGGCCCGAACCAGGTTGGCCTGACCCGAGTCTGGGTCTGGTCCGATTGGGCACAACCCGGCCAGGCTGGCGCGGGCCGGCCCACGTGGCCCACCCCGGCCCTGCCAGGGGGGTGGGGGCGTTGGCTCGGCCAGCCAGCGCGGCGTTAAGCTACGCCTCTTGATTCTCGGATTGATTGAGCCATTCCGGTTCTACCTGCCACCGCGGCTCAGGCATGGCGAACTGTTCTGACGGTGTGCCGCCCCCGCCTTCCGCGGACCACCGAACATGCTTCGGTGGTTCGTATCGCCCACCGTCTGCACCTCTGTTCATCTCGGGACCCGAACTTTACTGCGAAAGCTCCAAATCACCACTGTGGTCCCATTTCATCGCCACATGTCAATCCGCACAAATATGAACAACCAGTAGAGGGTCCGGACTTGTTTGTTCAACCATTCCCTCCATGTTAGAGGCTAAAACCTTAATTCTTCATAATGTAAAGCCCATGTACGAAGGTACATTTCACATATATGAAATTATACAAAAAACAACCCCCTCCCTCAAGGTTCGTCGTTCGTTGACGATATCGCGAAAAGGCAGGCGTCGGTTCGATAACATCTTCACAAGGGAGAAGATGAAGGTGTCGACGATCATTGGCGTTCGTCACTCCCGCAAAGTGCATTTGATCCTGGCTCAAGCGTCGTTCGTCGGAGTGCACCCGAAGAAGTGTTGTTGGCGAGCGGCATATTCTCCTTTGTCGCAGAGGAAAAAGGAAGAAAGACACGTCATCGTTCTTCAGTGGAATCTATGTTCTTCGTCGAAGATGATGTCATTCTTCATGGTCATCACCGTTATTTGTCGAGAGAAAGAGTGACACTAATCTTCAAAATCTTCAGAGCATCCCCAACACAACAAAAGCTCAAACTAAAATAATAGCTCTTGCTATTATTTTTATTCACACAACAAAAGATTTAAAATTCAAAACCTTAATTAATTAATTGTAGAAACCCATTTAATTTATTAAAAGGTTTCCATCTTAATTGGGAGGAAGGTGGTGAGGCTCCTCATATTAAATGAGAGGAGTTGTTCAAAAATTTAATAAAGGGAAGTTCAAGAGAGTTGGGAGGAGTTATAGGGGAGGTGAAAGGTTGGGAAATTGTGTGGGCCCCACCTCACAAATATCCACACATGGGAAGTTATGTGGGTGTGGGCCCCACCATTAACTTCCCCATGTAGGATTAAACTACCATGGTGAATAAAATAGTTCTAAACAATTTTATTTAACTTTTTAAATAAACCCCAATTTTAACTTTCAACCCGCATAAAATGCAACTGCTGTAAAGGTCCCCTTAAGCGAATACTGGTGCTGCGAGTTCATCGGTGTCCTCGGATTTCAATTCTGAGCACCAGTTTAAACGATAGAAAAATCCGCACGTAAGTTTACTGCACGTACCTGAACAAAACTTTTTAAATTGATTACGGGCACACTAGGCCTCGGAATCAAGTGCCATCAGAAGCCACAGACTCGTAAAATTCCAAAGAATTTAGATTTTTTTTTAAAAAAAATCTATGTCTTTACATGGATCCATACAACTAAAAAGATATTTTCATTCATCATTGTTTGTAAAATGAAAAAGTTATGTTGGGAAATTACATCATGGAATGTGAAGTAGAACAGTGGTGGAACTTCGACAAGAATATGAGGGAATGAGATAAAATTGAATTCATGGATTGGGATGAGTTCAAGACCCTATTTTTCAGTAAGTAACTTCCTCGTATTATTCTTAAAAAAATGGATATAAGAAATCCCCATTAATCTCATGGCTATGATAAGAAAATAATAATAGATTTCAAAGGAAACTATAAATACCATAGAGGGAGGAATATTGGGTTTATATTATACTCAAAGTGTGGAAGTAAACATGGAGGATATTATCTTAGGGGAATTTCTAAATGTTGTAAGTGTGGGAAGAAAGGACATCGAGTAGCTGAATGTCAAGGTAATGGGAATAAATAGAATTATCCAAATAATTTACCTCTCATGATTTAGTGTTTCAAATGTAAGTTGTATGGTCATTATGATATATAGTGCATAAAACCATGGTTTAATGATTATGATCAACATCACCATCTCTTATGTTGACAGATAAATGTAAATCATATGAAATCATATTGGAATAAGTGAATCATGATAATTTGGCCACACTAATCTTCAACTACAATTTATGGAATTTCATGTCTGATTTTGTATGAATAAGAACTATAAAAATAGTATTAGTGAGGTTTCATGTGAATATATACCTCTATATGGTTGTTGGAATAATAAAATCACATTTAGTGTTCTATCGGTGCCAGGATGAACCCATGTATCCAATAAAAATGTATTTGGTATAAGAGAATAGAATATTTAAGTAATTAATGGTGAATTATATTTTGGTTGGGTTAAAAGGTTAACCATTTATGGAATGTTTAAGATAAACTTTTATTGAAGTTTGTGAAATTAAATTATTATTTCACCAAATGAAGATTTATTAATATTGAATAAATTGTGATAATATTTTGTTGTGATAAAGATAAATGTCATTACTTACAATCTTTAGGATCTATTATTTCATCAAGAATGAAATATTCACCTTCATTCCATTGGGTAAGATATGATGTGGTAATTGATCATAGAACATTAAAGGGTGAGACTGTACATATGAAAATGAATTAAATCATGAAAATTTATCTTCTTGTGAATGTTATTATACATTAGGAAAATTAATCTTGAAATAAATAAATTATCCTAGTAACTTTATTTCTGATGAATCATACATTTCCTTAGTTCATCGTAGATTTATGGATTTGTGATTGTTAACTTCCTCCTAAACATGTTCAATATCACCCTCCATCAGGCCGTGATGGTTATATTTCCCTTTCTTTTCTATGTTTTCCCTTCCCACTCATTTTCTCATATGTGGGAAGCTAGTAATGAGTTACATTGGGTAACAATTACGATTGTAGGTTTCTGTTTTCTAAAGGATTTTTTAGTGTTAATTTTTTTGATGTGGGGTTTTTTGAATAGAAATATAATTTTTTAAACATTTTATAACCCAATATAATTGTGAGGGAGAAATTCATTTTAATTACAGTAGAATGTAAAACCCCAAGATTTTATGATTTTTTGAAATAAACTTATCTTTGTGACATATTTCATTTCACACAACACTTTATATAGTATTTTTATTATATAAATAAAATTTAAATAAGGTTGTATTTTTTATAAAAAAATACAAGTTGATCTTTCACTGCATGAAACACTTATAATTGAATATGGTACACTCAAAAATGAGTTAGCTTCTATCACACACCGGATAGAGTTTTACCGCTATTTGATGTTGAACCTATTTTAAAACTAAATTTATAAATTTTTAAGAATATTATTTTTAAGAATGAAAATAATTTTTTAATTAAAAATGTATAAATTATAATAGATTTAATGTTTGGAAATTTTTTAAGAAAAATCAGTTTTTATGAATAGGGAAAAATACTACATTATAGTTAAAAAGTGCCTTTTTTGTAAAAACAATTTAATGTTAAATTATATTTTAATGTGGTTTATAAAGTCATAATAAGTCAATTATACATATATTAATCCAATTTAGTTCATTAGAATAATTATTAAATTGAAATTGGATATAAACACTTATTGAACCTTTTAAAGTCTTTACTTTAAAAACCCATTTTCTCGCCATGTCTAATGTATTAACTTTAAACATAATTTTCCCATTTATATAATTTTTATTTTGAAAATTAGAATACATGGTTTTAAATAGTATAATGTTTTTTGTCTAAGTATATCAACTTAATTTTTGACCCAAAATATTAATGAAGGTGATTAAAATAAATTGTAGTGATTAATGAAAAATTAAACTTAATAAGAGAATAAACATTAATATTAATGACCAAAATGACCTGGAAATATGTATAGATGAAATTTAATTCCAATAGTTCTACCAAATCCCCTCTTGGTTTGAATTTTATGGGTTATTAGGATATTATTAAATGGAAGTTCCCTATAAAAAATGTTAATTAAGGAAAAAAATAAAAATGGGATCTTTCCTTACCTTTATCATTTATAAATTTATGAGATATGTAAAAAATCATATTTTAGGTTACAAATATATTATTTAAATATAAATGGGTTATTTTTATTATAAAAAATTATTGTTAATTTTTTGATATTATTTAGTTACATAAAATGGTTATAAAGATCCAACAGTGTGATAATTTATGCAATAATTAAAAAACACAAATGATACTAAAAATATTAAAATTTAAATACATTGATTGAATTATTATATTTATTTATTTATTTATAATAATATAAAAATTTATATAGATTTAATTCTAATATATTTTAATTACAATATTTTTTTGATATTTTAAAATTAATATTATATAAATAAGGTCAAAATTGACGTTAATGTTATTTTACAATAAATGATATTTTATTAAATGATTTAAAATTAATAAAAATATTGTATTCTGAAAAGTTAGTTTTCACTTTTATCAAATATTAAATATGGTATATTAATGTACCAAATTATCTTTTATAATTAACATATTTAATAACATACTATAAAAACATTGTTAGCGGGGTCTGGGTTTTAGTAGTGTTTTAGCAAGTCACATGGGCGTGTTTTAAAATTAATTTCCTAATAACATGGGATTATTTATTTTTAAAATAATATATAATATTAATAAGTAATTTTTTCTATATTATATAATAAATCACACTTTATATTAGTCTTAATATTTAAATAAATTATGTTAGAAAATTAGATGCTTTAATAATAAAAAAATATTAAATTGGGGAATATTAGAAGTTACAAAGAAAAATTTATTAAATGAAAAAATATCTTGTTTTAGTTCTTTAAATAGTCCACTATTCCCACTTACACCATTATTTTTCTATTTTTGATTCACATTAGTTAAATCAAACTATACATTAATAATTACCTTTTGTTATTTGCAAGAGTGTCACTCATATTCGACGATAAAAGGAAAGAACTCCCCCTTTCTTCACACCTCTCAAACCACATAGGATTGACCAATATCTATTTAATTAAATTTAAAGAATCCCTAACTTCCTCCTTGAATCCCACCTCTAGGTTTAAATGCTTCCATGGAATCCCTTTGCTGCAAACCAAAAAGTGTTAGTGGAATAAGAAGTAACATTTTTCATCAAACTCTTTTGTTATATTTCATTATAAACTAATTCAATTACTCTTATTCAATTATTGTATTAAAAATCATTCTTATAAATATAATGAGATTTTTATACTAAGTTTTCATCCTACACTTACACAAACTTTGGTATAATGGGTAACAAACTTGACGTTTAGTTGTACGGTGAACTACCGTGTCACGAAATAACAATTGTTTATTCTTCCTTTACCACTACTCATGGTGTGAATTATGATGGAAAATCTATTTATATATTATATATATTTTTTTTATAATGTTTTTATAATCTTATAATTATTTTATAATTCATACCTTTATAATTTCGATTTTATGTAAATACAGTAATGTTCTTGATGAAGTGCGGACTGTCACCCCCTCAAAACGATGTGATTCATTCACACACTACATGGAATGTATTAAGGATGGTTTTAGCGAAATTGTATGATATATATGACATATTAATTATACTATAATTATTTTATTTATATATATATATATCATTTACTTTCTTTATTTAAACACTATAAATAAAAACAGATATAGAGTTCATAAGCCTGTACGACCTAACCTCTCCATGAACGGTGTATTCAATTTCATATATCTATATTATATAGATTATTATAAATTCATATATAATTAATATAAAATATATTTATATCATATTTAAAATTATTTAAATGATTATAATAGTATTATAACAAAAAATATATCAAATTATGGTAGATGCAAAAAAAGAAATGTGGATATTACCTTAAGCGAAAGCCTAAGTTGGAATTGTTAATAAACGGGTAATATAAAGTCATAATCAGAACATATATGGTATTAGGTATAATAATATGGTTATTTTAAATATTAATAATATTATTATATTTATTATATAGTATCTTATTATGAGTATGAATAGATTCAAGACATATGGTAAGAGATTTCATCTCACATTTTCTTTTCATGAGATACATGCCTTATTCACCACTCACTTATTTTATGTGGTGTATATTATGACTCTAAATTTATTATATTAATATAATACATAAACTTATTTTTATTTACATATCTATTTTATGATCCTTATTTCATGGGGTTTACGTTTCAAAAGATACCAAATCGTTAAAGTGATTTTTTTCTCAAATTACCATCTTTAAGACACATTCCATATTATGCACCTATATTTTTATATGAGGTGTATATTCTACCTTGGACATTTTATATCATTATTTTAATTATTTTAATGATATTTAATCTTCATTAAATTTTATTCTTTCCATTATGTTGTGACTCAATGTTACCAAATTGGTAACAGTATATTTCTATATTCTCATCATTCATCAAGATTGTTTACAATTATGATTTTATTGACAAAATAATATGATCCATCTCCCAAAAAATCTCAATAATTTTTTTCCATATGTATATGAAAGTTATGTAAAATTAGTGGTACCATTTTTTCAATATTTGGTACATAATATAATTAAGAAATTGTTTTTACAAAAAATTGAATTTATTTCTCCTTTCACTTGGAAGTCTTTGTTCTTTCAAAACCATGTTTTCTAAAAAAAATTCAAGTATTCTTCATAAGTTTTAAATTTATTTTAAATAAAATTTATTTAAAATGGTTTTAAATAATACATTATAATTATTCAAGGTTTGATAAAAAGAAATCATTTTCGTAATATTTTCAATCTTATTTTACGAGTATACAAGTAAATGGGTTTTCAAATATGGTTTAAAGCATTCTTTAGATGTTTTCAAATTGTTTGCAATGAAATTTTTTTCAAAAGGATTTTGAGCGTACTTTATTTCTTTTCAAGGAAAAAAACATCGACATGTTTTCAATTTTTTTATATGTTTTCATTTGAGAATGTTTTTAAAATTATTTCAACCATGTTTTTATGTTTTCAATTCAAATAAAACAGTTTTCTAAATGTTTTATATTTTGAATAAAATATAAATGAATATAGGGAATTATACTCAGGTAATGTTTTCAAAATATCATTCCTATTTAATTTTCATCTATTATTAAATACATTGATATTACTCAATCCCTTCGAGGAGATTATAGAAATAATTCATTCATATTATTTTTTAATTGTTTATGTTTTGATGGAACGATTCTTATGAAAACAAATCCTTTTCAACATATTATATGATTTTAAACCCCAATTATTTTAAAATGCTATGTTTTAATGAAATTATTATTAAATATATCTCTTTTTTATAGTTTATTATATGATTAAATGTTAATGACACCCTTTTCATTTCATGGGTTATTATTTGATTTTTATAAAACCCATATTTGTTCCTAGGTTATGATATGTTGAATGTTTGTTGGAACATGTACGTATGGATTCATTATGGGATGTGTGGGACCTATATATTCTTCCAATGAATTGGCTATTAATTTATGACTCATGGATATAAATTTTATGTGTGAAAATATAATTCATTGACCTAGTTGTATGTCAATAAGTTTATGTGTAGACCTGATTACATGTTCAAAATGTTATGAGTGAACCTTATTTTGTGTTCACAATGTTATGTGTGAACCTGATTACATGTTCACAATTTTATGCATGATCATTATTTCATGTTCACAAAATTAATCATGGACCTAGTTTTATTTCCATAATTCTATGAGAGGTCCTGATTTCAAGTCCTTCATTTAATGTCTTAAAATGTTCCTACTTGTAGATGTTCACTCTGTTATACATTGATCTGTATTCCAGAATTATGTTTATTATTCCTATGTGATTCATTCATGGATTATGATCTTAATTTACTTATGTTTCATGTCTTATGAACCACAAATATTTATTCCATTATTCTGTTTTATGGTCTCTGATATGCAGGGTATGATCTTCTAATGGTCATGATCACTTTTTAATACCTTTATTTTCATGATATGCATACGAATTTAATTTATTTACCCTTACTGATAATTTTAGCTCACCCATTACCTATGTTTCCTTTCACTTGGTTATGAATAAAAGTTTTGAAGTAGAATTTATAAGGTAAAAACCCATAGTAGGAAACATTGAAGATATTTCCCTGAGAATGATGAATTTTTATCAATGTTTCTAAATCCACTAAAAATGGTCTTTGGGCATTTATATTTGTATTGTTCTAAGTATTCTGCAAAAGTGAAATAATCTCTACGGATGGAAACATGGGGTCTCCAAAACTATATCTTAGGAGTTGAGCTGTATAAATCATCAGCTTTGATGTCCCCGAAATGATCCACAAGAGATGAGAATTATAAAAAATGCATTACTTAATCACTCATACGGAGACTTGCCAACTAAGTTGTCTCTCCACCTAGCTAGATTCACTTTGGTCCACATCGACATTGCATGATATCTAATTTTCCATTATAAATATATGTTCTACCATTGGGTGATGATAAGGTTACCCATTGGTGATATAAATTTTATACATCTTGAAAGGTAAGAATACAATACATTTTGGGAATGGTGTTGTAGTCTATAATCTTGAGGATGAAGAAACTACAAAAGAAATATTGCACAACTATCTCATGGGGGAAATCCTGGAACTAGAATATTCCCTATGTTCTAACCTATAGTGGAGTGATTAGAGACATGATTCCACATAAGTACTCTATTTCAAGACCCATGAATTCCATAATGGTAGCTGATATATAGAAGTATGAATAACCTGTATCAAAATAGAATAAAATAAATTAGAGGCTACCAGAATAGTAACTCTAAATATAGATAACCATGGACTCTTATCATCATGAATTGGATGAACTGCCTAAATATGTCCTAAACCACAGTTAGGAGATGTTTCCTGACTATCCTATGTAGATCAACTTTGTTGTTGCTAATGATCTGGGACCTAAATACCTCTTCCATGGGCACTATCGCCTTTTCCTGATCATCATGTAGATGACCAACCTCTAGCCATACATAGAGTCTCATATCATGTACCTGATAGAGGTGTTAGTACGGATCCCCTCTCACTAGTTTCTGAAGAAGAAGACAAGACAACTTGTTGAATGTCACCCATTTGACCACAATCTAGTCACACATTTGGGTTCATTGTGAATTGAGGATTCTTCTGGATTGTTCTTCTGCACTAGTGACACACTATAGAGAAATTTTGTGTCACCTGGATGGAACCACCGCATCATTCACCCTCAAAATGGTGCTTCTTGCTACTAGACGAGCCATTGCCCCTCCATCGAATTGAATCCCCATGGATCACATTGCAAGAATATGTTAGATTATATAATTCAATTAGTACCTAGTTCAATATTTTTATAATGATTTTAAACCATAAAAAATCACCTATGACTGGAAATCATACAAAAAACACCCCTCAAAACACCTCATACTCATCAACTCGTCACTGGTCAAAGATGGACCGAAACACAAGATCTCAATAAAGAAATCAAAATACTATAAAAACATCATAGATTCCAAATGAATATGCATGAAATAACTAGTGTGGTCAGATCTTAGATTATGTGGATAGAAATTATCATACAAGGCCATCTGAAAGTCTACACAGAACATACCCTAATGACTCTCAGTCTGGGATATAACATCCCACCAACACTTGGTAGAATCATGTGACATGTAGGTAGATAGATTGAACATCCACTCTAGATTCATCTCAATATGGTTGAAATGGACTCTATCCATGAATAGGTATAGTGAGTTACATGATCTCCCGAGGAGGTGGAAGGATGATGCAGCTGAATGTTCTAGGTCAGCTCTATCATAGTAGGGTTGGGCCAGGGATCACTCTTAATAAATGACATGAAGCTGGTAAAACATTAATGGAAGTGTTCATCAGTTCTTATTGAAAGATGTGTAGGATATTACTCAAGTGTCACTACATGAGGTATCATGGGTGTCATAGGAATTATTACCTCTAGAGTGTGCCCATCGCCACTCTCTTGACATACAGAATGAGGACATCATGGTGTCATAGCTCGACAATTTCCAAGCACACTCTTTAGACATGATTTAAACCAGATATGAAAATTTATCAAGAAGTATAGGTACAAGAATTCTTAAGCTTGGAAAAATAGAAAACATACTCCTTGAGACATGAATAGGTTATCAGTCAAGGGTTAGTGAGACATGACCTACTACCCACTTCTAGGGTCAAGTCAGTGTCAAGATCTCTTATTTATCAGGTAATTGACCATTTCATTTCTAAAGGTGGTATTAATTTTAATTAATTTATATATATTTCAATACCCTTTAAATGGATGAATTATGTTGATCAACATTCTAATTTATAAGGGCTCATACACCTTATAAATTGAAATTATGAATCCACTTAATTCAAAACTTAACCTGATTCTGCAATAATAAAATTTGAAACATTTATATAAATATAAAAAATCATGAACTACAAATAACAAAAATCATCACATGAAAAATAGGAAATTCATGCTAAATAGTACGTATGTAATGGAATTATTAATGACATTTAATTCCTTTGGTGCTGAGTATATTGCATGCTTCTAATATACCCTCACTTCCTCAGGCTATGGTAAAATAATCCCATGATGTTAAGAATTTAATAAAAATTGTTAATAGAATAAGAAAATTGTTTCACACGATGGTAAAATCCATGAAACTATAATAATGTAATAAATAATATCATTTGCCCATCCCAAGAAAATTGGGTTTTCCCTATACATGGTGTAGCCACTCCCAAACACATGATAATTGTCAAATTAAAATGTCCTATTATCTTATACAAACCTAAATATTATGAAAAAAGAAAAGGCTATTTTTATACCAATTTGTTTCATCCCACCCTAGGTGACACATATCGGTGCTCCGATACTGTGTCTACAAGACCTCAAACGTGCCTCCTTGATTTCCAGAGGTTGTCGACTAGCAGCAAGGTCCTAGAGTGTGTCTATGGGGATAATATACCCTCATAAATAAAGTGGTAATAGTATCAATACATAAGTAATAAATGGTGTATTTTTTTACCATAAATCACAGAACATTAATAATAATAAGGATAAACTCTGAAAAAGAAATATGAAACTTGTCTGAATTGAATAAAACATAAATGATACAAAATGATGTTGTCCATGATGCTACAAAAAATGAGTGTACTTGGGATGAATGGTTAAAGTCATATACTTCACGCTATCAAAATATTCAAAAAGACCGAATATGGATACAATAAGAATATCGACCATAGGCTCTGTCCACTATCCTCAAACATTATAATAATCTACAAGCCAATCAAGCATTAGAAGACATGCGCTTCTCTTTAACCGTAACTATATTCATGAATTCTTCTTGGGTTCCTAGGGTGGCCCAAGTAGGGTGTGAGATTCAATATCAGTATGCCAGAACCCACGATGTCTATACCGATCCATTTCATGTAATATATAAATTCCAGTGTTCCATGATAATAAATGACGGGAAATAAATAAATAAACACTTCAGCTGAGGTTCCTACTAGGATACCAAATGATAATACGTACTTCATCCTAATCTGGATGTCTAAACCAATTTATATTTAAAAGTGATGTGGTATGCGTGAGGAAAATCGTAAATAAAGAGACTAAGGAAGTTATACCCCAAGATTTGGCTTTGGTTTGGGGTTCTCACCTCCAACACAACACACTATAATATTCATATAAAAGAAGTCTCATCACATATAAAACAATTAAAAAATCAACAAATCGAATGGTGGAGTCCCAATTCCATCCAGGGTGATCTATAATGAATTGTGAGGATCACTAAATGTGTCTCTGATATAACCAATCCCATTGATTATGTCCAGGTCAACCCATAATGCCATCCCTGGTATCACTCAATACATGGTAAACTTTAATTACATATAAATTATCTCAAAAGGGGGCTGGTTATCACTTGAGGAATGGAGTATCCTTTTTCCACAACATCAATCCCTGGTTTCTACCCTAGGGAACCATTGTCACTCACTAGTTATGTAAATCTACTCAAAGATCCCATAGATGGAATGAAAATGTGTGACTCACATCGATCAAGTGTATCAAACCAAACATGGAAACTCCATCCATTGCATCCTTATAACGGGACCGGGGCTCTATCCCATTCCATAGAATGTGAGCAACGAAACCCGGACACATAACATGGCATGAAATATATATATATATATATATCACATTCCATATAATAAATATCTCAATTACACATGATAATAAATATAGCCAAAATATACAATTCAAGACATCAAAATTGAATAAGGCATTATGCACAAGCATAAGTTCAAGAATACAAGGCATGGTCACTAAGAAACCTGGAATAAACATAATCCATGGAATAAAATAATATGAACAATACCTTGGCATAAGTATCAAGCATAAGAAATTAAATACAAGTTATGATTCATCTAACTTCAATCATCAAGTATACAAATTTAATTACAAATAATGATACATCAAACTCACGGTCATATCTCACGGTTTATAATTAATATTAAATAATTTCTTACATTTAAGGTATTAAACCAAGGAGAAACACACACACACAGTGGTAACCAAATTCAGGAATGGGAAAATAGTCCATTTAGGCCATGCACACACAAATGGGGTGGACAATGACAAGGAGGATAAAAATTTATGGTTTTCATCATTAGGTAGGGACTAGATTTACATGAAGATTCTGTTAGAACAATTTGCTAAAAAATTGAGGCATCAGTGGAAGGATCTGGTGTGTGTCATAATAAATCATTATTTAAAATGAAACAAAATGAGTTGAAAACGCCCATACAACCTACCTTGATATAGTATCACTCAACTCATCCATTGTAGAGGCATGATTGAACCTAGAATAGAAGAAAATGGAGAACAATTCTAACTCCCTATAAATTGAATAAATGTGGTTGTACCTAAATAGCATAATAGTATAAGGAAGAAACATGGAATTCATATCAGTGGAAGGAAGAGCTCATATTTGGATTTTTGTTTTTCTAATGATGACAAATTCATTGGAGGAATTGATGAGATAGCTAAGAACCCTGGAGGTGGAGAGGATGGAGCTCCAGCATAGATAGGAGAGACTCGTCCACTAAAGGAAAGGTGGGGAAAGAAAAATTGGGTTTAAACACTAATGAGGGTTGATTTTATAAATTCACCCACATAGCATGGTGAATAGTTTGTCTGCATGGTTGGACAAACCATTCAAAATTCATCCACCATTTATTTCTTTAAAGGGGTAACTTGCATGGTTAGGCACACAATTTATATAACAATGCGTAAACTATAAAAAACTTATCAATCCAAAACCTTTACAGCACCATACAGTCATGCACCTGGGGTCACACGGTTGTAGAAAATTCATGCGGCCCCCAGCACCCCACTGTCTTAATCGCATGTTTAGGGAAACTGTGTGAACTGGGTTACACAGTGTCTACCAATCGTGCCCCCTAGTCATTTTATTCCATTTTGGGGATCCAAGAACTGAATGAACATTGGACACAACACAGACCCCCTTTACATCCTTTAGGATCATTATAAGGGTATTTTCATGGAAATTTCAACCAAAAATAAATGGGTTATACCTTTTAGAAAAGTAGGTACATCACAATGCATGAAACTAAGAACATTTAATCATGTTCATGGATAAAATTAGGAACATTTAATTATATTAACCTATAAAATGTTGAACATGTAATCAGGTTTACATATAACATTGTGAACATATAATTAGGTTTTCACATATCATTCTGAACATGTAATTAGGCACCCATAAATATATGTACTCATTCAATATTCGTCATTACCCAATGCATTGGAGAGAGATATAGGTCCCACCTATCACATAATTAAAATCATATGTATGTATACCACAAGACCATTATAAAAACATCATATCATAACCCATGAAATGAAATTGGTTTCAAAAAAATTAATCATATCACAACATTTTGAAGTGGAACTATTTCATAATTAATTCATCATTTCATCATATTATAACCCATGAAAATAAGCATGTTTTATAAGGCTTTAATCATGGTATGACCCTTGCAATATAAATTGGTTTCAAAAAAATTAACACTGTATAAACCATAGGAGATAAATGGATTTCTTAAATATATTTTCATCATACTCATAAATAATTCATATAAAGATTAATATTAGTATCCATGGATCATATACCAAGGAAATCATAAGTAACATCCATGGATTTCGTCTTAGATATAGAATATTTATAAAATATAACTTGGAACATTCCATGATGAAAATAACTATTTGAAACTAAAAATCAAAGATATATTTTGAAATCCATTTCACTTAAAATAAATTTAAAAACTTATACATGAATCATTAAAAATAATTTTAATGATTTCTTGAGAAAAATATCCTTTGTGCTTTGAATTTTTTTAAATAATAAAAAACATTGAAAATAATTTTCTTTTAAAATAACCTTGAAAACATATAAAGTAACCTTCAATGTAAATAATGGTCAGGCCGGTGGAAAATTTCCATCATTTCGTAAACATTAAAACAATGTTTTCATTCACATTTTCAGTAATATCCAAACAAGACTTGTTTGGGAAAAACATGAAGATTTATTTCGAAATATTTTGAAAAAAATACAAAATTTGGTAAAAATGAATTTAATTAGTAAATTTTATAATTTTTAAAACTTATTTTGAAAAAAACATAGAAGACATTGTTTTTGAAGGAAAACGGTTTTCGACTATAGAGAGACATAAAAATTATTTTTCATAAAAACCTTGTATCAATTATTTTTTGTAATATAGAGTGGGAAAATGTATCTATTACATAAAATTATCACTAATTTCCATAAGTAAATAAAATACATTACAATTATTGAGAGGTTTATCATAATATTTAAATATAGTATACTAAATCATAAATAATCATAACAAATAGTGAGATTATAACAAAAATCCATGACCACACTGGTAGTCATTTAAAACATAATACCCATAAAAGTGTGATATTAAAATCGATATTTAATGCTCATAATTTTCAGGATAATAATAATAAAATACATTGATGGGTATTATATACACCATATAGAATAAATAAAAGATACATATGGCATGTGTCATAGAGAAGTAAAAAAGAGACACATAAATATACTACCTCTTTAAGAATATTTTGAATAATAAGCCTCAATAAATAATAACAATCAAATAAAAAAATAAATATAAATAAAATTAAGCTTTTTGAGATAAATCATGTCCATGGGTGAGCATATATACTACACAAAATAAAAAACTGGTGAGTTTTCATTATTCTTCCAAAATTTTGTGAGTGACTAGAAATCCATTGTTATTATAATAATCCTTTAAATAATAAGACCCATTAAATAATAACTCAAAATATAACACATTAAATGGAGGATATTATTGATATAAAATATTAAAGGGGATGTTTTTACACCACAAAAAAATAAAAGAGTGCTGAATTTGCATATGTCTTCCAGAAATAAAAGAGAGACTAGAAATCCCTTACCTTAAGTCTCGACTTCCTTCATGCACAATCTAACCACCGATATAATAAATATAATTTTATAATATATATATTAATGAACCATAATTTTATATTTTTTACCATATATTATTTACTATGAATACTTATTACTCTTCTCTTAATAATTCCTTGTAAAAATCTTATTTGTGTAATAACCGCTTTGTTTTTCGTGTATATTTGATCTGTTATTTTCGGTCCCCTTAATTTTATCAAAGTTTAATCATATCTGGATTATAAAGTAATTTCATAATTATAATAATTATCTGTCAATTAAAATTTTAATATAAATCATGAAATGTTTTTTTCAAAAAAATATGCATGTTATGATAATCTAGATGGTAGGTCGTACGTACATATGAGTAACATTTCCATTTTTCAACAATCATTATAGAAATGTAGTAAGTTATATTTTATCTTAAAATAATGAATATAAATAATAAATTCCATATTATTTCTTTAGATATACTTATAAATATCTTCCATGTGGTATGGGGATGAAATGAGATCCACATCTCTACAAGAAGGTGGTAGTCCACACATACTTGAATGATGTTATCATCTTTCAGGGAGTGAAAAGGTAAGAAATAAAATGACATATTAATTTTTAAAAATGATAAATATTTAATTAATATCATAATTATTTTTTATTTATTTATCATATATTTTCCAAATTTATCCTTATTTTCATCCATGAAAAGCATTTGTAATAAATGAACCACATCGCTTCACGAGGCGATAGTTCATCGTACACATCAGTGACATTATAAAATCCCCTATGAAATGGAAACTAAAATGTTATATTTGATATATTTAATACAAAGGTATAATTATGTTATCAGTATAATATATATACTTTATATTCTTCATTAATCCCAATCGTGAGTGGTGTTAATGGAAAAACAAATGACATCGGTTCATGAGGTGGTATTTTTTTGTATATGTGAATGATGATTTCATAACCCATTTGATATAGGCGGGGGTGATATTATGTCATTACCATAACATAAAAACATGTCATTATATGTAATATAAAAATGTTTTTATATCATCATATCTTAATAAGGATTTATGGAGGTCTAAGAAGAAAATAAATAAACCCTCTTTTTGAAGAATGTTGCCTCTTATTCGGTTATCCTCCTTAGGTTTACCCCAAAATACTTCCTAGGATAAATTTATTCCAAAACTAAAGATTATAGGATTATTTGAGAAAATTTTTAATTGTATTATGATAGGGATTTTCTGAACCAAATGGTTTTGATGGTGGAAATAGTAGAGGATATGGGTGACCTTTTATAAATGATGTGAGTTCCATACTTGTAATTTTTGAAGTGTAACCACGTTTTTCAAATTCCATAAGGGTAAAAAATAGATTATAATAAATATTTATATATTATATGGGCTAAATATTTCCATAAAATATACTTTTGACAATATATAGGTCATTTTAATCCTTAATTTTTCAATTTTTCTACTCGGTAACCCCATTTTTACATTGACAATGGTAAATAATTTTTACTATTCATTATGGAAAAACAGTATTTTAATATTTTAAAATAATATAAATTATTTTATTCCAAATATAAAATCTATTTTTAAAAATTCAATTCATTGAATTGGAATTATTTAATTTAACATTAATCCCACAAACGTGAAGAGAAAGATGGATTTCAGAGAGAAAATGCTCTAAATTTTACAGCATTTTAATATCAAAATTCAATTTGAAAATGATTCTAATATCCTAAATAGAGATATAATTTACTTAATTTTATTTTTAAATAAATTTCAAATATAATTTATATTTATAAATAATTTAATAGAAAATGTAGTTTTTAATTAAAATTCATTATTTTTCAATATTTATCAAAAAATTAATCTTTTCTGGTAATTCCCAATAAACCACATTTATATTGTTATTAAATGATGATTTAAAAACTGAATTTCCTTTTTCAATTAATTTTCAATTTTTTTTTTTATTTTTAAAAATAGAAGTGCGCAAAAAAGTGATAAAACTACTTTATATAAAAAATACAGTTTTTCAACATAAAATTATATTTATTATAATACCTTTTATAATAAAACATAAGTTTAATGTCAAAAATTATATCAAAAATATACTATATATATCATTAAAATCATTCACTATAAGTTTTTTGTTAAATTTAATTAGCTAAACATGTTTCTTTCATAGAATTGTTTTTTAGAAAAAAATATCCATTTTACTAAATTGTTTTTATTTTAATTTATAATTAATTGGCCACCAAAGAATTAGATTTATATACATACGTTGACCATATTTTATCATATTTTATTTAATCATATGCATACCTTCCATTATAAATACTAAATGATAACTAATATATTATATAATAATATTTTAATATTATATCATGTTTGGTTTAAACTCGGTTTAAGATGTATCACAAGTAACACCGAGTATTGTTTGTAACACATTCAAAAATTAGGGTTTTTTGTAACACAAAATATTTCAGATATGAAATTTATTTAAAAATATATATATATTTGGGAAAATATTAGGGTGTTACAGATTGGTTTTGATATCATTCTATCTCTTTTTTTTTCATAACAACCATGGATCACGAAAATTTAAGGTATTTTGAATGATCATGTCCTTGGGATCATAAAATTCACCCCAATCAAGGAAGCCTCAACATGTAATCCCAAGTCAATAATATGGTACAAATACATCCTTAAATAGGAATCCACATTGGTATAGGTTCCAAAAACTTTCACAAAATAATATACTTTGGGGAAATAACCCTCATGTGTATTAATTATACGTCCCCACCCATCAGTGGGTTGTATAGAAATATAAATAAGAATCCTCTGGTTTTTATTCTAAATAGGATACATAGGACGCCATCCTAAGTCTCAAGCTTAATACACAATTTCTAAATTCCATCATTTGTTTCCTTTCTACATGATGTTAATATATGTGGATTTATCATAAATGAACTATATATAATTTGATTGTTATCCTCACAGGATACATAGGATGCCTCTTTGAGGTTTAATCCCATTCCTAAAACACCAATCGCCATTCTGAATAGTGGGAAATTCTAGTATTCCTGGTCATATGGATTTAAAGTAAAATAAGTCCCTCATGGTTAAGCAATAATTGGAACCAAATTGATAACATATAATAAACACAATTTTTTTCAATTATATAGGACCCTTTTGAATTCACATGGATTTAATACGTGATTGTTTTATTTGAAAAACCAGTCACATATCGTAATTTGGGGAAAATTTATAAACATGGATTAAATATATAATAGAGTCCTAGAGTAGGAAATAATCCCCACAAAAAGGGTGTGATGATCCTTACCTTTCATCCCCTCAACCAATGTGAATTTCTATGTGTTTTTGGGTTTGAAACCCCAAATGTTCTCCAAGAAGTGTAAATAAGGCCCATAACCAATTAGGCATGTGTAATAAATTTGTATTTTCCATATTTTATATAAATAAAAATGGTGAACATGACATGAACCTTGGGAAAAAATAACTAGGGTTTATGTATGTTGGTCCATTTTACTCCACCTATGATGGAAAAAATGGACAAACCTACATGAATATTTTAAAAAATGTAATTGAGGTTACCATGAGACATAAAATTTAATTTTAATATTACATTCTAGAGAAATATCCAAATTGGAAATAAAAGTAAACAATTATGTTACCCATGCATAGATAATTGGAAATGTTTCATATTTGTGATGATGAATAGATTAGAAACCATGATCCTTAGTATCTTTATGAATATAGATATTGTTCTCACAAATATCACCATGAACAGAGAACTTGTCATCATCAAGTGAATTTTCTATGAGCTCAGCTATGATAGAAGCCTTTGTGGATCCCAAAACAACATCACCCACCTAAAACCTTAATATTTGGGTGGTGAACATGATGGTCTATGAATAAAATTGATGTGGTATGATATCAACCCTCAAGAATACATGTAGAGGTATCCAAAAACTATATTATTTATACCCAACTCATTTAGGAATATCTATAATGAAAATAATGATTCTTATCTCCCATAACAACTA
The DNA here is from genome assembly GCA_963277665.1 of Viscum album. Classification (NCBI taxonomy): domain Eukaryota; kingdom Viridiplantae; phylum Streptophyta; class Magnoliopsida; order Santalales; family Viscaceae; genus Viscum; species Viscum album. Next base: position 1,160,306,413 of record OY728126.1, read on the forward strand.
CTTTGAAAGTGTAATCCTAGAGTGTTACAATCATGTGCTTATTTACCATAAGACTATGCATCATGGATTAAAACACAAATTCATAACTATTTAGGCACTGCCTAAGTGGGCTATTGTTGATCTCCACCACCTACACCATCCCAAAAATTACCTTTAATTAACTTCTAAGGTTACTAACCGTAGGTATTCACCCTATATGCCCATGCTCAAGTGATAAGTAGATCTCACTGAGAATGGAATGCTATAGATAAAATGAAGTGGATCCATATTCCCACTACCACTAAGGAAACCCATCAGTATACTCCAATGTAAGATAGTGACCATGCTCTTATCACTGCTCACCCAGACCAACTCTTCCCATATATATTGATAGAAATAATGGGTGTGGAACTTATCCCCACCAACGCATGTGAAGGTCATCAGTATATCACAATGAAACAATGAGAAGAGTATAAGTCTTATATCACCTCTTCAATAAAATACATTACTAGTATATCTAAGAGACCGAAAATGTGTACGCCTATATTCCCGCACATACTCTGCTGAACTTCCACTATATTCGGTAAATGAAAGAAGACCTCCATCAAATATTCTAGAATTGATTCAGATACAGATACAAGAACACATTCATATCCAAATATCTAGATTATAATATCATCGTGATTAAAAAAACAGGTGGCTACTCAAGAGTAAGATAATATTCTTTTTTTCATCCAGGAGGATTATCACCAAATCCCAATAAACTAATAGTCACAGGACTTGGATTGTATCCTCGTTATGAATGGGGATCACCAACCTAGTCTATAAAACTACGTAGGATAGGAACACAATCTGATATAAGAAATCCAGTGACATGTTGCAATGGAATTGGATCATGCTTATTTCTCTGCCCCAATTGAGGTTTGTTGGAAAAATTTGGAAATCACTTCTGAGTAGGCTCATATCCCCACTAATGAAGGTACTTAGAATATTCAAGAAACATAAAGGGTTTAGGCTCATATACCTACTTCTAACAATGAAAGACTAGACATGCATCCTATCAAGGATATAAAAGAGGAGGCTCATACCCTTTCTCCCATTCCGGATATCTTTTATCATATTATGATGGGTAATGTTTAATTAAATTGGAACAATACCCCCACTTAATCCTTGGATGACCTTGGGTATATTATAGAAGGCACCCAATGAATTATCATACCCCTACCAATAATTCATTATCTCAAAATAATACTCCATAAGCTCATTTTTAGTAGTTGTATATCCCCCCCAACAACAAAATTTTATCAAGATATTTCAAAAAACATCATGTATCAGGTGCATATAACATCACAAAAACTAAAGTTAGGTTGGGATATTCTGGAAATGGTGTAGAATGAGGCTCATATTCTTGATATTCTCAATTCCAGTTTCCTCCAGGTTGAAAGAAATATATCACCAAAACCTCATGGTTTTACCAAATATTCATCTAAACCATAAGGTGATAACTACCTTGATAATACTCTTTGTAGTAGAATATTGACATATTAAAAGGACTCTATCCCTCACATATTGCTTAGATAACCTCCCCATGGTAATATCTCTCACTAAATAAGAGATCATCCCTTTATCTTGACACCTTCATATACAGAGGTTCTCAACCCACTAAGGGAAACCATATATATTTCAATTTCAACAATCACCAGCACCTTACCTTGATCCAGAGATGATCCAGAGAACTAACCTCTATAGTATAACAAGGTGGAGGAATGTGGATTTTATGAATAATTTGCTGGAATAGATATGTGGATGGTGCTGTCCAAAATAGCCTTTTAATAATGTTTTATCTGATCACCACCTCCAAATATATAGAATAAAATAAATAATAATAGGAGTGAATTCATTTCCAGTGTTATAATATGTAGTTGACCCATCAAGGATTGAAGGATAGACACCATCCTTATCAAGGATAGGAGGATAACCTCCATATCATAAATACACTCTGTTGTTAGCCAGAAATGGCCATATTCTTCATGGAATGAAACCCCAAGACCTGAATAAAAGAGAAACTATTATGGTTTGATTACCTATACATGTTGATTACTCTCTAGTGACTGATTTTTAATGTCATATCATATGTTCATATTCGAGGATGACGAAAGTATATATAATTTAAATTTACCTGATCCCCATGATAGTGAAGCTCCCAAGATAAGATATCTAGTAATGTCACAGCCACATGAGAGACCATGGGATAGGTTAATGAAAAATCTAATTATTCAATAAAATTATGATCTTCCACTTTTGGATGATAAGACATTGCGAAAGAAAAAGAGATATGGCCATTGGTATATTTCTATGTTAGTCCCCTCTAAAAAATGGGAAAAAACCTCAACATTAAATATGAAGTTCTCAGTTACATGAAATCTTCTTGTAGGAAGTGACTCCAATCACAAATCTGAATTTCACTTGGCCCGTGCATGAATGTGATTACTCAAAATAAATTAGATCATAGTAGAAGCTGTTATAAAATTCATCCAAGAGAAAACCCATATCATAGGGCTGCGGGTATTTTTATCACAATATAAACCTCTAATGTCATGAAACCCTACTTAGTTCTTGTAGAAATTTATGGTTGTTCGAGATCAACCGCATCCCATAAGTATGGGGCCATTACTACCACCATTTTATCCCATGTTTTATCAGATCCTAGATACAAGGATGAAAAGGTATCAATAATGGCCCTGAATCAACCTTAGTCCACAAGGAAGGGGGTATTTTGATCATTTTCACCACCCCATAGGTAATAAGTCTTTTATAGGCTAGGTGGTAAATACCAGCCGTCAGTATCCAAGATATTACTCATGCCATGACACATACCTCCTTCATTTAGGGTCTCCATAGCATGTATGACCTCAAATTCCCTTAAGGTCATTATTCACAGACTGACACATGGGGAAATTCATCTAATGTAAATTAAACCTAGTATGGTTCGTAATCCATGATGGAATAATAAAACCAAGGGTCAGGTAAAAACACCACATTCCACCCTTTATGGAGTTAAAAGTGGTAGAGAACCACCCTATTATGTTGTGATTGATAGAGTAATTACTAGAACACAATATTCATCATAGAATGTAATCACCATCAATATATAAAATTAAATGTACCATGACACAAATTCAAAGGGATGTAACATGGAAACCATAACTAAAGAGGTAGGTGATATGGCTACACAGACTAAGGTCGGATGTCGCTAGAATCAAAATAGGATCCAAAACCTAAAACCTCCAAATGAGTACTTTACACATCCTCATTGGAACGTTTCTCAGGATATATGAAAATGTGTGGGTACATCACACTCACCGCCTATCAGAACTTTAAACCCCTTAATAGTGGAATAACTTTTATAGTACTATAATGAGATATAGAATGTCAGATAACTCTATAAAGAACTACTCAGTGGAAATATTCCCATTGGGTATCGCCTTAAAAAATCATATCCCTCATCACATACATCATGAGAGTTATAATTTAAATGTATGAGTGAAATTTGAGAATTAGGTAGGCTCTAGGACTAGGTAACTGGTCTAAAAACGAGTAATTTGAGGATGATCATGAATTTCCTCTATAATGGTGAAAAACGTTCCCACATGAAAGTGATCAACTGGTCTCGGTGTAGATCTAGAATCAGTGTGATATGAATGGGGGGCCACTACGTTTATCCACATTTAATCCATGTTGATAAGAGGTGTTCTAAATATTAATATCTCTAGAACTCCTCATACCCATTAAATCCCTAGTATATTGAATGGAATCCATAGAGTGGTAGTGTTCTCCAATGCATCATGAAAAGAAGTCATGTCCTAAATGTGTGGATATCACTATACACATGACTAATTTTAGAAATAATGTCTTATAAAACATTGATGGCATGGTCCAAAATATAATCTTACATCCTTCATGTCTTGATGTGGCCTAATGATTTTCCCTTGAGACCCTAAAGAGGTGACCAAACTGAGATGTTTTTTACAAAGTCTAGCAGGGAGATCCTTCATTTGGGAATACAACCTTCAAATAGGGTCTATCGTGGGTTACGAATATCTTCTTCATTAATTCCATTATAAGTTCAACTAATCATTAAAAAAATGGGTTTTGACCAAATTTAAAAAAAACACAAAAATGAGATTTTTTCTGACATTATCATCAGATTGTAGTGTATAATGTATTCACTCAATATCCCATTTTTGAAAGATAAACTGATCGAATGTTTTAATGAGAATCCTTGAGATGACCTTTAAAAACCATGTGTCCCAATGAAATGTCCTTGTGGATTCAGTATGTTTTTTTCATGAAACAATTCCTAGAGGATTCCATTCAAAAACCTCAGGTCAAATCTTGCCCACACCCACAATTCAAGGAAAAAAGATGTGGTAATGAATATTCTACTTATGTTGCCCTCAAGCTAGTAACAGTGCCAATCATAGCACCTTGGAAGGTCCATAATTTCTTGGAACCTCCCACGGAGTGGTAAAAGTACGAAACCTGCCCTTGAATAGATGTGAAGATAGATCAGAGTCTCTCACAGTATGAGGAAAGGATAAAAAAAATTTTACTTACAAAATGAATAATTTCCTAGTTATTTCATCACAACTATGGAAAATAACCCCCTAGAGCTATCAATGCATAAGAAACCTAATGAGGTCAACCTAAGTAGCCATCCTAATTTCTACCTTTTCCATAGTAGACTGGGTTACCAAATCAAGGTTTTATTTTTCATTAAACAAATCATCAAAAACATCATTGATTTTGGATATGTGATACCGGTAAATGACCTACCACAAGTGAGCTACATGACCATCACCAAACTATAAGGTGATGGTGACTAGCAAGAAGTTTCATCTTTTAATGAGAAAATGTTCGATAGATGGATGAATCAAAAAATAGATAATCGAGCTCATGCCACCCAGAGATGCATAATTTACAAAACAACTAAAAATACTAGAACTTTAGGAAATTTCATTGACTACACCTCTCAAATGTAGATGTAGTAAATAGACTATGGAAATGACACGAGATAAAGAGTCATATCCATCTCTTATAAGAATTGTAATCTAGAATATTTCTTTCCACCTATATCTAGAGAACAGAAACTGCCCATAAAAATAGAAACTTTAATAGATGATTATATCAAATTGGGTTTTAATAACATATTTCACATAACATATCCTTTCGTCGATGATGAATATTCCCTTGAGTATTAGTTTCCCACACATTACTGATGAGCTAGAGGCTGAGGATAGAGAACCTGAGGGTACAAGGGATAGAGTGGGCCTGGTTGAACTCAATATTTTGGTCAAATCCCAATGGAAATCATATAAACCAACGAGAACCATGGGATAGTGCTTCAAAAAACCCAAAAGAATCATCTAGATTCCTCATATCCCTTTATCAATCGTTTAAAATCAGTCATTTTAAACTACCGATAGGTAGGGGTACAATTGTTTGATCATCCGAAAAAAGGGGAAGGCTAGTGTGACCATTTCCATTTTCAATAGATATTCCATATCCACTTTTCAAGAACCAAGATGATCTACCTCAAACACCTAATCTTCTAATCTACATGATAATGAGAAACCAACTTTGGGAATATAAGATATTTGAAAACAATATGACATTCAAAAACAATTAGGGGTTGTACCATCCAAAAAATAATTCCTAGATACTCTCTAATTTTTAAAAGAACTAATAGAAGCACTCATTTTGGTTCTTCAAAACCAACAAGAGTTCAAGATATAAGTTGATATGTCAAATGAATAGTAATTAGATACTACACCAACAGAATATCATACCACCATATCTCTCACAAAATAGGACCAAGAAGAAGTTATCTTGAGACATATATGAACTATTTATAATTCATGAAAACTCAAAAATGGTGATATCCAATGGGATACAGTTGAAAATGGTTTTTCCATAAACCTTATCCCATTCCTAACCCTGCTAATATTTTTAGATATAGTAAGGGGGAATTTCTCAAACCAAATTGGAAATTCAAGTGTATGGACAGTGGAACCAAAGGCCTCTTGAAAGATAAATATTAATTATTAGTTTAATGATCACGCACTTAATTCTATGTTCATGGTTATCTAGAATGAAATATCACAAAAATGTCTACTTAGAGGACCTTGTATACAAATCAATGTGTTAGTACCTTAAACGTTTCATCAATGATTGAAATAAACCATCAACAGAATGGTCAACATACTACATGTTGAAATTTCCCCCTTTGAGTCATCTTAATCCATAAACAGAAAGGATTTTTTTTTAAAGGGAAGGGAAAGAAAACCAATGTTAGATGTTGATATGTAGGTTACTTCTCCCATTGGTTTGGGAAAACCCTTTAGAATCCTTAGAGTATGATCAATAGTGATTATGTGCTGCCTATAAACCAAATAGTGGTAGTAGATTCAAACCCAACAAGAATTTTTGAAAAATAAACTACACTTTATAATTTTCATGTGATAGAAATCTCTTTAGATGAAGTGGGTATATCAAAATGAAGTCATACTGATACTCTCTTAGGATCTGAGGATTTTCATACCCCATTATGAAAAAATGAAAATTTTTATATGAAATTATTTATAACTTGGGATGTACATACCTTTCATTCCCCTTGTTGTAGTTTAAAGGAAGTAAAGCATCCTAATAATATCCCTATGATAACTATAGAAGTTTTAGATTTCATTGTCTATTCTCATGGCCTTTTCTATTTTAATAAGTATAGAGATTCCCTAAAATTTCCCACCATGAGTGAAGATTAATCCATGGATACATAAATGGAGGAAGAAGAGGACGACCTTAGGAACAATACATTTAAAATTAAGTAAGGAATCACCACCACCATTAATGACTTCAGGAAGATGAATCTAGGAATAGAAGAAGACTGATAACCTATGTTTATTAGTGTTGTTATGCCTCTCAAGGAGTAAGGCATTTTAATTTCATTTTAAGGCAACATTGATACATGTTCCCATTAAATTATATAGAGATTACCTGATTGAACCTTGATATAGAAACTCATCACTAAAGCTTTGCAGATTACCATTGAGGTTATAAGAAGGTGTCGAAGAGAATGCACCACTATCTTGCTAATAATTTAGAATCAAAATTGGGAAGATTGATCAAATAAAATATTACTGAGAATTTAAGTATCCAAAATGTATTTCCAAAATTATCCCCATAAAGAAAAAGAATTGGAAAGTCATGGTATAAATTGATTTCAAAGACATTAATTGTTACTACCCAATGGATGATTTCCCATTTCAAATCACAGACCATTTTATCGACTCAAAGATTACCTTCATAGACCTTACATATATGGAAGGGTATTTAGGGTATAATTAGATAAATTTGGCCCCTATAGATGGGAAAGATACTACTTTGATAGTTCCTTATGGGATGTTTTTCTACCAGTTCATTCCCATTATATTAAAGAACATTGGTTCCACTTGCCAAATCACCAAGCAACATATTTTTAAAACCTTCATGGGAAAAATCACTGAATGTTATGTTGATGAAATAGTTGTTAAATGTAGAAGTCATTTTTATCACCTCACTAATATTCATGAAAAATTCAACATCTCTCACTAGAACAATTTGAAGATTAATCAATTGAAGTGTTATTTTAGAGTAACATAAGGAAAGTTCCTTTTTCATTATCGTATTCCGCAACATAATTTTGTTTTTCCTATATAATTTTAGTGCAATCCCAATAATATCAACCCCCCCTTTATAATCATAAAGAATAGAGGGGGGTCCAAGGGAAGATCACTTATATTTAGAATTACATAGAAAACCTGGATGGAATGTTTCTACCCTTCACTAAGACAATGAAGAAGGGAGCCACCTACTAATGGGATTCTGACTAATAAGAGTACATCAAGATGATCATGTAGTACCTACTGCATTCATCATCAATGATTCTTCTTGTAGATTTAAATCCAATTTTCTTATAGATATCCTCTATGTAAAAATCTCTTAGTGCTCTACTTATATATAAAATTATATGGCGAATTAAACAGCCTCTATTATATCATTCAAATTATTCTTGATACTAAAACTAGATATTTTCATTTTGAAAAGAACACTCATATTTATGGGGAAAAACGTGACTCATTACTTGTTGTATCATAAATTCTTCCTAGTCTTTTGTGTCGACCCGCTCAAGTACATTCTTGGCTACTCTATAATGATTGGAATTTTTCCTGATAGGTCATTATACTACATATTTATGAAAGACAATTCATTTCACAGGAGGTAGTTAAAGGGTAAGACATTGATTATTTCCTTATATCAAATTATACTTTAGAAGTCACAATGGTTGACACTAAACTTCTATATGAAGAATTTTTATATGTCCATGACACTACCTAAATTTGAGAGATTTATTTTGATACTTTATCCCAAATTACTTGTGGAAATATAATTGAAATTTTATGCTCAAATGGTTTAGTTAAAGGTCTATATTTTTTCACAAAAAAAAATAAATTTCTCCCTATTCTTTCACACTATCCAAGTTTTTCATGAAAAATGAGGAAGAATACCAATCCCTTATCACTAGCTTGGAGCTATTCCAGAAGCTACAAGTATCCTACCATAATATGAAAGGGCACTCAGAGCTATTAATTGAATATATAAAAAATTATTCTTCCATTATTAATGAAGAATTGGTACCCCTCATTGGTTATGTCATAGGATTGACGGAATTATTCCCTTTTGAACTAACATAACATTATATCCCTCAATAAAAAAATGCTCATGTAGATGCATAATACAATGCATCCATATTCATGGCCAATCCCAATTATGAAAACTTGTTTTTGACATCACACATCAAAGTGTTGTCTCACCACTAAAAATTTGTGACATGGATGAAATCAATCTGGTCAATGGTGACCCATAGCATGATGATCCAAAATCCACCCCTGGATTGATGGATCCCATAAAATATTAACTCCAAAATGGGACACTCACATCATATCCGGAAAAAATTCAATAGAATCAATACTGAAAAGTGAACTTCACCTTTTATGATTGTCCAAACAATCAAAAATACTTATATAAATTTGGTTGTGTGGGAGTCCTTCTCAGATGCATTGTAAAAGGATAGATTTATTATACTGTACAAGAAGTCAATGTAGGCTCCAGCATCACTAACACATCATGAACAAGACTATCCCACAAAATTAAGAGTATTGGTTAATACTAGAAAAAATGACGCATGAATGTATGCAATTCACTATAAAGTTTCATGTATTGCAGATTTATGAAAAACCCATCCATCATCCCTTAGAGTTTCTATATACAGCTAAGTATAACGTGTTGTTTGTCATAGAGGGAATAGAAATTGGGGGTTAATATCTCCTGGCTACAAATAATAAATCTAAATACTTCCATACTTCTACACAATTATTTTCCAAATGGGCTATTTCCATACCCATCATCAAATTTGAGAAAAATAATATCTACAACTTTTTAATTTCCAATATTATCAACAGATTAAAAGTACCTTACATAATATTGACGGATAATGGAACCAAATTCCATTCTTCCCAGATAAAAGACAATATTATGAATATTACATTAATTCCAACTATTTATCCCACTATAATAAATAAACAAACACATAGATTTAGGCCTTCAATAATACTCTATAAAATATACTCCAAAAATGGTTCATAATGAGAGTAAATATTCTCAAGAAATGATCATTCATGATTTATTTACCTACTATACTACTAAAGGAACTACCACACATTTTACCCCATATTCATTGTTTTCTATGATTGAATCATTTTTCCCATTTCTTTCTAGTTTCCCTTTCACTGAATAGCGTTCAACGAACCACACTTAGATGAAGAAAAATAACAAAAGTGACTAGATGATTAAGAAAAACAGGATTATAAAAGGTGGTGTACACTACAAAACCTTGACGTTCATAAAAATAAGATTTTGTGAGCCTTCAATAAAAATTTAACCTCTACTCATTCCCCTATGATAATTTGTATTGGTTCTCAGAACCCTAATGATACTTGGGAAGTATTATCCAACGTTGGATCAAATGTGGGAAGGTACTTACATCACAAATAAGGTATTTTCCAATATAAATCACTCATCGGTCGTGATGGATGGGGAAAACATTACCCCTCCCCCACACACACAAATATGAGGTTTCATACGACTTAATTTTCATAGATAGTATCATAAAATCAACTTCCTAATGGAAACACATTAAATTGCAGATAATTTTACATCATTACTAAATGATGTTAAACTACATGGAAGATGTCATACTATGTAAAGATAATCTATATGGAATAAATCCTTCCACATGAAATTCAATTTCATGGAACATGGTCTCTATAACTATGCATTAAATCTAAACTAAATGGGGTAACCTTGAAATACTGACCATATTTTTTTTACACATTTACCAAATCCTGGTAATAGAATTATACTTTAGGGGCCTACCAACTCATTCTAAGCGTCCACTAATGACCTTGCACAAGGGAAAAATGTGGTCTCACTTGGTTCTATGCTAAAAACCTCATTCATGATGGGTTTACATAATTTATGATAATTAAAATTACTTCATAAATGATTCAATCCATTATATCTATATCTATGTGGAGGAAATTTTGAAGTACCCCCATCACTCTATCGATTCATTGCATAATATCTATATCTTTGGTGAGGAAAAATTAATGTACCCGTGTCCCAATATGATTCAGATCCACATAAGGGGATTTATCAAGAATGTCATGTGACTTAATTCTTGTTATCATGGTATATGATGTGATTCCGGGATCTCAAATATTGGGTCTAGTTCCATTATAAAAAAATATCCACTTCCTATATATGGGTCAAACCTACACATTGAATTCTCCATATGAGAAATATATAAGGATTAATTTCTATTATCACTAGATATGTAGTGATCCCTAGATTTCCAATCAAGACCTAACTGATATATATATATATATATAATATTTAATCCTCCCTACATATATGATAGACCTTTATAGGGATCTTTTTTAGGAACTCTCTGCATATTTTTCTTATTCCTATAAGATATGTAGTGATTGTCAAATTTCAAATCACGGGTCCTATCACGGTATAAATTAAAAAATTCCCCCAATCTCTATAAGTGGCTAGCCTGTGTAGGTAATTTTCCATCTAGTAAATATGTGTGCTTTTACTACTATTTTCATATTATATGTAGTGACATTGAGATCTAAATTATTTACCCTATCTGAAATATGAAAAAAAATGTCTTCCCATAAACAAGAACTCAAGAAATATGGAGAATTTACCATTTAAGAACAATGTGTGGCTTGATTATTATCATTAATGGTACATAGTGTAAACTAGATCCTCTATTCTAGGCCCATCCATAAGTTACCACCACTCCTAGTCATGTCACTCTATAAGATTCAAATTCATAAAAAGGATTGTATCCAAGTTAATTTTTTAATTCCCCATATATTCCCTATCACAGACTATTTTATATCACAGTTGACTACCAAGTTATCCATTATTTCTCAAACCAAACATAAATCATATGATCTAACTGAATCTAGAATGTTTCTCGGGCTAGAGTGTTTGTGATGTGTTCTTTATAGAAAACTATGTTCTTGACACATTATGTTAAATGGCATGCTATGGTCTATGTCACATGATGTTAAATTGAATAGAAATATCCTAGTTACATGTTGTTAAAATGCACGACAAAATCCTTCTCATATGACATTAAAATACGTGGAAATAAGTATTCGTGACAAATAGAATATCCCCCTAATGACAGTGTATTGAATAATTTTATGTTTTTTCCCTTTGACTATAAAATGTGTTAAATACATGTTTTCATATACATGAGGGTTCTTGAACCCTTTATGACTCTTTTGTTCCCCATGAACTAACTTCATATCAAAGATATCAATGTTGATACAATCAAATTACTTGAGTTGATGTCTTTCACTTGGAACCCCATCAACCATGAGCTCATATTCTCTTGCTTCCCCTTATAGAAAACATGTAATAGGTTCTGTTTAATCCAAAGTGACTATACAAGGATTCCCTTGTGAATAAAACAATGTCCTGAATATTTTACCTTCTAAATTTTTTTTCTAAGAGTAAAGGATCCCCTTAAATCTAATATCAATTTTCCTGATAGTGTAGGATATGGGAGTTCTTCTATTATCAATGGTTGTCATAATCCCACTGGTCCCCACCTCCTATTGACTCAGATATTCTTGGTTTGTGATTTATATATCCTATAACACAACTATTCAAGAAGATTTGAATTACATATTTGTTACACATATGTTCATAATGCCCATTTTTAAAGAAAGATTATGATATCACATTATTATACATTTTCATTTTAGAATATGAATCCCATATGAAGACATAACTTCCTTGAGCTTCCAAATCCCTTTGGACACCCACATTTTTCACTGTAAAATCTTTATCCCCCTTTTTCATGTCTGAATAACCAGATACCTTGAACACATAATACCTAGTAATTTCATGGACCCTATTCCAATTTCATCTAGGATTTACCTTTTAGTATATTTGTAATAGGGACTGACTAATACTGAAGACACCCTATAAAGAGTTTTTTGGTTAATAACACAATTCCTATTATATTGTTCCTAGTTAATGTTTTGGTTCATGAAGGGAACCCACTATGATTCTCTGGTGAATAAAATAATTTCTAAGACAATATTCTTATGGGATATTTTGGTCCCAAAGGAAAGTTACCCCTTACTCCCATGAGATATTTCTCAAATGGTGTGGTTCTAGACCCACCAATATTTGATAGATCATTCCTAATATAGGCATTTAAATATATGATTTCTTTTTTTCCATTCCCCATATCCAATATGGACTAGTAGTATCTCAGTGATTCATGCCTACATATTCCAAGTCCTTATGGAAGGACTATAAATATCATAGTTTTACTATCCATCCTTTGGGACCTTAAAAATTTATATTGGGCTACCCCATGAGTAAATTGACTGGAATGATGGTTAGATTCATGCCCAATAATTTTAAAATTCCCTCTCCCTATGTATGTGTTAGAATTGTGTATGCATTTTTCTCTACAAGGACTTTGTGTGGATTTATTCTTCTTGTTAAAAGATACATATCATCAATTAGATATTATAATTCAAGGACAATCAAAAATCCATTGGGAAATATGATATAAAAAATATTCCATTCATAATTAAGAATCAGATCTATATAGATACCATATATAAGAATTGTGTTCTGATAAATTCATATTACCTTATGATATATAGTGATTTATTAGTCTCCAATAAAGGGTCTAGCCATAGCACAATTCTAAAATTACCCTGCTCCACATTTGATTTTGATCATTATGAGTATATCATCTATGAACAACCCGAATCATGTAATAACAGGATATGTACTGATGCATGTTTCTTGAATCATAGGTCTGGAAACAATATAAAGGGAAAATGATCCTTCATGCATATGGGTCAGACCTGTGTAGGCAATTTTCCATATTTGGATTGTCTGTATCTTGATTTTTAGCCCCTTGAGATACATATTGATGCATGGAAATAACATTTAGTCCCATTCATGAATTATTCACTACATGATAACTAGATACATATAGAAGTTTTTTCCATATATGAGGCATGTTCTTGAGAGTGATAGTTCACCCATAAATGCACACGATCCTGGTCTGTATAGTAATATTTCATTATAAGAACTACATTTTTCTCAATTATTATTCCATTTAGATACAAAATAATGTTGGGATCCTCTATTTTAATCATATCCATGGATTCTCAATACTCCCAACTATGTCCCTCGATGAGAAATATATATTTTTAGATTCCCACTCATACCAAAATTTTAATACCCCAACATATTCCCTATCAAAAACTCTCACATGACTCAATAGAATATCTTGTGGTGTCTTGTATCTCATGCAATGAATGAATCAAGTTATCTTAGGGAACCTATAAATTTTCTCGGACCAACAAGATTAAGGTCTGTTTTATCTAAAGACAGGGTACCATGTCCTTGTTTCATGAGTTAAAATGCACAAAAATAGTTTTTCACATTGAAAATTTCATACCCTATTATTATTATCTACTCATTAAACATATATTTTATCCCTTCACTTTAAAATGTGTTTGATACAAGTTGTGTAACCCTTAGGTTTCTCAAAACCTTCATGAATTTTTCACATTCCATGAAATATCTTCATATATTTAATATCTATGTGTGTAGCAACCAATTTCTCAAGTTAATATCCTTATCTTGCAACCCCATGGATCTTGATCCCACAAACTCTTAGTTATCCCCTATAGAAAATTAGTAACATGGAATGGTTAATCCAAAGGGACCCCTCTAGGATTTACTAGTGAATAATGAAACTCTGTAGAGATTGTTCATAGTGGATGTTTTGGTTCTAGGGGAGAGTCCCCACTTAAATCCAAGAGTTATTTTTCTATATGGGATAAGCATTGTCCACCACTGAAATTTTTTTCCCATACCCACTAGTCCCCACTTGCCATTAACTCATATATTCATAGGTTATTATTTACACCTCCCATAACCCAACTATTCATCTGGGTTTAGATACCCTCAATGTTAAGAATTGATTCATCATACCCATTGTGAATGTAGCATTATAATATCATTTTTATATATCTCCTATGAAGACACAAATTCCTTTATTTAGTAATTCCTCTTGTTGATAAATCCTAGTCACATGAAGTAAAATTTTATGCTAGTGTCCTGGATGAACAATATTAAACTACATGACATATGGTCCATCATAAAATACATAGAATCTATTTGAGAATGTATTCCTATAAATAAATATATTATAGAGATGAATGTTTTATCTCTATACTAAAATTATATATAAATTTTTTCCCAACTTATGACCCTAATCTATGTACAAGGTCCCCTACTAAACCATTATGTCAACACTCGCTAAGTGGAGATGAAAAAAATACCCATCCCCAACATATAATCTAGAGTAATGTAGGAATTATCATATTTTATGAACTATGTGTGTCTTGGTCCTAAATTACCAAGACACATATGGTTACTCTGGTATATTTTCCTAGTCCTAGCTTCAGGTTTACCACATCTACAACCTTCCCGGGTGATTAGTCTATATTGAGTGATTTCACCTATGGCTGGTCACAAGACTATAGAAATACCCCCACCAGGGATGGTCTCTCCTAATATGAGAGACTTTGGAATCAATGGTACCATTGACAGTAAGAGATAATTCACCCTAATTGTAGTGGATGGCCCGCTTTTTGGAGAAACATTCCCTTCTCCCCTTCATACATATCAAATATATGTAAGGGGGAGCTAAATTTTACATAACTATGTGTGGATTAATTCATATCCCTGTAGGATACATAGTGATGTTAGAAATAGTTGTCACTAATCCCAACCATGAATTTAAAAAAAACCCTAACCCACATGTGAGTTTTATCCCTATGTGGAGCCATATGGGAAAGAATACTTTATCATTATTCCTACACATACAAAAAATTATAAGGGGGACCAAGGAACACCAACCACAAAAAATGTAAAATCCCCCTAAGATATGATCTACCTCAAAAGATTTTAGGGTAAATGAATTATATAGACTCGCTTGACCAACATATGAATCAAATCTATATACAACATGATTTCACTTGAGATAGATCTACACAAGAAGGGCTCTAGCACATGGCTTCCACCGGTAATATTGTGCAAGGGAAAAAGATTCCTCTCATATCTAAACACCCCTTTAAAGTGAAATGTTTCCTTCTAAATATATAGAATAATTTCATATTGGTTCCCATGTCCTTACTGCATGATGCTAAACTACAAGGAAGATGTCCTAGTCACATGACATCAAACTATATTCCAACTACATCCTTATAAAAAGATGTTATACTACATGGAATATGAATCCCCACTACATAATTTTAAATTACGGGGGAAATCCTCCATAATCACTTCATATAAAATTATTGCAAGACCTTGAGCCTGGTTAACCAAAGTTCAATGCGCTTTTATCATATTTCTTAGCACCTCAATTCATAAACCACACTACATGTCTTAAATGTACTGGGTTTCCATAAACCATTATCATCCCATTGAAAGATATAATAACTTCCTATTTGAATTTGTATGAGATGGATCTACATAAGGAAATTAATCCCATAAATCATAGATATAATAGCCTCTTAAGATGGTCCTTATAATTATTTTGAACACTAATATCAATGTGTTAGAACTCATCTCCATAGTTTGATATAATATCATCCACATCATGACTTTCCCATATCACTCATGATTAAAGAACCTTGATCCCTGATTTACCTAGCCTTCATCATCTACTTTTATGGGAGTTAGAGTACTCAAAATACAAGGACCCCTAATTAGGTTAATGTGAAAAATACCCTAATACTAGTTTCACATCCATAATTCCCTTAAATATCATAACAATTAGTCAAAATTCTGTGACCTTAAACATTAAGCATGGATGTTCCAAATTAGTAGATGCTAAACATCTAGTTAAACTAGCATAAAACATGTCATAATGAAAACCCATAAAGGTAGGTCTAAACAAAAGTCAATTATCCATTGTCTAGTATTTTTCTCTGAATATTTTTAGAATAAATCTGAGTGTAAATAAAAATTCATAATGCTCATAGGCCTATATCGTTTCCCTAGTTAAATTCATGAAATTCTCTTCAGACCCCCTTATCTGGAAAAAAGTTATATTAATTATTCATCACATATCATTACCAAGATAATGTCTTTACTATATCATGACACAACTTTTGGTATTCCCAAACTCTTCTTGAATATTTTGTTTTCCCCAAATCACATTCATGCATTTAAAGTATGAGCAGACACTCACCAGTTCCTTATGCTGATACACTTATCCTGGAACCCCATATCCTTGACATATTTATCTTGGTTATGTTATTCCATGTAATGTATTGGTAATAGAGAATAATTTATCTAAAGGGACTCCACTTTGATTCACATGTGAATAAAACAACACCTCAGAGCATGCACCTAGTGTATGTTTTGGTTTTATAGGAAAGGTCCCCCATAAATCCATGATCTATTTCCCTGACTATGAATGATATTTGTTTCCACCATTACTAATGGTCATCTTATACCAACTGTCCCCCATTATCAATTTACTTGCAATTTCATAGACCACATTTTATAGTCCCCATCACGACACTATTAAATTGTATTTGACATCCTCAGCATTATTCCATCATGTATTGGACCCATTCTCAAATAGGGAATGTGATATTCCATTCTCAAGACGTAGTATGGACCTCGCCACGTGACCATATACAACATTATGTAGTGCATGATCTCCATGAACATAAAATATAACTCCCTATATGGTGATAAAACCCTTCTAAGATAACCATTTCTATATTCCCTACTTCATTATCCAAGTGTCTAAATCTCTATAAATCATCCATAACCCTTAGAAAAGAGTGGGGACCCATATTTGTGACCATATATGTGTTGTATTTGTATTAGTTACATAGACCCATCAACTAGAGGCATCTAATACTTATAGGAAAGGACCTACATCCCTCATGAGCCCTGAGAACATGAAAGAGGAACTTGGAACATCAGAGTGTTTTTCATTCAACTCAATGTGGTTTCCCTATTCCATTATCCTTGATTTAAACATATGGAGATGTGATTTACACAACCAGTATTAAAAATTTACATTTGGATTTTGTATCCCTAAATTATTCCAATATATACTAAAATAGCTCCAATAAAGGATGTGTTCTGTCTAAACCCTTCATGAATACTCATCCTTCACTATTTGGGAATAGATG
The DNA here is from genome assembly GCA_963277665.1 of Viscum album. Taxonomy (NCBI): domain Eukaryota; kingdom Viridiplantae; phylum Streptophyta; class Magnoliopsida; order Santalales; family Viscaceae; genus Viscum; species Viscum album. Next base: position 1,160,324,331 of record OY728126.1, read on the forward strand.
TGGGGTGATATACCATTAATAAATACCCATCCTTCATCTTCTGAGAAATTATTTTGGGTGTCAGAAGAAAGGATGAAGGGTGTATGAACCCTTAATGAAAACCTATCCTCCATCACCTGAGAATGTATTTCATGTGTCCGAACACTTCATGAGTACCCACCATTCATAATACAAGAAAGGATATAGGGTTTCCAAATCATTCATTCATATCCATCCTTTAATTTCTGATAATGTGTGAAGGGTGATTGAACCATTTATAAATACTCATCCTTCATCATCCCAACAACAGTATCGAATTTCTGAACCCATCTTGAATACCCATCCTTCATCATATCTAAAATAATTCATTGTACTGAAACCCTTCATTAATACCCATATGTATCTCATTCTATGTTCTAGGAATATAAAACAATACCAGGTCAATGCTATAAGACCCTAAACTATAGCAATAGAAGGTCCAAGATAGAATAGGAAACACTAAATAAAAAAATTTATAACTATTCGACATGAAATTATACATCCCATCAATTTAGAAATACCTAAAAACACATCCAATTTAAATAAACACAATTCTCACTAGGTGTAAAACCCAAAAAGAGAACCCTGAGAAAAATTCATTTCTCAACTTGTTGGACAAACACATTGTGTTTTTAGGAGACATTTAACCCTTATAAAGATCAAAAGACAAGAAAATTAGCATAATGAAAACTCTTAAAGGTAATCCTGAGAAAATTTCAAGATCGTGACTGCTAAGCTCTCACCATGTGAAAATTAGTTAACAGATAATTTAATACATAGAAATATATAATAGTTGTAAGGGTCATTATCTATCCCTAGAAAAATCATTCTAGGATTTCTAGGTCTATGGAATTTGAAAAAAATTAGAGCACATTCCCCCTGGGACATATTTATCCATATTATGTTTTTTATCCAAATGATCTCAGATTGACTAGAGTAGATACAACACTAAGGATGCATATGTATTTAATAATTTATGTGTAGTTCTCATGGATGATATGCTAATATTTGATAATTTTAGTTAAAAGTATTATAAAAAACATTTATGACATTATACATGATACTGAGTTGATAAAATATTATACATAAGATTAATGAATTAAATCCTTATAGAAACATGAATGTTTGAATGCATTTTTAATTGATGGCGTAAAAAGGAGGAGATAAGATATACAGCCTATAGTCTCTCTCATTAATCCTGAAACAAAATGAGTCCTTAAAAATTATAGTTTTAGTATAATATTTTCATACAGGATTCCTTGAGATTCACTAACATCTCTTTTAGGGAAGATTTGGATTGTAGGAATTAATCAACCAACTCATTCTCCATATCTGTAAGCCACCTGCTTCAACCCTAGAAATAACATCAAGTAAGGACTTCTCCACTAGGTTAAGGTTACCTTATTTCTTTATCAGAGTTTTATAAATATATTTAAAATAAAATTTCATTAAGAATGGCTCCTTCTAATGATTATTGACAAAAGACTATATTCTTATAATATCATAATTCCTAGAATTGATCACGTCTGGATGAGTTATTGACTATGTCACGCACCGCGAATCCTTATTCAGGGCCTCATCCTGAATTCATTTAACTAAAGATGAGGCATCTACCACTATTATACTCAATTCAAGGTCCCTTTTAAATTATATAATAGAAATAATTTCATTAACCAATTAATAGTAAACCATGTAATCAAATCCCTCATTACCAAGTGTAGTAAACATATTGCTAAGATGAACTAACTTTTCCTTAAGCTACTTGAAATGAACCTTTTAGATTAGGCTATAAATATCCCTCCATAGCTATCACCACATCATTTTATAAATTATTTCTTATTATGGCCTTTTACATGAAACTAATCGAGGAATATGAGTTTATTATGGGACTAAGTCACTGAGTGAGGGACTCATACTCATGCCCTTCAAGGAGATTTTTATGTATTCATCATCCATATTAGTCAACCCTATTAGAGGGAATCCTGAGTAAGAAGGGGCCCAAGACTCTAATATCTAAGGTAAAGGTACTGTAATGAGAGTTTCAAAATATTGTCAATCAACATATAAATAGTATTATATTGTTATATAGTCAATCGATTTTATCATTGATGGAAATGTACCTTTTTAAGTTGCATCATTGGAAGAATATATCATCTCAATCCCATCTTATGGGGAATAAGAGACAACATCTTGGGATGATAGACATGGAATTTCAACTTATTTTTCCCTCATCATCGTATTATTCATAAAAAAGTAAAGGATTGTAAGGGAAAATAAATGGAAGTATAATATAAAGTAGACAATATGTCTATTCTATGAAGAATAACTTACCCCAACCCTGATAAGACACCATCGGGGATAAATTGGTGGTAGAGCGGCATTATACAACACCGTCCACCAAAAGTTTGTCTTCCCATTTTGGTTCAAAAGAAAAAAATTATAAATCTTCAATAGAAGGAACCAAATCTGACTATGACAACACCTCTAATATTCCCAAGCATTTATCTATTGGTACCAAAGTCAATGTTTCTTACATGGAAACAAAAATTCCACTGATATTCTTAGGAATATATTTATTTTCCTCCACAAATAAATGATGAGGACGTACACGTTTGGACATAGTATATTTACTTAATGAAATTAACTTTGAAGGAGATGAAGTAATGTGTAACACTTAATCAAGGATTTGGTTTGTGAAATATCTTATAACCTAAAGCGCTCCCTTTTTCATGTCCTCTCCAATGAAGGATACCTATAAGGTGTTGATATCAAAGGCACTAAATATAGAACATATAGAGGTATGGCTCATGATGCCTTAAGGATTATAATCATTCCCTTCATTAGATCAATCAGACTAAGAGAGCCCTCATACTTGGTATCTTAATCATCATTAGGGTTAACCAATGAAACCATACCCCCAGGGGAATACATCAATGCTTCTAGGGGTTACCAGACCCCTTCAAATTCCTACCATATACAATAAAATTAAAAATTTATATATTTACATGAGTTCGATGGAAGTGAAATCACATGAAGGTTTTGTTAAATCTGTTATTACCTATTACTCATAGATAGGCTAATCCCCATCATCTAGAGAACCCACTATCATGCCAAGAACCATCACTTTGATACCGGAGGTGAATAGTGTATTTTTCTTTCATACTCATCATTAAAGTATCATAGTTTCAAAGAAATATATTAGCCTTAGTAGGATAGTATTTAATGGAAATTCTCTCATGAGAAATGATATGTGAAAACCTACAAGTTCTATTATATCTTGGCATTAAAAAACTCAATTTTTTTTTGATGATTTATCTTTACTCCAAATTGTTTATCTAAAATACACTTTAATAAATTCCATCATAGTTGAGGCCCACTCATTGAAGAAATTAAAATGGGTAATTTTTTAGTAACCAAACTAATTCTAGACACCTTTCTTCTATGTGAGCCGTCTCTATAGTCATTAAATTACTAGAAGAAAGATTATTTCTAGCTATCTAATTAGCCTCAATAGCTAATGGTGTGTCTATGGCCTTAGGTACTGATGTAGATAGTTGACCTTATGAGACTGATAGAATCCAATTATCGGCATAATACTTGGAAAGGGAAATATTAGGGCTAGTTTTAAGAAATTATACTTATGTTTCAGTCTCCTCTCTCAAAAAAATTTACCAAAATTGATTATACACTATTTGGTGACTTTTAGATTGAACATAGTATGGGGTTGGTAATTTCATTAGAATATATAAAATTTGATGACCAAGATGACAAGTCACATACCTTTTATAGATAATATTGTTTTTGATTCATGTGGATATGAATCCTTCATGAATTAAAATCATATAATATCAACCCTGATATTTTTATCTCACAATTGAAGCATATTCCACCATTTGCAAAATTGTAAGGCATGAAAGAGAAGTATTCATAACCACTCAAGTGAGACCTAATATACTATATCTTCAATTTGATTGGCCTCACCACCCTAATTCACAGAAAAAATGTCTTAAAATAAAAACTATAAATATTCCAGGAGTTCAGATACTCATATACTCTAAGGTGATAGCCCATCCAACCCCACAACACATTAAAGGGTCCAATGACTTTGTACTGGGATCTATATATGGCGTAGAAGGTGATATGGTTTGGAAAACAACAGAATAGAAAAACTGATGTCCTTTACTCATGCATGGATAACATAATCATGAAAACATCATCCCCAACTCCATCATTTTCCATGGTTTGGAGGAGGTACCCACTCAAGCACATTATAAGGAATCCATCATATTGAATGGGTGTGTCAACTTTGGGAATGACCTCCCACCCATAGTTGTCGAAGAAACATTATTCAACCATAATCCAATAGGAACCGTCGAACCAATGAGAATATTTCTATGGAAAATCCATTTTCTTATTGACTTCAATTTAAAAATCATCCTTATTGATAGAAGTTCTCAACCAATTCTTAAACGGGGAATCTAACCCAGGAAGTGGTGCCTTCCCAAGGTCCTTTTCATCCATCTTGAAAAGCTCCATAGAAATGGGAGGAGTATTATTTATGTTGTCCTATATGGATAAAGGAGGGAGATACTCATCATAAATAACTCCCAAAATTATAGTTCCATAGTTTTCCTAGTTTCCAAGATATTGATTCTGACTTCATCTTACATCAGATGGACAGAATTTGTGTCTGGACTCCAGTAGTTGACTAACTATATAATTGATTTCTTATTATAGTAATTAATGATTTGAACAATCTAGGTGTCCTCATACATGCTAATTAAATTTAACTAAATAGTGAATTTTGTGGAAATATGGTTCACCTAGAAAGATCTTCCCTAGTCCATTCAAACTCCCCCGCCTGGTCAAAGGTTCCATCAAGGATACCATCTAAACATTTGATTCATAAAATATTTTAGCATTATTTATCAGTAAATATTAGGTCTTGGATTAGATTCATGATCAACCACCTCAAATTTTGTGAGCATAAACTTTATCATATAACCATTATTGTGTAATCCTAAAAAAGATGTGCCCGCATGAGAAAAAATTCCTCTAAAGGTTTTATGGGTATTCAAGATTCAAGAAAGAGGCACAATTTTTTACAAGGGTTCCATGATATGAGAAATGTTTTCTAGTCCAAAACCATATAGATGTATCAAGTCTAAATAAGAATATTCTCGCATAATTTTCCCCATTGGGTTTAATAACCAAACCATAGATGATTGAATTACCCGTCATTAATCAGTATCCACATTTTAAACCATAGAATTTTGATGATCCATTACTACTACAACCTCTATTTTTGAATACATATTGACCAAAATAAAAGATTTATATGTTAGAATATAAATTAAAATTTTCAAATTGAGTAATATTAATGCATATATGAGGTGGCATCATGCGAATCATGTGACATATACAAGGCTTGAGATCACATGAATTTTCAAAAATCCCATGAATCATGTGATCCAAATAACATCCCAAAAATTCATGATCCATTATAACACTTGCAATAATGTGACCATGTGAAGTTAATGTGAATCGCATAATGATTAAACGATCACGCGACAACCCCCAAGAGAGATGTGGAGCACACTAAAGTGACCCTACGGCTAATTATGTTCATCATAGTTCAGGTGACTTACTATTGATTTGTTATGAGGATTGTTTCATGGGTCATTAAGATAGAGAAATCATTCCAAGAGGTCAGGTGATGAGATAATGTGATCAGGTCTCACGAATGATTCTCATAATGTGGTTACACGAAGATATCTTTTGAAGAATTAATATAAGAAAATAAATTGTGAGATCTTTAGAGGTTTTTCTCTCCCTAAACTATATAGATGAACCCCTGTGGAATGTGAACGATCTCCCAAGTGGATAAAAAATTCTCTAAATACCTACCATTGGAAGACTAATAGAGTCAGTAAATCATTTATTTTCTTATAAACATGTCTTTATTCCTTTATACATCGCTTCTGGGGGTGGGGGTATTTGAGGATTCCCCAAAAAACATGAATAAAATATTTTAGTATTGTAGAAATTCCAAAATAATTGTTATAATTTTCTCTACAAAGTAAAGAAATTAGTAACTTGTATAGATGTAGAATAATCTTTTAAAGAATTTAAATCACATAAAATTCAATAGAAAATTAAATCTATAGATACCCTAGCCTTTTACACATAACATTTCATGATTTTAAACATAATTCATCATCAGAGTACAATCCAAGGATCGTTAAGTCTAGTGTCTTCGAAGACTAGGTACATATAACATAAGACATGGGCAGAAAAAACTTCTTTATTTAATCTTAATAACGAGATCCTAACTTCCTTTGAGCCCTTACATCTGTATAGGGTACCCTGTGGAACACATGAATAAAGTGATGAGCTAAAAATCCCAGTAAGGGAATGTACATAAGAATAAACTTTAAGCACATGAGTTAAGAGGCTTGACATAATGATATTAGAAGCATGGAATATATGGAATCATAACATATAAACATGGGATCAAAAAAACATGGGATAAAATAATCATGGGATCATATAATCATGTGATTATATAAGTATAGTTCCATATAGAGGTGGAAACAACTTTAAACAAGACTTTAGTACGAGTCAAGGCTAACCGCCAACATCGTTTCCCATTGTAGCACTAGCCAAGGCTAACCGCCCGGACCGTTTGCCCATAATATTGTCATGAGACATTAACTTTACCCAATGAATTTGATTGCTATCTGGGCTCACCCATCTAAGCTTATTCATGTATGTGCATTCCACATAAAGAACCTTAATCATACATAAACATAAGAATACCCAAGGAAAGAAATGGCCACACAATCACGTTATGAAGCATAATAAAAAGGATTGTAACATAAAAGCATCCATGAAAGAAAGGAATTAAATCATAAATAGACATTAATAACATATATAGGAATAAACCATGACAAGAGATAACAAACTGAAGTGATAACATGTAAAAATAGTTTTTAGGAATCTTTGAGTCAAAACATTTTAGTGTGGTTTAAGAAAACATCAAATATCTCTTAAAATGAAAAGCGTCATAATATTTTTTTTATAAAACCAGAAGTAAACCAGGATGGTTTTCAAAATAAAAATACTTATTTTATAAAGAAAAAGGTGAATTAAGACAAATTATAGAGTACACTTGATAATAGGAAAGAATTCAGGAAGTTCCCTTAAAATGGGTTCACTTATCGGGAAGTAATGAGAAGAGAATCAATTAAAAGCATGCATATCCCCAAAGAGAGTGATGAAAGAGTCATGGAAAATAAACTTGGAACAAATAAAAAACATTTAGAGTATTCAAAAGAAAATATTAGATAACATCATTTTGGTAGAAAGGTAGATAAGACAACCCGAAGGAATAAAAGAGGTTCAGGTAGAATTCTTTACGGATTATCAGCATGGTATCAGGAGTAATTGAGGGGGCTTAGTGAGAGATGAAATGGAATTATCATCACTTATACATAATGATGGAAGTATGGGTGAGGTGATAAATCATACTCCATAATTAATAATTACACACTACATGTCCTAACATAGTGAACAATCTTGAATAAGGGTGAAATTGAGATGATCCCTTACCTTAGGCCAGTTGGTACTCTCCACTTGATATTAATGACCTGAATAGTCAAATTAGGTTTATTAATCAATAGTTACAGAACCATATCAAAATGTAAAATATTATGTATATCATTTTTAAGTTCATTTATACCCATCTTGGTTGATTACGAGGTTCAATTTCATTGTTCAGTTCGGTTTGTTTAATTTGTTTTAATGATTTGTTCAATTGTATTTAGGTTCAAATAAATTGTATGATGAAAGTGGTTGTCCAGAATTGAAGTTATGACATTATTGGACATCCAGTAGGTTACATGGTTACAAAATTCACTTGGTTAATTAGATTGAAATAGAACCATTACATTAAACATTAATGATAAACACTTGAATTAATTTAGCGATTTTTCCCATAATTGACTTGTTTGGTATTATTGTTTTATATCATGAGTGTATGAGGATTACAGAACCTTAAATAGGAAATATAACATATATAATAATCTGTTTCAACCATAACATAATGGTTTCATGACCGGAATCAAAATGATAAGAGAATTTGAAAACACATTATCCATGATGTCAGTAATTTGACCTATCACGGACGATGTTTAATTCTAGAATGTGAGGGAGAGGTGGAGAATAATGATGCCTGAAATTTTCCATAAACATGATTAGAATCCAGAATATATGATATTATAGAGCTTTCAGGTCTTTTGTAAAAGGTAAGGGGAAGAGCGTATAAGGAAAGAAAGAAAATGAAAACAGAACACTTGAAAACAAAAGAGGGTTCTTGCCCTTTGATCTCCTCTCTTTGAGACTCCTCTTAGGGGCTTTGGTTTTGGTCTTATGGAATGAACAGAAAGCCTTGGACGTGGGGAAGGATATTGGGAGGGTATTTGGGCAGAAATTTGGCTAGGAACAAGGCTTTAGAGGTGTGAGGGAAAGAGGTAAGGAGAGGGGGTATTTATAGTGAGGGAGGAGATGGTTTTCCCAATTGTTTATTAAATAGTTTATTAATTTTCCTCAAAACAAGAAATAGTGATGATTCCTTGACCAAGAATAGTAAATTTAGCACGTGAATCCAAACAATTTGGGCTTACATCAGTAGAACATCATCATGACTTCATAATTAAGGTATTTTGCTTATTTTTGTGAATTATCGTATTTCACTATTCATCAAAATTTCAAGTATTTCAGAAAAATCCCAAAAATTATCCCCAACCATTTTTCAACATGTAGAAACCAAAAATGAAGTCTATTTTTCAAAAATAATTTTCTAAATATGATTATTTTAATATTTAATTAAAATAGTAATTTATTATCAAAACTAGTTTTAAAACATTCATTAACTCATTCTAAAATATAGTTATATCGTACTTCCAACATGAATATTTTTTTTATAACACCATAGGTGAGGTTATGATTCACTATGGTATATCATTATTTATAAGGGTATGTTACTATTCATTAGGGTAGGTTACTATTCATCAAAAATTATTTTTTTATTAGACTCCAAAAAACATCTCGAACACAACCGTGTATGCAAGATTTTAGAAATTCCAAACACAGAAGTGAAAAAATTATGTTTTAAGGTCACTTACCTCTTAGTAGTTCATAATTATTTGATTTTATGGAATATTTATAAGAAGTAAATTTCCATTAAAAACATTGGGTCGTTACATTCTTCCCCCCTTAATAAATTTCACCCTCAAAATTTTATTTTACATTCTAGGCAAAAAAACATATGTGCGTACTTTTCCTTCATTGATTCCTCCAGCTCCCATGTTGCTTCTTCAAACTTGTGGTTCCTCCACAACACTTTGAGAAGATGGGTTTTCTTGTTTCATAGAACCTTGTCTCTCTGATCCAGAATCTTTACTGGATGCTCCTCAAAGGAGAGATCATCTTCCAACTGCACCACCTCTAAGTTTAGTACATGTGAGGGATCAGGTATGTACTTCCTCAAGAGTGATACATGAAAAACATCATGAAATCAAGCCTTATTTGGTGGAATTGCAAGCTGATAGGCCACAGCTCCGATGCGGTCAAGGATCTCAAAGGGGTCAATATTCCTTGGGCTTAGCTTCCCTTTCTTCCCAAATCGCATGACTCTCTTCCATGGAGATATTTGAAGTAAGACTTTATCTCCAACGTCTAACTCCAAATCCATTAGACGGTTGTCATCATAGCTCTTTTTCCGACTTTGAGCAGCTTTGATGTTATTCTGGATGACTTGAACCTTCTCTGTCATCTCTTGAACAAGATCGGGTCCAAGTAGCTTTCTTTCTCCAGCTTCATCCCAACAGGCTGGAGTTCTACATCGCTTTCCATACAGAGCTTCATATGGAGCCATCTGAATACTCGAGTGGAAGATATTTTTGTATGATAACTCAACCAATGGGAGATGTTGATCCCATCCACCTTTGAATTCTAGAGAGCAGGCTCTAAGCATATCCTCAAGCATTTGAATAGTTCTTTCAAACTGGCCATCAGTTTTGGGGTGATAGGTTGTGATGAAATTTAATTCAGTACCTAAAACATGTTGAATACTCTCCCAGAATTTAGATATGACCCTTGGATCGCGGTCAGAGACAATTGAGAGGGGAACACCATGCAGTCTCACCACTTCACATATATCTTTGCAAGTTTTTCAAGCGAGAGATATTCCTGAATAGTGATGAAATGGGATGTCTTGGTGAATCGGTCAACCACAACCCATATTGCATTATTTCCCTTCGACGTCTTTAGGAGACCCATGACAAAGTCCATAGTAACATTTTCTCACTTCTACATGGGTATAGGCAATGGCTGCATCATAACTTTAGACTTTTTTCATTCAACTTTAACTTTCTGACATACCAAGCACCTTGATAATATTCCGCAATCTCCCTCTTCATGTTATCCCACCAGAAGTGTTCTCAGAGATCACGGTACATTTTGGTACTCCTAGGATGGATAGAAAAGGTCGATCTATGTGCATCATTCAACATCTCTTTCTTTATCTATGGATCAGATGGTACACATAATCATGTCCCAAATATTACAACTCCTTCCTCATCAATTTTGAAATCAAAGGATTTCCCATTTTTAACAACTTCCACCCTTTTCTAAATTTCAACATCCTTTCTTTGAGAAACCTTTATTTTCTTCAAGAGGGATAGTTGAGCAATCATTTGAGAAAGGATTGATGATGTTCCTCCCTTAATGATTCCCATGTCCATCCTTTTCAAATCTAAAAAGATCAGATCCTTTTCAATTCACATCATTGATAAAGATGCAAGATTCTTTCTACTTAGAGCATCTACCACCTTGTTTGCCTTAATGGGATGGTACTGGATTGAGCATTCATAATCCTTGATGAGATCTATCCATCTTCATTGGTTCATATTAATATATTTCTTTATAAATAGATACTTGAGACTCTTGTGGTCAGTATATATCTCACATTTCTCCCCATAGAGATAATGTCGCCAGATTTTCAAGGGAAAGACAACAGCCGATAACTCTAGGTCACGTGTTGGATAGTATTTTTCATTGATTTTCAGCTTCTTTGAGGCATAGTATATCACTTTATCATTTTGCATTATCACACAACCTAATCCCTTCTTATAAGATTCACTATACACCACAAAGAGTTCCCCACTGGTAGAGAGTGTGAGTACTAGCACAGTGATAAGCCTCTTTTTCAACTCCTTGAAACAGTCTTCACACTCCAGTGTCCAGAAAAACTTTACTCCTTTTCATGTCAGCTTGGTCATTGGGTTTGACAATCATGAAAAGTTCATCGTGAATCATTGATAATACCCAGCTAGACCCAAAAAGCTACGGATCTCTATTATAAAAGTTGGTCTGGGACACTCTTCAATTGCCTTCTTCTTGGAAGGGTCAACAAATATCCCTTTGCTGGTGATAACAGGCCCCAAGAATGATACTTCCTCCATCCAGAACTTAGATTTACTGTACTTTTCATACAACTTCTCTCTACGCAAAGTCTTTAACACAGTTTCTGAATTCTCCTCATGTTCCTCCTTTCTCTTGGAGTATATCATAATATCATCAATAAATACTACCACAAATTTGTCAAGGTAATCTCTAAAGACTCTATTCATTAAATCAATGAATATTGTTGGAGCATTAGTGAGTCTGAAGGTCATCACTATGAACTCATAGTGTCCATACCTCATTTGAAATGCAGTCTTGGGGATATCTTCCTTCCTCACCTTTAGTTGGTGATATCCTGACCGAAGGTCCACCTTAGAGAAATAACTAGCCCCACGTAGCTGATCGAACAGTCATCTATCCGAGGAAGGGGATACTTATTTTTTATTGTGATTTTATTGATCTCATGATAATCAATATAGAGGCACATTGATCCTTCCTTATTCTTGAAGAAGAGGACTGGAGCACCCCCACAGTGAAGCACTCGGGCGTATAAAACCCTTCTCTATATTCTCCTGTAACTGCTTCTTCAGCTCTTCCATATCTACGGTGGCCATTCTGTAAGGTGTCATTGAGATTGGCAGAGATCCAGGGATATTTTCAATTGAGAACTAAACCTCTCGGTCAGGAGGGAGACTAGACAACTCTTCTGGGAATACATCAATGTAATCCCTCATGATGGGCACATCTTCAAGCATGATTCTCTCCTTTGCCTCAATAATTTGAGCTAGATATGCATGCTCATAAGGAAGAAATATCCAAACATGAGATGAAGATTCTAAAGGAGACTCGTCTTCCTCCTTGCACTTGAAAAGAATCAAAGGATGCTTCGGCATGTGAAGGGTAATCTCCCTTTCCCAGTAGTTGATGTTCGCCTTGTACAAAGAGAGCCAATCCATGCCCAAGATGGTGTCAATTTCCACTAAAGGAAGTATGACAAGATTTAATGGGCGGTTCAGTACACAAACATTAACTAGGGAGGAGTTATAAACCATGGATGAAATAATTTCCCCATTCCCTATTATCAAAGATAACTTTTCCTCCAAATTTTGAGGTGGTGCTTGAATAGTTCTACTAAACTTGCAAGATGTGAAAGAATGTGTAGAACCAGAATCAAATAGTACGTTCACTATTGTTGAATGAATAACAAGTGTACCTGTCACCACATCATTTTCCGGCTCCACCTCAGCAGTAGTGAAAGCATAATCCCTTCCTTGTTTCCTTGGAGGTGGTTGTTGTTTGCCTCCGACAACCCTCGGCTTAGGGAAATTGTTCGCATAATGCCCAAGCTCCCTATAGTTATAACACTGCACTGTAGGCTGAGTGTTGATTTGAACCTTCCTTTCTTATTCAAAATTAGCGGGATTTTTCATATACCTTCGATAGTTCTTGGCCAGATGACCAAACTTTCCACATTTTAAGCAATTCTTGGTTCACTTTAGACAGTTACCAAGATGCTTCTTCCCGCAATTCTTGCAAAGGTTAAATTTGGGATTATTCCCATCATGCGATTTGTTTGATGGACCACCCGTGTTGTTTTCCATCTTCCACTTCTTGTCGCTGGGCCCATGAGACCATTGAGAATCTCTAATCTCCATTTCAACCTTAAGGGCAGAACGAACAATCTCCTCATAGCTTTCGAAGACTCGAATCGCCAGCACTTTTTGTAGACTCAGCTTTAGTCCACTAAAGAAGCAATCCACCTTTCTTTCGGTGTTCATGAAAAAGCCATAGGCATACATTGCGAGCCCGGTAAAGTTTGCTTCATACGCCCCGATAGACTCATCTTCCTTTTGCTTGAGTCCAAGAAATTCTCTTTCCATCTTGAGACGGAGGGTTTGAGGAAAAAATTTGTTGAAAAACATCCTCTTGAATTCCTCCCAATCTATAGAATCGATTTCCTCTTGGTACATTGTATTCTTGAACATTTTCCACCACTGATCATCTTCCCCATCAAAATGATAGACTGCCAGTACCACCTTCTCTTCTTCCGAGCACTGGAGGACGGTGAATATCTTTTCAATGGAGTTAATCCATTGTTCCGCGAGGATGGGATCAGAAGATCTACTAAACATGGGAGGCCTTTTTCGCATGAAGGATTCTATGGAAACTTTCTCTTTCCTTGGAGGAGGGGTACGTTCCACCTGATTCAAGTTATTATTCATAACTCGTGTCAGCTGAGAAAGTACTGCCATGAATTTTCGAGCACCCGCTTCCATCACATCAGGCATTTCATTAGGGAAATAATCACATTTCCTAACACATTGGTTATTGGAATTTGTTCTTCTATTTACCGCCATTAACTAAGAAAAAGAACATTTAATTAGATGTCTTGAATACTTATCTATTGAGAATAGAAAAGAAACTTTGAACATCAAAGGATAAACTTATAAAGAATAAGTACATTCTGACTTGTGATTCCTTAGGATTATATCTAGGTTATCCTCAATCTATTTCTTAACTTATATTCTTATGGCCTCTTTCCCCGAATAATGGTTTGTACTAAGCTCGTGAATCTACCAAAAAATATCCCCTGGGAGTGTCGTAACCAAGATTTTAGCAAGGCCTATTGTCATGCACCAGTTTCTGTTTGAGTCTATCTCAAAGCGGTGTTTTCAGGTTTTACCCCAAGGATACATCTTTTCCAGATCCACCTCTACCTTCTTGTATCCAGACAGGGATGTATTTTCTTGATAAACCACTTACTCAATACTCACCAAAATTTGGGAATGTTTTCTAATACTTAGTCTCATACTTAAGGTTCTCACTAAGGATATCTATTCCTAATCTCCAAAAATAACTAGACCATCCTATGATACCAACTATAGAAACCCTATACTTTTACACATAACATTTCATGATTTTAAACATAATTCATCATTAGGGTACAAGCCAAGGATCGTTAAGTCTAGTGTGTTGGAAGACTTGGTACATATAACAAAAAACATGGGAAAAAACACTACTTTATTTAATATTAATAATGAGCTCTTAACTTCCATTGAGCCCTTAGATCTTAATAGGGTACCCTGGGGAACACATGAACAAAAGTATGAGCTAAAAATCCCAGTAAGGGAACGTACATAAGAATAAACTTTATGCACATGAGTTAGGAGGCTTGACATAATGATATTGGAAGCATGGAAAATATGGAATCATAACATACAAAAATGGGATCCTAAAAACCTGGGATAAAATAATAATGCGATCATATAAGTATGAGATTATATAAGAATAGTTTCACAGAGAGGTGGCAGAAACTTTAAACAAGACTTTAGTATGAGTCAAGGAAAACAACCAACCTCGTTTCCCATAGTAGCACAAGCCAAGGCTAACCGCCCGGACCGTTTTCCCATAATCTTCTCATGAGACATTAACTTTACCCAATGCATTGGAGCGCTATCTGGGCGCACCCATCTATGCTTATTCATTTATATTATTTCCACATAAAGAACCTCAATCATACATAAACATAAGAGTACCGAAGGAATGAAATGGGCACACAATCACGGTATGAAGCATAATAAAAAGGGGCGTAACATACAAGCATACATGAAATAAAGGAATTAAATCATAAATAGAAATTAATAATGTATAAATTCATAAATCACGACAAGAGATAACAAACTTAAGTGATAACATGTAAAAAATAGTTTTTAGGAATCTTTGAGTAAAAACATTTTAGTGTGGTTTAAGAAAACATCGAATATCTCTTAAAACGAAAAGCGGCATAATAGATTTTTTATAAAACCAGAAGTAAACCAGGATGGTTTTCAAAATAAAAAGTCTTATTTTATAAAGACAAAGGTGACTTAAAATAGATTATAAAGTACACTTGATAATAGGAAAGAATTCAGGAAGTTCCCTTAAAACGGGTTCACTTATCGGGAAGTAATGAGAAGAGAATCACTTAAAAGCATGCATATCCCCAAAGAGAGTGATGAAAGAGTCTTGATAAATAAACTTGGAACATGTAGACAAAATTTAGATTATTCACAAGAAAAGATAAGATAACATCATTTTCATAGAAAGGTAGATAATACAACCCGAAAGAATAAAAGTGGTTCGGGTAGAATTCTTTACGGATTATCGGCATGGTATCGGGAGTAATTGAGGGGGCATAGTGAGAGAGGAAAGGGAATTATCATCAAATATACATAACGATGGAGGTATGGGGGAGGTGTGAAATCATACTCCATAATTAATAATTACACACAATATGTCCTAACATAGTGAACAATCTTGAATAAGGGTGAAATTGAGAGGATCCCTTACCTTAGGCCCATTGGTGTTCTCCACATGATATTAATGACCTGAATAGTAAAATTAGGTTTATTAATCAATATTTCCGGAACCATATCTAAAATTAAAATATTAATTATAACCTTTTTAAGTTCATTTATACCCATCTTGGTTTATTACGAGGTTCAATTTCATTGTTCGGGTCCGTTTGTTTCATTTGTTTTAATGATCGGTTCAATTGTATTTAGGTTCAAATAAATTGTAAGATGAAAGTGGTTGTCCAGAATTTAAGTTATAAAATAATTGGACGTTCATTAAGTTACATGTTTACAAAATTCATTTGGTAAATTAGAGTGAAAGATAACCTTTACATTAAACATTGATGATAAACACTTGAATTATTTTTAACGATTTTTCCCATAATTGACTTGTTTTGTATTATTGTTTTATATCATGAGTGTATGAGGATTAAAGAACCTTAAATAGGACATATAACATATATAATAATCTTTTTCAACCATAACATAAATGGTTTCATGACCAGAATCAAAATTATAAGAGAATTTGAAAACACATTATCCATGATGTCGGTAATTTAACCCATCACGGACAATGTTTAATTCTAGAACGTGAGGGAGAGGAGGAGAAGTATGATGCCTTAAATTTTCCATAAACATGATTATCATCCAGAATATATGATATTCTAGAGCTTTCATGCCTTTTGGAAAAGGTAAGGGGAAGAGGGTATAAGGAAAGAAAGAAAATGAAAACAAAACACTTGAAAACAAAAGAGGGTTCTTACCCTTTGATCTCCTCTCTTTGAGACTCCTCTTAGGGGCTTTGGTTTTGGCCTTTTGGAAAGACCATAAAGACTTGGACGTGGGTAAGGATCTTGGGAGGGTATTTGGGAAGAAATTTGGCTAGGTACAAGGCTTGAGAGGTGTGATGGAAAGAGGTAAGGAGAGGGGGTATTTATAGTGAGGGAGGAGAGGGTTTTCCCAATTGTTTATTCAATAGTTTATTAATTTCCCTCAATACAAGAAATAGTGATGATTCATTGACCAAAAATTGTAAATTTAGCATGTGAATCCGAACCAATTGGTCTTAAATCATCTGAACATCATCATGACTTCATAATTAAGGTATTTTTCTTATTTTTGTGAATCATCGTATTTCACTATTCATCAAAATTTCAAGTATTTCAGAAAAATCCAAAATATTCTCCCTAACCATTTTTCGACGTGTAGAATCCAAAAATGAAGTCCATTTTTCAAAAATAATTTTATAAATATGATTATTTGAATATTTAATTAAAATAATAATTTATTATCAAAACCAGTTGTAAAACATTCATTAACTCATTCTAAAATATAGGTATATCATACTTCCAACTTCAATATTATATTTATACCACCATAGGTGAGGTTACTATTCACTATGGTATATCACTATTCATAAGGGTATGTTACTATTCATTAGGGTAGGTTACTATTCACCAAAAATTATTTTTTTTGTTAGACTCCAAAAAACATCTTGAACACAACCGTGTATGCCGGATTTTTGAAATTCCAAACACAGAAGTGACAAACTTATGTTTAAAGGTCACTTATCACTTAGTAGTTCATTATTATATGATTTTATGGAATATTTATAAGAAGGATATTTCCATTAAAAACATTGGGTCGTTACAAAATCACATGACCCCATGAGCATCATGTGAAGGGGCCATTTTCATTATGTAATATTCTAATTGATCAGATGAAATCTATAGGATGAGTAATCTTGATAACATGAAGGTTTCCAGATGATCCTGGATTTTCACACGAAGCCCCTTCGACATGTCCTTCTGATCATGTTACATGTTTATTGATGAATGTATTCATATCACTCAAGGGAATAAAATAATAAAATATAAAAATAATGGCATGCTTATGTGAATGAGAGTTACACTATTTTTTATAAAAATGAATTATGTGCAATAAATTATTAGATTAATCAACACATGAAGGCCCTTAAACGAGAAAATATGACGTCACAAAGGGCCCGATACACACCAACATGATCTTACGAAGGATAAAAATCATAAATCCTCAATCATTATAAGGACACATGGAACGTCAATTAATCGTTTTAAGTCAATAAAATAAGTACATTCGATCATGAGATGTATTTATTAACAAACATCTAAAAATCACCCATAGAGATCATGTGGAAAAAATATAAAAAATTTGGGATAGTTATGTGAGAGGAGTTACACTTTTTTATATGAAGTATTAATGTGCTCCATGTGATCAGTTCATTGATCATGTGAAGTCCCTCTAACACGCCATATTGATCTCAAAAATGGCTCAATACATGATGACCAGATCTTGTGAATACCCTTTAGCATGTAAACGCATTCAGGTGAAGAATATAATACATATGGATTTGATTACATGAAATTTGTTTTTATATCCCATATTTATCATTAGAAATACCTTTTTAAATCCTAGGGCTAATGAAAGATGGTAATAATGGAGTCATGAGGTCACTATTTATCACATGACACATAGATGATGTCATTGATGACATGAGGGGGAACCATGAAAATCTAGTAATACCTTATACGAATGTTCCCTCTACCAAACCTAGAAAATATCCAAGAGTCGAGTCCCATATAATGATATATTGATTTGGTATGGTGGTGATTATAAAATCACCCATTAACACCTATAAAAAACATAGAGGCAAGAGAAATTTTCTTAGATTGAATGATCATGTGATCTCAAGATTTTTCCATCTGAAAAAGTTAGTTTCAAAACATAATGACTTAATAGATATTCATATTCACTTAATGTGATCATTTCATTATTCATATGAAGGATCTTTTTCATTTCAACTTAATCATGAAAAGGTCCTTTTGTAGGTTGGATCGATCATGAAATTCCTTGGTAATAAAATACCTAACCTATTTTGTGAAGTTCAGGAAAAGGAAGCTAACATTTATGGATGCTTCATATGAATTCAGATAAACAGTTTTTCACATGAAGGACATGAGCACCATGTGTGATCAGTTCTATGGTCATGCAATGATATATTGCACATGACATCATGGATCACACCACAAACCCCATACAAGTATGTCAGGTTCATGTAACTTCTACAATCATTACATATATCATCATATGATAGCCCTTGGACATATCCATTGGTTTATTAGAGTCCTCTACATGTCATCTTGGTTCCAGAAAATCCCATGGACATGTGAGCTAGATTCATGTGAAATCCTCAATCATGTTAGTTTTATCATGAGATAGACTTTATAAAAGTGATTAGGTTCACATCAAAGGCCATGAACATGTCATCTATGATCATGGAAAGCACATCATACATGTATTCTTTTTCACATGAATTCTCCCTAACATGTGAGTTTAAATCATGTAATGACCCACCGACATGTCAATAATGTTTGGAAGACACCATTTGATGTGTCAAACATATCATAATGAAAACCCTTTATTAGTCACCATTTCATAAATAAACCCTCAGATGTTTTAACCATGTTAGGAATACACCCATTGATGGGTAAACCATGTTAGACAAACACCCTCTTATGTGTCGACCATGTTTGGATGACACCCTCTGACATGTCAACATGTCAAGAACACACCCTCTAACATGTAAACCATGTCAGGAAGACACCCATTGACATTCCATCATGTTATATAAACACTAGATGACATGTAGACCATGTCATGTAGACACCCCATGAACTATCCAGCTTTGATATGTCATCCTTTTCAGAAAGACACCCTCTTATGTGTCAACTGTGTCAGAAATACATTCACTGGCATGCCAAACATGTCAGGAAGACACCCTACCACATGTTGACCATGTCAGGAAGACACCCTCTAATGTTTCATCCATGTTAGTTATAAACCATTGTGTCATTTAAACTATTTCATGAAGACACCCTTCGATGTGTAAACCATGTCAGGAATACACCCTCGAACATTTCAATCTTGTAAACCCTCCATCCTCAAACATTTTGGTAATCTCATAAATACATCCTTATACATGTAAA
Organism: Viscum album; assembly: GCA_963277665.1. Classification (NCBI taxonomy): domain Eukaryota; kingdom Viridiplantae; phylum Streptophyta; class Magnoliopsida; order Santalales; family Viscaceae; genus Viscum; species Viscum album. The sequence continues at coordinate 1,160,344,174 of OY728126.1, forward strand.
TTGAACACAATGGACATGTCATCTTATCTTATCAGGAAAACTTAGACATGTACCCTCAAACTGTGTGAACCCCCAACCATGAGCCCTTGGTCGAGCATTCCCCTTTCAACTGGGATGTTTTCATAATGGACTATGTTTATGCACTCATGAAAAACTATTGATAATATAGGATCCTCATTCCATAAGAACATACTCATTTGACCCCTCATTTTCCCAACCCACTATCTATTAGAGGATAACAGGTGGATATATTTTATGGGCATCGACCATAGTTCAAGTTCCCTTACAATCTATTTACTCTACTTTATAGAACCGACATCCTACGGGTCTAATATCCTTTCTTATTCATAAATGATTAAGGAAATGTAAATAATATATAAACACTCTAATTATAACTTTATTTTGGATACAAATGATTCATTAATTAGGCTTGAGATCTATATCAACTACTTTTTTAGGGTTATATGAATGCGTTAGTCCTGTATCCTTGTGTAGTGAACCCAATCACTTGGTTTCTCTTGTTTCTCACACCGAGCATGAATCACATGATCTTTTGGATTTGAAATGATCATGTAAATAGCATCAATTTTTTTTTACCAATAATAAGGTAGACCTTAGTGTGTAATAAACATTCATTAATATGGTAAAAATTCCTCCTTACATGGGTATCCACCTTAGTGTATGTCCCTATGTAATTTCTATATTGATACACTCTAGGGAAATTCCCTTCATGATTATTAATTATCTGTACCCAAACATTAGTGGGTTTTTGAAAGAATTAACTTATAATAACCCATTATTTTCAAACATGAATATTATATCTTTTTAGGTAAATATTCATTATATTAAAAAAACACATGACCATAGATCATAATAGTTTAGTTTTTATAAAAACATGAGGCACATTCTTCTAATTTTGTCAAATATCTTCAAAATATACCATAAATTTCTTCCCCTTTAATACTCATAATTAAAACCATTATTTTAACATACAGAATGAAAAATTAATAAATGATGAGCTCAGATACTTAGTGAGGGTAAATATAGAAGATACGTAAGCATAACATGAGCATAAGTGTATGAAAACATGAGTGTAAACTTTTAAGATCAAAATGTGGATATCAAATATCATATACATGATTCATGGAATAAATATTGGATATTAATAAGACATGAATCATAAGATAATCAAATAAAATGATCCATGAGAATATAATAATTTTCATAAGACATTGAATTTGCGTCATACACATAAGCTTAGTATGTCTTATATCAATGAAACCTAAAAAGAAATATATAGTATGATCGGAATGGACTAATTACTTGTGGAACTACATCATGCTTGGGATGACCACCCATGTACCTTATTGGTAGAGGCTTAGGATGACCTCCCATATGACCTCCTGTTTCGAGCTTACGATTACCTCTATTTTACCCTCTTGTTGCAGGATTATAATAACCTCCTGTGTACCCTTTGAGCCCATTAAACTATTATCATTACCCAATTAATTAGAGGAATATATAGTTCCCACCCATAAAATAATGATAAATATATATATCTGTTCCATATGATCATAGATGGTTCATCAAATCAGAACCCATATAATGAAATGAGTTTCATAAACACTTCATCAAGCATAACTCATGGAAAATAAATAGGTTCCATGAATATCATTCCATAATAAACATAAACTATTAAGATAAAGAAGAAGAATTTTATAACTGGTTCATATCCATAATAAATCCTAATTAACAACAATATAATTCATCTTAGATGGAAATACTATTTTTTGAAAGATCATAGGAAATAATTCCCGAGGAAAATATCATTTCCCTTATGAAATAATTTTTTTCTCTTAAGGGCCATGAAATTATAAAGAAAGTCTTTTTATTTGAAAATAAACATTTAATATTGTAAAGTAATATTCAAATAATTTAAGAATCATGATGTTGGGTAAATATGATCATGCCTTATATGTAAAATACATTACATCCATATTTTTATTGGAAAATTCATAAAGTACCATGTTTGGAAAAATAAAAAAAACAACTTTCAAACCAATTTATAAAAAGATTAAAATGGGTAAAAAGTATTTAAAAAGTTTTAGGATAAAATTAAAAACATTTCTGATTTTTTTTATAAAACATGGAAATGTAATTAAAATGTTCCCTAATAGAGACATAAACGTAAATACTCTCAAACAATAATCATATTGTGAAACAATCCTTACCGCTTTATAATCAGTAGAATCGTATGACCCTTGAAAGAAAGAAAATTATATAGTTATTAAAATGATATAATAATCATAATATTATTCATAAAATACATTCATGGGTTGTATATAAACTACACAAAATAAACAAGTCGCGTATAAGGCATGTGTCCCACATAAATAAATGTGAGTTAGAAATCCCTTACCTTATGTCTTGACTCTCATCATACTCATGAAAAACTATTTTATAATAAATATAATTTTATTATACATGTACTAAATAACCTGATTAATTATATAATACCATATATTATTTAATTATGACTTTATATTACTCACTTATTGACAACTTCATGTAAAAGTTTTATCTCATGTAATAACCTCTTTGTATTTAATACATGTTTTGATTGGTTGTCCATGGTCCTTACACATAGAACATGATTTCATTATATAAAGAATGATAACCATGATATATATATATATCATATATATTATTTATATATTTATTTTTTGGTTATCTGTAATATATATAATTAGAAAACTGAATGCACCTTTCATGGAGATGGTAGTTCGTACATACGCGTGAACATTGTTTCCATTTCATGTAGTATTGAATGAAAGAAAGTATATGAAATATATGTATACATATAAATATATTATAATTACTCTAGAAATATTATTTTAATTTTTTCATATAATTTTACTTATCCCATCCTTATTGCATCCCATGTATATTATGAATGAATCAACTTTCATTGAGGAGGCAATAATCTATAGATCCACAGACAATGTCATCATAGTTCCACAAAATGGATGGAATAGATTTATGTGTTATATAATAATTAAAAAAGAATAAATAAATCATAAATACCATATAAAAATATAAATTACATCATTATTTCCAACCTTTAAAGGTGGAAATTCAAGAACGAATGACATTGGTACATGAGGCATTAGTCCAATGAACACAAGAATGATGATTGTGTGTCTTATTTGATGGAAGTGTGTGTGAGTGTACATATAACAATTAATATAAAAAAAATATTAGTATATTTATGATATATAAATCATTACATAAAAATTAAATATAAATAATATTAGGGGTTTAAGGAAGAAATGAAACAAAATCATTTTTTGATGAACGTTTTCTCTTCTTTGGGTATCTCTTTTTGATTTGCACTAAAAGGAATTTATGAAAATATAAGATACTATAATGTTTAAAATACATCAAAAAATATATTTTAAAAATCTTTTGGTGTTATATTAAACATTATAATTTTGATTAACCCTTAGTTGCGAAATTTTAATTTTAACTATGGTAACATATATTTTAATATTAATGGGACATAATTTTTCTATATATAGTATAAATTGGACTATAATGTGACCATGTATTATATTTTAGACCATATAACATCTAATTTTTCCTTATTTAATGTTTTTATGATTTATAAATAATTTAATAATATATTATTTTCATAAAATAAAATAAGTGTCAATTTTGAAACTATTCATTACTTTGACCATAAGAAAATCAATATTACAAGATAACATCAACCAAATTATTTTAAGACACCCATAAAATTTTATATTCACCTATAGAATTCTTGTATCAACTTAATAAATTCAAATTATTTTTATTTTTATTTTTCTCACATCATTTAATTGATTGTCTCATTAATTGAATACTTACTACATCGTCTTTTTCTAATTATTTAGGATTATTATTTATTAGATTAAAATTAAAACTCAATTTATAGGATGTATATAAATATTTTATATTTCATAATATTATATATAGATTATAATATCTTCTATTTAACTCCATATTAAAAATATTATAATTATTCAAAGTAAGAGTGTTACATTTTGCCACTCTCTTTGATTTTAATAATATCCAAGACCTTTTCTTAGTTAAGTTTCCATTAAATTATTAAATTTAGATTATTTTTTGAAATAATATTATCCAATAATTCTTGGTAATGTTTTCATTTCATTTTATATTCCTTATCACATTTTTTTATTTTAATTACCCAATTTTTTGTTTTCTATGGTAATAAAAATTGCCGAAGTTACTATTCATAATGGAAAAAAATAAAAGGGACCTATTTACTAATTTTAATCCTTATAATTAGAATTTTTTGATCCATATTTAATAATTCCAAACCCAAAATTTTCTAAAATTAATTTAAAATTAATCACATTGACTGAACAAGAAAACATGTTTTTGAAGTGGAAACATCCAAATAATGGAAAGTTTTTATAACCAAATTTAATGTGAAATTGATTTTAATGACCTGTATTATATTAAAAAATAAAAATTTGGTCTAAGTATACTTTAAAACCAATAAAATATATAATTTAAAACAATAATCTATTTTGATGAAAAATTTGATTTCAATTAAAATATATTATTTTTCATTATTCATCAAATCATCAAGCTTATTAGAAAAATTTTAAAATTTCAACCAAAGTAAATTTTTATAATACTATTCTAATTAAGAAGATCATTTTTTCAAATAAATTTTAAAAAAGTTTCAAAAACTATATTTAAAACATGTAATCCATCAAAAGGTGGTAAAACTGCCTTTTTAGAAAAATACTTCTTTTATCTGTAAAATTGGATTTGTTATTATATAAAGTCTAGAAAAAAAATAATATGAATGTTCAAAATTATATTTAATAAAATATATATATCTATAATTAATAAAATACAATGATATTTATTTTTTATTTATTGGTATAAAAAATACTTCTGTACATTTAAAAATATTTTGTGAAAAAAATTTCCTTTTATTTTAAAAAAGGTTATGAATTAATTTATAATTAATTGGTCAAATAATTATATGTAAACCATAATTTAATAATAAATTTAATCATGTTAATACATATCATTATAATTTATAGGTTATAATTTTCTTGTTTAAATTGGTATAATGATAAAAAGATGTTTTGCAGAAACTCGGTGTTGTATATTACACAAGCTAAGTAAGTGTTGCGTGGAACACAAGAAATAAAATAAATTTAAAAAATTATTTTTCGAAAAAAATATGGTGTTACATTCTACATCCCTTAAAATCAATATCTCTATAGAAATTCATCAGGTTAATCAATGTTTTAATACATAAAAGATACTTTCATAAATGACCCAAATAAAAAAATGAAATAGGAAAACATCCTTTTAAAAAATCGAATGTTAGAAACTTAATGGTTACAAAAAGTAACTCATAACTATGTTTCCATAAATGATAACATAGGTGGAAAATAAAAACATTAACATATAATAGAGAGAACTATATATTAAGTTCTAAAGGATATTGATAGGGAATATGATAATTAGAAGGTTAATGACCACAAAATCGTAGACCAAATAGGGCTTCAAAAGTTCATTGATATCTCAGAAAAATACTATAATAGAAAAAACAATTATTTAAAAATAATTCGAGTAGAAATAATTACATGGTATAATATCCTAAGTATAATCTCACTCTTTGGTTGTACCTTGATCAATATCCGATTCATTTCATACTCTAAGAAATGAAGATGAAATTGTAACACTGAAAAAATAGTGGTTCATAAGATCTATAATAGGATAAAAATTCATCCCTTATATTTTTATTTATCATCATGAAAAAATCATTGTCACATGTTATCTAATATTCACAAATCCTAAAATGTAAAGATAATACATCAATCACTAAAACCTCATCTTAATTTTAACATAAAATCATGGATAAATTGTTAACGTAATACCCATTATGAAATATTAATGTCCATAAATTTAGAAATAAGGCCAGTAAATTTCTCAAAAAATATATTAGCGTTAATCCACCAATTATCATAATGTATCTCTTTTTTCACATACCAAACACGTAAATAACATCATCATCTATTGTTGTTAAACATGTTAATTACCATAAATCATTATTTAAAACATGAATTATTTCTCATTCCATGGATTATGTGATAAATTCATTATGTCCAAAAAATGTATTAAAATCCATCCATGAGATCATAAACCAAATTGTCAACAAATCCTTGATCAGTTGAAAGGTAATCAGTACCATCCCAATTAATTATTCATATCTGATTTATCATTATCCAAACAACATTATCTAATCATTATGAACATATTAAGGGTTATATTTCTTTTAATATTGTGTTTCTCATGAATTTAACATTGCCACTGAATCGCTTTTCTATGTCTTCATCACCATTCAGCATATCCTATTCAATCCTTAATGTTAATCTTATACTGAAAATACTAATATATCTCATAATATCATAATTCCAAAATATATGCACTTCAATCATTAATCTTTATTCTTAATCTATTACACATGCTTCATCACCTTTATATTTTCTCAAATATGTAATATCAATAAAGACTTAATGTTTCTAAAAATAAATCTATTCATGTTTCTTATTTTTAATACAAAAAATATTGTTAGAGCATCCCATACCTTTTCCATGTCATTTGTGGTCTCTTTGTCCTCAATATCATAACCTATACTCATAACACCTTTCATATTCTCTTAATGAGATTTCCACATAGGATATATATTTTTATAATTCTCATACTTTCCACATATAAAACATTAAATTTTAACCTTGTACCTTCTAGTTCCCTGTATTCACTAAGACCAGAAAGCATAGTGTAAGAAACAATTATCATAGAAGAAAAAACAAATAATCAAAATATATTACGTATAGTGTTCCTAAATCATGACACCTACTTTTAAATCTATTACACCCAAGGCTTATCTTTACATAAAACCCTAGAAATATCATTATAAATATCCTATGGTATCTCACTAAAGGTTTATCAATGTAGTATCCAAAGTTTGAATAAATCTTTTATCAGACACCATTTATAATAACTCCAGCTTTTCAAACATGGATATTACATCCTTTTATATTGTTTGTTATTAATTACATTAAAAAAACACACTCCCAAGTTCCATAATAGTTTAGTGCCTTTTAATCATGAAATTCATTATTTTAGTATGGTTAATGATCATAAACAAATACCATAAATATCTTCCCCATTAGTACTATTACAGAAATCCATTCTTTATAACCTAATGAATGGAAACATAAGCAAGGGTGAGCTCCAATACTCAGTAAGGGTATACATGGAAGATATCTCAGTATAACATGATAATATGTGTATAAAAACGTGATCATAACATTTTGGTATCAAAACCTACATATTTTTTATCATATATAAGAGTCATGAAATAATGATTGGTATTTAATATGACATAAATCATAATATAATCAAATACCATGAGACATGCTAGTATAACAATGGCATAAGACAAGGAATTTTTGGCCTATAAATAAGCTTATAATAATTTATTTTAATGATACCCACAAATATATTCATAGTATGTTGGTCTTGGAAAATAACCCATGTACCAACGTGGGGGTTGGGACGACCTCTTGTGTACATAGTTTTTTGTTTATGATGACCTCTTATGTATCCTCTTGTTATAGGATTAGGATGACATCTCATGTACCCTCTTATTGTGGTATTAGGACGACATCTCAGGTACCCTTTGTGATAATTTAAAATTTATCATTACCCAATTATTTTGAGGTAGATATATGTCTAACCAATCACATAATAAAAACTATACATATGTGTTCCACCAAACCATACATGATTCATCACATTATAACCCTTATAGTTGAAATGAGATTCATAAACACTTCATAATAACATAACTCGTGGAAAAGAAATATATTCGATAAATGTCATTTCATCATAAAAAACAATATATATAAAGAAAAATAATGATATCCATGGGTAATATCCCTATTAAATTATAATTAACATCAATAAAATTAATCCTAGATGGAAAAATTATTTTTGTAAAGATCACTTGATGAAATTCATAAAAAAATCTCATTTCCCTTATAAAATCATTTTTGTTTCTTTTAAGAGTCTTGAAATTAAAAGGGATGAAATTTTATTTCCAAATAAATTTTTAAAATTATAATTTAATATTCAAATCTTTTATGTGTTATGATGGTGGAAAAATATATCCATACCTTATAAGATAAAAAACATTTGTTTCATATTTTTTTCAAAATAGTCATAAAGTAACTCATTTAGAAAAAAACAAATTTTTTCATTTAAAACCCATTTATAAAATTTATAACATAAGTAAAAAATATATAAATAATTTTAGGATAATAGTGCAAACCTATTTGAAAACATTTTTATAACACATGTACATGGATGAACTATGTTCCCCAATGGAGACCTAAACTTAAAATATCTAAAATAATAATGATATTGTGAAATAACCCAAAACACTCCCTAATTTATAAAATTGTATTCCACATGAAATAATGAAAATTATATGGATATTAAAATTAAATAATATACCTAAATATAGTCACAAAAAATATTTATTGGTAGTATATACACAACACAAAAAAACAAGTACTGTATAAGACATGTGTCCCATGGAAATAAAATTGAGAAAAAAATACCTTACCTTATGTATTGACTCTCGTTGTACTCATGAAAAACTCATGAATAATAAATATATGTTTATTATACTTATATTAAATAAGAATATTCAGTTATATTATACCATATATGAATTACTTATTAATTTGTATTACTCACTTATTAAAAATTGTATGTTAAAGTTATGTCTTGGGTAATAACTGATTTGTTTTTCATACGTGTTTTGACTTATTATCCTTGGTTATTATAATTATAACATGAGATAATTATCAATAGAATGGTAACCATGATATAAATATCATATATAATTATTATAAAAGTAATTACATTTATATACAAAATATATTAATAGAAAATGGAATACACAATTCATAGAGATGGTAGGTGGTACGTATGTATGAACGCTATTTCAATTCCATATCATATTCAATGAAAGTTAATAAAATATATGTTTTTATATAATATATAATTAAATTATAATTATTATTTCATATATTTCATATACCTTCACAAAACCCATCCTTAATAAATTATCTGTAATGTGTTAACGAATCACATCGCTTTGAGGAGGCGGTAGTCCACACAACTACAAACAAAGTTCTCATATTTACAAAAAAAATAAAGTATTTTGGTATTTTTTATTTAATAATTAATGAATAGTATACCATAAATATCATATGTATATAATATAAAAATATAAATTACATCATTATTTCCAAATATAGAAATTAAAAAACGAGCGACATTGGTTTGTGAGGTGGTAGTCTGTTGTACACACGAACGATAATTTTGTATCCCATTTTATGGAAGTGTGTGTTATTGTATGTATAAACCTTAATATAAAAACATATAAATATATTTATTATCATGATGTTATTATATATACATGAAATAAAAAATATTGAAGGATTTTATGGAAGAAATAAAACAAAAATGTATGTTGCTGAATGTTAACTCTTCTTTGGGTATCTCCTTTTGATTTTCACAAAAGGACTTCTTTGGTTGGATTTATGACCAAATTAAGAATTATAGGATGAAGGGAGGGAATTTTTTAAGATATTTTTATAGTTTTTTTCTAAATAGAATCAGTTTTGAACTATGAATAAAATATAAGATGAGGATCCCTTTTATAAGAGAGGGGAGGGGTTCTTTTGTAATTTCTCAAAAGATTAATTTATAAAAAATTAAGTCTTAACAAAAATAACACCAAAAATGTCAATTTATTTTAATATAAGATATTAAAATTTTATAATAAGATAAACAAATAAATTTTATTCATGTTTTCGGGTTATATTAAACCTTATCATGTTGATTAAACATTAGTTAAGATTTCTTAATTTTAACTATGGTAAAAAAAAATTTAAAACAAAGAGGATGTAATTTTAACTTATAAAGTCTAAATGGGACCATAAATGGAAATTTTATTACATTTGAGACCATGAAATATCCCATTTTTCCTTAGATAATATTTTTAGGATTTATAAATATTTTAATAAAATATTGGTTTCATAAAATATCATAAGTGTCAATTTTGACAATATTCATTACATTGACATTAAGGAAATAAAAAAAGATAAATTTAAACCAATTAATTTAATATACCCCTATAGTTTAAAATTCACCTATAATATTATTGGATCACCTTAATTAAGTTATATTATATTTATTTTAATTTTTATAATATCATTTAATTGATTGTTTCATAAATTGAGTAATTACCACATGATCATTTTCTAATTATTTATTATAATTATTCCTCCACAAAAAAATTAAAAATAAATATTTATGATATAGATAAAAAATTTATATTTAAAAATTATATATATAGTCAATAATTTCTTATATTTAACCCCATATTAAGAATATTAGACTTATTAAAATTAAGAGTGCAACATTTTGTCCCTATTTTGACTTTAATAATATCCAAGTAATTTCCAGAAACAAGTATAATTTAAAATTTTTTATTTAGATAATTATGTTTATGGGTCAAATTAATTTAATCTACTAAATTTTGGTAAAGTTTTAGGGTTATTTTATAGACCTCGTCACTTTATTTTTAAATTAAATTAACCAATTTTGTCTTTACCTTCGTAAGAAAAATTATCAAAGTTACTATTCATATCATCCAAAACTAAAATGTAAACATTTAATAAATTTGTAACTAATGATTCCATATATTTAAACCATTTTTCATAATTCAAAACATAAAAAATTATAAAATTAGTCCCATTGACGGAATGATAAAGTTGGATTTTTAAGTGAAAACGTCCAAAAGATTGAAATGTTTTAATATCCAAATTAAATGTGAAATTGATTTCACTAAAATAAATTGGTCTAAATGATAAAAAAATTATTTAAATATAATATAAACCCAATAACATATATAATTTATTACTATGAATTATTTTGATGAAGAATATTTTATCAATTAAAATTGAGTATTTTTTAATATTCATCAAAACATGAAATCAATCAGAAAAATAAAAAAATAAACCAAGGTAAATTTTGATACTCCAATTATAAATAATTAGTTTATTTTTTCAAATATTATTTATAAAAGTGTATAAAACTATATTAAGACAAATGTTCCATCAAAATTCAGTGAAACTTCCTTTTTAGAAAAATACTTCTTTTAAGCATAAAATTGAATTTATTCTTATATCATGTCTACAAAACACATAATATGAATGTTAAAATTTTATTTATTATATTATATATAAATTTAATTAATATAATTAAACAAGATTTTTTATTTTATTTATTGGTATAAAACACACTTTTGAACATTTGAATAATTTCTTTGAAAAATATTTTCTTTTATTTTAAAAAGGTGTTTACATTCATTTATAATTAATTTATCACATAACTATGTGTTCACCGTAATTTTTTAATTAAGTTAATCTTTTTCATACCTACCATCTAATGGATAGGTTAAAATTTTATTGTTTAAATATGTATAACATTAATATGATGTTTCTTATAAACTAATTGTTTGGAATAATAAATGTTGTGTCAGTGTTGTGTGTAACACAAGAAATAAAATAAAAAAAAATTGATTAAAAAAATATATATCATAAAAATATTAGGCTGTTAAAAAACAATGAACATTCTAAAACCTTTTATAAATAGGGTTTGTATGACACCTTTCTAAGGTATAATCTCAATACCCCATGCATAAATGACCTCATCCACATCGTTTCTACATGATATTAAACTATATGTCTTTGACTTTAAAGAACTACAATAGTTTTAAGTTTTGACCTGATAGGATATGTATGTGTGACATCCCGACTCTGGTTCCACTCACTAGTGACCCAATTCGATCGGTCACATTACCTCAGGAATGCATCCTTGTATACTAGAGGCGACCGATTATAAACGAGGGTCTATATCTGTCATGGGGGGACTATACCCTCTTGTCATCAGAGTAATACACCAGTATAAATAATTAAACAAAAACAAATAAATAACCAAATGATATCATTACCAGAAAATTTCTAGTATAACAAGATAACCAAAACTAGAAATACAATCAAAAAACTAAACTGAAGATATGTCATACCAAAAATATGTGTCCTCTGTCAAAATGAAAACTCAATGTAAAGACACTAACAACTCCCAAACGGGTCCAAAACCACATATGATTCCCTCATCTATGCTACATCCCAAAGTATATTATCTAATAGATGTCATTTTCCTTTAACATATACTACAACCTTGAAATCTATTCAAGTAAAAAACAATAACCTTGGTTAGGGTGTGAGTACAACTCATTAGGCCACTACCAATGTTGTCTAAAACAATATCCAGTCAATAATAGTGTATGAATTTTTATAAATAAATAAACACAATGTATTAGAAATTAGTTATCTAGTTATCAATTATTCATTATTTAACCAAATAAACCCTTTGGTTTCCAAGGAAACCCTAACCTTAATACCTAATTTGGCCCACGCTGGACTCTAAACTATCCCCAAGGAAACAAATGTCCTAGAATTACATTGTTACCATTTTATATCTCATTTCATATCTAAGAATTCCATTTTTACCATTCTAGATTACATTTTAAATCTCATAATTCCATTGTTACCATTATATATTTAAATTCTCATATGAATTTCATTATTACCACTCATCATTAAAATATCATTAAATTAATGAATGCAGCCCTTATTAATCATATAAATCTACTTAATTAAGTAAAAAAATTAGTTAACCATATCAAACCAATTAATTAACTCAGTAGTTAATTAATCCTCTCACTTCTATTAATAAAATCAACAATTAATTAATCATTATATATTCCATTAATTAACTCAATAAATAATTATTCATCTAAATTTCATTAATAATTAAAAAATTTGCTCATCTCATCAATTTCTATAATTAATTTTCTAAATAATTAATCAAAATGTACTAACCAAATAATCCCATAATTAATCCATTAATTTATTATTCAATTCACAGTCTCATTATCCTATAATTAATTCAAAAAATCATTATTCAATTCAATAATATCATTATCCTATAATTAATTCAGAAATTAATTATTCAATTCAAGAATTCGATTCTTGAATAATTAATTCAACAATTAATTATTCAATTAAATAATCCTAGTTCCCTCACACATATTTTGAGATTTAATTATTCATAATCTACGTCACTAATAACCCTAATTTTAAATGTTTTCCTCAATTAATTAATTCAAAAAATTAATTACTCAATTAAAAAAATTAGGCAATAATCTAAAAGAAATTATACAATTATATACACATAATTGTAATAAGGAATTTTTTATTTGAAATTTAGACCACCTACCCTAGTTTGTTGATGAATGGTCTCCCATTTTAAATCCCCATAAATTTAGTGGCACAACGATGTTGAATGAGATATGGATCCATAACCATAAATCAAGATGGAAAAAATAAATATCCTTCAATTTTATATCTAGATCCAAAATCATGGATCTAGATCCATAATCATTGATCAAGATCTAACCAAAATAGGATGAACAACCCTTTTATTGTATGAAACATGAAAGGAAGAGGAATAGGGAACCAAGCGGGATTGGATTTACCTACAAGTAGGGGTCCATATCATCGAACCAGGCTTCAAATCAGGAATAAGGGATGTGAGTAAGCCTTTTAATCCCTCTAGGAGGCTCTATAATTTATAGAAATCAATTATGGGTTGATCTAGGACATTTAGGGATATAAGATACTGGTTTAAGAATTTGTTTAATGAAATTCAGGGCATTAAAATCTCATATGTTTAGTTTTATACTTAGGGAACATAGTTTTTCCTAACCCAACACATTAGAAATGCACCTATTCTAGGGGGTTCATGGTTTCTACTTTTATGAAATGTGGTTTGAAAAAATATGTTCCAATTGTAAAATTCCTCTCTCTCAGGGGTTGCACAGTTTTCTGGGATGGGGAGAATGGTTAGGCCAAATAGTGTTCCAACTGTGCAATGCCCTATTTATTCCATTTTTCTCAAATTTTAAGCCAAAACACCCCAAGGTAAAATCCAAACTAAAATTACTCAACTGAAGGAAAAATAATACCCAAAATCAAACCTGAATCATCTCTAAAAAAATTTCGCCTCTTATAATCACCCCACCTTATAACAGCTAATCCTCGAGCTATGCTCCCAAGAATCTATAAGATTCTAAGAAAAAAAATGGGCCACTAATCCCTCATACCATCTTATCTCTCACAAGTTTCCACCTGAATATGGTCATGTTTCAAAAATACATGAACTACTGATACTCTCTTTCCTCACAACACTTTCTCACTATGATCCGACACACATATCAGATGTTCCGCCAATGATGCATCTATCTCAAGATGAACATAATCCACATCGATCACATTATAAGTGTTAGGGTGATACTAACGATTTTGTGACACCTGAAAAACATTATTCATAGTAATTTATTTCCATGGAAGATCCAATCAGCATGCAACAGACATGATTCTTTCCACAACCTCAAATGGTCCAATGAACATGGCTTCCATATTTCCCTATTTTTGTATCTAGTGGTGACCAAATCTTGGTGACACTATAAGGAATACATGATCACCCTCTATAAACTGCAAGGGTTTTCAACTTTTGTCAGTATATGACTTTTGTCTACTATGATCCATATACATATTCATATGAATCATATGAGCCTACTCAAATGTCTCCTACATGAGACTCGGTCCCAAAAACTCTGACTCACCTGCCTCGATCGATCATAAAGGTGATCTTCATGGCCTTCGAAAATGATCCTCATATGGTTCCATATGAATAGTAGCCTGATAACTATTATTATAGGAAAAATCTTCAAAATAACGGTTCTTCTCCCAAGACCCATGAAATTTAATACACATGCCCAAAGCATATCCTACAGCACCTATACAGTATACTCTTACTTCCCATCTTTCAATAGGTGGAAATTCATACTCAACAAAACCTGCATAATAATTACCCTATGTAAACCCTTCAAAAAGTGTGTATAAAAATGAGATTCATAGAATGAAACAATAGTTTGTGGAACCCCATGTAGATGGACTATCATCGAATGAATAGGTCTCTCATTTACTCCACTGGGATTGTCTACCATATAGGCATGAAGTGCACTACATTTTTGAGTCCTTCCAAAACAACCCAAATAGTTTCATTCTTCTTAGGCATCCACGGGATACCTAGAAAAAATTCCATGGTCACATCATCCAACTTTAATTCTAGAATGGGAAACGACTTTAGTAAACCATCAGATCATTAATGACCAGAATTTGCCTACTGATAGGTGTATAATCGTGTCATGAACACTACTATTTCCTTTTTCATGCTCGGCCACCAAAAATATCTTCATATGTCATGGTAAATTTTGGTCACACCTAGATGAACCACCCAATTCAAGGAATTAAATTCCTGCATCAACTCCTCCTGCATAAATGAAGTCACAACAACTTGATTCTTGATGTATATGATATCATCCTCATTTTCAAACAGATTTAAAGGTGTCTCTCCACCTTAAAGGATTTTCCTTAAATATAATCATTCCATATCCTTTTACATATTGTCTATTATCCATCTCAAACTTTTAGACTCCACTAATACTGATACCATAGTGATTTGATATTGATTCTCCTAAACCACCACATACATCTCACCTAGTAGAGTAATCATCTTTTACTCGGCACTAGACTCTTTAATAGACTGGGTCAGAGTTATTCTACTTAAATAATCAGAAACAATTTTTACTTTCGTGAGCATATATCTATATTAAAATCAAATGACTGCATATAATCAACCCATTTCCACTTCTGAAGATTCAAACATCATTGGAAAAAGATATACCTTAAGCTCTTGTACTTGGTAAAAATAGTAACTGTATCACCCAATAGATAATGTTGTAAAAACTTCAATGAATAAACCACCACATCCAACTCAAGGCCATGTGTATTTTAATTCCGTTTATGTAACCTAAAATAATTAGACCCATACGCCACAACTCGATCTCCCTATATCAAACCTACTCCAAGATCTATCCCAGAAGCATCACAAAACATTGTGTACTCCTCACATGTTATAAGTAGGATCAATATTATTTTTGATGTCAAGTTCTTATTAAACTCTTCGAAATAATCACCACAAGATCCCAAATATTTTAACCCTTTTCCATTCCTTTTCAAGCCCAAATTGGGTTATTACAAATTCTAAAACACCTAGATTAACCTCCGATAATATCTAGCTAACCCTATAATTATAAGGATATCGAAGATGTTATTTGGATTCTCCCAATATAAAAATTCATGAACCTTATTTGGATTCAATGACATACCTTCCTTTTAGATAATGTGACCTAATATGTTCACATGGTCAATCCAAAACTGACACTTAGATAGATTGGTGTATAGACAATTCTATATTTTTCTTCTTCAGATGATGTCAATATGTTGGGAATGATCATCATGAGTCTTGGAGTACACTAAGATGTCATCCAAAAACAATACCACAAACTTATCGAGTTACAGATCAATGATTTTATCATCAAGGCCATAAACCTTGTTGGTACATTCATCAACCCAAAATTCATTACCATGAACTCATATAGTCTATACCTACTTCTGAAGTCATTCCTTGGTGTATCAAAAGTTTAAACTCTCAGCATATAATAACCTGGTCTCGAATTAGTCTTGGAAGAGACTAAATCTTGACTCAACTGATCAAGAAGATTTTTGATTTGTAGATAAGGATACCAGTTCATTATTATCATCTAGTTCAACTCCTAGTAATCGACACACTAGTGAAAACTTCTATTAGACATGTTTGTTAACAACACAAGTGATCCCCAAGATGCAGTAATCAGATGGATAAACCCATTATCCACCAACTCCTCGAACTGAGTCTTGAGATATTGAAGCTCTATCGACGCCATTGGGTACGGTGCAGTATAAAATGGTTAAGATCCTGGGATGAGATCAACAGTAAATTACACATATCTCTCAGTTGGAAACCATGATAATTATTAATAAAACAAAATCTAATACTGGTCCAATATTGGTGGGAGGAATTCCTTTTTTACACCTCCATCATCTTAGAAACAACTTGCAACTTGGGTTATGATCTCTCCCAGTTTCTTGGTAGTTGGACCTGATCATCCTTCTAGGATATCCCACTCTCCATGATGAGTGTAATGATCACCCTTTGGAGATGTAAAATCCACTCTCCTATGGTGAAAATAAATATAGGCTATGTATGATACTAACCATTCCATACCCGACATTATGTTGAATACTAACACGTATATTATGTAGAGATCCATAGAAATCGATTCTCACTAACTTCAAGAGAACATATCTGGCACAACTAGATGTCCCTAGACTGTACTCTCATAGGTGTTTCTTTCACCAAAAACCCACTAAAAAATTATACCACATGGCTAAAACCATTAACAAGTTGTGTAGAAATAAAGGAATGAGAGGAACAAATATCAAATAAGGAACTAGATAATGTATATGATACAAGAATAGTACATTTTACCATCAACGGTCCAGCCTCGCTATCCATAAATGTATAGTGCACAACATGATACTATCCTTCCCCTCTTCCCTATGATATATTCTATGTCCCATGTGTTTTAATATTCTTCTATTATGGGTGATCTTTCCCAGAACCTCCACATCCACTTCATCTACCACCATGGCCACTAGAACTGTAACGACACAAACTTTTATTAATGAAAATTGTTCTTGATCTAATTAAAAGTATTATTATGTAAAATGGTTATATAAAACATATTCAATTACTTGTTTTTATCTCTATGGATTTTTAAATACCATTAGTAATTGTTATCATTGATAATATAGTCTTTTTATAGTGATCACATGATTAATATAAATATAGGGCTTTAATAAATCTAGTTTACTCAGACAGTGGAAGCAGTTGCCTCATACAATAGAATTAATCCATACAAAGCTCATTTTTTGATCTTGTAAAGGAGTTAGTGTCACTATACTTTGCTCCTAACCAAGACCAAGACTAGCTTCAACATGTTAAGCATTAACGAAATAGCCTACGGGAGAAGTAGAAGTTAATAAAGATTACCACCTGAGAAATGATATCCGACCACCCCAAGATTCTGTCACCATCACACACCATACCCTTAGGTCTTATGCGATTGTTATAATGGGTAATGTAAAAATACACTATAATTATTATTATGTGCAATATTTTTTTATATATTAAATAAAATAAATTCATTTTATTATTTTTACATTGTAAGTGAATTTTAAAGCACAAATAGTATAGTTAGTTAATATTAAATTAAGAAATATATTTTTAGGAATTAATGGATTTTTTAATTAAATGATATTTTAATAAAATATTAGTACTAAATTACTTTTTATTAAATATAAATGTTAATATAATTTTAATACAATTGAAATTTTTATTTGAAAACTATTTTTGTCAAAACCCACGAATTTTAAACAAATGTCTTTTTTTATTTTAAAATTATAAATTCACCTTTTTATAAATTTTTCAGATAAAATGAATATAATTTTTGGATTCAGGATGTTGAAATTATCTAATGGTGAATTTTTCATAATTTTCTGAGACATTCAAATTTTTCGGTAAAAATTAAATACTCTTTAAATATATAATGTGTTTTATGACATCATAATGACATAATAGTGATGTAATAAAATACTATAAAAGGGTTTTTCGGCCTATATATGTTTTATCGTTAAAATAATCTGATTTTAAATTTGTTTTATTAGTTTTATGATTCCAAAGTGCGCCCTCCAATACATATAAAATATTTTATCTTTTTTAAATGATTTCCTCGAGGGTCTATCTCACCTCCACATAAGAATGCCTAATATTTTAATAAGTTAGGCCATTGTACTTATAAAATAATGTTTTCCACGCCCCTATGGAAAAAACCAAGGGAAAATCCATGGTTTGGTTATTGGTTTTGACTATTTTAATGTGTAGTGTCCAAAACCTAAATAATAAAGAATTCCCAATACTTTCCTATATAAACCCACTCAACCATCCACTTCCCTTCACTCAAAATAATTGGATATAGACCAAACTATTCCCTCCTCTCTCTATAATCCTCTCAATTCACCCCAATATCCCTAGAAGCCTCTCCCAAGTCTCTCCCAAGCCTTTGGGATCACACATCCAAATGAGGGATTTCTTCCTTCCTCATTTTTGTCCAAATTTCATTTTGTTGTTCTAACATTTTAATTTCAATTAAAGATGTTGGGGTATGATTTCACAACTCCCCTATACTTACCTCATTATGTTTTAATGATTAGATACCCCTCTATATCTGTACACCTATTACCATACTTAAATTCTGTAAGGGATTTCTCTCTCCTCATTTACATTCAAGCAGTTATTTTATATTATGCATCTAAATTACATTAAATATTATGGGAAATGTATCTATATGACCCTATTACTTTCCATTTCATGTATATATTATTAGATACCATTTTCTCTCAAATCCATAATTTTTATGAATTCTTATGTCAGGTTGTTATGCTGCTGAAATGGCACTGCGATTTTCCAAGCCAAAGTTATTGTTTAGTGAATACCATACCTATTTATATATCAACGGTATTCACCTTTATGCACATTTACTTATTGATTATATAGTTTCATGTGTGTATTAAAAATTCCGTTATTGTGTAATAAGTTATGATGCTGAATGATTCCATGTTGTATTATCCATGTGGCACACTAATGTAGGAAATGAAATGTTTATAAAGGGTGTGCCCTAATAGCACTCCAATGCATTGGGTAAAGAATAGTATCATGATACGCCATGTGTAATAAGGGTTTAATAATGATAATTCAAGTGCAATGAGGGTTCAATCATTCTTATTCATGTTCAATGAGGTTTTACTCATACTCTATGAGCAATGAGCCTTGTCTCATGCTAATATCATGTTAAATGTTATTGTCACATCTCCATGTTATGAAAATAATTCTATATCATGACTTTATGTTCATGTTTCTATTATTCTCTATTAATATTAATATTTAATAACATGTATTGTGTTCTTCGTCTTATTCCTTTTTCACTCCCTTTCTGGGCTTTATAGATAACTTTTTTCTTATGTATGTCCTCAGGTTATCACATGCAATGAAAAGTGTGAAGGAATGTTGTGGGCATGTAAAACAAGTTTTCAATAAAGATGTTCTATTTTATGTCTTGAGTAGTCATTTAATTTTCTTAATTTCTCAAGACACATGACCTCTCGATCATCATATTTTTCTTAAGTGAAATTTTATTTAATGAATCATTTTAATGTGTGTAATAAAGAGCAGGGTTGTTATAGATGGTATCAGAGGATAAGTTTAGTTATTTTTGGGATTAGGATTAGAAAACCATAGTGAAATACTTAGGGATAAGACTAAGTATAATAAAAACATACCTAAATTTTGGTGAGTACAGAGAAATTGGTTTATCAATAAAATACATCCTTGTCTGGATATGAACAGGTAGATGTGGATCTAGCACAGATCTATCTAGGGTTCAAACCCGAAAACACTACATTGAGCTAGACTTGTACGGGAACCGATGAACGACAACGAGAATTGATGCACTCTTGGTTACGACACTCCTGGGGGATCAGCATTGGTAAATTAATAATATTATTATGAACCATTATTAAGGAAATAAAAAATGCCACTAAGAATATATGTTGGGAAGTAGATCATAGATAACATAGATTGAAGCATATAAATTTATAAGATAAGGAAATAAATATAATCTATAATTTATCCCTTTTTGTATTTGGATTCCCCTTAATGTATTACCCATAAATTTTCTTTTATTCCATCCAATGGCTGGTAATAGGAGGACTCTGGCTAACAACCAATTCAAATATCATTTTGATGACTGTTCTAATGAGATGCCCAATCTGATGGGAGCAAGAATCGCAGACTTTGTCACGATACTCTCTAAATTAACATAAGTTTTTAATAGAAACATGGGTCAAGAGGAACGTTCACCCCACCTCCATCCCCCAAGAAATAACAAGATTAAATTGAGAGAATCATAAGACAAAGGCCTCCTATATTCAATGGATCATCTGATCCCTCAATCCCAAACAATCGATCAACTTCTTTGAAAAGATCTTCTCTATCCTTCAATGTTCTAAATAAGAGAAGGTTCTTCTGGATACATATCGTATGGAGGGTGAAGCTGATAAAAGCTGGATATTGATAAAAAAAATATGAATCCTAAGGAAGAGATCGAGGCATTGGAATGGAAGGATTTCCGACAAATGTTTTTCAATAAATATTTTCCTCACACCCTTAGACTTAATATGAAAAGGTACCTCCATTCCCTCATGAAAAAAGATGATGAATCCATCATAGTGTATGAGGAAAACTTCACAGGGATTGCATGATACGCCTATGTATTTGTTGTTACCTCCCAATTCAAGGTTGACTTCTTCTTGGGTGGGCTTAAACCTAACCTACAGCAATCCCTAGTGATCTGTGACTTTGATAGCTATGAGGGAATTGTTCGCTGTTCCCTAAAAGTCAAAATGATGATCGAAGAATCTCGGGGGTATCATGGAGATAAGAAGCATAAGGTGGACTTTAATTCTGGAGGTTCTATGGATAAAGCCAATATAGATATGAAATTCCAACACCCCACTTTCCAAAGGTGCAGAAAGAAGAACCCCAGAAATTTCTTAAAGGGGACGAGGAAATGCTTTAGATTTGGAAAAGAAGGTAACACGGACATTAACTTTCGACAAGAAAAACCTACTTCTAAAAAAAGGATTAGAATGCTCCATTCAACCCTCAACATATTATTCATTACTTTAACTACAAATAACCAAGGCACTTCTCAAACCAATTCCCTAAGCCAAGTGTTTTCAGATGCAACCGACATCCTTCAAGGCATCAATGGTGAGATTTTTCCACCACTACCACTGAAGCGAACCCCAAAAATGAAGTGGTGATAGGTACGCTAGTTATTCATTCAAGAATAGTGAATATTCTTTTTTATTTTGGTTATATGAATTCTTTTATATCTTGAAATTTTAGTAGAACAATACCAACACCAACACAAATCATGGATGTAAAGATGTATGTGAGAATGGAAAATTGGGAAATCCTTTCATCCCATGAATATAACTCCTCCCATATCAAAATTTGTGGTATGAACCTCCCATTGAATGCCATCATACTCCCACTGGTGAAATTTGATGGACTTCATGGCATGGATTGGCTTCCCTTATATAGATACAACATAAATTTCCATGAGAGGAGAATCAATCTCCATATGGCTAATCAACCCTTTATTCATTACAAGTGAAATGTGGAGGATAAATCTTCTCTAGAACCATCAACTCAGTCATGGATATTACTTCCCTATGAACATGTGTATCTTTCTCTAATGATTCAATCTAAGGAAGAAACCATCCTAGAAGTCATGCTTATTATAACGGAATTTGCAGAATTGTTTCCTGTGTAATTTATTAGTCTCCCCCCTATAAGAGATATTTATTTATCTATTGATCTTATACCTGGGGATTTTCCAATATCCAAGAATCATTATAGAATGGATGTTGTGGAGCTCATGGAGCTAAAGAAACAACTAAATGAGAATATGGATAAAGGGTTTATATGACCAAGTGATTCACCACGGGGTGCACCAGTCCTCTTCTTCAAGAAGAGGGATGGGACAATGCACCATTTCCTTGATTATTGTGAGCTCCATAAAATCATGATTAATAGCAAGTATCATCTTCCACAAATTTATGACTTGTTTGATCAACTATGTGGAGAACAATACATCTCCATGGTGGATTTGTGGTTGGGATATTACCAAGTAAGGGTGAAGAAGGGGGATATCACCAAGACTACTTTTTGTTCAAGTTATGGGCAATATGAATTCATAGTAATGCCTTTTGGACTCACTAATGCTCTATAAATCTTCATGGACTTGATTGATAGAGTAATTTAATATTACCTTGAAAAATTTAGGCTAGTATTCATGGAAGATATTTTAATATACCCCAAAACAATGGAGGAGCATGAGATAAATGTAATCATTTTACTAGAGACCATGAGAAGGGATAATCTCAACGAAAAGTACCTCAAATGTGAGTTTTGGTTGAACGAAGTCTCATTATTTGGTCATTTCATCAAAAGAAATGTGATATATGTGGATCCCTCCAAGAGAGATGAAATTGAAAGATATATAAGGCCAATAACTATGACAGATATCCGTAGCTTCCTTGGGTTATCTAGATGTTATCGCCAATTTGTGAGAAATTTCTCATGATTGTCAAACCCTCTTAGCAAGCTAAATCAGCAGGGAGTCAAGTATCCTTAGAGTGATGAATGTGAAGATAGATTCAAGGAGTTGAAAAGTAGGCTCATCACTGCACTCATTCTCACAATACCCATGAGTGGAGATTTTTTTTGGTATTTAGTGATGCTTCGGAGAAGGGAAAGGGATGTGTGTTGATTAAAAATGACAAATTCATTGCCTATTCTTCAAGGAAATTGAATTTTTGTGAGAAAAAACTATACAACACATGATCTGGAGTTGGATGCAGTAATATTCTTTTTGAAAATTTGGTTACATTACCTCTTTGGTGATAAGTGTCAAATATATACGGATCACAAAATCATCAAGTATATATTCACATAGAAATAGTTAAACATGCACCAATGAAGATGGTTAGAGCTGATCAATGCCTATGACTTCTCAATACATTATCACCCTGGGAAAGCGAACAAGGTGGAATATTCTCTAAGTATAAAAGATCCAACAACTCTTTAATTGCTTAGAATTTGAAAGGATCCAATCTTCTTAGATTTGATGAAGATAGACATGGGAATCATAAGGAATGGTACATAATCAATCATTTCACAAATGATTGATCAACCATATCTTTTATAAATGTTAAAGTATGCTCAAAAAGAAAATGTGGGAATCTAGATGAAAGTGGAAACTATTAGAAAATTAAAATCTTTATAGTTCAATGTTAATGAAGAAGGAATTGTGAGATTTGGGTCAAGACCATGTGTCCCATCAAGACTGGAGCTAAAGAAATAACTTTTGGATGATTCACATAGTTCAAATTTATCCATTCACCAAGGAAACACAATGATGTATCGAGATATCTGAGAGTATTGTTGGTGGGATAACATGAAGAAGGGGATCGCTCAGTATACATCAATATTCATTGTGTTTCCACAAGTGAAGGATGAGAGGTAGAAGTCTAAGGGTATGAGGCAACCATTACCCATACCAATGTGGAAATGGGAGAATATCACCACGGAATTTGTCACCGGACTTCTGAAAAATCCAAATGAAACAATTCTATCTGGGTTGTTGTGGATTTTCTTAAAAATACTGCACACTTCATTAAAATTCTAGAGCATTTCTCATTTGATCAACTGGAACATATATATATATATATATCACAAAATTGGTAAGACATCTGGTAGTACCACAATCAATTGTATCCAATCGAGATCCAAGATTCACCTCTATGTTCTGGAAGATTCTACAACACGCTCTGAATACTGAGCTGAACATTAGTTCATATTATTATCCTCAAAAAAATGGCTAATCTGAGTGGACTATCCAAACACATGAGGACATATTGAGATAATTCTCAATGGAAATAAAAGGAGTATGGGATCAAAATCTTCCTCTGGTTTAGTTATCTTACAATAATAGTTTCCAATCAAACAACCAAATGGATCCTTTTGATTCCTTTATGGGAAGAGGTAAAAAACACTGGCATGTAGGGATGAAGTTGGTTAGAGAAAACTCTTAGGTCCATAAATGGTTGAATAAATTATGGAGAAGGTTGAGACCATCTAGTAGCACATTAAAGCTACTCAGTGTCGACAAAATATTTATGCTGATAATCATCGACAAGGCCTAGATTTTGATCTTGGATACATTTTATTCCACTGTATATCACCTTGGAAGAGAGTTATGAGATTTGGGAAGAAGTGAAAGCTCAATCCAAGATACATCGGCCCCTTTGAGATCTTTGATCGCATTGGAGCAATGGCTTATCCACTAGCACTCCCACCGAACCCATGTCAAGTATAAGTTGTATTCCATGTATCAATCTTGAGGAAGTACATACCTGATCCATCCCATGTACTCTATCCAGAGGTAGTACCATTGGAGAATGACCTATCCTATGAAGAGAAGCTAGTGAAGATCTTAGATCATAGGGAAAACATTAAATGAAATAAGACAATTCCCCTCGTCAAGGTGTTGTGGAGAAACCACAACTTTGAAGAAGCAATGTGGGAATCAGAAAAAATGATGAAGTATAGTTACCCTCACCTATTTTAGTGTGCAAAAAGGAAGTGGAGAGATTGTAACCAGCAAAACTTTTATTAATGAAAATTACTCTTGATCTAATTAAATGTCTTATTTTGTCAAATGGTTATATAAAACTTAAGAACTTCATTGGTTTTATGTTTTCGGATTTTAAAATACTATTAAGAATTGTTATTGTTTCTAATACAGTTGTTTTACATTGATCGCATGATTATCATAAATATTGGGATTTGACAAATCAAATTTACCCCGAAAAAGGAAGTGATGGCCTCATTCAGTAAAATTTATCCATAAAAGCCCATTTTTAATAGCTCGGAAAGGAGGTAGTGTCACTATACTTCGTTCTTGACCATACCCATGCCAGGCTTCAACATATTAAGCTTGAAGAGAACCACCTAAGAGAGAAATGAAAGTTAATAGTGATTACCACCCAAGCGATGTTATCTGAGCTGCCCCTAGAGTCTCTCATCATCGCACACCATAGCATTTGGTCTAATGTGGGTGTTATAAGGGTTTGTGTAACAAGATCCTAGAACAATGATTATGTGAATTATTCATTGGTAGAATAAATAATATACATCCATTTTATTTTTGTCACTCTATAATTGATTTTTAAATCACAAATAGTATTTTTAGTTAATATTAAATTAAGGAACCTTTTTGACGAATTAATGGATTTTTTAATTAAATAATATTTTTAAAAAATATTATTACAAAATTTCTTTTTATTAAATATAAATGATCATATAATTTTTATACAATTGAAATTATTATTTGAAAAAAAAATCAAAACCCACAAATTTACAATAAATATTTGGTTATATATTAAAATTAAAAAATCACATTTTTAGAAAATTATTTAGATAAAATTAATATCATTTTTGGTTTTAGGGTGTTGAAATTATCTAATGGTTAATTTTTCATAATTTTCTGAGATAGTAAAATTTTTTAGTAAAAATTAAAAACCATTTTAATATATAATGTGTTTTAAGAAATCATATTAACCTAATACTGATGTAATTAAATACTATAAAAAGTTTTTCCCCCAAATATATGTTTTTTTTTAAATAATGTGATTTTATATTTGTTTGATAAATTTTATGGTGCCTTAGTGGACCCTCCAAGACTTAAAAATTATTTTATCTTTTTAAATTGATTTCCATGAGGGTCTGAATCACCTCCGCATAAGAAAGACAAATATTTTAATATTTTAGGATATTGGAATTATAAAATAATTTTTTTCACTCCACTTTTTCAATAACCATGGGAAAACCCATGGGTTGGTTTTTGTTTTTGAATAGTTTAATGTGTAGTGTCCAAAACCTAAATAATAAAGAATTCCATCTCCTTTCCTATATAAACCCACTCAACCTCCCACTTATCATCACTCAAAACCATTAGAGATCAACCAAACTTTTCCCTCCTTTATATATTTTTATCCCAAGGCTCCCAAAGCTTCCTAGAAGCCTCTCTCAAGCCTCTCCCAATCCTTTGGGATCACACTTCCAAGTAAGGGATTTATTAATATCTCATTTTTGTCCAAATTTCATTATGTTGTTATACCCTTTTAATTTCAATTAAAAATGTTGTGGTATGATTTCTAACCTCCCCTGTACTACCCTTATTATGTTTTAAAGATGATATTCCCCTTTATCTCTCATTACTTCCTCCCATGTACACCCGTTACCATGCTGAAATTTCTTAAGGGATTTCTCTCTTCTCATTTACATAAAAGATATTTTTTTATATTATGAATATAAATTCCATTACATATGTTGGAAAATGTATCTATATGGCCCCCATAAATTCCATTTAATTTAAATATTATTACATACCCCTTTCTCTCTCATAAAACATTTTTATGAATTCTTATTTCATGTCATTATGCTGTAGAAATTGCATCATGATATTCTTAGCCAATGTCATTGTGTAGTAAATACAATGCCAATTTCTCTATTATGGGTATTCACCTTTATGAACATTAATTATTGATTATATATTTTTATATATGTACTCCACATTCCTTTATCATGGAATAAATGATGATGTGGAATGATTCTATGTTGTATGATCCATGTGGCGCACAAATTCATAAAACAAAATATTTACAAAGGGTGTGCCTTAATAGAGCTCCAATGCATTGGGTAAAGAATAGTATGATGATACACCATGTTCAATGAGGGTTTACTCATTATAATTCAAGTGAAATGTTTATGTACTCATTCTAATTAAATTTCAATGAGGTTTTACTCATGCTCCATGTGCAGTGAGCCTTAAATCATTTTAATATCATGCTAAATGTTGTTTCCACATATCTATGTGGCACACTAATGCATGAATTAAAATATTTAAAAATGGTGTGCCTTAATAGCACTCCAATGAATTTGGTAAAGAATATTTGGATGATACGCCATGTGAACTGAGTGTTTACTCATTCTAATTCAAGTGAAATGTGTATGTACTCATTCTAATTAAATTTCAATGAGGGTTTAGTCATGCTCTATGTGCAATGAGACTTGACTGATTTTAATATCATGTTAAATGATGTTCCCACATATCTATGTTATGATAATCATGCTATATAATTCCTTTATGTTTATATCTCTCTTGTGCTCAATTTATATTCTTATTTCCTAACATGTATCCTATTCTTCATGTTATGCCTTGTTTACTCCATTACGGGGCTTTATTGATCACTCTTTTCTTATGAATGTCCTCATGTTATCTCATGAAATTATAATATGAAGGAATGTTGTGTTCATGTAAAATAAGCTTTCAACAAATATGTTGTGTTTTATGTATTAATTTGTCATGTAATGTTCCTAATTTCCCAATGCATTAGACCTCTCAATTCGCAAAGTTTTATTAAATGAAATTTTATATAATTAATCATGTTAAAGTGTGTTATAAAGAGAAAGGTTGTTATAAGAACTCCAAATACTAGCCTGATATGGTGTAGAATATCCCCTTATTGAACTCTGGTTCTGTCTTGCTTCCCCATCATTACCCATATTTTGTGGGTTCCTACAAAACTTATGTATATTTCCCATCTTTCCAAAATATTGTCACTCCACTATTAGATGAGGATAATGTTTATGATAGTGTCCTAACCTACCACACTGGTGAAAAGTAACTAGATAAAGTTCATTTTTAATTGACATTCTCCCTAACAGCTCTATTTCCCACAACTCTAAATAATGTTCTAATAAGAACTATTCCTTTTCTCAGAAAAAATAGCTCTAGATCATCAAGAAAAAACTATCTGCCCAACATTGGAATCCATCTTTAGGTTCCCCTCATCTATGAGAAATCTATTCACCGCTTATGAAAATTTCTTCAGCCTGAAGATGTTCACCTATGACTTAATTTCACACTGAACTCCTAACAGAAATATTTTTACTCATGTAGCCTCATCTTCTGGTAATGTTTTAGTAATTCACATAAAATATATAAAATGTCCAACATATTCCATCATAGAAATACTGCCTTGTGTTAACCTCATTAATTCACATACTCTCTCATTACTCAATGTATTTAGATAGAAGTGCTCCAAGAACATGTCCAATAACTTATTCCACAACATACCATAAACTTGCCCAGTCATATCCTAAATGTCCCACCATCACTTCTATAATCCAAATAGAATATAAGAATCCATCCTGAACCTATTCTTAGAAAGAGTCTCCAAGTGGTCAACTATAGTATAGATAGACTCAATCTAGAACTCAGATCCCTTAGGACCACCTTCTCCTCCAAAATATGGAGGGTGCTGCAATTGAAACTCCCTTTTCAAGTCAGACATTCTCTTCACAACCATCCCAATATGTCTTTCCATGAATTGCATGAACTGAGAAAAGTTCTCTAGAAACTTCTCCCCAACTTATTCACTAGACTTTGTTGGTGCCTCAGGTTCTTCCATTGAAGGATAATCTCCATCCATGTCCTCATGTCATCTTCTCAACTGGCATCATCATGGAGGCATAATTATATAATAAAAACACACACCTTATGATAATTTTCTCAAAATTTACACATTTATGGGGAAACAAATATGGCATAGTGAGTCTCTTTCTTCAAACCCCTCCACATAGTCACAACCAAGGTGTTATTACTAGCACTAACCATTCTATATCTATGATAAGTTTATTTAAGGGTAACTCATTTTCATTATTCACGTTTCCCTTCCAAAACCCATTTATTTGAATCCTTCATCATTTTACGATTCTCAATTCATATTAGAAACCTTATTCAATTTAGTCTCTCCTGAAATTTAAAAAAATTATTGTTCAATGACATACACAAAACATTTTTTACTGTGAATTCCTAAAATGATTCATGTAACAAAATAATAATGAGCGCCCAAAATGATGCATATTTACTCAAATATCATTCTTTATAGGGATATGGGTCAAATATTAACAAATATATGGAATAATTACAATAATGTCACACAACATGTGAATCACCCAAGTTGAAATAATATTCAACAATAACAACAACAACAATAACAATAATCCCATCCTAGATACTTCAGTTATCTCCCATACATAGGTTAGCTACCCCTATGAATGAGATCTTAACCATGGGATGAATATTCTCAATATCATGTATATCTTATACAATTATTATGTCAAAATAAAAAGAAAATAAAACTAGCCTCTGATACCATTTTGTGACATCCCTACTTAGGTTCTACTCACTGTTGTCGTGATCCAGTCAGTCACATGACCTCAGGAACTCCTCCCTATATTCTAGATACTTTTGACTAGTGGCGAGGGTCAAATATTAATCATGGAGTGACTGTACCCTCTTATAATTAGATTAATACACTAGAAGAAATAAACAAACAAAAACAACTGAATAACCAAATTATATCATAGCCAAAACTATATGAGTGTAAAAAGATAACCAATATTTGAAATACAATATCAAAACAAAATTATAGATATCCCATTCCAAAATACATGTCCATTGTTAAAATGGAAACTCAATATAAAGACACTAAAAACTCCATAGCAGGTCCCTAACCACGTCTGGTACCTTCATCCATACCCCATCCCCAAATTAGTAATCTAACACATGCTCTTTTCTATTAACATGTCCTATAACCATTAAATATATCCGGGTACAGATCAGGCAGCCGAAGTAGGGTGTAATTACACCTTCTTAGGCCACCAAAAATGGTGTTTAAAACAATATCTAGTCAATAAAAGATCAAGTAGTTGTACTAATAAATAAAAACAATTCATAAGTAAATATTTATCACATTATCAATTATTCTTTATTTAACCACATAAACCCCTCGGGTTTGTGAGGACACCTGAACCTCAACACCTTCTTTGACCCACAGCGGAGTCTAAACAATCACCAAGGGATATCATTTTCAAGAATTTTATTGTTAGTTTTCTATATCTATTTTCATATATTATAATTTCTTTGTTACCATTTTAGATTTTGTTCCATATATTATTATTCCATTGTCACCATACTATATTTAAATTCTCATCTGAATGTCACTATTACCATTCATCATTTTAATATCATTCCATTAATTAATTAAAATATTATTTATTCATCTGAATCCCATTAGTTAAATAGACAATTAATTAATCATCTTATCCCCATTAACTATCTCAACAATCAATTAATCATCTAATTTCCATTAATGAAATCAATAATTAACTAACCATATCAATTCCATTAATTACCTCAATAATTAATTAATCATCTCAATTTCATTTATAATTAAACAATTAGGTTATCACATCAATTACTTTAATTAATTGTCAATTTAATTAATGAAAATATATTATCATAATAATCCCATAATTAATTCATCAATTAATTATTCAATTCATGATCTCATTATCTTGTAATTAATTCAATAATTAATTATTCAATTCAGGAATCTCATTATCATATAATTAATTCCATAATTAATTATTCAATTCAAGAATCACATTATCCAATAATTAATTCGTAAATTAATCGTTTAATTAAACAATCCCAATTCCCTCATAATTAATTCAAAAAATAATCAATCATAATCTATAATTCTAATAACCCCAATTTCACTCTTTTTCTTAAATTAATTAATTCACAAAATTAATTACTTAATCAAAACTGAATTTCTAAACATGTAATATAAATTATATAATTACATACACTTAATTGAAATCAGGAAATTGAAATTTTCATTGTTGACCACCTACCACAATTCATTGACGAATGATTTACAAGTGAAAATTACCAAACAATTATGCAAAACAATGATGTGGGATGAGATCTGTATCTATAACCCTAAATCAAGATAAAATAATAAAGAACCTTAAATTATAGATCTATATTCACAATACTATATCTTGATATAATTAAAAAATGAATAACAACCCTTTATAGTATGGTAGAAGGAATGATGATGAACAGGGAACCCTGTAGGATCAGATTCACCTATACTGAGGGATATAGATCTTCAATATGGTCATTAAATAATGAAGAACAGAGGTCAAGAAGTCTTGTAATCCCTCTAAGATTATCTTTAATTGTGAAAAATAAATTATGGGTCAATATATGGTGTTTAGGGGTATAGTGCATTGGGTCATAAAGTTTTTTAATACTTTTTTGGGAGATTAAGATCATGTACAAACAGTTTGTTGCTTGGGATGCACAGTTTCTCCTATTCGTGTTCCATTAACATTCACCTATTCTATGGGGTTGGATATTTAATCCTTTTAGAGAAACACAGTTTGAAAAAACATCCACCATCTATAAAATTCCCTTGTAAGAGGAGTTTCATAGTTTTGTGGGCTAGGGTCAACTGTTTGGGGAAACTGTGCACCAACCATGCACTACCCTCTTTATATAAGTTTTCTCAAATTTTCAACCAAAACACCCAAAGGAACAACCCCAATTAATATTACTCAACTAAAGAAAAAGTTAATACCTAAAATAAAACTTGAATAATCATTCTAAATGGTTGGTATATTATATTAGGACACCTATTGTAGGTTCAATACCAATATCAAAACACCAATTTCATTCCGAGATGATGGTAAATTTCAGTGTGACCTTTCCAATGGATTCATAGCCCATGAAATCTCTTAGGGTTATAAAATAATGAGAACTATATTTAGAACCTATGATAAAAATATATGGTTTCATTAGTCGAACACCCTTTTCAAACATGGTAATTCAACAGTTGATTGTTTTTTATGGTAGACAGTCTTGTATCGTAATTTCAAAAATATTTACAATCATATATTAAATAAATAAGAGAGTCATGGAGTAGTAAATAAATACCCCAAAAAGGATGTTATGAGATTAACATACCATCCCCTATCCAAATGTGAATTACTCAGTGTTTTTGGGTTTGAAATCATAAATGATCACCTGGATTTGTAAATCATAGTTGTAACTTGTTACGTATGTGAGAGAGATATTAAGAGTTTCCACCATTATTGGAATCAAAATGGATAGCCTGCCGTGAACTGTGAAATAATAAAAGAAAAAGGGTTTATACACATTGGTACATTTTTCTCCACAAATTATGTGAAAGAATTCATGAATATTAAATATATTTATTAAATCATTCTGAATAACTATCCTTGTGAGGTGGTGATTAAAAATGAATCACATCTCTTCATGGTGGTGTTAGTCCACATATACACAAGAACAATGTTTTCATTCCCATATAGATGAAAATGGAGATAAATAAAGTTATTACATTAACATATTAACATATAAGTATATGGGATAGACTAATTTTATTCTATTTAAATAGTTATGAAATTACTTTAAGGATGTATAATAAGGACTAAAATGAAAATGTTGGGGTAATAAGATTTCCACCTCTTTAAAGAACCTCATTTGGATCTTTCCGTAACAACTATAAGAATTGTATTTTAAGAATAACATGCACTCTATAATTTATATAAAGTATTTAATTACGTGTGTTTGTAGGTTTTTATCATTATATTTGGATCAATAAGTGTTTGGAATAATGTAGAGGTGATGTCCATGTATAAGAGAGGAGATAGACACCATTTAGAATTTCTAAAAGCTTAAAATAATATAAATTAATTTTCACAGAGAAGTGGGAAAAAATTATATATGTTGAATAAATAATTATTATGAATATAAATAATCTCATAAAGAAATTATAAAAGTATATGTGATTTTATTAACATTATCTCTTAGTTTCAACCCCTCATTAACCCTGTTAATAGATAATACAATTACATTATTTTTTACTATTTAGTGGTTAATAAAGTTATTGTTAAATGAAAAGTAACACATAAATGGGTAAGTATTTATATTATAGACTATAAAAAATTAAATTGGATAAATATAATTTTTAATTAGTTTAAATAATTTAATAAAATATTATTTTACATAATATGCCATTAAATAAATTTTCAGGAATATTCACAAAAAATGACTTTAAATACATAATTATTTAAATTATGTTAAAAATATTAACATTCAAAACATTATTAATACATTTTATTTGTATAGAAAAAATATCTATACACAAAAACATACCCAAAATCTATTAATTATAAAATTTTCAGAATCATTTAACTGATTTTTTATAACTTGTATCTGCACTCTGTCGGTAATGTGCATGCATTTAAAATAATTATTTCATCACTCAAAATTAAAAATAAATTGGCATAATAATAAATAATTAATATTCAAAATAACCGTTTTAGACCATTAATAAATTTTTTTATGCCTATCATAAAATATTATTGATACTAAAACAATGTGAGTGATATTTTGTATTCATTATTTAGTTAAAATAATATTAAGATGATTATCATAAAGAATGACACCATGTTAACGTATATTTGAATATTGGTTGAGTATGTTCACTATTAAATCATAAAATATAAATAATAAAGTTGTTAAATTTATTTTTGAGATGTTAATATATTATTTTTAACCTTAACAACCAGATTTACCCTTATTAAGATGAAAAATATTAATCCTGATTACTATTCATAGAAACAAAAACAAAAAGTTACATATTTACCAAATTTGAACCTCATAATTATAAATAAGGAATACATTTTATCAAATTATATTATTTTAATTGGAATAAATTAATTCCAACATAAATCTATAAATCACAATGAAAAAGGTATTTCGAGAAAAATGAATTTTAAGTATAAGAATGTTTTCATTACAAAATTATGCATAATGTTGGTTCTCATTAAATTATTTGATTGTTTTTAATAATATTTATATATTTAATTATTAAAAATAATTTAGAACAATATGTTAGTCTTTAAATAATTGCAAAGAAGCAACGGTTTTCTATAAAATATGTTTTTCAATATTCACTAAAAACCATTTTTTTGAAAAATATCCCAAAATTTCACCCTATGAGATTTTTGATTTTATAATTTCAAAAATTATTATTTTTAATAAAATTGAATTTCATAAATATTTATTTATTTATGATAACAATCATTACATAATACAATAAAACCCATCTTTGAATAAAATGTAATTTCAAAGCATAATATGAATTTTATAAAATTTGAGTGTATGTTTCCAAAAAATTTATCAATATATTTTTATTCATTAGGTAAATCATATATATATATCATAATTTTATTTAATTCTACTTATACTATCCAATTTAACGATTATGTTATAGCATCTATATTTAAATAATAATACTTTTTTTTGTTAAAGCTCAGTATTCTGTATCGTGTACACAATTAAACATGGTGTTCTTTTAAAATCCTTGTGAATTTCAGTAAAAGTGAAAAATATAAGAGTAAAATAATTAAAAAAAATTGAAACATGTATTTAAAAGAATTTATTTCATGTAATAATCATTATCTCATCCTCTACTCCACTATTGTACATTTTTCTCCATATTCCTTATGAAACACGTGATCCATTTAAATTAATATCTTATATTTTGAAAAAAAATTATTCCTTGTACTTATAAAAGGAGTTCACCTCCACCCCATTTAGACAATTCGTATAAATTTTTATCTTGAAAAAAACATGTCCCTAGTACCTCTTCAGCTCTCCCTCCCCATGTCCTAGAGACTTTGACCTTTCCAAAAAACCAATCAAAGGAGCATTAATTTGTTACCTAGTGGAGAACATCCAAAGGGAGTGGTAATGTTTTCAAATGTGCTCTATTAGTTATTTTATTATTAAATAACCTTAGAAATATTCTATCTATGAAATAATTATAACATAATTACTAATTTTATTGTGAAATTATATTAATCTAATTGAATATCCATTTCTAACCTTCCTTAAAAACCATTCGAAAAATATAGATGTCATCTTACGTACGTGCGATCTACTACCTCCATGAATGACATGCCATATTTTTCATCAATAAATTAAATGGATGGTCATAAAATAATAAATAAATGAAAAATAAAATATTAATAATGTTATTAGTTTTCTTAAATATTTTACCATTCCATATCTTCTTCTTGATCTTTGGAAGACGAATGCATCACTCGTTTATACGTGTTGGCCACCAGCTCCAGGAAAGTGACATATTCTAATTTTCAATATATTATTTTATTATTTATTCAATTATATTATAATATAATTAAAAAAAGTAATATAATATATATAAAATCATTATAGTTTTATAATAATGATATTATGCTAAAAAAAGTCACTTTCTTAACCATACTCACCCATTGATTATATCTAGTTATTGTTTGGTTTGGCTTAACCACTAAATTGAATAATTATATAAATTTATATCATTTATGAATATGGAAACATAAATAATGGTATTATTATAAATAAAAGAAAAAAAAATTGGTTTATGCCCCTCGAATGTTTATATTAAAATTTAACTTATTACTATTATACCACTCTTTTGGTCAATAAAAATTACTGAAACATGCTTGACACCAAAATCATCAACAATTAATAAATACTATGATTATGAAATGAAATTATAAAATTTTAAATAATCATAAAACAAATATTATTGTACCTATAATTATCTCTAAATATTGAAATTTGAATCTATAATTAATAATTTTTACCACCATTATAAAACTAGTACTAAACTAATAATCTAATATCACAATATATGATAATCAAAATAAAATATAACTAAAACTATATTTGAAATTAGTGATTATAAATTAAGTCTATATAATGATATTGTTTCGAATAAGGATATGAGATATGTTATTAGGATCTTCATTTCTTTATGCAATATTTTATAGTACATTTTGACTATTCAGAAATAAAGATAGGGTTTTTCAATATCAAATTTGTTTCATTCAAATATAATTGGAAATTCACCACTTGTTTTTTTTGGTGTGGTGTACATTAGACATGGATTTATTTTTCCCAAAATTATCATAAAATCTAATGGAATTAAAAATCCATCTCAAGTTATCCTTTCAAGGGTTTTTCATTTAGGTGATACTAAATAAGTAAAGAATATTGATAACTTAGAACATATATCTTTGTGTTTTGAAGTTTTTTATTGAATGTAATTATTCCATTCACTGGTTTATCAACTAAAAAATTATTGTTAAATTTAAATTTTTATTTTTTCTTTCTTCATAAGTAAAAATGGGTTTTCAATTCAAATATCAATCTATGAAAAATTTCATTATCATAGAATTATAATGTTGTTAGAAAAAATTATCATTCATATTTAGTAGGATTTTTCTCTTCCATATCCATGTTTTTATTCTTAAAAATTTTACCCTTTATATTTTCAAACCTACTAATCGGTTATCTCATGTGACCATCAAATTTCCCTTTTACTCATTTTAAAAGGATATTTTTATAACCCTTTCTATAATGTATATTTCAAAAAAAGGTATTTTAAAATGTTCAACAATATTATTCATTCATAATAATATGTTTTATCTTCCAATTAAAATTTCCTTTGAAATACCATTATTTATTTTTCACTCCTACAATATTGAATATATTTTTTAATTTAAAAATTTATAAAATTTCATGATTTACCATTCCAAATAGACTTTGGAATATGACATGTAACTTCATATTTTACAGTAATAGTAATAATGTTTTTTAAAAACTATTTTATGGTTTCTTTCATCATTATGATCATTTTTCCTTATAATTTATACTTTTCATGCTTTAAAATGGTTTTCCAAATGATTATTTTTAAATGGTTTTGAAAATAAATAGAAATATTTTTACAGTTTTTAAAAGTAAATGTTTTATTTCAAAAAAGAAATTATTGTTTTTAAAAAGTTATATTTATTCATCTCCTTCAAAGTGATTCACATGATAACCTATAATGGGTGTTTCTCATATATACAATTATCCATTGATTTTCCTTTTCTTATACTAATTACATGTTCTTGTGATATTATCCACCATCTTTCTCAGGATGGATTATGAGGATGATGTCCTCAACAAGTTTCCATAAAACCCATTTAATTACCATGGGATAATTAATTTATTATTAAATGTTAAATTTTTTATGATCTTTTGAAATAATTGTTTATGATTTTAATTATTATATGGTATGTGTGGGATACATCCCTGAGATATTTTGGGTCTATTAAATCTCTACAATACATTATTTAAATTTTTATGTTACATGTCATAATTTTGTTGAGTGTGAAAATTTTATTTGTTCACATCATATAGAATGGAAACTTATTTATTCACAATATATAGAGTAGGAATATTGTTTTTCACAACATGTATCATGCGATATTATCACTACATATATAATGTTCATTTAGTTTCATTATAATAAGAATCATGGATATATCTTTTCTTCCAAAACATGATTCATGGACTTTTTTTGTTCATAATGTAATGTGAGGGAAAGATTGAATTGGCTCAAAATATGACAATTCCATGTGTCAATTTTTGTTCTAATGATTTGTATTATTCTATTATTTAAGTAATTTTATATTTCTATTCTTTATTAATATGATTATAAACCATGATTCATATTTAATAAATAGACATTAAATTTACTTCTATCGTGATATATAGAAAACTCATATTTTTCCATGGTATTTTAATAGGATATTTCTACTCTTAAAATTATTTCTAACATGATTATGATCTGACTATGGATGACATATTGATTATTATTTACTTTAATAATCATTTGAGCTCATCCCTTTAACATGATTCT
The DNA here is from genome assembly GCA_963277665.1 of Viscum album. NCBI lineage: Eukaryota > Viridiplantae > Streptophyta > Magnoliopsida > Santalales > Viscaceae > Viscum > Viscum album. The sequence goes on from OY728126.1 coordinate 1,160,382,867, forward strand.
ATTCCCCATGTTATGGATATGATTATAACCTTTATGGATTCTAGAGGGTGTCTAGTATAATTTGATTATGAGAAATGTTCACAGCAATCATTAAATAAGTTTCTTATATATTTGATATTAAAACACCCTAAAACTATTGTTCTTGAGATTGTGTAACTATTTTTAGATACATAGTTATAAAATTATTCAAATGATGTAAAATAAAGATATTTTTTTATCTTATATAAAAGAAAGGATTTAGGGAATTTTTTTAGAGCATGGTATGGGAGTGTGGGTGTAGTTTTCCTCAACCTAGCAAAAAAAAGATGATATTTAAAACATTAATAAATGGAATATCATATCATAGAAGTTAGACCTAATACACATAGTCATTTGGGGACTTACCTCAGTCCAATATCATAGCGGTTCTCTTTACATTAAAACATTTAATGATGATAGTATGAGGAAATTGAGGGTTTACTTAGGGAAGAATAATTTTAATTAATTTTTAGAATTAATTGAATTTAATTCAATGGTGGTGAGGGAAACTAGTTGGAGGTTAAAATTACTATGATCATATAATGGTGATGAGTACAATGGATTAATATTTTGAAACTTATTTCCAAATGAGGGGATCATGATTGACTGAATTGTTCCACGTAAACCACAATATAATGATGTGTAAAAGTTTATAAACTACATTTTAACAAAAAAAATGGGTCATGAGAGTACAGTAAAGAATGAAAAATTGAATTTAGGTAGAATAATGAATAGAATTGTATACTTTTATAACTGATGTATTTCAAATTCAATAGAACAAGAAGTTACTACACAAATATGTTATGGTAAATAACAAAAAGTTATCCATGTAAATATTTACAAGAGTATTTCTTTTTGTCCATATAGATCATAAGTATTAAGATAAACTCAAGTAAAAATGAATGGTTTTCATTATCATTCTATGTGGAGATGAAAAATATGGATTTCAGCTATGAGAATATGAAAAGTTAAAAGTCATCATGAGTCAAGATGTTCTCTTCAATGAAAAGTTATATTGAAGGACCAATAGTTTTAATAGTGAATATTCAACGAAAAATAATCAATTAACCAAGTCCAAGTTAATCTTAGTGGGTACACCATAAGAGAACAAGTTATTGATAGATTAGATGGAAGAATAGAATTTTAGGAATTAATCTTAGTGGAAGATGTGTCGGAACTCTCTATGAATATGAAAACCTAAGGGAGTGATCTAAAATTATGAAAATAAAAATATTATTATTTGGAAAATAGAGCATTTTAAATCAAAAATCTAAATGAAATGAGAACAATTTTAGTTTTGAAGGCTTTCCAAATTCATGAGGTCAGTTTAAAAATTTAAAGAATACATTAATTTTATATTTCTAATGGATGAGGTATAACATGAAATACCAAAAGAGTAAGACACTCTCAATTGGTCCTAGAAGTGGGATTCAATGATAAGACATTAAATGTATTCATTTTATATTAGTGGGAAATGGGAGCTAACAAATATACCATAAGGTAAAATATAACTTCAGAAAAAATTGTTGTTCCATCTAGAGGAATTTAGTAGAATGAATAGGTACATGGAATGGATGGTGGGGAAATGATTCCAAGAGAAGTAAGGTGTATAATTTTTGGAAATTTTGTCAATGGTAGTTAAACATAATACAATATAAATGTTACCACTCATGGTTGTATCTGATATTCTACACTTGAATAACATAGATGTAAAAATATCATTCCATCATGATAAATTGGAGGAATATATTTACATAAATAATTTTAGTGAGTTCATATGATTATAATAATTGTGGTTTGGTGTGAAAAATGAATATAATATTATAATTATTACAATAGGTCCCATGTTATTATAATTATAAATATAATTCATTTATGGAATAACGAACTTTAATTCAATTAAACAAGGATCATTACTACTACTATAATGTGTTGGATAATAGAAGTTTCACTATGCATAACTTGTATGAAGATTAAATATTTCTAGATATTCTACAAAATAATAGTATATAGAAGATGAATCATGAATTTTCTGGGTGATTTGAGAAGAAGGATCTTGGTTGAGAAAACAAGAATTTGGGAGTGAAGAATTTGAATTATAGGAATATTGGGAATTTGGTGACATCTTAAATGTATTTCATTCAGACTTTAGTCAAAAGGTTTTGTAGGAAAATATTAAATTAATTCTAATCACCATTGGTTGAAAATTATATATTTTGGATAAGGTTTTGAAAATAAAATATTAAGTCATGTACATAAAGAATGTATCATTTGTATTAGTAGTAGGTAGCCTAATTCACTCAATGGTATTTACTCAACTGGTCATTTTTTAGCATCTGCAACTCTTGAAACCTAAATTGGATGATTAAATATTAATTTGGTATAATATACAAGGGATCACATCATACAGGACCAATATTTTTGGAAACTACATACATACATGACTCTCATGTAACATTAAAAATTAAAACCATTAAATTAAAAAAATTCTTGAATCCTTGAAAATCATTCAATGATTCCATTTTCATATCCAAGGGAAAAAGGGATACTAATGGTTGATTTCAAGTACTCAATAAGGGTGATGTTTACAAGAGGATATAATAAGTAAATAAATCATTATTACTTTGTAATATTAGATAATCAAATAACATGTCATTCAATTAACAACTTGAGTTCAAATTACATCCATGGATAAGGTCAACATAACAATCACATCGATAAAATAAATTGAATTCTCAATGAAATAAATGTATAATTATGGACATTCATAATCTTACTATCAATGTCTCAACCAAGATATCATGAATCACACCCTCAATTACTTTTCCAAGACACCTTTATTGAATGAGTATGTATACAATTATTACCCAAATATTATGACATGATATTACAACATCAACCTATATATCATGCCAAATGGTTTTGTCTCATGAGACCTATCAATGAATTAATGGTATATCTATAATTATATCACTAATATAACATTAAATTCCAATAAATTACACATATATTTAAGTATCTATACAACTTATTCTCAAAATCCCATATATTTCAAAAATTATCTTTATTAAAACAAGAGTATGGAATGTTTCCCCAATAAATTAATTAACATTAATATTAAACATAATTCAAATAATACCATATATATAAATTTTATATTGTTGATACAATATAAAATTATTTCAAATTATACCTTATAAATCGATGATACTTATGGTATATTCTGTTATTAAAAAATCATATTGAATGAAATGATAGAGAGTGATATATAATATGATCATGAGAAAGTTAATGAACAGAAAACCATAAATCTTTATATGATTATAGAAGGCCATAAATTCCTCAAAAATAAAGTTTTTATTATTAAAACATATCAAATAATAAATTTAAAATAAATCGGAATAAAAACATTATAAATAACTTTCTTACAACATTGTTCAAGTATGAAGTTATAAAAGAATTTCAAAATTCATTTCATTCATTATAGAAAATAATAGCCTATTACTTTGGTATCTTTAAAAACTAAAAGTTACCAAAACATTTAGATAAATATTCCTTGAAATAGTCATGGATATTTTTAAATAAATCTTCAAATTAAATAATGTACATTATAGAATTTTAAGTTTTTCATGTTATATACTTATAGAGGTAAAATTATTTTTTCACTTTTTAAAAAGTAAAAAAATTACTTTTTAGGAAAACTTTTAAAAATTTTCCTTTTAAAACTATATAATTATAGTAAGATATGGTAGAAAATGAATTCAAATAATTATTTTAGTACAACTAAAAAAATTTCAACACATAAAATAACCATTATATGGAAGATAATATTAAGAAAAAAACATTAAAAATATTATTTTAAATGAAAGTTACTTACACGTAACTTACTTAGTAATTCATGATCCAACAAGGAAAAATGAAGATAATAAAAATTTTAACACAAAAAATAACAATAATATTTCAAAATAGATGGGTTTTAGGAGAATACGATTATATAATTTTCCCAAAGTAAATATGAACATAAACAATCCTGATATAAAATGAGATGTTTATAAAAATCCCTCACCTCAAGCCCAACATACATTGTATGTACTATTATCCTCCTTATAATAAATTAATTTTTTTATAAAACTATAAAACTCTACTATATTAATACTTATAATACCATATATTATTCACATATAACATATTATCACCCATTAATTAATAATTTTTCAATAAAATTATCTTTTTGGTGAAAACTAGTTCGTTTCTCATGCATGTTTTAGATTAGAAATTATGGTCCTCGAACTTTGTTCAAAGATTAATTATCTAAAAAATATTAATAATTTAATAATTTTTATATTTATTAAGTATAGAAAATTTTATAACAATCCCTAAATTATGGTTTTGAAAAAGGAGTCACGTCGCTCTTTGGAGGTAATAGTATGTACGTACTCATGAATGATGTTTCCACTTTTCATTGGACTGTAAATGAGAAAAATTATTTTTTTCCATAAACATAATAAAATTTAATTATATGGAAGATAATTATGTTATTATATCATAACCTTTAGGACATTATTGAAGGAGGTTGAAAAATAAATAAAATTAATGAACTTGGTTTAGAGTTATTCCTCTTTATTTGGAATCTTCCTCCAGGTTACCCCTGAAGACTTATTATGATGGTCTTATGGAAATTAAAAAAGCGCTAGTATATGGGTATGAAATATAGGAATGTATTTTTTGTGTATTTTTCAAGATAATTGGCTCAGATTTTTTGAATAAGAGTGGAGAGGAGGTTCTCTTTTATAAGTGAGGTGGGTATCGAACTTGTAAAAAATAAAAAAAAATTAAAATATAATATGTTTATAACTCATGTAAAATGAATATAAACTACCTTATATATGACCATTAGGATTATATGTTTGAAATATAGTCATCCAAAAAATCTATAAATTTTTATATGACATTCTAAACATTATCTTTTGGTTTAACACCCACTCTGACCCTGTTGACCCTTAACTGTTCTAATAAAAGATTCACTTCTTATGATCCATAAAAGATATTTTAAAAAATATAAGTGGATCATAAATGAGACATTAATGATAGGATTAAACATATACCATTAAATTGAGTCAATATAGTATTGTTATAAATTTTTATTTATTTAAAAATAATTTTTAAATGTTAAATACCATTTATGGTCATTTTTAGGATTATTCACATATTTTGACTATTATAGAATTTAATTAATAATGGAATTTGAATTTATATTTTTTAAAAATCTCTTTTAAAATATAATTATCCAATTAATTCATTTTTAAAAATATTTTTTCTAAAATATATTATTTTTAACTCTTGTAAAATAAATTATTTTTCTTTTCTATCACTTGCATATGTGCTGCATCAGTAGTGTGTAAGCATTCTGGGAAATTATAATATCATTAAAATTTAAAAATAATAAAAATTAATAAAAAAATTATTCATCCTAAAAATAAAAAATTATAACCATTCATATCATCTTTTTATCTCTATGGAAACATATTATAGATATTAAAAGAAACATAGTTCTATCTTTTAATTTTTCTCAAGATAAAATTATATAAACTATATAATCAAATAAATCTGTTATAATAATGAAATATATTCTACTCTTGGATCATACTGGTCAAATTAATCTTATATAATGAAATAAATTAATGTTTTGGTTTTTTCTTAATTCATTATTCCATATTTTTATCCTTAATTGACAAATTTTACCCATTATCGTGGTGGTAAACTTTTACTATGGTTAATGTTTATTATAATAAAAATTTAAATTGAACTATTTAAAAAATATGAACCACCAAATTATAAAAAATGAAATATATTTTTCAATATTAAACTCCTATAATATGAGGAAATTGGTTTTAATATAACTATGAAAAGTGTTTCCTAAAATTTTCTATAAAAATTTGTTTTTTACCATAAAGAATGAAAATATAAACAAATAAAATATAATGTCAATTCTAAAAGAAGTAATTATATTAATATTAATAAATTATATATTATTTTACATTAAAAATAAATCTAAAATTTCATGTTACATTTATATTTTTTGATTTAATGAAAATTAATTTAAATTTGTGCCAAAATTAGTATTTTTCACTATTTATAAAAAATCAATAATTTCATAAAAATTATCAAAATTTAGAATAAGATAAATTTTATTTTTGATTTAAAAAAATATATTTTAATTTTAAGAAATAAAATCCACATAATTATAATAAATTAATAAAAATTACTTGTCTATAAAATTCCAAAAACCCATTTTTAGAATAACATTATTTTTAAAGCATAAAATGAAATTATTTGTATTATTTGATGAGTTATTAAAATTAGATGAATGTTATGTTTATTTAATAAATTAATAATTTTTATTAATTAAAAAATATTATATATATGTATATATATATATATTTCATAATTTATTTGTTTCTATTTATACCCAACAACCCAACAACTAGTTTATAAGAGTCATATTTAAATATTATATCATTATTCATTTAATCTCGGTGTTGTGTGTGGTGTACACTATAAAACGTAGCTAAATTTTAGAATAAAATAATAATTAAAATATCAAGTTATTATATTATCCACTATTTTTAGAAATTTATAAAACAAATTTTGATCATAGAAAATAAAAATATGTTCAATAGTTTGTTCAACACGCAACATCAAGCTTAAACGACATGCAAAATATAAGTCGTTATAACATAACCATTAAATTCTTGGATATAAATAGTATTAGGTACTTTTTAAATATATATATATATATTTCCCTATCAATATAAAATATTTATAAATTCTTAGTAAAAAATGATTCGATTTTTTTGTATGGTAATATTATTCTTCAAGAATAGGTTTTCTTCAAAAAAGATTTTTTTTCTTTTTATGAGAAAATATTATAATTAACTCTTGGAAATTTTATAAAATTTATTTGATAAAATGAATTTAATTTTTTGAAATCATAATATCATAATTTAATTATTTTTAATTTAGGGCATTTTTCAGAAAATACTGATTTATTAGTGAAAAGTTAAAAATACATAATTTTGTAAAAAACAAGTCATTTATTTTCAATAAATTAAGTAATTTAAAAGTAAAATAATATTTTAAATATGATTTCAAGTAATATAAGTGTTATTTTTCTGTATTTAATCCACATAATTTCTTTTGAATCAAATTAATATTTTATTTTAGTATAAGATTTTTTGGTTTAAAATATAGATTTTTCTAAAAACTACTTTAATGTGAATAATTCTTCTCAATTTTAATAAATTAAAATGATCCCTAATGAAAAATATTTTAAATTAGATTTATAGAATATATATAAATAAATAATAATTTATATTCATACAATTATTATAACTAATCATATATTTCATAAGAAATAATCTTTTTCTTGAAAAATACACTTCTTGAAAACCCAACTTTTCATCACGTGTGGGTTTTTTTAAATTTAAATATTTACAATTATATGAATTGAATTTGCTAAAAATTATTTCATATTTTTAATAATAATTATTTATATTATCTATTATCATTAATTTAATTTTTGATAATAATGAATAGTGAAAATAGTAAAAATTTATTATGGTGGTTAAGTTAAAAATGGATTTACCAGAAGTTCAACTAAAAAAAGGAATAAAATCACCTAAAAACTTGTCTAGAATACTTTTTCATGATTTATTTTTATATTATAATGTATAATTCTCAATAATATACCATTTTTATCCTTTTCATTTAAAAAATGTGGGCACACGTTTTTCTTTTACAGGATTGGAAGTATACCACTCAAATCACATATAAAAGGCCAACCATTCTACTCCCTTATTAACACCTTCAAATTCATTTTCCTTGTTCAATACCTACACACATATATTATTTACCTCCCAAAAAACATATTTTAATCCATTTTTATAGTAAATAAATCCTAGGAAGGCTTTTACAGCATATCTAAGAAGGTTGTTTGAAGAAGATTTATCATGCCTAATTGAGAATATTTATTTTATTTCTTCTTCCGAGTCCTTAAAATATTATAAAAATAAGATTATATAATCAAAAAATAGCATCTCATATATTAATAATTTATTATATTAATTTTATAATTTAAATTTGTTTCATATTCTATCAAATCATATATGAAATCATCATTCATGTGTACATCAGACTACTGCCTCACGAACCAATGTGATTCGTTATGAATCATCACCTCTCATGGATTTTTGTAATCATTTATTCAAAGTATATATGTGAAATTATAAACATATTTATAATTATATTTTTATGATATCACATATACATACTTACTTTCAATTCTATATTTGATATGATAATGTTACATGTGTGTACGGTGGACTACCACCTCATGAAGCAATGTTATTTATTTATCAGTAAAGCAATATATAAAATTTATTAAGGATAAATTTAATTAAAATATTTGAAATAAATTATAATAATAATTATATTAATGACATATATGGAATTTTTAAAAATTAATATATAATTTTGTTTCTTACACAAAAAAAATGTTAACTTTGTTCGTGTACTTGTGGACTATCACTTACGCGAAGTGATGTGATTATTTTTTCATCACCACATCATAGAAATTATATGTATAATTATATTTTGAGAAATAATATGTTATTTATGATTTTATTATAATTATATATGGAAAAAATATTGCATAAATACATTCCATAATTATCATTGAAGAAGAGAAACATTCCTTATGGGTACGTATGGCCTACCATCTTCATGATTCTAACGTAGTTCATTTTTCATAATCAGCTATCATGATTAGTTTTAATAAGTATAATAAATGTAAAAATATGATAATTATTTCATGATTATTATTCTTTATATGTTAAATAATGACCACTTTGACCAATAGTTGACCTACTGAAGTACTTTTTAACACTAAATCCTATTATCATCGAAACACCCGATATAAACTTAATTGATTATGTGATTTTATATGAAATGGTAATAAGTTAAATAAAATGAATAATAAAATTGAAAAAGTTCCTTCATATATTATATAATTAACTTATGTTTACTATTTAGGAAGACAAGGAACATACATGACAAGTCGGACCCAAGGTAAGGGACTTTTTCTTAATTTCTTTTTGTTGAGGTGTACTTTTATGTTATGTTCTTATATTATTCTATGAAGTGTATCTAGATAAAATTTTATATTTTTTACATGAATTTATCTTTTCGAAATATATTTAATGTTTATTTTATTTTATTATTTAATGGGGCTTATGATTCAAATTCTTCCAAAGTATTATGGGACATTCCTTTAAAATAGCCCTTTAAAATGTTTTCCTTCAAACTCCATTTTATTCAATGTTCATGTTTTCAAAATTATTTTATGAATGTAATTATATGGATATGATAGTTTTATAATAAATTTTTTAATTATTTTATTTTATTTCAAAAAGACAACTTTTATGGAATGTTTGACTTTCTTTAAAAACCATTAATTCAATGTTCTATTTAAATATATAATATAATAATAAAAATTATTTCCATAACAATTATTTGATGTTTCAATTCCTTTATAAGATTTTATTTTTTATTCAATGAAAACCCATCTTTCTTTTTGTTGTGTATTTACCTATTGAAAATGGGTTTTCAAAAGAAATGGGAATTTCTGGTATTGAAAATAGTTTTCCATTATAAAATGGTATTCAATTAATGAAAAGGGGTTTTAAAAGTGTTTTTATATCTTCAAATAGTTTTTCAAATGGGTTCCAAAAATTTTTTCAAAAGATTTTATGATAAAAATGTGAAAATATAATTTTTTCATGATATGGTACTTTATTATATTTTAATTAAATGGGTGCGCCTGAATTTTATTATACGAAGGCTTTACCCCCATTTTAGCTCACATGTGAATGCAATACATATTATATAAAGGTTTGAGACTCATTATTGCTCAAAAAAATGGGTGATATTGATAGAGTTTATAAGAAGGTTTGATCCCCATTATATCTCGTGGGTGACTTTGATATGGCTTATATGAAGGGTTAATCCCCATTATACCTCAATGTTGATCACAATGTAGATTATACGAAGGTTAGAACCAATTATATCCCTCCAATTCATTTGGTAATTAGTATATTGGAAGTTGGTTGTCTAGTTATTCCATTTGAAAGGGGGTTGAAATGATTTTTTGAATATGATGCTTAATGTTTCCAAAAATGTTGTTTAATTACTTACTATGGGTTTTAATGATTTCTTTTGAAAAAAAATTATATGTTGTCTTGTGAAAGTAATTTATTTCTTTTAATCAAAGATAATTGAGATAAAGGTAAAACATTTCATTGGTTTTCAAGATTTTCAGTTTCTTTAATTTTATATCCCTTATTTGGATTTTTCTGCTGATTCAAAGTTTTAAAAGTGTATTCATAGGGTTTTGGATGGGTAAGGAAAAGAGAGAAGTCAAGTTGATAGTCATTAATATTTTCTATGACAACAAACAATGATTTAATTTAAAAGTTTTATATTATGTAAAAAATAGATCCTAATAAAATTTTCCACTTTCTATTATATGCTTTTATTATGTATGACTTATGACTTTATTATATAAAACTCTAAACCTGAAAGGATCCTTAAAGTTAGAGAATCTGAATTATTAACTAAAAATTATAATTTTGTTATGTTTAAGGTTTGGCCTTTACAGTTGGTATCATAGGTCATGTAGATCACATGAAATTTTTGAACAATGATAATAACTTTTCATTTAAATATTTTACCTTGTAGTTAAGTTAAAATGATATAGAATTTGAAGATCACAATGTTTATCTATCAAAACTGTATCAGTTCATAAAGGGTTTACATATAGAAAACAAGGAATTCATAGTGGAAAGGAACCAAGAGGAAAATGTCCATCCCACTCAGTATCATGAGATGTTTATAATAGGAACAAAATTGTTTGTTTCAATGATGGATTAGTTGTCATAAGCTATTAATATTGGATATATCCATACCAAAGAGGACCCAGATGTATCTTGAAGAAACATGTATATACTAGATCATTTCATGACGTATAATTCCCTATAATTAAGTGGTTCATCTGACCTAGTAGTAGTTGATTGATGTTTCAATGCCCTGTAGTATATATTTAAATTCATGGGATATTTTGAATGTCAAAAGGTAACCCTTTATGTTTATAATTTTTATGATGAATCTGATTGATTGTGGAAATTGGTTAATAATTCCTTATATAAATATAATCATGATTCACTAAAATGGGAAGGATTTTATAATATATTACTCATAAAATATTTCCCTAATGTTTTATGTCTTGGGATGGGAAAAAATCTTTTAATTGAAGAAAAATGGTGAATATTCAGTGGCCACATATGATGAAAACATTACAATTATATCCATGTATGTGTCATGTTTTATTTGGGATAATAAAAGTAAAATTAACTAGTATTACTTAGGATTGAAACCAAGTTTACAAAGATAGTTACTGCATGAGAATTTAGAAGTTCTGAGAAAGTTGTTCATTGTACTGAGAGAGTGGAGTTTGAGTTTTTCGACACTTATGTGAAATGAGATTAAAAGATTATGAAATGTTCAAGTTTGTGTGAAATGGAGATGAACCAACTAAAAATTCTGGAGGTAATCACAAAAACAAGTTCTAGGTGTCGTCAAATGAATTTTTGTGATTTTTTTAAGATCTAGAATGTTTTACCGATTTTGTATGTTTGGTCACAAGGTTCATGAATTCAATGAAATGTGTCCTGAGCAGTCAAAAAATGAGATAAATGATATCTATTAAATGGTTAGATTTTTCAGCTATAATGAGTTTGTACATTATGTTATTGTGTGTTCAATTTTTCTTACTCAAGGTGGAAACCATCATGATCAGAAATATAACGGTGTGGAAAAATCATTTTCTACTACTATAGATCATTTTTGGCCATCTGGTGAAGTGGATTAATCTCCAAGGGGATTGTAATTATACAAAGTTTTACCATAAGTTCAATTATTTATAAACTCCTTTGATATTTTATGTGATGATATTTTATAGTGACTAATGAATTTTAGGGATATGTTTTGATAAGTTTATGTATATGTAATGATTTGGTTTGATGTGTTGTATTCCATTAATTATTTGGGACATGAGTTTTTAGGTATTGATATCATTTATGGTTTAAATAATATTTTATGAATAAAGTTTTTTATGTATTTTATCATATTTATATGAATTTTTTAATGATGGAATATTATGAAAAATTATGGCTTGAAGGTCGGGTGACAACCCGTCGTAACTAGAAAGTTTACAGCTCCTGAACCCATAACCAAAGATAGATAAGGGTGAAACACATACCAATAGCATATATGATATCTTGGTTAGAATGAAATCATTATTTTAAATTAAAATATTTGAAATATAATAATAAATATGATTTTTGAATAATATTTTTTATCTTATAGAAACCCATGCGATTAAAATAGTGATTTTTTTATTAAGTGATTAATGTTGTTTTAGTGGATGATCGCTATAATTTTGTGAAAAAAATATCTTTTTCTAAAAAATATATATTTTTGCTTAATTTATAACTTTATGAAGAATATCATGTTATCCTTTTAGGTATTATAATATATTTTATACTGACATTTTATTATGTTAATTTGATAATGTAAATCCATTTCCTCCTCTATCAAATGGTATATGAAATTATCATTTGTGTGTACGGTGGACTACCACTTTACGAAATGATGTTATTAGTTTTCCATAATCCCCTATCTTGGATTATTTGTATGATTTATTTAAAGTATATATATGATATTTGAAACATATTTATAAGTATGGAGTTATGATATAACATATACCTTCTTACTTTCCATTTCTTAGGGGATACAATATCCCCTCTCATGCATAGTGTGAACTATCGCCTCCTGAAGTGATGTGATTATTTTTTACTAACACTTAATACAAGATGTAATAAGTATAATGTTAATGAATATATGTTATTTGAATTAAATAATAATGATATTTAAGAAATATTTAGCATTCTGAAAAGATCCTATATCATTTTCTTTTTTAAATTGAAAAATGAAAACGTCCTTCGTGTACGTGTGGACTACTACCTTTGTGAAGCGTTGTGATTCATTTTTCATAACCGAATAAAAAATTATATATATATGTATATTTAAATAACTAATAGATAATTTATTATATTATTATTTTTTTATAAGAAACAATATCACTTAAAATATTTTCATGATGATCATTGAAATATGGAAATGTAGTTCTTGCATACATATGACTTGCTATCTTTATGATTTCAACATAATTCATTTTTCATAATCATATTTCATGATTTATTTTAAAAAGTATAATTGATGTATAGATATTATTATTATGTCATGATTATTATTTTCTAGATGTTTAATAAGGAGCTCTTTGACCAATAGTTAACCTACCGATGTAATTTTTGACACAGAAGCCAATATCATTCAAACACTCGACAAAAACATAATTGATTAATTAATTGTATAGAACATGGTAATAAGTGAAAAAAAGGGAGAAACAAACTAGAAATTGGTTTTCAAGAAAGAAAATAATAAACATTAGTTCATTATAATGACCTAGAATTTTATCAATGAAATTTCTCCCTACATAGTTATGTTATAAACTATAAATCACATAAATCACATAGATAACCTATTAAAAGCATTATTTTAAGAAATTAAGAAAGAAATAATTATTTTTTATAAAAAGTAAGGAACCTATACCAATGGAATAGTAACTTGACCATTGTAATAGTAATGTGAACATTTGGAATAGTAAAGTGACCAATAGAATTGTAACCTCAGCTATGATAGTAAGAATAAAATTTTGGTTTCTTATGGATGAAAATATAATATATTTATATCATGGAATAGGTAAACAAAATTACAAGTGATAAATTAAATATTAGTATTTTTATGAAACATAAATTTTAATTTAAAATTTTATGATAAATATAATTATTTAAAAAAAATTATTTTCAGAAAATATATTTTTAAATTATTTGTTTTTTGTCTTATTATTATAAGATAATTTTATGAGACCTTGATTAATTTTTCAATGTGTCATAAAATCAGTCATAATTTGAAAATCAGAATGTTTTGAATAAATGATTATTTTAATTAAAAATTTAAATTCTCATATTTGTAAAATTATTCTCATAAAAAGGATTCCATTTTAAAATATCTACGTTAAAAAAAATTTGGGGTGAACTCTGGCGTTTTTTCTAAATAGTTGAATTTTTAAGGAATAGTGAAATACAAAAATTTACGGTATTTAACATTTTAAGCCAAAGACAGGACTTTTCGAGCCAAGGTTGTTTTATAAATGATTTAAGTTGACAATATCTCAAACTCACATGCTTTATTTACTGTACTTAGTCACAATAATCAAATATATTGATAGTCTTGAGAAAAAATTATAAACAAATGAATAAAATAATCAAAAACACCCCTCTCCTCCCACTATAAATACTACCCCTCACCACCTCTTCTCCTAACACCTTATAAGGCTTTTATATTGTATATATTATTCTCAATTACTCTACCAAACCTCTTTTACAGGTTTTGGCCTTTTTGGTCTCACCAAAAGACCATTTCAAAGTTCCTTAATGAGGTTCTCAAGGAGATGACACCCAAGAGGTTAAACCCACCCTCTTCTCTTTCAATTTCTATTATTTTAAAATCCTTCCCGCAATTAACCTATCCAAAGTAACATGATAAATCTATTATTATATATATATATATATATATATATATATATTTAAATATTATTATTTTAATGGTATATCCATCATCTAATGTATTTTCTTTCCTTTTTATCTTAAAAATGAAAACATATTCTGTGATGTTTCAGTTCGCCACCTTTATGGATGAAATTTTTTTTTTTCATATTACCACCTTCATGGATGGTTTTAAAACTATTATAATTTTTTAAAAGGTTATAAAATGTATATTAAATATTTTCTTATATTCGATAACTAATTTAAATACAAAATAATTAATAATAAAATAAAACTACTATGTGATAATCAAAAATTCACCAAAATACACTAAAGTTCATCATTAACATTTTATCTAATGAATCATTCTCATATTTGAAAAAAAATGATATATAAGACCATTTAAAAAATTAAGATAATAAATATCATATAATTCCACTTCTATAATATTTATTCCATTTGATATGAAATCCCATAATTAAACTCAATGGAATCAATCATAAAATCATAGAACGAGTGCTCCTGGAATAATGAAATTGAATCTTATAAGTCATCAGAAAAGCCATAAATGACCGTAATAAAATTATAATAAATAAAATAAAAATATAATAGGTTAGTAATTAATTAATTAATATAACTAATTTTATTATCCAGGCTATTAAGTACAAGTTCATAATAATTTTGGATATAATGTAAGAAATTCTTTCTGAACCTCCATTTTTTCCATCAGGATACACTTTCTCTCTCTTTACCCCTATTTAATTATTAATTCTTATTATTTAATAAACTTAAATTATTGTTTAGAATCCAAGAATATTTATGAAGATCAATTATTATTTCTTTGATGGGAAAATTGATGTTTTATAAGGTTCCCTTTCTAATTCATCCTCATAAGCAAGCATGATTTAAGGGATCATCCAAATTTCATACCTATTTTAATATAAACTCCCTAATCTAATTTATTAAACCAATATTTCTATAAAATCAATATGTTTTTCATGAAAAATTTTCATTTTAAATTTCTATTTTTCATAAAATAATTATTTTTTTCCTTCTTTAAATACAATTTAACACTTTCCCTTAAACCGTACCAAAGTGGACAATTTATAATGTTTCTTAAACACTATTTTTACATGTTTTAACTTCAGTTGGACATATTTTATCTTTACCTATTCATAATTTCCATCATAAATGTCCCCAAATTCTTTGAATTCATTATTTTATAGACATCATTACGATACACATGTTGTTTATGCTTTATGACATGGTTATGATATCCATTTCCTTCCATGGGTAACCATTATGTTTATTACTTGTGTTTTATTATTAATGTGGAACACATATTCTTTAAGATTTTATTATGGGTAAACCCAGATAATGCTTCAATTAATTAGGAAATGTTTAGTCTCATGAGAAATCATGTTGGGATATGGAGTAAACTAGATTTCTTTATTGGACATTGTAAACCATGTGATATAGTCATGGCAGTTATCCTTGACTCGTGTTTATGTAATTTTTTATGTTTCTAACACATTTCTAGGATTCCATTATTACTTGATCATATGTCCTACATTTAATTCTTCCATATGGTTATTCATTTTCCATTCCTTTTTTTCATCATGTTATTCCTTATAACCCATGTGTTAAACATTATTTCTTTATTTATTCCCTTATAGGATTTTTAACTCATCCCTTGGTTCATGTATTCTGAAATTTTTCCTATTAATATTTAATATCTAAAAATAACCTACGATATCATTATGAATTTTAAATAAAATTTGTATTTATTTTGGTTTCATCTTTTCTAATTATGTACCTAGTCTTCTAAAGACACTAGACTTCACGATACCTGGTTTGTATTTAATGGTTAATTATACTAAAAGTCATCTAATAATATTTTTAAAAAGGATAGGGCCATTATTTTTGGTATGATGGTAAAATATAGTTATTTTGGGGGATTAAGATAACAAA
The DNA here is from genome assembly GCA_963277665.1 of Viscum album. Lineage (NCBI taxonomy): Eukaryota > Viridiplantae > Streptophyta > Magnoliopsida > Santalales > Viscaceae > Viscum > Viscum album. The sequence goes on from OY728126.1 coordinate 1,160,399,636, forward strand.
GCATTATTAATAACCATAGGGATAATTCTTTCACTATAGATAACCTAGATTGAAACATACAGAATCACATTTTTCAATATACTTTCCATTTATAATTTCATCCTTCTAGGTTTAAATATTACTTTTTATATTATTATTATATAATAAATTAATCCCCTATTATTGTTTTCCCTTTTTCTTAGTTAATATTTTAAAATATAAGAAACTCTTCCAAACAATCATTTTGATAGTAAATGTTACAACTACCCTAATAAAATGCCAAATAAGATAGGAATGGGTGCTCAAAACATCAAGATATTACTAGAAAAACTAGATAATGTTATGAATAATAACTTGCATCATGTAGATCTCCCCTATCCTCCTAAGAAATAGAAATTTTTGCTTAAATCCATCATGAAACAAAGGCCTCACATATTTAGTGTATCTTCTAATCCCATCTACTTGGAATAATGGATTAACTCCATTGAGAGTATATTCATTTTCATTCAATCTTTTTAAGGAGGTAAGTTCATATTAGAAGTATATCCTTTTGATGGGGAAGCTGATTAGTGGTGGAAACTAATCCAAAACACAAATCCTACAATGTGAATTGATTCCTTGGAACGAAAAGATTTCATGAAAATATTTTTTAATAAATATTTTCACCAAACTCTCCATCGTAAATTGGTAGGGAGACCCTCATACAAATGAAAAAGGAAGATGTTTCTATTGAGGTGTATAAAGTAAAATTCATAACACTTCTATGATATATATATATATATAAATTTGCAATGAACACTAAAACAAAATTATATCACTTCCTTAGTAGGCTAAAGTCAGGTCTATAAAGATTACTGGAAATTCGAGACTTTCCCATCAATGAAAAATTTGTTTTTTTCCATTAATGTTAAAATGGACTTCGGAGACTATCAATGTTCTCATGGTCCCAGAGATAAAAAATAGAAAATAGAGTTTAATATGTGAGGATCAATAGATAAATCCCATGATAGAAAAAAAACCCAAAATCCCATGTGACAAAATTGTGGGAAGAAGTATCTTGAAATTTTCTAAGGTTAACCAGGAGATTCTAAAATGTAGAATATAGGGGAATATAGATAATAATTTCCAAAGGGATATGAAAAATTCCTCCAATGTGGATTAAGAAAGGAAGGTTAAGATTAACAAGCAGCCTATAGTATAGTGTTTCAAATATAGGGAATATGGGAATTTTGGAAACTATTATCCTAATCCAATGGTTGTTGGATGAAATAAAAAAACAACCTCCATGAAAATAAGGATTAGAACATGTAATCATTGTTACTAAGGTGGATCCTAAAAATTATGTGTTGAAAAATAAGATAGTTATTCATTCTGAAATTGTGAACATACTATTTAATTCTAGTTCTACGCATTCTTTCATATCATGAATGTTTAGTAGAAATATTTAAACACCACCTAAAAATATGGAGGTTGAGTTATATGTGAGAATATAAATAGAGGAAATTATTACATCCAAATTATAAAACTCATCCTCGATTAATGTTTCTGTAAAAACCTCCCAAAAATTATAATATTATTTACATTGGTGGAGTTTGATGATATATTATACATGGATTTGGTATCTTTATATAAATCTAATATCAACTATCTTGAGAGGGAGATCATTATTCACATCCCAAGGCATCCCTCAAATCAATAAATGTGTAGGGATGAGGATGAATCTATTTTAGAATCATCATATCAATTGTGGATATAATTCTCTTTTGAGAAAGTATAAATTTCTGAAATCATTGATAAAAATTAGAGAATCATGCCCAAAGACATTCTAATTGTGAGGGACTGCACTGATGTTTTCCCAAATGAATTTTCTGGTCTTCCTATTGATTTAAAGGTTTATTTATCAATTGAAATTTTTATTGGATCTCTGTCTATATCAAATACACCTTATATAATGGAAACCATTGAGTTGTAAGAGCTAAGGAAGTAGTTGCAAGAGAATCAAGACAAGGGTTTCGTACACCTGAGTGCTTTGCGATGGGTTTCCGTAGTCCTCTTTTTCGAGAAAAAATATGGATCAATGAAAATTTTCATTTATTATCATGAGCTTAGAAAATTCACGATAAAGAATAATTATCCCCTTGTATGGATACAATACATATCTTATCAACTATGTGGGTCCAATTATATCGCTAAGGTGAACCATTAGTCAGGGTATCACGAATTGAAGGTGAAGAATGATGATATTCCCAAGTATAGATTTTGAACAAGGTATGGACACTATGAGTTTATAGAGATTCCCTTTGGACTCACTAAAACTCCATCAATTTAAATGTAATTAATGAATAGAGTCATTATAAATTACCATGAAAAATTTGTGGTAGTATTTATTGATTATATTGTGATATATTCCATGAGAAAGGAGGGACATGAGGAGAATATGGTTATTATGCTAAAGACCTCACAAAGGGATAAACTCTCTGAATGTTTTGTAAATATGAGTTAAAGATAGAGGTATTATAATTATTGGGTAATGTTATCAATTATAATCGAATATATGTGGACCTTTTTGAGATAATAGTAATCGAAGAGTGGCCTATGCAAACATATATATCAAAGATCCATAGTTTCCTTTTTCAATCTGGGTATTAAAAAAGATTTGTGAAAAACTTTTCATGATTTTTAAACTCATTAAACAAGTTGAACCATAAGGTATTAGAGATTTTTGGGACCATATAATGTGAATACTATTTCAAATATTTGGAAAAAGAGTCTTATCATTGCAAAATTACTAACACTTACGACAAGTGGGGAAATATTTTTTTTATTCAATTATTCTTCAATGAAGGGATTAGGTTGTATACTAATGAAAAACTATAAAGTGATATACTACTACTCAATTAAGATAAAACTTCATATCAAAAACTATCCACTCATGATCAGGATTCGGTGGCCATGATCTTCATGTTGAAAATATGATGGCTTTATCCTTATGAGGAGAAGGGTGAGATATATATTGATCATTGTAGAATAAAATATATATTCACACAAAAGGATCTCAATATGTGACTGTGAAGATGTTTAGATCTCATCCATGATTATGACTACTCAATCCACTACCATCCTAGTATGGAAAATAAAGTAGCATATGTCCTAAGAAAAAAAAGGATCCAACAACATTATCAATGATGATAATAGAGAAGGATCCAATATTTTTTTATTTGAAAATGATGGAAATGGGAATAATTAAAGAAGGAACATAATCAATCATTTCTCAAATTATTTCTCAACCATCCCTTATTGATAAAATAATGGATTCTCAAATAAACGATGTGGAAATTCAAAAAATTATAATCTATCCAAAATGAAAAGTCCATCGATTTAAAAAAAAATTATGAATAAAGATTCATAATATTTGGTTGTCAATTCTGTGTATCATAAAATATAGAGGTAAAGAAAGAGATTATAAATGACTCACATATCTCCACATTCTCTATTCACCTTGGGAGCACCAAGATGTATTGAGATCTTTGAGAGAACTATTGGTGGGACATTATGAAGAATAAGATCATTGAATATACATCAATGTTCCTGGTATATCAGCAAGTGATAGTATGAAAGGGAAAAGTATAGGGGAATGAGGAAACCATTACCCATACCCAAATAGGTATGGGAAAACATCCCCATGTACTTTCTCACTAGAATTCAAAATACATAAAGATGAAATAATGTTATATGGGTTGTTATGGATTATTTTTAAAGAAATATAACTTTATCACAATTCGAGAGGGCATCTCACTGGAAAATAATTCACTGATATACATCATAAAAGTGGTAGTTTTATATGAAGTAGTACTATCAATTATATCTTATCAATATTCTAGATTCACCACCATGTTTTGGGAATTTCTCAAACATTCTCTAAAAACTGATCTAGACATCAGTATGGATTACCATCCCCAAACTGATGGCCATTCTTAGTGGACTATTTGGACACTGGAAGAACTGTGGAGAGCCTGTTTTACAGATTTCATGGGAGGATGGGACCAAAATATTAATATGGTCGAGTTCTCTTACAAAATTATATTCCACTCAACCATCCAAATGTCTCCATTTGAATTGATTTATGGTAAAAAATGTATAACATCAGCATAATGGGATGTAGTTGGTTAACGTAAGCTGCTAAGACCAGAAATATTTAAAGAAATTGAAGAAATGATTAAAACTATTTAGCATCACATCAAGGAATCCCAAAGATTACACAAGATATATACATAAAATAATTTACATGTCCTAGATTTAGAGACATGGTATTCCTCCACATATTTCTCTAGAAGGGGATAATGAGATTTGGGAAGAAAGAAAAGATGGGTTCTAGGTATGTTATCCCCTTGTTGATTATTGATCATGTTAGAGTTGTGGCATATTGACTAGCACTCTCACTGACCATGTCTTAAGTGCAAGATGTATTAAAAATATCCATATTCTGTAAGTACATGATAGGTACCTCACATGTACTAAATTCAAGGGTGTTCCAACTTTAGAATGACCTCTTGTATAAATAGGAGCTGGTGAACATCTCAGACCATAGAGAAAATGTACTACGCAATAAGACTACTCAATTGTTAAATTTACTATGGAGTAACCATATGTTTTAAGAGGCAACATGGGAACTAGAGGAAGGGATCAAGGAGAAGTAACCTCACTTTTTTCATAGTTCTACATGAGTGTAAGGGAACAACCTACTTATGGTTCTTCTTGATCCACTTCCAAAAATTTGGTATTTCTTAACAATTCTTATCTTTCCTACTTAGAAGATGATAAGAACCTCTAAGACTTTGTAATGAAAGTTAGTCCAATACCTCAATTTACTTTTGATTATCTATTAATGTTATATTCACATAAAAATGGTATTCAAAACTACCTTTAATGAATATCCTTCACAGAACTCCCCTGAGAAGCTCCCAGTCTTCATGAAGCAAACAACCTTCGTGGAACCAAATACCTTCGTGAATCTTACTAATTCAATGTGAGATATCCTATCATAAAAAAGAACCCATAAATTAATATAATTGGCATCAATAAATAATTTAGAGGTCTTTTTATGATGCTCAAGTTTGAATATAAATCTCACTTCCTGGAGCACTTTGACCTTCGCAAAATCAAAGTGATTTCAGATTTTCTCTTATTGTTTTCGTGAAAATGAAGTGGGGGTCAACTAATATTTATAGGGTCTCCCATTCATGATGCTCCAACACCTCCAAATAATTTTTTGAATAACTTAAAAATTTATTCATGGAGCTTCTCCATTCAATATTCTCCTATGATATTTTACATTGTTGTGGAACTCCCCATCAAACCATCACACGCCCACGATGCTCCGTTTCCCATAATCGTAAAGATCACCATCATAATCTCCATTACATCACGAAACACCCTTCACAAAGACCATATTCATGAAACTCATGAATTTTACGTATTTTAATTATATCTTAAAATAAATCCATATTTCTTGATTCTTGCAATCCTCCAAATTTTGGACCCCAAAAATTTGGAAAACACTGGGAAACTACACCACCTTAAACTCTATTTCGAAAAAAAACTATGTTGATTCGTAGTCATCCAGTAACAACATTATTTCTATTCAAATTGAAAAATTATTGGCAGCACCTATTACCCACCTTATATTCATATGGATTACATCACAAGTTCTCAACCTAACTTATTATATTTTTGAAATAGAAACAAAAAAAGCATCATCAGAATTAGTACGGAAAGTATTGTAACTTCTCTGTCTTCTAGAAATATATTTCCTTCCAAATTTAATGGACCTTTATATGAATTGTGAAACGGATTTCCTAAGTACAAAGATCAGTCTGATCATCCACTTATACAAAGTCATGTTTTTTCATTTCTTTTCAAAATTCTTTAACCCCAAAAGGAAATACTTAAAAATGATAGTCTCTATTATCATTTTGGTACAAACAAAATTAAGTATTTTTATTTTTGTGATATGTAAATGTTTATTTAAAATTTTATATTTAATATAATTATATAAATAAAATTTATTTTCATAAAATAGATGCATAAATTAATATTATTTTTTATTATGATTATAAGATAAGTTTGGGATCCCTTAATTTATTTTTCAAAGTGTCATAAAATTAGTTATAATTTTAAAATTAGAAATCTTTAAAAAATAAAGTTTTCAATTAAATATAAACCTTTCAAATTAAGAAAAATATTTTTATAAAATGGAGTCCATTTTTGAAATTTATATTTCAAAAAATGGTTAAGGTGATTGTTTTGGGATTTTCATAAAGTAGTTGAATTTTTTTTTTGAATAGAGAAATACAGTAATTTATGGAACTTAACATTTTAATCCAAATACATGAATTCTTGAGTCATGGTAGAATCATTGATGATTTATGTGCCCATTATATAGGAATATAATTCTATAGATAGTGTACATAGTCACAATAATCAACATTATTGATAGTCCGGATCTAAAATAATAAACAAATGAATAAAATAATAAAAAATAATCATCTCCTTCCACTATAAATAGAACCCATCACAACCTATTCTCCTCGCACACTCTAAGATACGTATATTTCTCATATTCTATCCAATTACTCTACCAAAACTATTCCATGAATTATATTCTTTCTGGTCTCACCAAAATTCTATTTTTAAGTGCCTTTAGAAGGATTTAAGGAGACAACACTAATGTGGTAAAACCCTCCCTCTTCTATTTTAATTTAAAATCCCTTCTTATCCTTACCACACATCCCCTATCCAAAGTAACAAGATAGTTATAGTATAATACCTATACTATAATTTTGTTATTTTAATCGGACATCCATCATCTTATCTCTTCTCTTATATTTTTTATCTTAAAAACAAAAACATCATCAATGATGTGTACATTCACTACCTTCGTAGACGATGATATTTTTGTTTTTTATAACTTCCATCATGGTAGGTCATAAAACCATTATATTTGCTAAACTATATTATAAAATGTATATTATAAATTTTTTTATTTTTTCATTCTAATATGTATAAATAATATTATATAATAAAACAAAAGTAGTTTGTGATAATATAAAATTCACCAAAATAATCTAATGTTCATCATTAACATTATATTTAATGATTCATACTCATATATAGAAAAAAAATGATATATGGGAACATTTTAAATTTTCTATAAGCATGAATATCATATAATTAAGCTTCATTATTTTTTATTCCATTTGTAATAACTCCCATAATTAAAACTCAAGGGAACCAATCTTAAAATCATTAAACAAACGATCACAGAACAACAAAGTAGAATCTTATAACTCTTAAAAAAGGACTTAAATGAACATAATAAAATTATAATAATAAAATAAATGTATAAGAGTTTATGAATTAATTAATAAATGGATCTAATTAGATTATACAGGACATTAAGTACAAGTGATGAACAATTTCAGATATAAGGTAATGGATTCTTCCCAAAACTCCATTTTTCCTTCGGCTTATGATTTCTCTCTATTTCCCCCAATTTAATTCTTAATTATTTTTATTTACTCGACAAAAATTATGTCTATATACTCCAAACATATTTACCTTGCTCAATTATTCTTTTTCTGATGGGTAAATAAATTTTTCCTAACATTCCCTTTTCAATTTCTCCTAATAAGAAAGCCTAATTTAAGGTAACTTCCCAATTTCTTACCAATTTTCAATTATACTCCATAATCTATCTCAATACACCAATATTTTTATCAAATTGATATTTTTATCATGAAAATATATGTTTTTTATTTTTGGATTTATGGGAACAATTTGGAATTTTTTGCTTTAAATAATGTTTTATATTTTCCCTTAAACGACACCAAAGTGTCTCATTTCCAAAAATTCATTAACATTATTTTTACACATTTTCACATTATTTGGAAATTATATTTCATGAATTATGCCTAATTTCCCTTATTAATTCCCATGTATTCTTTAAATCTGTCCTATCATGGACATCATTATGATACGTTCATTGTTTATGTCGTACGATATGATTATGATTACTCAATTCCTTCCATGTGTAACGATTGGGTTTTTTAGTTATGTTTTATTCTTCACGTTTCACACATATGAATGAAAATTTTATGATGGGTGCACCTAGATATCACTCCAATTCATTGGATAATGTTTAGTATCATGATATATCATGTTGGTACATGGAGTAAACCTGGTTCCTTTATGATACATTGCCTACATGTGATATAGTCTCGGTAGTTATCCTTGACCCATGGTTTATGAATTATTTTATATTTCTAACACATTACTATTTTTTCATGATTTAATGACCCATTTTTTCATGTTATGATTCCATATGCTTTTTTATTTTTCATTCCTTATTATGTCATCATGTTATGCCTTCAAATCCATGTGTTATGATTTATTCCTATGTGTATTCCCTTACTGGGATTTTTATCTAACACATTTCTCATATATTCTTGAGGTTATTCTATTCATATGTTAGATCTCAAAAGAATTTAATGGCTCATTTTGGGGTTTAAATAAAATATGACTTTATTTTGGATTCATTTTTTCTAATTATGTACCTAGTATTCCAAATATACTTGACATTATGATACACAATTTTTTATTTTATGGATAATTATTCTTAAAATAATGAAATAATATGTGTAAAATGATAGGGTTTTTATATTCATTATTCAAGACGATAAATAATTTACGAGAAAATTCATACACAAGGTAAGGGATATCGTTTTAATTTTATTTTTATTGAAGAATATTTTTATGTTATGCACCTATATTATTTTATGAGGTGTATCTATAGCCCATTTGGCATGTTATATCCTGAATTTATCTATTAACAATATATTTAAAGGTTTATTTAATGTTATTATTTCAATGTGATAATTATTCAAATGTATCCAAGTGGTAAGGGACTTTTCTATTAAAAATAGTATTTTAATTTTTTCCTTCACACTCTCTTTTCTTCCATGTCCATGATTTTAAAATTAATTTATTAATGTAATAATATTGATATGGTTTTTTTGTAAATAATATTTTTTCATTCTTTCAATTTTTTTAAAAAATAATCATTTTACATAATGTTACACTTTCTTTACAAATGAAAAAAGGATTATTATATTTTAACATATACCTAAACAAAAACATTTCCACTGCCTTAACCATTATTTGAAGTTTAGCTTCCTTTAAAAGATTTTATGTTTTATTCAATGAATAAACCTCTTTCAATATATTTTTTTATTTTGTTATTGAAAATGGTTTTTAAAAATAAAATGGTATTCTGGTATTGAAAATGGGGTTTCAAAAGAAAATGGTATATTGGTATTGAAAATTGTATTTTCAAAATAAATGTGTATTTAAGTATTCAAAAATATTTTTCAAATGGTTTCAAAAAATTATTCAGAGGATTTTATGAAAAAATGGTGTTAGTATATATTTGAATATTCATGATATGGTATATGAGCATAATATGAATAAATGGGTAATCCCATTATTGCAGATTTGTAGGTTTGAAACCCATTATATCTCATAGGTGATCTAGATACATATTTTAAAAATGGTTGAGCCCCATTATAGCTCATAAAAAATATTTGATCCCGATACTGATTATATGAAGGGTTGATACCCATTATATCCCATCAGTGTTCCTGGTATCACTTTTACAAAGGGATAAAACCCATTATAGCTCCCGAGATAGAGTGATATAGCATATAAAATGGGTGATACCCATTATAGATATTCATTTCACTGGTTAATGATTATATTATAAGTTGTACATATTGTTATTCCAATTAAAATGGTTTGAAAAGATTTTTATGATTATAATTTTATATATTTCCAAAAAAAGGTTTTTAATTGCATACTTTGGGTTTTAATGATTTTCCATGAGTATTTTTTTAGTTTTCATGTGAAAATAATTTATTAATTTCACTCAATGTAAATTTATTAATAATTAAAAAAAATAATGGTTTTTCATGTTTTTTATTGGACTAACGATTTTATTTATTTTTATATCCCTTATCAAGATTTTTGTGGTTATTCGATGTTTTAAAAAAATTACAATGTTTAAGTATGGGTAAGGGAAGGGAAGAATTCATGTTTGTATTAATAATCATTTTTCATTAAAATAAATTATGCATTAGTCTATAAGTTTTATATTACAGAAAAAATGAATATTAATACTAGGATTCCACATTGTAAAACATGGTTCTATTATAAATGAGTTATGACCTAATTTTCTAAAACTATAGTCTTAAATATATTCTCGAAGTTAAAGAAAATAAATTATTTACTCAAACTTAAAAATTATGTTTTTTTTTAATGTTGGCTCAATATATTTCATATCAAAGGTTGGTTTTGATAACATTAGAGTTTAGAATAATGATAATATAATTCCAATTAAATATTTTAACTTACGGTTTAGTAAAAATGATATGTAATTTTAAGACTGCCTTGTTACATCGTATAAACTATTTTTTCAGAATTTTTTTCCACAAAATAAATAGGTAATCTATAGTCGAAAGGCACTAAGAGGAAAATATCATTCAAAATTTTCATCCTGATGTGATTAGAATTGGAACAAAATAGTTTGTTTCAATGATGAATCAGTTGACACAAGCTATTAATGGTAGTGGTACCCCTTCTAGAGAACAACCCAATATACCTCTGAGGAACATGTATATATTAGATCATTTCATGAGGAAACAGTCCACATCTTTCAGTGGATCATCTAACCCAATGGTATTTGGAGGAAGAATCAAAGCCCTAGAGAAGATATTTTATGTCATGGGATGTTTGGAACATCAAACTAAATGCATTACATTTAACATTTTGAAGGTGAAACGGATTTATGTTGGTCTTTGGTTAAGAATTTAATATATAAATATTATCTTAATGCCATGGGATGAGAAAAATTTAAGAATATATTCATTGAGAAATATTTCTCTAATTTTTTCAACAGATGATAAAGAAAAAATTTATGGAATTGAAAAAATAGATAAATATTTTGTGGCCACATAAGAAGAAAACATCACATGATTGGATAAGTATGTTCCATGATTTATTAGATACACTGATAGTAATATTAATAAGTTTTACTCATGATTTAATCCAAGTATATATTGAGTTGTGGCTATGTTAGAATTTAGACGTTATGAGATTTTTGTCATTGCGATGAGAATGATGATTTAGAGTCTTCCAACACTTATGTTACATGATATTAAAAGAGAAATAATTGGTCAAGGATGTTGGAAATGGAGATAAAAAAAACTAATAAGTCTAAAGGTAAGAAGAAAACATGTTCAAAGTGTGGAAAAATAAATATCGGCGATTGTTTGTTAGGATTTGGAAAGGGTTACTAGTGTGGTTTGTTCGGACACATTTTTCAATACTACAAAGAAAAGTGTCATGAAAATTAATTGAATGAGATAATAAATATCCAGATGATGATGATATGTTTTAGCTACAATAAGATGGTACATTATAATAATGTGTGTCTGAATTTTCTTTCTTAAGGTGGAAATCAGCATCATCTAAAATAAAAAGGTGTAGAATTCTCATTTTCTACTACTAGAGTTGATGTTGGGACATTTATTTAAGTGGTGGAAGCTCTTGGGAGATTTTAAATTTTCAAATTTTAGTCATAATTTCAAAATTTTAGACAACAAATTTAGGTTTTACATGATGATATCTTAAGGTTATTAATGAATTTTTGGGTATGTTTTTCTAGTATTATGTATTTGAAAGTATTTTTTTAACATGAATTATGACTTTAATATTTTTTGGACATGATTTTTAAGGTATTAAAAACCTAAGGTGACTATATTATCTTTTATTAATATGGTAATATTTAAGGATTTTCATCATATTTATAGGAATTATATATGGAATAAATATTATGAAAAAAGGATAACATGAAGCTTGGGATACCACTCATCAAAATTGGCATGGATGATGGGCTTGAACATGCAACTAAAGATAGAAACAGGTGAAATAAATACCATTGGACTATGTGATGTACTTTTTATTATGAAATAATCCTTTTAAATTGATCATTGTGAAAGATAATGATAAATATGATTTCTGAAACATATGTTTTTTTTATATAGAAAATTAAGGGATCATAAAAGTGATTTAGTGATTATGTGAATATTGTTGTTTCGAAATATATTAGTTGTAATTTTAGAAAACAAATTACTTATGCTATCCATTTGGGATATGGTTAATGTAAAAAGATAACAGGAATATCTATTTATCCTATTTTATTATGTGATAATTTATATTCTTATTTTAGTGCTTTAGGTATGAAAAAATCTTCTTGGATTCTTGTCATCAAAAAAATATGTGAGTGTAGTAGGAATTTATTAGTGGAATAAATTATAATAGAAAAGTAAATACTTTTCCTTATGGTTTTAGTCAAGATAGTAAAGTAATCCATTAATTCTGAGAAAAGTTATGTTAAAATGAAAATTGTATCATATAATGTTCATTTTTTAGAAACCAAGTAGTCTTTTAATTCATCACAGATTAATGGTTTCGAGGTCCTTAACATTCTATTTATCATTCATTTTATTTTGATAAATGATCTCTATCACTCTATCTTATTTTTTTTAGAATTATGTTTTTCATACATGTCCAAATATTTAATTCCAAAATATTTTCTCCAACATTGAAACCTTTTTATGCGATATTGTAGGTGACCTTTTTACTTTTTTTTATCTCATCAAGAGGATGTTTTATTAACAATTTTTATGATAAGAGTTTCCAAAAAAGGTATTTTCAAATTTCCAAAATTTTATTACCAAAAAAATTTAAAATTTTTATGATGAAATTCATGAATGGTGAGAGTATATGAAACCCTGATATTTTAGAAAACAAAACTATGATTGACAGTATCTTTGACATGTAATACCATGCTTAAATGACACATGAAATATATAATCCATATGACCTAGCCGTTAAAGTTGAGGGTATAAAAATATTAATTAATTTATGAATTATATATTTATAATTCTCCTCCTCAATATAAATTATTTTTAAAGTCTTAGTTAATAACCAATCAATATTTAATAATGTAATTTTATTGTTCAAAAATTTGTTTTCTTCAAAAATGATTTTTTTTTAAAGGAGTATTATAATTAATTATTAAGACATTTATAAAATGTATCTAATGAAATTGAAATTATATTTTAAACCAAATTATCAAAATCTAATTAGGTTGAGATTTATTTATTTATCGAAGAATATTAATTTTTGAGTGAATAGTGAAAATACATTTTTTCTAAAAAAGTTATTTATATTTAGTAAATTAAGTAATTTAGTTGTACAATTATATTTTTAATATTATTTAAAGTAATATAATATTATTTACTTATATTTAATCCACCTAATTAATTTTTAATCAAATTTATATTGGATTTTAATATATGTTTGTATTTTGGGTTTTAAAACAATATTTTTCTAAAAAAAAATAAAGGGTATATTGTTTTTCCATTTTTATTAATTAAAATAATCATAAATTATAAATATTTTATAATAAATTTATAGATTATATATCATTATATATTTACTAATATTCAAAAAATGATAATTATTAAAAATATAGTGAATATAAAATCATCTTTTTCTTGGAAAATACACTTATTGAAACCTGATTTTTCAACATTTTTGTTGGATTTTTTAAATTAAAACTTTTAACTTCTATGAATTGAATTTTGTAAAATAGATTCAATAATTTTGATCTGGATATTTTAAATTACCAATGTAATGACTTAAATTTTTATCAAATGTTAGGATCATTGGTTTTTCCTTTTGAATATTTCTTTTATTCATGCTAAAGGTATAATATGGCCCAGGGGATGTTTGAGGAGAGTCTAGAGATTGTTCAAAGACCAGTGTTCTAGGAAAATGGGCAACAAGCAAGGCCGTATAGTTTGAATAAATCATACGACTATAGACAGGGGAACCTCAAAGTCTTCATGGTTTGTCTGCAACCGTGTGGGACCTAGAGCACAACTGTGTGGCCTACTACATAAGTGGGATAGGGCCTTAGTGGATCATTTTCAAATATATTGTAAACCACACTCATAAACAATACAGCAATAAAATTGTGGGGAAAAATACATTTTCCCCTCTTAAAATCCTAACCTTTTTTCCTTTCTCCCTACTTTTCCCATAGTCGAGCAACAATTCTCCACCCTAAGAGTTATCAAACCCTCCCATGCTTGGATATCATGTTACTCGTCTACCCTCAATATGATTTCTATTAAAAAAAATGATGTAGATATTCCCATGTAAGGATAACACCACACACTTCTCTTTCCTCAGTAAATCCAGAATTCTATTACGCAATTTAGATGCAGTATCATTCACCCTATTTTCATGGTGTTGGACTGAAACTCATATCTCATACAAACTTCTTAAAATATTATGTTGATATTAATCAAGTCATACTATACAGCCCTAAGGTATGTGGTCACATAGTTTTCTATTTTTGTTCATTTTTTATTTATTCCAGTTTTACACAAGTCATCTTTTTCCAAGATTCATTAATGTGTTAGTTTTATTATGTCTAAATGACCATATTTCCTTGTTATAGGTGAATTGGGTATTTTTTATGGGTTTAAACATCACTTGAACTCTATATGTGCACCCATAGGTGTTCCACTTGAATATCGGACATTTTTCCGAAATGGTCAAAAATGAATGGAAGACAATTTACCACTCGGATTTCTTTTTAATGATATTTCCTTTGAGGCTTGTATAATTAATGTTTTTAAATTTTCCTAAATGGTTTTTGGTTCCTTTTGACTTGGAATTTTTTAAATGGGAAATTTGGTTGTTTCATGGCTTACTCTTGACCTCTTTACCCTTTTTAATGGAATTTTTCATGTCTAGGAAAATGTAATTCATTATCTTGAATAGAATGGCTTTGGTAAGATGGATATAATAATTATATTGAATTAGATTTGATTTAATGATTTCAAGGGATTTCATGACATTGACATTTTCTTGGTTTTATTAAAAATACATCTTATGAAAAGTATTTTTTTGTGTGTGAAAATTAATGGGATATATTGATGGTGAACCAATTCCTTTGTACATGCCTTAGGTAAATTTATAAATGATGATTGAGATTCTATGAAGAAATTGAACTTACTGATATCATGTGAATTATTTCTATAAATGTGTATGGGTGGGAGGAGTTATCAATATTCTATTTATATATATTGTAATGATGGTAAGGGCCTCAGCCAATTATGGATACCCAAGCTCCCATTAAATCAACATCGAGCTTAATAACCCTTGAGTAGAGATTATTACCTTGTAGAGTAGTGTAGTACACATGCATGTTACATCCAACTCCATCCCAGAAATGTGTGTCTATGTGTGTGTGTGGTGGGCTTACTACCCCTTGAGTAGAGCTTATTATCTTTTAGATTGGTGTTAAATGCCTACGTGTCACACCATGGTCCAACAGAACAATCTATATACATATATATGGTAATTTGACCTGACATACCAGCTATAAGATGAAGTAGGTAGACCCTCCAGGTGTCCTTTATGAACCTAAATAGGGGGTTATTTTATTATCTAGTATTTTTTAATTTCCTTTTATTATATTTATGCTATTTTCTTATGAGTGCTTAATCGGATTACATGTAGACACTGTTGGTGGTGGCCTACTAAGATTTATCACACACTCAACTCGGGCCACCTTTGGAAATGGAGAAGACTATTTTCCTATAGGTATGGATAGGGGAATGCACCATTCTACGGGATGTATATCTTTATTACCTAGATGAAGATTATGATCAGGGGACCAATCATGTTCATGTGATGCTTGGGATAAACTTTATACTTTGCTTCCTTTTATCACTTTTGGATGGAATCACTATTTCATGTTGATTGTTACTGCTGTAATACATTATATTAATACATATATGTATCTGACACAGCCTTTGAGTCTTTTGTTTATCATATTCAGTTATCTATTTCTTATGTTGCCTTGTTATTTATTTTATTGCTATGATTCCACTATTAACATTATTTGTATGTTGTATTACGTTTCTGATATGGATCACTATATGTTATATCTATTTTACTACTCTAACATGGGGTTTATTCTCCCAGTTTTACTACCATATACACACCCGATACTAGTCGTAATCTGCAAGTATATGGGGACTCATGTTAATGGTCATGTGGCCAATCGGGCTCAGGGAACGGACTGAGTGTCATCCATGTTTGGGATGTCACAAAGTTGTACTATAGGAGGTTCCCTTATTGCCTTACTATTTGGAGAAAATATAATGGAGATCCGGAATGGTTGGGACTTAGTCACAAGAAATTATTGGGCATCAAAAACCCATGTACGGTGTAAAAACCAAGTTTCCTGGACTTTTAATGTTGTTCTGTTTATGACTACTATGGTTTATATCACATAACTATTGGTTGATTCACTCATTTTGTGATGTTATTGATATTAGTGAATTGGAATTATGATTTAATTAACTTTTACCAATTAAATTAGGGTTATGTACGAGAACATTAATCATGATGGGAACAATATGAATAGGTCAAGAACTTTTTCATGTCACATTTTATTTTAAGCAAGAATTTTCTATTGCATGATTATTGTTCCTTTCTAGATATTAAATTATGGTGACATCACTTTTGGTATTTGGATCGTACTATACTGGGTGTTTATTAGGTTACACTCTTTGATTAATAAGGATTACGGGCCCTTATGGATCATAAAATGGCCTTCCAGATAGCTCAAACAATTAATAAATTGTATAATTACATGAATAATAACAATTTAAACTAAAATGATACCCATGTCAGTTCCAAATTCTTGTTTATAATGTGTATGGGCCCTTATGGACTGGTAAATGGTATATCATTGGATTGAGCTGATTTAAATATTATAAATGTTTAAATGTGATCATTTTCAAATGGGAAGTGGTAAATTATTTAATAATAGCCATATTTCACATTCTTAACATAAGATTTTGACCTGAACTTGGACTTGGAGGTGGATAGTGGGTGTTTGTTCATTATTATGGTCTATTGTGGTTTGTTCTATCATCTAGGACTTTATTTTGAAGTAGTAATAAAGGCTTGTTCATTCTTATATAAAGGTTTGAATTCTTATTAAAGATACTTTAATTCAATATTCAAAATGTCTTGAGTCCTTTCTATGTTTTTCATCTGGAATTGTAGCATTATTCCACCACGATGTCCTTAAGCCACTCGCCTTATAGGTGTTAATGATCATGTTCTTGAAGTGGAAAACCTTGAGTTACTGGTCATTCCTCTAGTTTATCCACCTATGAATCCTATTCATATACCTTATATAGGCACTAAATCCCATTTTGACGAGGCTTCATTCAAATGTTTCAGAACATTCAAGGCATACTTTGACCTGCCCTAATTATAGAATGGTTGACTCATGAGAATCTGCAGAAACATCCACCTATCCTCTTAGGGTATGGCAGAAAACTTGTTGCAGAGTCTTGGATCAAGGAAATCATGTCTATATTTGAGCATATGGAGACAAAACTATTGTGGAGGGTTATTCAATATGATTTCATGCTATGTGATTTAGCTAAGAGGTGGTGGGATGTCATCACCTAGGTAGGTCGGTATAAAGAGATGGTTTGGGATAACTTTCAACCCATCTTCTATAACTACTTGTTTCACCATACTCTGAAGGCTGACATGGATAGTGAATTAATGAATCTGTAAAAGAGTAATATTTCAATTATGGAATACAAATCCTATTTCACTAAGACACAAATTTCTATCCCTCTCCAGCTACTGATGATCTGATTACTGTTTAGTGATTAGAAGTTGGGTAGGGTTACGCCATTCCATCACAGTTCAATGTCTTCAGGTTGACAACCATTACTGAAATCGTAAAACATGACTTAATTAAAAAATGAAATCTAATAGAGGAAGATGGTGCATGCCAGGGTAGTTTATAACCTAAGGATTACTATGGATCTTATTCTGTGTGAAAATGACGCTGCGAAGAATCTCGTAGTAGTAGAAGTGTTCATGCTCCTTTTGAGGGTTTTTCTCTTATCTAACACCAGTGTGGAGTTATAGGACACGTTCAGAAGTAGTGTATGTAAAACATAGTTGAGTGTAGATGTTGTGGTAGGATGGTTTATCTCCACCATTTCTTTAGGACATTCCCTATATAGCCTAGTGAGAAGGGATCTTCACATACTCTTTAGTTTAGAGTTGGGTCAACATTATCATGATAGTTAGGAATCTGGAATACTGCCGATAATTTAGGCCAAGGTGGCGGTCAAGTCAAAGATAATTAAACCTATGATTCATAATATTTTCAGAGTGGGACTACATAGGGTAGTTATGTAGTGACTAAGCACTATAGTAAAATATAGTTACATGTGGTCCAGCCTATGACATAGAAGCAGAGTGTCGGACCATCTACTTCACAAGGTACCATTCTTGTTTCCTCTACTTTAGGGTATTCTTTGTTTAATATAGGAGCATCCAACCCAATTTTTATCTAAGTAAATCACTATGATTCTGGTCCTTGACATTGATTATTATCATGGAATTATTATGCTATATACACCTTTAGGTATCCATTCATAGGGAATTCATTGTTGACATAACTTTCCCCTTGAAGTAGGTGGTTAACTTTTTATATGAAACCTTCACGTCCTTGACATGACAGGCTTTGATGTAATCATCGGGATGGACTGGATAGTTCCCTACTGAGCCTGTATTGACTTCTATCATTGGAGGGTGATGTTTTAATCACTAGAGGGAATTAAACATGTTCGTAAGGTAGAATGGGATTTTAGTGTGACATGAGTAGGACCCGAGCAACATAGGCTGGGTAGTGTTACAGCACAGGTCACCAGTCCTTATTCTGATGAACAGGGGTTACAACTCGTTGGATTTACTTCTATGTTGGAGATTTATAGAGATGTTTTCCTTGAAGAATTCAATAGTCTACTGCTATTTTGAGAGTTAGTGTTTACTATTGAGATAGTTACCAGATCATAACATGTGATTATTCCTCCTTATAGGTAGTCACCTGAAGAAATTCTAGAAATCAAGAAGAATTTGGAGGATCTTGAAGAGAATGTATTTATACACCCCATCACTTATCCTTGGGGTTCACTAGTTCTATTTTACAATTAGGCAGACAGAACCCTTAGGCTTTGTGTGGATTAACATCGGTTGAATCAGCTGACGATTAAGAACTAGTATCCACTATCTAGAATAGATGTTTATATTGACCAGCTTCGATGAGTGAGGCTATTTTAAATAATGAATATGGGATTGGGATATCATTCGTTGTGTTTAAAGTCTTCATACATACCTCACATAGATTTTAGGAGTAGGTATAGTCTCTACAAGTACCTGGTTATTCCGTTTGGACTCACAAACTAACATGTTGTATTTATTAATCATATGAATCGGGTCTTCTACCCATTTTTGGAATAATTTTTTGTTGTCTTCAATGATTATATATTGGTTTATTCACACTCTATACATGACCATACAACCCATATTGATATCATGTATAATACACTAAGATAGTATCATCTTTATGTTAAGCTCAGTAAATTCTCTTTTTGGATCAATAAATTCCACCTCATGGGCCATATCATCTCGCGTTTTGGATTCTCAATTGAAAAAGAGAAAGTGAGGGTTGTAGTTTCTTAAGAGAATCCTGTGAACATTTTTTACATTCAATGTTTCATAAGAATATATGGATTTTATAGACACATCATCCAGGATTACTCATACCTTGCCACACTATATAAGGGCTTGAAAATGAATGGTGTGAAATTAGTATAGTCTACATCTTTTGAAGAAGCCTCTCATGAGTTGATGGGAATAATTAATTTAGCACCTATATTTATTATTCTAGATCCAAACATGGCATGTTAGTATACTATGATGCATTAGTTGTCTTGCATGGATCTATTTTGATGTAGGATTATTGAGTTGTTGTGAATGGTTCTCGTCAGTTGAGGAGACATGAGCGACATTACCTGACGCATGACCTCGAGTTTACTACAGTAGTTAATGATTTATGTTGTTGAAGAAACTATTTATTGCAAGATAATTTTGTGGTGCACACTTACCAAAAATCTTAAAATACTTCTTCACACAGTAGAATCTGAATCTCAGGTAGCATAAGTGGGTCGAGTACCTGCAATTTTTTGATTTCAAGCTTTCCTATAAACTATGAAAAGGGAATTTTGTACCCGATGCACTAAGTCGGAAGATTAAAACTCAGGTGATTTTAGATTCTAGTGATTAATAGTATATTGTGGTTTTATTATTAGATATTCACTTTGAGGTTCAAGAGGACCATGGTTAGACTATTATCATTGCATCCTCCACAAATTTCCCTAAGGCATTCATTTTTTATTTATTTTTGATAATCCACCTTTAAAGGGGTGTGGTGGCCCCCTTAAATGTCATGTAGGTGTAAGTATTACATGGCCCATAGGCCTTAGAGGAATTCATTGCCCTTAGGATTAAAACATTACATACAACCCATACTAACAACTTGGAACTGCTCCTCCCCAGCATCTTCATCATGAAATCAGCTCTCCACCTTCACATGGATGTTCATCTAGGATTCCTTGTGCATGCACAGGCTTGACCCAATGGCAGGTACCATACCCTCTCATTCCTGCAATCCGTTTAGCTTCTGCTATAGTGAAAGCTCCTTGCTCATCCTCCTTCTGGAGCTTGTTCCTAGTAGGTTCTCTAGTTTGCATCTATACTTTAAGGTGGCCTGAAGGCCTTGAGGTGGCCTAGAGGCCTTACTGACCCAAAGGCCTGGGTGGCCCGAAGGCCTTAACGAACTCGAGGACCAAATCGGTGGTCCGAAGGCCCAAACAGGGGAATAGTCTCTGTCGCTACAATGCCAAATAGTTCCGGCTACAGTACCTACTACAGTACCCACATAGTACCTGCTATAGTGCTACTACAGTACTACTATAGCACCCAGAAATATGCATCTTCCGGGATTTGATCCCACGTCTCCATGATGCACTTAAGGAGTCCTCACCAACTAGGGTGAGGCTCATGTGATCATAGCCTTAACAACCACATATACTCTTTTAAAATGGGTAAGGTCGATATAGTTATCTAATCATGAAGGCCTTGTACTATAAGAAAGTGTCTGAGTTAATGATATTACTTCTAGATAGACAGTCTATGGGGATGATACTCAATTGTTCTGTGGGTGTGTTTGGATCACATCGTACATCATAGAGGAGGTGATGAGGGATTTTCATTCCTCATCATTTGATGTTCACCCTGATGTCATTAAAATATATTGAAATCTACGACGTGAATATTTGTGGCCCAACATGAAATATTTGATATCCAGTTTCATCACTCGATGCTCTACATGTGAGCAAGTGAAGGTATCTCATCAACGTTAGGAAGGGCTTTATCTACCATTGTACATTTCTAAGTGGAAATGGTCTGAAGTTTCAATGTGATTCATGACCGGTATAACCAAATAAACTAATGCTAACTACGTAGTGTGGGTTGTTGATGATCATCTTGGGAAGTTATAACAATTAATACCTATGATAGATACCTTCTTGATATACTTGTTATGAAGATTGTAGAGCAAAGAGATTGTATGTCTTTATGGAGCTCCACATTCCATCATTTCTGACATAGATGCTCATTTTATTTCATAGTTTTGGTAGGGGCTATAAAATTCGATTGGTACATAGGTACTTTTGAGCGTGGCCTATCACTCGAAAACTGATGGATAGACAAAGTGGATAATTCAGGTGGTATAGGACATTCTCTATGCAAGCATTCATGAAAATAGAGGTTCTTTGGAGAAACACATTCCTCATGTAGAGTTATATTATAACAACAACTTCCAGGATACCATTGAGATGGATCCGTATGAAGCATTATATGGTAGTCATTTCCGATAACCTCTATATTAGCTAGAGGAAGGGGAAGCAACTGTGCTTGAACCACGTCTCATGAAGGAGACAACAGAATAGGTCTAGCAGACCAGGAAGTGCATGTTGAAAACCCATTCAAGACAAAATTCTTATGCCAATAGATGTTAGATACATCTTGATTTTGATGTTGAGACTTTTTTTTCTTGAAATTATCACTAATGTTTGGGGAATAGATGTTTTTATAAGTAGGGAAATCCATCACTAAGGTTCGTTAGACCCCTAAAGGTTGTGTAGTGGATCAGAACAATGGATATCTAGCTAGTAATTCCTCATAGATATTGGTCTATGCATGATGTATTTCATATATCTCAACTTTTTCGATTCTATCTAAACTCGTCACACATCTTCCAGCATTGTGAGGTAGAGATGGATATGGATTATTCCTCCATGGTGTATCCATTGCATATAGTTGATCAGAGTGTGAAGACACTACATGTCAGATCTATTCCTCTTTTATGGGTGTTAATGAAGCACAACCATGTGCAATATGAGACTTGGGAGCAGGAAGCTGATCTAAGATCTCAATTGCCAGAAATCTTTTCTAAAAGTCCCCCTTTACCCTCTGAAGGTCATCTCAAGGATGAGTTTTTATAAGGAGGGGATGTTGTAAGGAAGAGAATTTTTAATTAAGATACAAATTGTTGATTTTTAATTTTTAATATTTTTTTATTCATGGTAAGGGTATAATATGACCTAGGGGAGGTCCAAGGTATGTCTGGGGATTTTTTGAAACCTAAAGATCTATGAAAATGGGCCATAGACTAAGATGCACAGTTAGTTGAAAATGTGAGGCACGGGATACGCAGTTTGAATAAATAGTACAGATACATATAGGTCCACTTTAATTTATGCAGTTTATGTTTGAAACCATGTGGGACCAGGTGCACAGCCGTGTGGCTTGATGTTGAAATGGGACAGAGCCTTAGCAAATAGTTTTCGCACAGTTCGTAATTCGTGTTCATAAACTCTGTGTCCCCGTACTTGTGGGGTAAGAATACCATTTCTCCTCTTAAAATATTAAAACAAATTCATTTCTCTGTGGTTTTCCCATAGTCGGGCAGTGGGTCTCCTCCCTTTGATCTCTCAAACCCTCCAAAACTTGATTCTCATTCTACTCCTCTGCCCAACATCCGATTTCAATTCTGGTGAAAGATTTGGATATCCCAGGGTAACTCAAACCCCACACAATCTCATTTCCTTAGTAAATACCAACTTTTACTACGCTATTTAGATGCAGGATCATTCACCCTATATTCAAGGTGTTGGGAAGAAACTCATATCTCTTTCAACCTACTTAAAATATAAGTTTGATATCAAGTGAGTCATCATCTATGGTGCTAAGGTAAGAGTTTATGTAGTTTCCATTATATTTTTGGATGTTTCATATCTATTCATTCGTTCCATATGTTGGCCTTTTCCTAACATCTAAAATCTGCAATTTTCTTAGGGTTTAAATGACCCTATTTCCTTATTCTAGTTGAACTAGTTCATGGTTAGGGGTTAGACATCACCTAAAATCTATATGGACAAACAAAAGAGTCCCAAATGAATATTGGTCGATTTCTTAAAATTTTCCAAAATGAATGGAACCTACTTTTTCTCCTGGATTGGATTTTAATGAAATTGTATTTGAAACTAATGTAATTAATGATTTAGAAGGTGCCCCTAAATATTTTGGTTCCTTTTGAATTGGAATTCCCCAAATGAGACATTGGGTTGTTTCATTCATTACTCTTGACCCATATACCCTTTTTAATGTGATTTTTCAAGTTAAAGAAAATTGAATTCATTGGATTGATTTGGATGGTATGGGTAAGATGCCTATAATATTGAAAATTAATTGGATTTTATTGAATTATTTCAAGGGATGGAGTGGACATTCCCTTGTTCATGTTTTATTAACAAGTCATCTTATTTAAAGGATTGTTTTGTGAAACTGAACTCGATATATGGATTGTAAAATTTGGCATTGTACATGCCTTCTGTAAATTGATTAATGTTGATTAAGATGCCTTGAATGAATTGACCTTGCTAATATCATATGAATTATTTATATAAATATGTATGGGTGGGGGTATTTTCCCCATTCCAGTTATATATAGTGGAATGATGGTAACGGCCTAAATAGGCCGTGGTGACCCAAGATCCTCGTACATCATCATCATGCGTACTACCCCATGAGTAGAGCATATTAGCTCATAAACTGGTGATGGATTCTGATGTGTTATGTCCCTATCCTACCCATATATTTATATCAGCTTTAATACTTCAATAGTAGAGATTATTTGATCATAAACTGGTGTTGGATTCATGCGTGTCACGTCTCGATCTGACCCAGCAGTATATATATATATATATATATATATATATATATATATATGGTAATTTGATATGAAATTACAACTATAAGATATAGCAGGTAGACCAACCAAGTGTCCATTAGGAACCTGAGTGGGAGGTTATCTGATTATCCAGTATTGTTTTACTTTCATTTTATTATCTACACATTGTTTACTTATTTTTGCCTTATCAGATTACAAGTAGACATTATTGGTGGTGTCCAACTGATATTTATATCACACCCTACTAAAGCCACCTTTCGCACATGAGAAGACTGATTACCTATAGATATTGATATGGTAAAGAAACCATTTATATGATGTTAATCCTTATTTTGTATAAGTATCTTATGAGCATGGGATCAATCATGCGCTTGTGATGATTTTGGGAATCTTTAGACTTTGTTTCATTTTTTCTCTTTGGTATGGCATGACTATTGGTTGATGATAGTTACTTCTGTATTATCATGATATGAATCCATATATGTATCAGAACCTACCTTTTAGGATTTTGTTTATCATATTCAATTATATATTACTTCCACTCCTTGTTTAATCATTTAATTTTTATGATTTCATTGTTTATTGTATATATCTATTTTATTACATTTCAGCTACTGATCACTATTTTTAATATCCTCTATGCTACTCTAACATGGGGGTATAGTATCCCCACTTTATTAATATATAAACCCCTGTTTTTTGGCCTATCTAGTAACACTTTTACCTACCATATCTCAAGTACATGGTGTATTCCACATATCCCTCTTGTGGAAGTATATACCTGATCCCTCATATATACTAAATATGGAAGTGGTATAAATGGAGAACGAACTCTTGTATAAATAGGAGCTGGTGAAGATCTTTGAACATAGAGAAAATGTTATACACAATAATACTACTCACTTGTTATAAGTACCATGGAAGAACCATATGTGTGAAGAGGGAAAATCAGAATTGGAGAAAGTTTTCTAGGAGAAGTACCCTCACATTGTTTCAAGACAGTGTGTAAAAAAATTCAAGGGTGAAATTTTATAACGGGGTTTAAATGTAATGAACAAAAATTTTATCAATCGAATTTACCTTCTTATAATTATTTTATGTAGTATAAAAACATACATCACATAGATAACCTAATAAAAAATTTATTTTTATAAATTAAGAATTAAATAAGTTGTATTTATAAAAAGTAAGGTACTTATAACAATGGGAAATTAACATCACTCTTTAAGTAGTAATGAGGCCATTAAAAATAGTAAACTAACCAATGTAATAGTAACTTCACCTATGAATGTATAACTTAAATTTTGGTATCTTATGAATAAAAAAATAATATATTTATGTCATGGAATAAGTAAATAAATTTTTTAAAATTGATAAATTAATTATTGGTTTTCTTTTGAAAAATAAATTATTTTTGAAAATTTTATAATTAACATAATTATTTAAAAGAAAATTTGTTTTCATAAAATAGATACATAAATTAATATTAATTTTAGGAGACCTAAATCAATTTTTCAAAGTTTCATAAAATAAGTTATAATTTTAAAATCTATATGTTTTAATAAATGATGGCTAAATTAAAAACTAAATTTCTCATATTTGGAATATTATTTCCATAAAATGGAGTCCATTTTGGAAATCTATATGTAATGAAATGTTTGGGGGATATTTTGGTATTTTCCTAAAATGGTTGGTTTTTTGTGAACAATGAAATATGGTAATTTTCGGTATTTAACATTTTAAGCCAAATACATTAATTTCTTAGTCAAGGATGAGTAATTGATGATCTGAGTGACCATTATCTCAAACTCACCTTATCATGTTAATGTATTTAGTCACAATAATCAACATTTTTTATAGTCTTGAGCAAAAATAATAAACAAATGAATAAAACAATCAAAAACACTCCTCTCCTCCCTCTATAAATACCACCCCTAACAACCACTTCTCCTCAGACATTCTAAGATATGGATATTTCTCATATTCTACCGATTTCCCCTGCCAAAACTATTACACATATTCTTTTCTTTCTGGTCTCACTAAGATTCCATTTTAATGTTCCTTAATATTTTTATGGAGGAGGGAAAACTTTAGAGGTTAAACCCTCCCTCTTCTCTTTTAATTTCAAATATTTTCTTATCCTTGCCTTAATTCCCATATATGAAGAAACATGATAGCTCTATTATAATACATATACAAGATTTTTATTATGTTAATGGGATATCCATCATATAATATCTTCTCTTATCTTTTTTATCTTAATAACGAATGCATTATCCATAAGGTGTAGATTCACCACCTTTGTGGAAGATGATTTTTCAGTTTTCTATTACCACCTATATGGATGGTCATAAAACAGTTATAATTGTTAGAATATATTATAAAATTTATATTATAGTTTTTTCATATAACTATTATATATACCTAATATTAAATAATAAAACAAAACTAGTTTTTGATAATTGAAAATTATATAAAATAATTCAACATTCATCATTAACATTTTATCTAATGAATCATTATAATATCAAAAAAATGAGATATGGGACCATTTTAAAATATGTAAGAGAATCAATATAACATAATTCCACTTATGGAGTTTTTCATCCATTTGAAAATAACTACAATAATTAAACTCGAGGGAATAAATCATAAAATCGTGAAACTAATGATCCCAGAACAACCCAATTGAATCTTATAACTCTTTAAAAATGACCCAAATGAACATAATAAAATTATAATAAATAAAATAAATGTATAAAAGGTTATTAATTAATTAATGGGTCTAATTATATTATTTAATACATTAAGTACTAGTGAATAACACTTTTGGATATAAGGTAAGGGATTTTTCTCGAACCACTATTTTTCCTTTGGGTTATGTTTTTTCTCTCTTTACACCAATGTAATTCTTAATTCCTCTTATTTACTCCTCATACATTATATTTTTATGATTAAATAATATGTACTTAGCCTAATTAGTCTTTATTTTATGGGGTAATACGTGTTTTATAAGGTTCCCTTTTCAATTTATCCTGATAAGATAGCCTAGTTTAAGGGAACTTCCCAGTTTCTTACCGATTCCCAAGTACGCTCAATAATCTTTTTTAAACCACCAATATTTTTTTTAAATCACTATTTTTTCATGAAAAAAATTTCTTTTTTAATTTATGGATTTATTAAAAGAAGTATTCCTTTTCTACTTTATAGATATTGTTTTATATTTTCCCCTAAACAGCACCAAAGTGGATCATTTATAAAGATTCATAAACACTCTTTTTACATGTTTTCACTTTAGTTGGACATTATTTTTCATGATCTATGACTAATATCCCTTATTAATTTCAATTTAGGCTTTAAATTGATTCTATCATGGACATCATTATGTAATACCCATTTTTTATGCCTTATGACATGATTATGATACCCATTTAATTACATGGGTAACCCTTATGATTAATACTTATGTTTGATTATTAATGTGTAAAAAATATACATGAAAATTTTGTGATGGATGTGGCTAGATTTAACTCAAATTCATTGGGTAATGTTTAGTCTCATGAGATTTCATGTTGGGACATAGAGTAAACCTCATTCATTTATGGTACATTTTCCACATGTGTGATAGTCATAGAAGTTATCCCTTACTCGTGTTTATATCTTGTTTTATATTTCTAAAAAATTCTTATTTTTCAATTATTACATGATTCCTTGTTCTACATGTTTTTAATCCATTTTTTTATTTATTTTACATTCTTTTTTATGTAATCCTGTTATGCCTTCTAACCCATGTGCTATGCTTTATTCCTATGTTTATTCCCTTACTGTGATTTTTATCTCACTGATTTGTTCATGTATTCTATAGTTTTTCTTATGCAAATTTAGGAGCTAAAAAAATTAAGAGTGTATTATGGAGATTAAATAAAAGATGTCATTATTTTCATTTCTTGTTTTGAAATTTTGAATCAAGTATATTAAATAGACAATACATTATAATGCTTGGTTTGTATTATAAGGTTAATTATGATTAAAATAATTCAATAATATGTGTAAAATGATAGGGTTTTTATATTCATTATTCATAAAGATAAATAATGTATGTGCTAATTTAGAACCAGGGTAAGGGACATAGTTTCAACTTTCTTTTTATTGAATCATTTTTTGATTTTTTTTTCACCTATATTCTTTCATGAGGTGTATCTATATCCCATTTGGAATGTTATATCATTAATTTATCTATTATCATGATATTTAATGTTGTGTTTAATGTTATTATTTCATGGTTCTAATCATTCAAATATTTCCAAAGTGGAAATATACTTTTCTATAAAAAATATCATTTTAGAGTTTTCCTTTAAACTCTATTTTATTCCATGTCCATGTTTTTAAAATGATTTTCTAAATGTAATTATATTGATATGGGAATTTTATAAAGAAATATTTTTCCATTATTTCAATTTTCTCAAAAAATAATCATTGTATGGGATGTTCTATTTTATTTATAAATAATAAAATGATTTTTTATATTTTCTCATATATAATGGAAAAAAATTTCTAATGTTTAAATAATTATCTAATTTTTATCATGATTTACAAAAAAAATTTGTTTTATTCAATGAATAAAGCTTTTTCCCTAATTTTTTTATTTCGGTATTTAAAATGGATTTTCAAAAGAAAGGGTTATTCTGGTATTTGAAATTGGTTTTCAAAAGAAAATGGTATTTTGGTATTGAAATATGTTTTGTTAAAATTAAAGAGTTTTTAGACATCTAAAAACATTTTTCAAATGGTTTTAAAAAAATTATTCTAATGATTTTATTAAAAAATGGTGGAAGTAAAAAAAATCATCATATGCTACTTGATAATTATATGGAAAAAGGGTGAGCCCAATATATCTTATATAAAGGTTTGAGCACCATAATATCTCATAGGTGATCATGATATATATTTTATAGAGGGTTGAGCCCCATTATAGCTCATGAAAAAAACGTGATCCTGATATAGCTTATATAATTGGTTGATCCCCATTATAGCCCATGGGTGATCCCAGGATAGCTTATATGAAGAGTTGATCCCCATTATAGCTCAAAAATGAGACCAATATTTCCTATATAAAGGGTATCCCCATTATATATCTTGTATTCATTGGTTAATGATTATATCAGAAGTTGGACATATGGTTATTCCAATTAAAATGGTTTTAAAATAGTTTTATGAATAGGATTCCCTATGTTTTCAAAAAAGGTATTTAATTACATATTATTTATTTTAATGATTTTTAATAAAAAATTATGTGTTTTTATGGGAAAATAACTTATTAGTTTCACTTAAGTAACATTGAGATAAAAGTTAAACATTTCATAGATTTTCAGTTTTTTTACTAGACTAGTTATTCTCTTTCTTTTTATGTACCTTATTGAGATTTTTCTTCACATCCTATTTTTTTAAAATGTTTCAAATAGGGTTTAAGTATGGTTAATGGAAATGAAGAAGTCAAGTTGAAATTCATAAATATTTTCCATGAAAATAAATCATTAATTACTTTAAAAGTTTTATATTATAGGAAAAATGCTCATTAACACTACTGGAATCTAAGACTATTTTCATGCCCATATCCCAATGGTTTTCCTAGCCCATTGGAATAGGGAACTATAGAAAAGGATCTCCCAAAATTTTTGTAAATATATTTGGGATATCCATCCATATTCTAATGGTTTTTAAAACCCTTTATAATATGCCCTCCCAGATTCTACAAAAACCAGTTCTCCCCCTCGTAGTCCCCTTCTCCCATCCTGAAAAACCCTTAGGCTCCCATTATCCCATTCCAGTAGCATCATTCCCCTCCTCCCCTTATGACGCCTATCTCTTCTTTCCACCACTCACTAATACCCTCATCCCATCATAAGCACTAGAAGTTCCACTTCCCACCACTCTCCCCCACAAATTCTCCTCTCCGCTGCAAACTATCTTCTCCACCACACCCCCTATCCCTCAATTATCTATCATGATTGTCCCTAAAATAAACCTACTCCTCTCCCTCACCAACCATATTCCCCACGGATTTTGATTTCATCAATCATGGTCATCCCACACAATGATAAAACCTAGCCTCGATGCTCTACTTACTTCCAATTACACTATTCTTGGTTTGTATTTTTTCCTCCCCATTAATGCTAAAATCCTTAGCAGTTTAGCTCACTAATGTTTGGTCTCTAGTTCCACTTCCTTGTTTCCTTGTGGGTTTCTCCTTCCCTGTTGTAATGTTTGGTTTGGTTCAACCATAATTAAAGGGTTTGAACCAGTTTTTGTGGTATCTTTGGTGTTTAGGGTTCATGGTAGATTCTTATTAGTTTTTTGGCCATCCACCATAAGAGGTTATGCATTTTGGCTCATGAGTCATTGATTATAGGTAGTTTTTTCCATTCCTTTACACTCAAGTTCAATATTTTATGATGAAATACATGTTTTTTATATATTTATTTGAAAAACCATTCATGTTGATAAATATCGAGTTACAGTGGTTGAAATGGAGAGTTATTTTGAATTATAAAAACTTTATATTTTGAAATCATGCATTGAACATTCTTTTTTATGTAACTATGCAATTAAATCCATATTTTAGATTAATTTTTAAAATGATATATTGATATATTTTTATTAAAATCAATATGATATTTATTTATCAAATATCTTTGTAGGTGATCACTGTATTCTTTGATATAATATTCAAAACACATTAACTATTAAGGATTATTAAAAACTAGCAGTGTTGTTGAGAAAATAAGAATATTTAACTTATAATAGTTATATTTTTTTATTTTTTTATTAATATGTTTAAAATTATTTTCGTAATTAATCATCTCTATTTCCATTTAAGTTAATTACTAAATATTTTGTTCATAGATCATCTATGATTATGAAGAAATTAGAAATGTTAAGATTTATCATGATGAGTGGTACATTTGAGAAAATGGGATGATACCCATGATCACTGTGGTGTGTATATATTTTTAATATTTATACAAAACATTAATTATATACATGTTTATATTTCATTATTATTATTTTTCTAGGGATCTATATCTCAAAGAAATTATCCACCAGAAGAGTTTCTCCCTAATATTTCTACTACTATTCATGTGGTACCGTTGACATTTGGCCCAAAGAGGTCAATACATTAGGGATATATCCTCCATTTGAATCCATGGAGGTTTTGGGATAAAGGTTAATTTCCATTTTTTTGGATAATCGGGGTGTTTTTAAATGGATTTCAATATGTTTTGAAATGGTTTATTTTAAAGGGATGTTTAAAATGAAATTTTAAATGATTAAGATAAATGGGTAAAGTATCTCTGAATAATGATTTTTATGTTATTAATGTAATGTTTTTAAACTTAAGTGATTTTATGAAGTTTATGGACCCTCATTTAACCCATGTTACTATTGTACACTATTCCTATTTTTTCTTTATAGTTATATATATGATGATATAATCAGGGTTTTGATAATTGATTAGAAACTTTTTGTCTCTAACTATAAGCAGTTGTTAAGTTTTGACTATTTCTATTTATTAACATTGTAATTTCAACCCTTATGCATATTTCTAATTTGAATTTTTTATTGTATATTAATTTATATGCATGTTTTTATTTTCTATGATTTGTGATTTTCTGTTTCATCATAGATTTCACCACAATTGACATCTTCCTGGTTCAAACAGACTCATGTCAGCATCATCAAGAGACTCTTTTAACAAAAATAAAACATGTTGATAGGTTTTTCATAACTACTCTACCGTTTTGAAGGCTAGATTTATTTAATTAATGCATACTTTATTTATAATATTATTCACTGTCATTTAATACTTTATATTACTATACACTATCATTTTTTTAATGTCTCATGTTAAAAAAATGTCATTAAATATTGTCTACTGTTATAGACGATCATTTTTTTAATATCTACTATTATACACTATAATATATTTTTGTAAACTTTAATATACAATATATTAATACTCTCTACTATTATAAATATCCTATTTCATTCCTTATCTACTATTATACACTGTCATTTTTTAAATACATGGTGTTGTTGATATTAATTAATTTTAATGGAGGGCCTGCCCATTTATTTTTCAGGATGTGGTAGCTAATAAGTCATAAAATAACATTTTATTAATACTTCGTTGATTTATTTTCTATCCCATCTACTAAAATGTATATTAATAAATGATCATGTCCTTCATTTATTAGTTATCCCATATTCTATTCTACCATAATGAAATCTATAGGAATATACCCAAATTTGTGTATCTACCCAAGTACTTGCACTTATAAATATATATTTCAAAATCAAAACCCAATGTAAAAAAATTGAATGATTGTTTGGTTTCACTTAATATATTGTTGGTTTCCATTGTAATGTTTTACAAATTAAATATTGATATGCTATAGAGGTTTCAAAATACATTTTCCTTATTACATTTTTAAAAAATGATTTCTTAGGGTACTTTGCATTTTAATTCCATGTATCATACCTACTATTTCATGTTATCATTTTTGGATGATTGAGTGTATTTAAGTCATTTTTTTCAATAGGATTCTTTGTAGTTAGAATTTGTTATATAATCATATTATTAATTTTTTGAAGTTTAGGGACACCATATTATTGGTTATTGGAATTGGGATTAACTATGTTAAAATAATATAAACTTATAATTGACCCAATACTACACTTTTTATATCACCACATTTGTTCACCTAGGACCTTACTAAAACACTTAAATGTCTTTAAGATCAAATAGTTGAACAAATAATTAGTAATTCTATTTCTCAAATACCTTTTTAACACTTAAGGTTTTGATAAACAATCTTATATGTGTTAACCCACTAGTATTCTTTAATATGGTCAAATCACATAATTACGCCAAGCCTCACAAGGGTTTTCATAGGTAATCCCATTCCCAACACCTAATGTTACAATTATATGATATTTCAAGGTCTATATAATTTTTCTATTCCTTTACAGGAAAACCCTATAAGGTGAACGTATGACTAATCCAACCATATCAAGTTGTACACTCACTAGACCCGTATAACTAGCTCACAAGTGACCGCCCTAGATATGTTACTTTTTATATCACCCTTAAATATCCATTTAGAGTTCTTATATGTATGTAAAAACAATTACATGGTAAAATGGGTGTACATTAATCCTAAAATTGACCAACCATCTATGGATTCTCTGTTTCAGTCCCAATAGGGTGTACCTAATCTATCACTCAAATTTAAACCATCATGGTATCTGTTCAGGTCCTTTATCCCTAACACACATGTAATAAACTAAATCACTCAAAAAACAAATAATAAATTTCATAACATGATATAAACCACCTACACTATAACATTATGACTTGATTAATTCATTTTCATCAACCATTTCATCCACATTTTGGATTTTTCAATTAATCTTTCAATAATTCACATATTAGAATTTTGATCTAGAACACATTCTAGATGATTAAAATAATGATAAATACATTAGTTCTTGTCTTAAAATTTCTTAATAGATCTTATAGCAGAAAAAATTTCTTTAATTGGATGATGTATGTGAAGTGTATAGGGGGAACACGATAAAGAGTGAAGAGAGAAAGTAAAGGGGGAGTAGCCACTACTTCTATAAATATTGGGAAAGAACAAAGGACCCAAATATTTATGAAAACTTGTCCAAAAATGACATAATTCCCCCAAATAAATCAAGGTTTGGGAATCTTCACTATATTCCTAGTGGTCCCTAGGAAAGATCCCGATTATTTTTCATCGATATCCTACTGGCAAGGGTATTGGAACAATTCTACTACCAACCTACCAAACTCTTAATAGTATCATATTATGCCTCTAGTGTGTTTTTCTGTAACCCACCTAATGGATTTTAACTCCATAATTCCTAAAATACCAATATGGGTCTTTTATACCCATATTTATTCCACCAAAATATATATTTAAGCATACCACGAATTGAAAAATATTTCTTCTCCATGTACAAATTACAATCTTACAAATTCACTTAGAACCCATTTCGTTGAGTTTCATTATTTTTTTGTATTCCACCAATAATCTTCAACATGAGGAATTTCATACTCACAAATATATGAATTCTCATTCTAATGAACACTATTCCACATCTCTAATGACCTAATTCTCCACTAGGATCTGATGATTCTATTTTTTCTTAGTACAATATTTGATAAAAAAATTCTACAATTGTAATTGATCTAAAAATACTATATTTTATTTTAAATATATATCTTTCTATTATAAAATATACTCTCATCACTTCCGAAACATTTCATTGAACTCCAAATATACCTCTATGTAATCAATTACTCTTGAAATGAACTTGTAAACACGCCACTATAAATGTAAATCTCATCAATCAAAATAGATCTAGATTGATCAAAGTCAAGAAAATAGATTTCAAATAGAAAAAAATGAATGAAACTAAATTATATGAATAAAATCAAATAAAAAATAAAATAATATGATATTGTAAATGATGAATCAAATTGGACCAAATATAATGAATTCAAACCTATATGATCGCAACCAACATGAACTAAACTAAACTAAACCAAACTGATATGAACCAAATGTAATCAAACTAAATCGATTAAAACCCAAATGAATGAAATTTTCTAAGATAATATAAAAAACAAGATGAACTAAATCTAATGAAAATATCCCAAACTAACATGTATAAAAAACCAAATCCAATACTTGATCCAAACATATTATATACCACTAATTGGAAGAGTAATTGTTAATTAATATGAATGTAGTATTTGATAGTATCATTTTGAAACATGAATCTATTTCTCCCTTGCTTTCAAGAACATGATTTGACCAATGGGGAATTGGGGTTCTTAAATGTACTATTTTTTAGTTTAGTTATTATTTTATTTTCATTTTCACATCAAACACTTCGGAATTTTACCTCTTTCTATGGATGAATGTTGAGTTGCATTCTATGAAGGGGAGTGAGATTGGGGTAGTGTATTTATTAATTAACGAGTTTCATTTTTCTTGACCATTATATTGTGTTTCATTTATTTATTTTCTTTTACTTTAGCATGGACATCCGATGTACATATGGGTCATGAAAAATATTTATTTATTTTTTATATAGGTTTTAATTAATTTTTTGTAGGAAAAAAAATTCCCAAGTGGTGATTCCTTGATTCTCAGAAACTTTTTCCAACTCTTGGGTGTTTCTTATACACCTTAATCCATCCTATTCATTCCCATATTAGAGTCAAACTATGAAATTACAATGTATGAACCATGGGAGGGCCATGGAAACATGGAATAACTAGGGATGGATTGGGAATATATCCACAAATCTACACCTCCATTACTCTTTTTCACATATAATATCTAAAATTAAAATGAAGAAACAATCCTAGGATCATAGAATCATAACCTAAATCTAATTAATGCATGTTCTTCTATTTTCTATACAATGACTCATATGCGATGTATTCCTAGTCAAGAGTAATCAACTATAGCTTTTCTCATGAATAATTATTCCCCCAATAATCCTTTCATGATTATTTATTTTGAATTTATATGCTATACATGTATAATAAAATTGATTTTAACTATCGTAAAAAATACTAAAATGTTCCAAACACCAAACATTATCCCAAAAAATTATAAAAAAATACTCACATCATAAATTTCATGAAAAAGAACTCACTATGTTCATCTTTAATATACCAATGGCTAGAAATAAGTATTGTGGCCCAACTAATAAACAGGATCGAGCACCATCTGAAATTTTTGATAGTCCCTCCAATGGTGTTTTTAATGTATGCATCCCTATTGAATCCATTGATTTAACTGCTTATAATATGTAAATAGTGAATGTCACAATTTAAAATTCACACTAATGAATACAACAAAACATTTCCATTTAATACCCATGATAAATATTTTCTACATATATTCCCAAATTATATCATGTGCGAAATAAAATACACAAATCCTCCCTCACCTCTAGAACTCCATGATGTATAGCAGAATTCCCCACCCCCCCCCCCCCCCAATATGCATCACTCATTTCTCTAGGACATAACTACTAATGTTGACGCATGAATCCAAATTACACTACATATGTCCATTTCACATAGATTCCACATTTATTCTACTACCAAAAAAATCCATCATCGCGCTACTCTATGCACTAAATATTTTTCATTCATGTAGCCTTGTTATATCTACTAAACATTTTCCATTCAACTATGTCTTCTGAAGGATTCTTCTATCATGAATCTAGACATCCAAAGGAAAACATTTATTTTGTCTATCTATACATCCAATGCGTAATATTAGGGGACTTAATTTCTAGATATTTCAACAGTTAACCCGAATATATTTAACACAATGAAAAAAAACAATCACCAACTTGTTATTTTTTTAAATCAATTCCAAAAATCTACCACTTGAATTAAATTTTCATTATTTATCCTTAGTTTCATCAATCAGCTAGCATACAACATTTCTAGTTTCCTCATGGTTCTTATTCATTCCCCTTATAATAATCCATGCCCCACTAAAGAAATCCTCCTTATTCCCCCAGACCATAATCTCATACGAATCCCTCCATAGAATTTATCCCAAATAAAATAATATATTGTTTTGTTAGAAACAATTGAAGTCAAATCATATGATTGTGTTGTGTACAACATTCATGGATCTACATATTCTAGTAAATTTTTTCTTTGAAGATAATTCCATTGAGATTCCATAAATTTCAAGAGCTATCTAGTGCATAAAACTCTATCCATAGTAATAGAACTAACCAATATTTGAACCGTTAACAACTAGAATGTTACACATCATTGGAAATAAACTCCCATTGAAATCTTCTTTCAACGTCACTAAGATATACATAAACTCTTTCAACCACCAAATCTAGTCACTAAGATATACACGACCTTTTATACTTATAAATATAGCCTTAGTTCTAGTCTATTCAGAACCAAATTACTTTTTGAACGTTCTTCCATTTCTCTGATGATCTTATGAAATTTTTTTCATTGATTTGGAATCCAATGAATTCTTCAACACCAAACCATACAAGGTAAAAGAAGACCTAGAATTGGTTTCCCTATATTCTAGCATTATCATTGATTTGGTTGACTTCATTTAATACTTTATTAATGAGAGAATAATAAATGTCCATTTTAAAGACTATAGAGTATCTTTGTAGGTTTATTCCCCAAAAATAATGAAATATCATTGAAACATGTATAATCCTAGCCCAAAAACATCATAATCCTCCATTTATGGAATGTTCTCCATGAAAACATCATTGAGCTATGTTTCTACAAAATGGATTCTCTGTAGATCCTATAAATACTTCCAACCATTTGGATATATGTTGTACAACACCATTCTAGGGTTCCAAGCTAGTCTCCTCAAACTAGTGGTAATCTCACCTAGAATATATTTAAAAACACCCATCATTCCACAACCTCTAATATACTGGACCATCACATTCCACTTTATCATTCATGGGTCATCTTGGAAATAGTTTTTTTGATCCTTATATTTTTTGTTACATGGATAACACCTATACTAGGGTTCCAATTTTTTAAAATAATGTAATTATTTGTAAAATGGATCGTGTAAGATCCCCTAACATGTACATGTTTTGATTCTCCCTTCACTCTTCCATATCCGCCTAAAAACCATGCCACTGAATCTATCTTATGGTAATATGATTTTACAACATGGCACTACCCTTCTGAATTGTTCTTCTAGATTTGGAAACCTTTTCCACATTAAACCATAATTATGAATCCTATAACATGAGTCCCATTATTTATGTGACATCTTCTTCCACTATTTATATAATTCTCTAAGCTATCTTTAGATGAACCAGGATCATGAAAAACCCATACTTTTTCCCCGGAATATATAGAACCACCTCTCCTATAAATTTAGTTTTCAATAACATATACCTTCTCCCATTATATTCATTGGATGACTAGATCCCCATAGTCAATATTACATGAATTTATATGGGTTAGAAAATACATGGTTACGTTGATATCCTCCCCCTCTCACCTATGGAATTTATGGAACCTCAAAAAAATGTACCATTTAAGAAAGGACATTATAGTCATATAATATTTCCATCGACTTGAATCTATATGGATTAAACTTTATTGACAACGTCTCCTTTGAGTAACATATCACATATAATTTGACTGAATCCATCCAAAATGATCATTGGGTATGCTTTCATGGCCTTCAAGTATAAAAAATATCTCTCTTATGTTTCAATCACCATCCAAAAGAATGTATAAACCTTAAAGTTGTATTAAAAGTAGTATCCTATAAGATCTGTATCTTCTACCATTGAACCATCAAAATGGGTCTAACCCTTGAAACACAACCTTTAAAAATAATGTGTCTCATCATTCATTTATATCTCTATTACCCATTTCTGATGCTTCCAACTACATGAAATATTATATAGATGAACATAAACCTTATTTGACCAGAAAACCAGATCAAATTCCTCTTTTCATAGTTGAACCACCATGTTGTTTCTTACCTGATCTCATATATCTAAAAACACTAATGGTTCCATTTTCCAACACATATAGGTCTTATGGTTCTCCCCACCATAAGATTCATCTTACCACCACCAGTTCATATGCTTTTGTGGCTCCTCCATTGAATATTCACTTCACCAAAACATACACTTGAACACTGGTTAAATGAAGGAACCCATCATCAGTTATGAATTCATACAAGGATGGTCAAATAACCATAATTCATAAACATAAATATAATGTATAGTCTTTTCTTTTAAATATTTGTTTTTATTCGAAAGCAAATCTTATGTCCCTTAAATTTTTTGCCAGATGTGGTTCTGGAAGACTTAGGGTTCTATAAGGGTGTAGGTTCTAAAAGACTGGAAGAGGTGCATGATGGACATATGTTGTTTTCTGGGGATTAGAGGATATAACAATAGTGTACTGAACCATTCATATACTGTTAGGAATCATGGTCTAGGAAGAAGAGTGTACAAAAACGGTTTTTATTCCGTTGGTATAAAAATATCCCAATGGTTTCTATGAAACTATTGGAATACCTGTATGATGGAAATCATGTATACCACAGTTCTTAAACCATTGGTATAAAAATATCACAAAAATTTTAATGAAATTGTTGGTATATAGGTATGATGAATAGTATGTATACCAGTGGTTCTTGAATAGTTGGTATATATATATCCCAATGGTTTCAATGAAACCATTAGCATTGAGTAACTCGAGACATCCTATACCAATGGTTTCTATAAAACCGTTGGTATAGGGCTATTACGATGGACAACATTACAAAATTTCCTGGAACCATTGGGATAGCCTATCCCAATGGTTTCAGGGGTTGTCCCAATAGTTTAAAACTTTTTGGATAGGTGAAATTTTTAGTAGTGTAATAGGAGTTTTCCACAATGTATATCATGGTTTTTTTATTTGGGAGTTATGACCTAATTCTCTAAAACATTATACCTGAAAATATCCTCAAACTAAAAGAAAGTAAATAATTTACTGAAGCTCAAAATTATTTTTTGTTTAAGTTTGGTTCCATGTAGTTGGGATTAGAGGTTGGATTAGATAATATTATAGTTTAGGATTAAGATAATAGCATTCCCATTAAAAATTTTACCTTATGGTTTTGATACAATGATATAGAATTTTAAGATTACCATGTTTCTTCATCTAAACTGTATTGTTTAGAATGGTTTTCTAAAAAGTAAATATGGAAGCCATACTGGGAAGGAACTTAGAGGAAAATATTCTTCCAAATTAGCATCCCGAGATGGTTGTAATTTGAACAAAATAGTTTTTTGTAGTGATGGATTAGTTAGAAAAACCTATTAATGGTGGTGGTATCCCTCCGATAGAGGAACCCAATCTACCTCGAAGGAACATGTATATCATGGAGAATTTCATGAGGTAGCATTACCCATCATTGAGTGGATCATCTGACCTTGTGGTATTTGAAGGATGGATCAATGCCATGGAGAAGATATTTTATGTCATGGGGTGTTTAGAACATAAAAGGTAACTCTTTACATTTATTTTTTGAAGGTGGAGCTGATTGATGTTGTTCTTTATTTAAGAATGTCCGATAGAAATATGATCATGATGTTGTAAGATGGTAAATAAATTAGAATCTATTCCTTGATAGATATTTCCCTATTTTTTTATCTTATGATAGTGAAAAAATAATTAAATTAAAAAAAGATAAATATTTAGTAGCCATGTATGAATAAAACTTCACAATATTGGCTAGGTATGTTCCAAGTTTTATTCAAGAAACTGATTGTAAAATTAATCAGTTTTACTTAGGATTTAATCCATGTTTATGAAGAGATTCTAACACATGAGAATTTAGAATTAATGAAAAAAATCATTGCGATGAGAAATTTTAGTTGGATTCTTCTGAAACTTATGTCACATTAGATGAAAAGAGTTATAAATGGTCAGAGATGTTGTAAATAGAGATGCTACAATCTAATAAGTCTATAGTTAATCCCAAAACATGTTTAATGTGTGGTAAAATAATTTTTTATGAATTATTTTCATGATTTGAAAAGTGTTATTTATGTCGAAGGTTTGGTCACATGGTTCATGACTGCAATTAAAAGTGCCATAAAAAATAAAATAATGAGATACTAGATATACATCAAATGATGATATGTTTTAGCTTCCATGTGTTGGGAAATTACAATAATGGGAATTTGATGTTTCTTACTCAATGTGGAAAACCTAATGATCTGAAACAAAAAGGTATGAAAAATCATTTTTTACAACTATAGTTAATGTTGGGTCATCTGATGAAGTAGTGGAAGCTCTTTGGAAAATCCTCTTTTTCAATGTTTAGTAATAATTTAAAATATTTTGACACCCCTTT
This sequence comes from Viscum album, assembly GCA_963277665.1. Lineage (NCBI taxonomy): Eukaryota > Viridiplantae > Streptophyta > Magnoliopsida > Santalales > Viscaceae > Viscum > Viscum album. The sequence continues at coordinate 1,160,441,006 of OY728126.1, forward strand.
TTGATTTTATGTGATGAGTCCATAAATTTATTATTAACATTTATTGATATGTTTTTTTAGGTTTATTTATATGATTATATTTGGCTTAATGTGAATTATGCCTTAACTTTTTTGGAAATGATATTTAAGGTATTGAGAACCTATGGTGATTATATGATATTTGATTATTATGGTTATTTTTATGGATGTTGATTGTATTTATGGGAATTTTATATGGATTAAATATTATGAAAAAGGATAGATTTAGGAATCGGTGACAACTCGTAACAACTGACAAGGCTATGGGGCTTGAACCCAGAACTAAAGATAAACAAGGGTGAAATTCCTACCATTGGCCTATGGTATGTACTAATTATTATTAAATAAAAATATTAATTAAAAATTTTGGAAAAATAATTGTAAATATTATTTCTGAGACATAGGTTTTATCACATAGAAAACCAAGGGATCAATGAAGTTATTTGGTGATTAGGAAATTAATGTTGTTTTGGAATAGGGTCACGATAATTTTGGAAAAATATTACTTATTCAAAACATTTTTGTTATGGTTACCATAAAAATATAATAGGAATATATATTCATCCTTTTTTGGATTATGCGATCATTTATATTCTGATTTTAGTGCTTCATGTGTGAAAAAATAATCATGGATACTCATCATTGAATAAAATATGAGATTGTGTTGGGAATTAATTAATAAAAAAATTATACTAGACAAGTAATTATACTTCCTTATGTTTTTAGTCAATATAGTAAATTAATTCATTAAATCTAAGAAACATTTCTTTAAAATGTAAATTTTATCCTATTATGGTCATTTCTGATGAATCAAATGGTCATTTAACTCATCTTAGATTTATGGTTTTGAGGTCATTAACTTTCTATGGATCATTAAATTTCTTTTTATCAATAATATTTATCATTATCTATCTTTTTTTGGAAATTACACTTTCCATACGTGCCTAAATATTTAATTCCCACCTATTTTCTCTTACTTTGAAACCTAGTTATGTGTTATCCTTAATAACCTTCTTACTTAATTTTCTCTCTTATTAAGAGGAATTTTTTTCCATTTTTATGATGAGAGCTTCCAAAAAAGGTATTTTCAAATTTCCAACAATTTATTACCGATAAAAGATAATATTTCGATGTTGAAATTTATTAAAGGTGATATTATGTGAAACCCCAATATTTTAAAAAAATAAAACTATGTTCGATTAGTAATAACATGATTAAATGGAATGTGAAATATATAATTATTATAAACTAGCTGTCACTTTGGATGATATGAATAGTATTAACTAATATATGAATTATATATATATATATATCCTACTTATTATAAATAATTTATAAATTTTTAGTTAATAATCAATCAGTTTTTTCTAAAGTAATTTTATTCTTCAAAAATAAGTTTTACTCACAAATGATTATTATTTGTTTTTGTAAGGGAGTATTATAATTTATTTTTTGAACATTTATAAAATGTTTCTAATGAAATTAAAATTATTTTTTTAATTAAAACCCAAAAATTTACTTGGGGTGAAATTTATGGATTTCATGAATAATATTTAAAAAAAATATAGTAAAAAATAACATTTTTAAAAACAATTATTTCTTTTCAATAAATTATTTAATTTATATGTCCAACTATATTTGGAATATGATTTAATGTAATGTAAGTATTATTAATTTATATTTAATCTACTTAATTACTTTTTAATCAACATTATATTTTATTTTAGTATAATTTTGTTATTTGGTTTTAAAATGAGATTATCTTGAAAATAATTTTAAGGTGTATATTGTGTCTCCATTTTAATTAACTAATATAATATCTAATGAGAAATGTTTTAAATGAAATTTATAGATTATATATCATTAAATATTTATTGATATTCATACAATGATTATTATTAATACTATAGTTAATATAAAATAATCTTTTTCTTGAAAAATACACTTCTTCAAAACCTATTTTTTCAACACGTCTGCCAGTTTTTTGAAATAAAAAATTTCAACTTCTATGAATTGAATTTGGTAAAATTGATTCAATAATTTTAATCCAAATAATTTATATTATCAATATAATTACATTAATTTCTAATGAAATTATGAATCTTTGGTTTTTTTTCTTGAATCTTTCCATTATTCATGGTAAAGGTATACTACAGTCTAGGGGAGGTCCAAGGAGAATTTGGGGCTTGTTAGGAGACCAGAGTTCCATGAAAATGGGCTACATTCTCAGACACATTATTTAAATAAATCATGCGGCTACAGACAAGGGCACCTACAAGTCCACACGGTTCCTCACCAATCATGTGGGACCTATCACACAGCTGTATGGTATTCTATAGAAATGTGACAGAGCCTTAGTGCACGGTTTACACACATTTTGTAAATCATGTGAATAAACTATAAAACCCCAAAATTTTGGATTAAAAAGGCCATTTTCCCTATTAAATTCTTAACCCTTATTTTCTTTCTCCTTGGTTTTCCTACAGTTGGTTAGTGGGTCTCTTCCCTTTGATCTCTCAAACCCTGTAATTCTCGGATCTCATGATAATCCATTATACAACATATGATTTCAAATCCATTTGAGGATTTGTATATCCTAATGTATGTTTAACCCAACATACTCCACTTTCCTTAATAAATCTTGACTTCTATTGTCCTATTTAGATACAGGCTTATTAACCCTATTTTCAGAGTGCTGGACTAAAAGTAATATCTCTTCCAAGATACTTCAAATACGAGGTCAATATCAAGATAGGTGTCATATATAGACATAATTTAGGTGGTCATGTAGTTTTCCATTTGATTTTTGGTCATCACATATTTATTCTATCATTCCATCACCCGGCCTTTTCCAAGATTTTATAATGTTTTGGATTCATCATGTCTAAATGACCATATTTCATTGTTATAGGTGAATTGGTTATTTTTTATGGGTTTATACATCACTTGAACTCTATATGTACACACATAGGTGTTCCACTTGAAAATCAGTCATTTTGACCAAATAGTCCAAAATTAATTGAACCCAATTTAGCTCCTAGCATGGCGTTTTAATGAAATTGAATTTGACACTCATGTAATTAATGTATTCTAAGGTGACTCTAATGTTTTTAGTTCCGTTTGAATTATAATTTTCCAAAATGGTCAATTGGGTTGTTTCATTCCTTACTCTTGACCCCTAAACCCTTTTTATTGAATTTTCCATGTTTAGGACAATTGAATTCATTATCATGAATAGGATGGATAAGTAAATATGGATATAAAATTTAAATTGAATTATATTTAATGTAATTATTTCAAGGTATTTCATCGCATTTCCCTTATTCATATTTTATCAAAAATGCACCTTATGAAAAGGATTGGTTTGTTAAATTAATATGATATATGGATAGTTAAACAATGACTTTTTACATTCCTTATGTAAATTGATAAATGTTACTAGAGGTGCCTTGAATGAATTGAGCTTTCATTTATCATGTAAATTATTTATATAAATTTTTATGTGTGGTAGTAATTTTCTCCATTCCAGTTATATAGAGTGTAATGATGGTAAGGGCCTCAGTCGGGAATGGATACCCAGTATCCCCTTACATCATCATCAGGCTTACTACCCCGTGAGTAGAGCTTATTAGCCCATAGACTGGTGTCGGACACCGACGTGTTACATCCCAGTCCAACCCATGTATATATATATATATATATATTGGGATTAGTACACTGTGAATATAGATTATTATCTCACAGACGGGTGTTGGACACATGTGTCTCATGTCCTGGTCCAACCAAGAAATATATATATATATGTTAAATTGATCTGACATACCATCTATAAGATGAATCATGTAGACTCACCATGTGTCCTTTATGAATATATTTGAATGGTTACTTGATTATCTTGTGTTATTTTACTTTCTATTTATTATCTTCACACTGTTAACATATGAGTGCCTACTCAAATTACATGTACACGCCCTTGGTGGTGGCCTATTGATATTAATCTCACACCCTACTCGGGCTTCCTCTGGCACATGATAAGATTATTATATGGTATTTATGGATATGGTCAATCACATTTCTTCAAGATTCGGATCCCTGTTTCTTAGATGGAACTTAGGATCTCAGGACCAAACATGCGCTTGTGATTCTTTGGAGAATCTTTAGACATTGTTTCCATTTTCAATTTTTTATGTAAAGACTTGTTCATATTTCATGTTACTTATAAAATCATATTATATGAATCTATATATGTATTGGAAGCTTCCTTTTAGGCTTTTTGTTATCTTATTCAGTTATCTATTTCTCTCGCTACTTGGTTATTTTGTTGATTATTATGCTTTCACTATTTATTGTATATGTTCGTTGTGTTTTGTTTCCTCTACTAATCACTATTTGTTATATGTGTTGTACAACTATAACATGGGGGTATAGTATCCTCACTATACATCCATATACACCCCTGATTCTAGATGGAAACCACTGTAATATGGGGAGATGCACTAGGGGTCATGTGGCCTACAAGGCATAAGGCACAGACTGAGTGGTATCTTGGTCTGGGATGTCCCAATGTGGTATAAATAGAGGTTTATTTCTTTCTTTACAATTTGGATACAATATAATACATATAAATATTTCTTGGAACTTGGTCCAAATCCATTCTTGGGTGTCATAAAACCAAGTACAAGGTAAAATACATATTTCCTGGACTTTTATTATTGTTATGTTTATTACTATTATGGTTGATATCACTTCACTTTTTGTTTCTTCACATGTTTGGTGATTTTATTGATTTTAATGTTATTAGAACTATAATTTCAATACCTTGACCCATTGAAATGAGGTTTATGTACTTGAACATTCATCACAATAGGCATAATATAAATAGTCCATACATTTTTTTAATGTCAATTTTAATTTTTTTCAAGCATTTCCTATGGAATGTTAATGGTGCCTTATTATCTATTAAATTATTTTGAAATCTCTTATAGGATTCAGATCGTACTATGGTGGGAGTTTAGTGGGTTCAACTCTTTGATTCATAAGGTGTGTGGGACCTTATGGATCAAAATATTGAATTCCAGCTACCTCAACCATTTATGGAATGGTATAATTACATGAATAATATCAATTTAAATGAAAATGGTATCAAAGTGACTTCCACATTCTGGTTCATAAGCTTTATGGGCCCCTAAGGACCAAAAAATTTTATATCATTATATTAAGCCAATTCAAATGTTTTAAATGATTAAATGAGCATATTTTCATATAGTAAATGGTTTTTAACTTAATAACATCCATATTTCACATTCCTAACTCATAATACTGACCCTAAACCTACCATAGTATTGGGTAGTGGGTATTTTTTCATTATAATGGAATATTATGATCTATTCTATCATTCGGGCCTAGATTATGAACAAGAAGAGAGGCGTGTTCATTATTATATGAAGGATTTAGAAACTGTCCTAGTTCCTCTATTACAATCATCTAAATTTCATGAGTCCTTTATTAATATGGGAACCAACTCCCAATTTCATGAGTGTTTCTTGCATATTTTCCAGATCATGCAAGGTTGATTTATACATTCCCTGAGTATGGAAGAGTTGACTCATGAGTTTCAGCAGAAACATCTTGCTACCTACTCAGGGGATGGAGGACCACATGATGCAAAGTCTTAGATCGAGGTGTTCCTATCCATATTTGATAATATAAAGATTATTTAGAGTAGATGGTTATGATATATTCTTATATGTTATGTGATTTAACTAAGAGGTGGTGGGATGTCATCCCCAAGGTAGGTCAGTGTAGAGAGATGGTTTGGGATTACTTTCAGACTCTCTCCTATAACTGCTTATTTCCCCAGACTCTGTGGTCTGATAAAGACAGATAATTATGGAATTTTTATTATATTAACTTTTATTTTATGTAATACTCTTCCCATTTCACTAATTTTCATCATTTCACTCCTTCTCTAGCAGCTAATGATCTGATGACTATTAGGTGATTTGAAGATGTGATGGGTTATTCCATTCCATCACATGTCAATGTCTTCAGGTTGACAAATATTATAGAAATCATAAACCAAGACCTAATTACAAAATAAAATCTGAGAGAGGAAGATATTGATATCTAGGGTATTTCATCACCTATGTTTTCTAGTGGATCATTTTCTGGTTGAAAATGACTCTTTGTAAAATCTCTTAGTGGTAGCAGTGGTAAGGATCCTTTCATGAGTAATTCGTTTATATCTCACCAGTGTGACGTGTCACATCCATATCCTTATTTTGAGGTATATTTCTGTTATATTCTTTTCCTATCTTTCCCCCCTAGGTTCCCCCTATGTTCCTTTTTAAATTTGAATGAAAATGTGGTTTTTTGGTTGGCCAGAACCAGACGGATAGTTCGGCCGCATGGTTTACTAAACAGTGCAGACAAACCATCCACATGTGTCTAGGTCATAAAAAATATTTTGTTATTACATTTCATCCATTCTAGGATTAAATTATTCTCACCCCTTTATACCCCCATTCGACCCTAGAAACCGTGGAAGGTTCCCTTGCTCCCTCATCCTCTAATGGAACTCATTTTCTAAACGTGGTTTTTGTAGGGAAACTTCAGGATTCTTCAAGTAAGTGATTCCTCTTTTTTTCCATTTACATAGGTTTTTTCCCTCATTAAAGTTAAAAATTTATAGAATCATGTTTTCATACCTAGGGTATAATTTCTGGACTCTTTGTTGACTCCTATGGATTAGGGTTCGTTTTCATCCCCTTGTGGTGCGACGGTGGTGCAGTTGAGGTTTCACACAAAGATTTGGGGTTTTTGATATATAAGGTAGTTGATTCCTTGTGTATACATTATTATATGACTTTATATTACATTATTGACCTATTTTTCATGTTCTTATTCCATTTTGTTTTGTGAGAAAACCATCTTTGGAAGCATTGATTTAGTTGTTGATTTTAAAGAAGTATTTTTTCATGAAAATGAGTGTTTTTCATGTGTTTTCCATGTTGAATATTTTGGGGTTATTTTATGACTCATAATTTTTTTAATAAGTGTTTTTATGGATTATAAATCTGGTTGGGTGTGGTATTGTTGGGGGCTTGGCCATTAAAAAGGATTTTTTTAATGGATTTTGTGTGAAAACCCTTGTTTTACAACTTGAAAATGTTTTATAAAATCTTTAAAGGGTTTACTAAATTACATTAAGAGAAATGAACATGTTTTTGTACTTTTTGGGACGTTTATGATTCAGATATGGTATTTTTATGTTAAAATGGTTCTTTTATGTAAATTTTGAATTTTATAACAAGTGGAACTTGTTTGATCACAAAGAGGGAAACCTGGGTATTTATGTGGGTGGACTAAGACTAGTATGCTAGTTATCCGAGAGTGGTATATTCCCTATTTCACATAGAATGTTTGAAGATTAAAACACTAACTAAAATTGATGATGTTTTGGGAAAACTAAAAACTCTGGGTTTTCCCCTATTAAAAGCTTTTTTATGAGAAGGGTATTGGTTATGGTTACTTATACACAGAGATACGATGTAACTAGGTTGCCACAACTATCTTGTGACTAGGGGTGTTATCATGACTAGTGATCATTTGTTATATTGTACTTACCTTCGACATACAGTGAGTTTTGTTAAAAAATTCATTAGCATGTGTTTTTTTTAATTGTAAATTCTTAAATGTTTCCCTCTCGAAAACTACTTTCATTAATAGTCGCACCTTTTTAAAATTGTTCTAGAATTTCTTGATTATATAAACATGCAAGAATTTTGTCTTGAAATGTTTATCACATGGAATATTTTAAGGGTGCCATCCTATTGGGCTTACCCTCACACCCTAATTACGCCTTTGGGTGTAAGAATACTTCATAATGTTTGACATATGTAAGGGAAATGTCCATGGAGATGGCGGTTTGGGTTGTTAGCTTTTTTTCTGGGTGTGGCATTATGGACATGATTTGGTGGTGATGTCCACTTGTTGTATAGTTTTTCTTTATTCGGACGTGTTGGTCATTTCGAGTTCTTCCCCTCTTGGGGTTTGGTTTAAAATGATTAATTTCAATTATGAATTTTTGTTAATACTTGTTTGGTGTGAAATTTTAGATTCAACTTATTTATTATTGTTGGTTGATTTATGTTCCTAAACTCAGGTAAATCATTCACAAACCTTCATTTATGATACTCAGGAACTTGATTCGTCCTATAGAAATAGGTAACACCATTAGGTTTATGCCATAGACTGGGTCGGGTGCCAATTTTGATGGTTACTAGATCTGGTTTGTGACAAAATGGTATTAGAGAATGGTCAATCTCTTTAGGTCATATTATTTTGGATGAGTCTTTTTGGGAAAGATCTAGGACTATCGGGGCTCAGAGTTATAGTTTCGAGTAGGGTGCCTAGCTTGTACCTCACGTGATAGGCCTCAATTCACCATGGGATGTTCATATTTTTGTTTGACTTCACCTCGAGGTGAGACATGAGGGCTACAGACTGTACGTGGACATTGGGTAGGGGTGAAGTAGATTTTTATTTCATTGTTGAGAGGAGTTTTACTAATTTATATTTGATGTTATTTCTAAAAAATTTATAATTGTTATAGTACTTTTTTATGTTGTGATTGTTGGCTTTTATAGAAACATGCCTCCCCGAAAAGCTCCCATGCACTAACTGGAGGAAGACGATGAGAGTTCTCCTTCACCACTTGATCAAAGGTTTGTAGAAGATGTTTTCTGGGCATTCTAAGATCTAAGAAAGGGAGAATATCCTGCTCCTTATCCTACTCTATCTATAGAATATGAGTCTGGCCCTAGGAAGGCAAATCCTAGGAGTTTCTGAATAATAAGCCTCCACCATCCGAGGCATCACGAAACCCACGGAAGCAAGGGAATGGAATGAAACGATCAAGCACATATTCAAGTTCCATGACACACCTAAGGATGATAGGGTGAAATGTCTCTCATTTCTATTAGAGGGTACCAACCATAGGTTGTGAGAATCAATGTTTGAAGCTGGGAAGCATGATATGAAGAGATGGACGGACATTAAGGTTACCTTCAACAATCAGTACTGTCCTGATGCCCTGGATTATGCTAGATATTTGGAGTTTATGGAACTCATCTAAGGTTATCATTCAGTGATAGAGAATGCCAACCTATTTTCTAAGCTAGTCTGATATGCACCTGCAATGGACTCTAATGAGCTGATGAAGGCCTAGAATTTCAAGATGGGTTTGCGGTTGGAGGTATATTCTTAGGTATTCTTGTTCAAGATGATGACCTATGTGAATTTGGTTTATTAGGATTTTATGGTAGAGTTTTATCACAAGGGAAAGTTTAATTTATCTAGGGTGGTATCAATAATGCACAGTGTCAGTTCATCTGACAAGAAAATGAAGCGAGAGTATAAGTGGAAGAAGGGAGGTTGTAGTTCAGGCCATCCTCCCAGAAAATTCTCATATGTGGATTTTGATGTGAGGTTCGTCGTGTGCCAACAGTGTGGGGGTTCAGGGCACACCTGACCTGAAAGTACATCTCCTCCAATTAATTGTTATCAGTGTGGAGCTATGGGGAAATAGAAGGGATTTTTCAAGGTGACACATCCACTACAGAGTGGGTAATGATCAGTGGCTTCTAGGGGAGTGTCAGTTCAGCCAGATCCATCTAGAATAGTAGGATATTGGTTTGGTGGTTGTGACGGAAAGTTCAGATCATATTCTAGGTAGATCTAGTTTCGAGAAGATCCATAGACAACTGACAATTCTCATCAATAGATGACGCATCTCTATGATGTGGATTAGGAACCAGTGGGATCTGATATAGGGCCTTCGACTGTTCAAGGTATCATTTTTAGTACATATTCTTTTTCTATTGTCCTCATTGACATAGGTGATAATGTATCTTTTATATCATCTCGTATTGTGATCCTACTGAATTTTTTAAAATAGTGTTGTATTTTGTGATGGAGTTGGGGATGTCCTTTGGTGATAATAAGGATCAAGGTATCGGGTGCCCATCGTGTGAGGTTTCTGTGTCTATGGTTGAGATTGATTGGTACCTCCGGGTCTTTGACATGGTCCTTTTCGATATAATCATTAGCATAGTTTTTATAGTGTACTTTCAAGGTCATATCGATTGTTATAGGTGGAAGATCTATTTCATGGCAGGAGATGGGAGTCCTCATGTTTTTCTTGGGGAATGGGATCTTCAATAAGGTCATGTGGGATCTACAATCCCCAAGCTGGGGAATCATTTATTCTAGTTATCCCTACTTGTTCTAGAGGATTATGGTCATGTTCCGGTGGGTGGATTATCTCATGTAGTGGATGAGTTCCCAGAGGTGTTTCCAGATGATTTTTCTAGCTTTCCCTTGGAGTGGGGCATGGATTTATCGATTGATTTGGTGCTAAGAAAATAGCTGATATCTCTTCCTTCATGTCATATTCCCCCCACCTAGTTGAGGTAATTAAATATATATCTGGATGATTTGGAATCCAATGGATTCATTCTCTCAAGAATCTCTCCTTGGGCCACTCAGATTCTTTTTGTGAAGATGACTGATGGATCCAACCAGTTCTGCATTGATTAACATAATCTGAATAAGACAAACATCAAAAAAACGTATCCTTTGTCCCTAATAGATGACTTGTTTTACAATCTGAAGGGAGAAAAGTGGTTTCCCAATATAAACTTTCATTCGGGTTACCACCAAGTCAGGGTGAGAGATGCACATATCCCAAATACAGCTTTCCAAAGTAGGTATGACCACTTTGAATAATTAGTCATACCCTTCGGATTGAACAATTCTCCAGTGGTCTTTATGGAACTCATGAATAGGTTGTTTCACCAGTATCATAACTCCTTCATTGTGGTATTCATTAATGACATCCTGGTTTACTCTAGATCCAAGGAAGAGCACGACTATCATTTTCAGACCGTGTTGGGCACTTTGCAGACCATCACCATTATGAAAAGTTGTCCAAGTTTACCTTATGGATTAGGGAAGTGATTTTTTGAGTAATGTCTTCTCCGAACAAGGGTTTTGGGTGGACCATAAGAATATCAGTGAAGTTAATTCATGGGACCAGCTAAGGAGTGTGTTCGATATCATGAGTTTCTTCATACTGGTAGGTTATTATAGTCATTTTATTCAATATTTATCTTAGGTTGCTTCTCCCATGATCGTGCTCACCCGGAAAGGGGTGAAGTTTGTATGGGGACAAAAATGCAAGGAATATTTTGAGGAGTTGAATCAATGGTTGAATACCACCCCCAGGTTAATATTATCAGAATATGGAAAGGAATATGTGGTGTATTGTGATGTATTATATATGGGTCTCAGGTGTGTTCTTAAGTATGGTGATCATGTGGTGGTGTATGGATCTTTCCAACACCGACCACATGAAAAAAATTACATGACCCATGACTTGGAGTTGGAATAAATGATACATTCTTTGAAAACATGGTGTCACTACCTCTTTGGGGAGAATTTTGTGGTTTACTCTAATAATAATAGATTATCCTACAACTTCTCAAAGAAGGGTCTTAATATAAGGCAACACTGTAAGATCAAGTATTTTCAAGGGATGGACATTGATATAAGGTATACCCTGGGAAAGAGTAATGTGGTGGATAACACCCTGAGTAGAAAAGTATCAGTATAAGCATTGGGGAAGTCTAGTGATGAGTTGACTTTGATGGGGCTCTTTTCCAAGATGCACTAGGAGACCAAGAAGCTCAGCAGGGGTGTGCTCTTTGGGAGTGTTTACTTGAATCCTTTTCTTTTAGTTTTGATTTTATGGGATCAATACAGTGATGAGTTATTTTAGTGGTCGAGGAAGTTCTTTCATGGTGGGGAGATGTACTCTAATTGGTCTTTGTCTCCCAAGGGAAACATGTGCTTCAAGGGACGTTCATTGGTGCCTCTGTCTCTAGGGAAGGTGGTGATACATGATAGGCACAAATCTCAGTGGTTCATTCATCCTAGTGTAACCAAAATGAATTATGATGTTCTTCAATAGTTTTGGTGTCCAGGAATGAGGTGAGATATAGTAGATTTTGTATTGTGGTGTTATACATGTCAACAGGTGAAAGAAAATCATCAAAAGACCTCCATTTTTCATTATTCATTACCAATTCCTACCTGGAAGTTGGATGAGGTCGCCATGGATTTCATAGTTGTCTTTCCTCGTACACCTCTAGGGGTAATAACTATATTTGGGTAGTGATTGATCGGAAGAAAAAATCATCTCATTCCATTATGATCAGAGATACAACCAACCTGGATGAGTTGGGATGATTTTATATTAAGGAGGTCATAAGGCTTCATGGTGTGACATCATTAGTTGTCTTAGATAGAGACCCATGTTTAACATATCGATTTTGGTAATGCCTTCAGATGGCTTTGGGGTCCCAGATTAAGATGATAATGGAATACCATCCTCAAATGGATGTCCAGACAGTGTGGGCAAACAATATTCTAGAAGAAATGCATTGTGTGTGTGTCTTCAACATCAGAGGATCATGGGATATCCATTTGGTATTGGTCATGTTTTATTAAAATAATAGTTACCAATCCATAATTAGAATGACTAATTTTGAGGCGCTTTATGGTCAGCCATTTTGGTCCCCCTGTATTGGGATTAAGTTGGTGAGTCCTCATTGTTGGGGTCAAACCATGTATATAAGACATCTGAGAAGGTCATGTTAATTCGACATCTGTTATTAACATCTTAGAGTCTCCACAAATCATATGTTTACCAAAGGCATCGAGACATTGATTTCACTGTGGGTGATTCGATATTCTTGAAGGTGGCCACTTGTTTGACTCATCGTTGTTTGGGGAAGTAAGGAAAGCTAACGTTGAGGTATGTTGGACCTTTTGAGATCACCGAGTGAATTGGTAAGGTGGAATATATGTTTGAATTTTATTCTTATTTTACAAATATTCATGATGTATTCTATGTCTCACAATTGATTAATTATAACTCAGATCCATCACATGTGTTGTATTGGGTAAAGTTAGAGATAGATCTTGATTGATCAGTGTTTGAGCGACCAGTGCGAATAGTGGATTCCCAAGAGAATGTGTTTCAGTGGAAGTATATTCCACTATTATAGGTCCTTTGGAATCATGGGGAATTATGTGAATGAGACATTGGATTGGAATTAGTGGGTGGAGAATGCGTACCCATTCATATTTTCTGATCAAGCTTTGCGTTAACTTTCTAGGGAGAAAAGTTTTCATGGTGGGGATAATTTCCACATCAATGTCCTTATTTTGATTTATTATTCTATTATATTCATGTAATATCTTTGCCCCTATTTTCCCCCTAGTCTCCCCTTTAAATTTGGAAGAACAGGGTGGTTTTTGGGTGGCCAGAACATGTCGCACTATTCTGCCACACGGCTTACTAAACCATTCAGAAAAACCATACATAGGTGTCCAAGTCATTAATTTTTTTTATTCCATGTTTTCTATTTATAATTGTACCTATCTCTCCCATTTCTTTCCCCAGTAAACCCTACCATCTTGGGAAGGCACCAAATCTACCCCACCCTATTTTGGAACTCATTTTGGAATGGTATTTTCGTGGGGAAACTTCATGATTCTTCAATTAAGTTATTCCTCCTTTGTTTTTATTCCATTTACATAGGGTTTATTCTCTCTTTCTTGAAGTTCCAAATGTCCAAAATCAATAGATTCATAACTGGGGTATAATTTTGTGTTTATTGGTTTAATCTTGTGGATTAGAGTTTGTTTTCATCCCCTTGTGGTGCAGCGATGGTGTAGTTAATGTTCCGCATAACGATTTGGGGTTTTAAACATCTAAGGTAGGTGATTTCATGTGTCGACATTCTTTTATGAATTTATTATGATTGAATGACCTATTTTTCATGATCCTCTTCCATTTTGTTTTGTGCAAAAACTATTTTTGGTACCATTGATTGATAGGTTGATTTTAAAGAATCTTTTTTATGAAAATGATTTTTTTTTATGTTTATTACATGTAGAGTATTTTGGGGTTATTTTATGACTCATGGAATTTGTTTGTTAATTGTTTCTAGGGCATCCAAATCTTGTTAGGTGTGGTATTTTGGGGGCTTGTCCTTAAAAGAGAATTTTTGAATGGATTTTCTGTTAAAACCCTTTTCTTACATCTTGGAATTGTTTTATAAAATTTTTAAAGGGTTTATGAAATTAAATAGAAGGTTTCGAACATGTTTGTGTACTATTTTAGATGTTTATGATTTTGAAATGGTATTTTTATGTGAAAATGGTGGTTTTATGTGTAATTTGTATTTTATAACATGTGGAACTTATTTGAACACAAAGAGGGAAACTCGTGTATCTAGGTGGGAGAACTAGGACTAGTATGCCAGTGATCAATCCAGTAGTGGTGTTGTCCATGTTTCAAATAGAATGTTTGACAACGACAACACTAACTAAACTTTGATGATGATTTGGGACCACTAGGACATTGGGGGTTCCTCTAATAGTGGCTCGCGAATGAGAAGGATATTTTTTATGGTTATTATACATTGAGATATGTTGTACCTAGGCCCCACAACTAGATACTGCCTAGGGGTGTTACAATGACTAGTTCTCATTGGCTATATTGTACTTACCATCAGAATGATGTGTGTTTTGATGGAAAATTCAATAGCATGAGTTTTTTATTTAAAATTTCACCCTATTAAATGCTACCCTCTCAAAACATTTTTCATTAAAAGTTTCACATTTTTTATATTTGTTCTACCATTTATTGTTTAAAAAACTTGCAATATTTTTGTATTTAAATTCTTATCACATGGAATATTTTTTGGGTGGAATAATATTGGGATTAGTCTGACACCCTTCTTACACCATTGGGTGTAAGTAGACTTGATAATTTTTGACATAGGTAAGGGAAACATTCTTCTAGATGTCAGTTTGGGTTGTTAGCTTCTTTTTTGGGTGCGATGTTGTCTAGATGGTTTGGGGGTGATGTTCCCTTACTGTGTGGTGGTTCTTGAGTTAGAATTTCTGATCCTTTTGAGTTATTTCCCTCTTAGTTTTTTGTTTAAAATGATGTACTTAAATTCTGAATTTTTGTTAAGTCTTTTTTGGTGTGAATTTTCAGATTCAGTTTATTTATTATTGTTGGTACTTTTATGTTTCTAAAATATGGTAAAACATTTAAAAAAATTGTTGATGATACCCAGAAACTTGTGCTAACCTATGAGGATAGGTATCTCCCTTTGGGTTATGCCACGAACCAGTTTGGTCACCAGTTCAGATGGTGACCAAATATGATTCATGACACGAAGTTTAAAGACATGTTAGGAAGTAGTGTACATGGAACCCAGTTGAGTGAAGAGGCTATGGTAGAATGGTAATATGAACCATTTCTATAAGAAATTCCCTCTAGTTCCTAGGGATCATGGATCTTAACCTACTCCTCAATCGAGATCTAGGTCAGCAATATCATGACTATCAGGCAACCGGAAATACCACTGGTCATTTAGGCAGAGGTGGAAGTTGAGGAAGAGGCAATTATACCTACGATTCTCAGTTCCAGAAAATTTGGCTCACATAGGAAATTTAGGTAGTGACTCTAGGTCACAGTATAGTCCATTTACATGCAGTCTGGCCTATACTACAAGAGTAGAGTTTCAGACCATCTACTGCATGAGGTACGATTCTTGTTGTCTCTACTTTAATGTATTCTTTTTTTGATATAGGGTCATCTAACTCATTTATATCTGAGTAAATTACTCAGTGTCTAGGAATAAACATCAATTAATATCATGATATTATGATTCTAGATACACCTTTAGGTTTCCATTCATAGTGAATTTGTCATTTCCAGAATTATCCCCTTGAAGTAGGTAGTAATCTTTTTGTCTGAAACATGTACATCATCGGTATGACAAGCTTCAAAGTAATCATTATGATTGACTAAATAGTTCCCTATAGAGCTCTTATTGACTTCTATCATATGTGGGTGACATTCATTATATGTTGTTACGCACATGAATAAGGGAAAATGGGATGCCAGTGCAACATGAGCATGACCTGAGCATCAAAGGGTGTGTTGTGTTACATCACAGGCCATCTGTCCTTATCTTGATGATAATAAGTTAGAACCGACTATCTTTCCTCCTATGGTGGATCATTTCAGAGATTTTTTTCAAATGACTTCTCTAGTCTACCTCTAGTGTGAGAGGTATAGTTTACCATTGGGATAGTTCCAGGTGCATCACCTATGATCATTTTTCCTTATAGAATGGCACCAAAGTTGATTCCGGAACTCAAGAAGAAGTTGGGGGATATTAAGGGAAAAAGTATTTATACACCCCAAAACTTATCTTTGGGGTTCACCAGTCCTCTTTTCCAAGAAGGTGGATGGAACCCTCATTCATTGTTTGGAATACCATCGGTTTAATCAGCTGATGATTAAGAACTGATATCCACTACCTATAATAGACAAACACTCTGATCGTCTTCAAGGAGTTAGGTTGTTTTCAAAAATGAATTTGAGGTTAAGATACCATTAGGTTCATTTAAAGACTTCATAAATACTTCACAAGACTTTTAAAAGAAGGTATGGTCTCTATGAGTACCTGGTTATTCCTTTTGGACTCACAAAATCACCTGTAGTCCTCATAGATATTATTTCATCTATCCATTTTTGGAATCATCTGTGGTTGTCCTCATTTAATGATAGCTTGGTGTATTCATGCTCCAAAAATGACCATGCATACCATCTTTATATCATGCTAAATATACTGAGAGAGCATTCTATTTATATTAAGCTTAGTAAATTCCACTTCTAGATCGATGAGGTCCAATTCCTATGTCATATCATCTCGAATTCAGGAGTATTAGATGACACAGAGAAAGTGAGGGCTGTAGTTTATTTGGAGCAGGCCAAGAAATTTTTTGACATTCGATGTTTCTTGGGGCTAGCCATATATTAGAGAAGTTTCATCAAAGATTAACAATGCCTTGAAGTGATGCTTATGGGCTTGAAAAATAAGGGTTTAAAATTAGAATGGTATGAATATTGTAAAGAATACTCTCAAGATTTTAAGGGAAGAATTAATTCCGCACCAATACTGATTCTCCTAGAGCCTATATAGTCTACATTGACGTATCAAGTTTTAGGTTTAGAGTTGTTCTGATGTAGGATAATTGAGTCATTGTGTATGGTTCTCATGAGTTAAGGGGTCACAAGCAAAATTACATGACACATGACCTTGAGCAATCTATAGTTGTTCATGATTTATTATTTTGGAGGAACTATTTACTGGAAGAGAATTTTTGGGAGTACACTATCCACAAAATCCTAAAATACATCTTCACAGAGCAGGATTTTAATATCAGGTAGTGTAGGTGGTTAGAGTACCTGCAATATTTTTATTTCAATATTTTCTATACTCTTGGAAAAGGGAATTCTATAGCTGATGCATTGATCCAGAAAACTCAGACTCGGGCAGTTTTGGAATCTAGTGATGAATGAAAGATTATGGCCTAATTATAGAATATTCACATTGAGGTTCAAGAGGACCATGGGAAGACTATTCTCTCAGCCTTAGCGGTGACTTAAACATTTCTGGATCAGGTAATCTTGAGACATCTATCGGTTATTGAAGGCATTTTCTTATAAGAATCTTCCCCAAATGATGATCTTACTTCTAGTTTTTAATAGATGGGGATGATACTCTATTGTTTTGTGGGTGTGTGTGGGTCCTATCATACATTAGGGAGGTGTTGATGATGGATTTACATGTCTCATCATGGGTAGTTCACCTTGATGTTACCAAAATGTATTAAGATCTATGATTCCAATATGGGAGGCCCAACATGAAACATGAGATAGTTAGCTTCATCACTCAATGTTCTACCTGTCAATAGGTGAAGGTAGAGAATCAACTCCCAGAAGGGATTCTTCATCTGATTTCCATTCTTAAGTGGAAATGGGATAATGTTTTGATGGACTTCATGGATGGTCCACCCAAATCACCTCAAGGTAACGATGCAGTGTGTGTTTTAATTGATCGTCTGATGAAGGTCACACAATTCTTACTTATGAGAGATACCTTCTTAGTAGATGATCTGGGAAGGTTGTGCATCAATGAAATGGGAAATCTTCATAAATATTCACATTCCATATTTTTCAAATAGATACACTTGTTTTACGTCCCAATTCTGGAAGGGGTTGTTGAATTTCTTGGGTATGCAGGTACTTTTGAGAATGAAATATCACCTGCAGACCAATGGACTGACAAAGCATACAATTTTGGTGCTAGAGGACATTCTCCATGCTTGAGTTCTTTAATTTGGAGCTTATTTGGAGTTTCAAATTATACTTGTGTAGTTATATTATAACAACAACTTCTAGGATACCATTTATATGTCTCCCTATGAAGCCTTATATGGTATGCCTTTATGCTAACCACTGGTTTGGCTAGAGGTAGGGTATGTATCTATGCTTGAACCATGTCCCATGTAAGAGACTACAGAATAGTTCTAGTAGATTATGAAGCACATCATGATAGCCTAGTCCAGCTAGAAGTATTACGTCCATAGATGTGAGTGACCTCCTAAGTGTGAGGTCAGAGACCATGTTTTCTTGAAAGCCTCACCTGGGTTAGGGAATCGATACATTCAGAAGAAGGGTAAGTTATCACTAAGGTTCTATAGACCCTTTGAGGTTGTGAATAGGATCAGACCAGTGGCTTACCAGTTGAAACATCCTTAGAGATACTGATCTATTCATGATGTCTTTAATGTATCTCATCATTATTGATACTATCTAGACTTGTCACACATATTTCATCTTGTTGAGGTAGAGCTAGATGTGGATTCTTCCATTGAGGGGTATTCTATGTGTATAGTTGATCGAAGTGTGAATACACTCCAATGAAGGTTTTTTCCTCTTGTACGGGTGCTAAGGAAGCATGACCTTGTGCAGGAAGAGACTTTGGAGTCGTATGATAATATGTGATTTCAATTGATGGAACACATTGTAGACAGTAACTCTTTACCCTCTAAAGCTAATCTCAGGGATGAGTTGCTATAAGGATAAAAGGATGAAATGACACAACTTTTTAATTAAGGTACAAATCAATGGTGTTTATTTTTTTAATCATTCTATTATTAATGGAAACGGTATACAACGGCCAAGGGGAGGTCTAAAGAGAATTAAAGGCCTCTTTGAAGACCAGACTTCTGGTAAAATTGGTTGTAAGTTGGGTTTCAGAGTTAGTTGAAAAATTGTGTCCTAGGTTTCATGGTTTGAATAAACTTTTGCAGCTATAGACAGTGACACCTTAATGTCTGCATGGTTTTTCTTCCACCGTGTAGGACCTAGTGCATGAATGTGTCTCCTATTAAAGAAATGTGATAGAGCCTTAGAGAACGGTTTGTGCATGGTTTTTTAACCATTCACATAAACCATGCATCCCCAAAATAGTGGGGTAAAACAACCATTTTTCTTCTCTTAAAATCTTTACACTTATTTCCTTTCTCTTTGCTTTTCCCATAGCTTGGTAGTTGGAATCCTCCATTAGAGCTCTCAAAACCTCCCAAGCTTGGATATCATGCTACTCCTCCATCTAGAATCTGATTTTAGTTTTGTCGAAGGAGTTGGATATTCCAAGGTAAGGATAACCCCATGCACTCATATTTCCTTAGAAAATCACACCTTCTATTATGCTATTTAGATACAAGATCGTTTCCCTATTTTTCCTATTTTTAGGGAATTGGACCGAAACACAGATCTCTTCCAACCTGATTCAAATATGAGGTCAATATCAAGTGAGGCATCATGTATGACTCTGAGGTAGGTGGTCACAATGTTTTCTATTTTATGTTTGATTGTTTCATATTTGTTCCATTGTACTATAAGTCATCCTTCATCGAGAATCTATAATGTGTTGCTTTCATCTTGTCTAAATAACCCTATTTCATTTTTATATGTGAATTGGTTCTTGTTTAAGTGTTTATACATCACTTTAACACTATATGGACACCCATAGGTGTGCCACTTGAATAATATACATTTTTGGCCAAGTTGTCGAAAATGCATTGAACCCATTTTAGTTCCTAACATGGTTTTTTAATGAAATTATCCTTAATACTCATGTAATTAAGGTATTATAAGGTAACTATAAGGTGTTTGGTTCCACTTGAATTAAAATTTCCCAAAAGTAAAATTGGGTTGTTTACTACCTTACTCTTAACCCCCTATAGCCTTTTTTGTGGGATTTTCCATGTCTTGGAAAATTGAAGGAATTGGATTGAATAAGTTGGCTGGGTTAAGATGGATATAATCATTGTATTGAATTTTATATGATATAATGATTTTGCCGGATGGAATACCCTTTCCCTTGTTAAGTTTTTATTAAAAAATCATCTTATAAAAAGTATTGTTTTCTGAAAAGGAACTTGATATATAGATAGTGAACCCATGACTTCGTACATGCATTGTATAAAATGATAAATGTTTTTTGAGATTACTTGAATGAATTGAGACTCCAAATATCATGTGAATGATTTATATAAACATGTATGGGTGGGGAGGTATTTTACCCTTTCTAGTTATATAGATTGGAATGATTGTAAGGGACTTGGTAGGGCTTAATGATCTAAGCTCCCCTTACATCAACATTAAGCTTACTCCCTTGTGAGTAAATCTTATTACCTCATAGACTGGTGTTCTATTCCTATGTTTTACATCCCATTCCAACCCAACAATATATATATATATATATATTAGTCTTACTACCCAGTGAGTATAGATTATTGGTCTTTAGACTTCTGTTGGACGCCTGTGTGCCATGTACAGGTCCAAACAATATATATATATTGATATATATATATATATATATATATATAGTTGTGGTAATTTGATCTTACATACCAACTATAATCTAAAGTACGTAGACCCTCCAGGTGTCCTTTAGGAACCTGAGTAGGATATTATTTTATTATCTAGTATAGTTTAACTTGTCTTTTATTATCTCCACATAGTTTACTTATGAGTGACTACAATGATTACATGTAGACACCATCAGTGGTGGCCTACTAAGATTTGTCTCACACCCTATTAGGAATTCATTTGGAACTCAAGAATATTATTTCCCAACATGTATGGATAGGGGAATGCACCATTCTACAAGATGTTGATACCAATTGCTTAGATGGATCTTAGGATAAGTGGATCAAGGGTGGGCTTGTGATGATTAGGAGGAGTTGTAGACTTCTTTTAAAAAAAATCTTTTTATAGAATGATTTTTTCCTATTTCATTCTACTTCTGTACTATCATGCTATGAATCCATATATGTATTGAACACTTCCTTTTAGGATTTTGGTTATTATATTTAGTTATCTATTTCTTCCACAGATTTTTTATTTATTTGATCATTTTGATTTCATTGTTTACTATATTTTTCTATTATATTACCCTTCTTCTACTGATGACTATTTATTATATCTGATGTTCTACTCAAAAAGTGTGTATAGTCTACCCTCTTTACTACCATATACACACCTGATGCTAGTCGGTGGACCCTAGCATATTGGGAGACACACCATGGTTCACGAGGCCAACTGGGATTAGGGCATAAACTGTGTGGCATCTAGGTCTGGGATGTAATAATCTAATATTTTAAACTTAATTTTGACTATATATAATAGTTAAAACTTCAAAAAAACAATTATTGTGGTTAATGTAAAAATGGATTTACCATGCCTTAATCTAAAATTATAATGGTTAAAATAAAGTAAAAACATGCTTAAAATATTTTTAAGTATATATATTATATTTGAAACATATTTATACTTGTGTAATCATGATATCATATATACATTCGGAATTTCCATTCCATGAGGGATATGATGGCATCGCACTTGTGTACGGAGGATTACCGCTTCACTGAGTGATGTCATTAATTTTTCATAATCAACTCTCATGGATTGTTTTAATAATGGATATAAATTATATATATTATATTTGAAACATATTTATACTTATGTAATTATGATATCATATACACCTTCTAACATTCCATTCCATGGACAATGTGATTCATTTTTCACTAACGCTTTATATGTAAGGTAATAAGAAAAAATTTAATTAATATGTGTGATAAAAATTAAATCATAATGATATTCATCACATATTTATCATTATGAAATTATAATATATCATTTTCTTTCGTACACTAAAAAATGATAATGTCATTCATGTACTAGTGGACTACTACCTCTGTGAAGTGATTCCATTATTTTTTTCATCACCACATAAAATGAATGATATATATAAGATTAATTATAGAAATAATATAGAATTTAGATATAATTATCATTATTTAAATATTAAATATTACTTACATTCCTTTCATAATTATCATTGAATAATAAAAACATTATTCATGTGTACATACGGCCTACTATCTTCATGATTGTCACGTAGTTCATTTTTCATAATTATCATTCATTATGTATTTCAAAAAGTATAATTGATGTATAAGTATGATAATTAATTCAGGATTAATTTTATTTAAATGTTTAATAATGACTTAGTTGACCAATAGTCAACCTACTGAATTAGTTTTTGACACATTATCCAAATATCATCGAAACACCCAACATAAACTTAATTTATTAAATAATTGTATATAACCTGGTAATAAGTTAAATAAAAGGAATAATAAATATTAAAAAGCTTCTAAATATAGTAAATAATTAGCAGATGTTTATTACTTATGAATATAAGTAATGTATGTGAAAATTTTTACTCAGTTTAGGGGCCATCACCTCAATTCCCTTTCATTGAGGAATATTTTGATATTATTAAACAATATTATTTTATGAGGTCTATCGACAGCCCATATCACATGTTATATAATTAATTTTTTTATTCTCATTATATTTAAATTTTTTAATGTTATTATTTCATAGAGCAAATGATGTAATTGTTTCCAAAGTGAAAAAGGAATTTTCCTTAAAAAACCTATTTATTTTATTTTTTTGAAAATATCTTTTCTTTCATATCAATTTTTTTTAAATTATTTTAAGAATGTAACTATTAGGATATGAGATGTTTATAAATTAAATTCCAATCAATATTTTAATTTTTTTCAAAAAATTAATCTTTATATAGAATGTTCAACTTTCTTTGCAAATGAAAAAATTAATGTTCTATTTTATCATATATAGTGGAAAAACATTTCTCCTACCATTACCATTATTTGAAGTTTGTATTACATAAGAGGATTTTA
Organism: Viscum album; assembly: GCA_963277665.1. Taxonomy (NCBI): domain Eukaryota; kingdom Viridiplantae; phylum Streptophyta; class Magnoliopsida; order Santalales; family Viscaceae; genus Viscum; species Viscum album. The sequence goes on from OY728126.1 coordinate 1,160,464,307, forward strand.
TGTTTTATTCAATGAAAACCCCACTTTAACTATATTAGTATTTTGGTGGTGAAATTGTTTTCCAAAATAAAATGATCCTTTGGTATTGAAAATGGATTTATAAAAGAAAATTATTTTTTGGTATTTAAAATGGGTTTTTAAAATAAAAGGGTATTTAGATATCGAAAAACTTTTTTAAAATGGGTTAAGAAATGATTTTCAATATTTTATGATAAAAATATGCAAGAATAAAAAATTTTATTCATGATATGGTAATTTATCATCATATAAAAAAATCTGTGAGACTGATATAGCTTATAAGAAGGGTTCATACTCTTTTCAGATCATGGGTGAGCATGATACAACTTATAGAAAGGGTTAATCCTTATTATAGATCCTAAAAAATGCATGACCTCAATATAGCTTATATGAAAAGTTATTTCCCATTATAGTTTCTGTGTCATCCTGATATATCTTATACGAATGGTTGAGTCCCATTATAAATCATATGAGAGACTGATATAGCTTATACAAAGGGTAAACCCCATTACAGATCTTCAATGTATTGGGTAATGATTATATTGGAATTAATCCATATGGTTATTACAATTAAATGATTTTTGAAAGTGTATTTTGAATATGATGATCTATGCTTCTGAAAATGGGTTTTATTTTCTTTTTATGGGTTTTAATTAATTTCCTTGAGAAAAAAGTTTGTGTTATTTATGTTATAATAATTTCTTTCTTTTCTCGAAGAACATTGAGAAAATGGTAAAACATTTCATGGGTTTTTATGTTTTTCACTAGATTAATGGTTTTAATTATTTTTATATCCCTTACTAAGATTTTTTTCTCCTCCCACGTTATAAAAAAATATAGGGTTTTATTATGGTTAAGGGAAAGGATGAAGTCAAGTTAAATTTTGTAATGATTTTCCATGAAAATAAATCCTAATATATTTTAAAACTTTAATATTATCGGAAAAATGGATTCTAAGATAAAAACTACACTTTGTATTATATGGTTTTTTAATTTATGAGTTATGACCTAATTCTCTAAAATTTTAAACATGAAAAGATCCTAAAAATGATATAAAGTGAATAGTTGAAAAAACAAAAGATTATGTTATATTTATGGTGGGGTTAATATAATTTCATCTTCATAATTTTCATTCTTAATTTCTAAACTGAATATATCATAACACATTACTAAAATTGGATATAGATTTTATTATGAACTTTAATTTTTAGGTTTTTACCAGGAACCATATGATGCATGTACCACTCTAAGTCTCATACTTGAAAATGTGTTTATAAAAATGTACCTTAGTAGTTGAGTGAAACTTTCCACAATGACTTGATAGATTTTTCTTCAGTTTACTTAACTTTTAAAAATTAAATTACCATTGGGATTCAAAATATGATACAATTTACTTATATAATTTTTTCCCAATATATAATAATGATTTCATCCTTCGATGTGCATCATCATGATGAATTTTTCTTTCCTGAATCACTAAAATCAACTTTTATTCGATTATAAGATCCATAAAATAATGAAAACATATTCCTCCTATATAAAACCAAAATGGTTGGTATATGATAAAATGATAATTAATATGAATAATCCACCAAAAAAATTAATCTCCAAAATTTTAATAATAACCAAAGATCAATTTAAAACTCCATAAATATGGATGATTGAATTTTATCACAGTAATTATATTGGTTTAATAACTTATTCTTTTAAAATACACTCATTTTTTATCACCAAACTTCCTTTATCACTCAAATATATACATTCCCTAATTATATAATCCAAAATAAACTTTTTTTACCAAATGAACTGTAACAAAATCTATTAAACTTCACTAAGGATGACATTATCATATCACATAAAAACATTAATGGTTGTATAATAATTGATTATTGAGACATTAATTTTCATTATACCTTATCTTCTTATAGTTAAATAACTAGAAATTAATAGATTATTTCTAGAATTTCAATTATAATAATGATGTCCTTTTATCAACACCTATACCAAACTCTCATTCCCATTAATAATTTACCCACATGATTATTCCCATATTTATAACATGTTTGGTGTTGAATCTTTTTCATTTTTATGTTTATTCTCACCAAAACATTTAGGAGATTCCAGTTTTCTTTAATTGTTAGTAAATTTTGTTAGGTTCATATTGTTTTACATAGCAAGATATAATTGGTTAACCATAAATGTAGGATCCTTCACTACAGATTCAATCCATTTTTTTTCTCTATATAGGCTATGATATTAATCAAAAGCTATGTAATTTTACATAATAAATCCATGATTTTATCATCTCCAACACCTATTATATCGACATGGTTAATTGGGTAATCCCTACATTAAACATGAGTGTTCATGCCCTTCCTTTCTCTAGGCACCATATACAAATGGTTTTACATCTATAGTTAGCTAAAAATCATCATGAATATTGTTCTATAGAGAAAATCCCAATAAAGGTAATTGTTATTACATATTCTGATGAATTATAAATCTCATTATAGCTATGTTTATCTAAAATATAGTTCCCAAGGTTTGTAATAAACTTTCTCTAATTCCATCTGTCGTACCCTTGACTCTAACAACCTATAGTATATTCTTACTTACAACATTGGTGTAAGATACATGGTATTTAACCACACAGGATCAATCAGATTAACAAACCAATAAAAATAGATACATACATATCTTCCATATTAAAATTTATATTAAAAACATATTATGAAAGCATATATTTCATCTTTAAAAATCAAACAATGATTCCTTCTTCATATCCAATTTAAATAAAAAACAAATAAAGGGTAATCTCATATGATTGATAAGGGTTGGGTATAGTGGATATTATCATTATTATATAAGGACTAATTTATTTCATAGAGTACATTATAAAAAAACATGTTTCTTCAGCAACAAAATATGTTCAATGTATGTCCATGGCTAATTTAAACATAGAAATCATATGGATAGTGGAAACTAAATTCTCAATAAATGAAATGGATAATTAAAGAAATTCATTATTATACTATCATGGACTTTTCCAAGACACTTTAATTGAATGGGTAGTTATAAACCAATTATCCAACTATTATGTCATGATCTTACAGCCTCGTCTTATACATCATGAAAAATTATTTTATCTCATGAGGACTTTTAAGGAATAAAGGGGTGATCTATAAAAATTCCCCCACCTTTATTTTTCACATCTTATTCATTCCTTACATATTGAAAAATTAATACAATTTTTTAATTTTTGATTCCATATTGGTCAATAATTATATGTATTTTATCAGGAATACAATATTTTTCCATAGGCAATGATATATTATTATTATTAAACTTCCTTCAACTAATTCTATATAATGAAATGGTATATAGTTGAAACCATATCATATACATGTAAATTATAACACATAAAATAATGATACATAAAATAAGGATATGGTGATGGAAAAAATGTCCAATGGAATCATGGGGAGTGATAAGAAATTTGATCATGAGAAATTTAGTAACCAAAGAACACTAAATTATTAATGGATGAAAAAAGAACATCAATTCATCAAAAGTGAATCATTTTTAGTAAAACAAATACTTTTAGAAATGTAAAATAAAATGTAATAAAAACATTAGAAAAAACTTCCTTGTAACTTTTTATAAGGATTAAGTTATAAATCACTTTCAAAATTATTTTAATTCCATTATGAAAATTATACACCTTCCTTTTGAAATATTTATAAACTAAAAATTCTAAAAATATTTAGAAGAATATTTTTTTCAAAATACCCATGGAAACTTGGAAAGGAATATTTAAAGTAAGGAATGATCGTGATAGTTGGAAAAGTTTTTCATTTTTTATATGTTAAAAGAAAACATTCATTTAACACATTTTTTAAATGTTATGATATTGAAGTATACAAAAAATATTTAAAATTTTGCTTCTAAAAAATTGTAATGAAATTAACATATGATTTAAAATTACATTAATAAATAATTGAAGTAAAAAATAATAATATTATTAAAAAATTTAAAAGAACCTTGACAAGGAATAAATATATTTGGAAGGAAATCATTAAAATAATTTTTTTAAAATAGAGTCCCTTACATGTAACATAATTATTGTTAATTGATCCAAAAAAGGAAAAAAATTTAAATAAACCTGTAAAAACCCAAAAATAAAAATATGAAAATAAAATATATTGGTTTAAATAGATTATTATCATATCCACAAAGAAAATATGAACATAAAAATCCTAAAATAAATTGATATTGTAACAGAACTCACTTACCTCAATTCTAACATGCATTGTACAAATTCTAATCATCTTAAATAATAAATATAGGTTTATTATAAATACATTAAATGAACATATTCATAATTATCCATCCATATATGATTCTATAATTTTATATAATTACACATTAAAAAACAATTCTTCATTAAAATTATCTTTCATAAGAAAACAGTTCTATTTCACACGCTTGTTTAGGTTTCACGGTCCTGGTCCTTCCACCTTGGTGAAGGTTTCATTATATTAAAAATCTTAATAATTTCATAATTATAATGTTTATTCATTATATAATCTTTTATAACCATCCAAATAAAGTCGTTATGGAAAATTAATTGCATCACATTGTAGAGACGATATTCTATATATACACATGAATGATTTTCCCACCATACATTGGATGGAAAAGGAGATTAATAAGGGATAAGACATTAAAATAATAAACATTAAACATATTGAAGATAATTATTTAATTATATAATCACGGATAGGGTATAATTTATTGAGTTAGAAGAATAAATAATATGAAAGAACTCAGTTAAGATTTATACCTCTTCTTTGAAATCCTCATTTGGATTACACCTTAAGAATTCTGAGGATGATTTATGGGAAATACCAGAAGATATAGGATATGGGTAATGAATCTTGGAAGTAATATTTTTAGGTTTTGGCCATTCTAAATAGATCATTTTTTTAATAAGAGTAGAGAGGAGGTTTCCTTTTATCAGTGAAGTGGGTGGAAAACATTTTAATACTTGAGATGTTAATATATAATATGTTCACAACTCCAATAAAATAGATCAAAACTACCATATAATTGATTATAATGATTCTGACATCCAAATATAATCTAAAAAAAATTATAAAAGTTTATATATCATTTTAAATCTCATCACCTGGTTTAATCCCCTTATTAACCCTATTTAACCTTAATCGTTGTCACAATTTTTTCACTCTTTAAGAGTCATGAAATTAATTGTAAAAATATCAAGTGGAATATACATGAACCATGAATTATATTCTTGTAAATTTTATATTAATTTTATTTAATATATAATTTTTCTAATTTTATAATTATTTAAAAATATTTTTTAAACATTAAATACCATTTAAGGTCACTGTTGATACTATTCACAAATATTTACCTTAAAGGAATCAAACTAAAAATAGATTTATAATATTGTTTCTATAGTTTAATAGGCATCTGGGAGAACCCTTATTGATGTCAGTTCAGTTGGTCTTCATCATTGATTTTGTGGTGTTTTACTTTTTGCACAATCATGAACATTGGGTCGCTATCATAGTTAACTGAAAATCCCAATGGTTCCCTCATCCATACCTAGGTAAGGACCTACATTACAAATGAAAGTGGATAGGTAGGGTTTTATACCCAATCACTCTTAGTGACTCGCATTGGTCGAGAGGATGGTAGGTCGGTCTCATCCCACCCTTTTTAGGGGAATTTTTTATTACTATGGGACCATCTTATAGATTTATGATATGTTTGGGAATCTCTTCCTAATCCTAATATAGGACCAGTTACCCTAGAAAAATGATTATGTGTTAATTCTATTTATATAAAAATGAAATGAAATCTCATTTATGAACAAAGGAAAGAGGATCTCATTAGTGAATCCATATTTATGCATCTAAGGTTCTTCATCCATTTCCCAAATTTATGGGTATCTACTCTATATGACAAATCCATTTTACTAGATGTTTCGGGATATGATACCATGTATGGAGGTGGTTTAAAATTATGAGGAGGGGATTGAGACATTATGAGGTGTCCTACATTTCCTGGTTATTAAAGGAATAAAAACTCATGTAGTTCATTAAACCTATTTGGTTTAATGTATTATAGAGAGTACATATGTATGGGTACTTAGGAACAATCTATTTGAGGTCGATTCATGAGGAAAACTCCTATATATCTTAGTTATTGGAAGAATAATAGTTATGATAATTTTATGGTTATTCAGTTCGTTGATGGGTGAGGAAGAATGATTAGTCCATGGTAATTATTGGGTATCGATGGTCAAAATGTCATAGACACAGGGCTTACATAGAAATGGATGTTTATTTGAGATTAGGTGTTATGAAGGAATCCTAAATATCCCATTTATTGTAAAAATAATAGTTATCATAGTTTAGTTGAATCTGGGTTTTCAATCTTATCTTTCCCTTTTTCTTGTAGAGGTTTATGATGTAGATGATATGATTATTGAAAATAGATAACCACACATAACCTATGCTCATTGTGAAAAAGATGGTATGATAGATAATCAATGTAATTTCATGAGGATGTAGGATTTTTCATTAGGACTTACCTTTGGGTTTTTAATTGTAGGCTCAGGCCCTGAGAAGGTGTCCTACATATCCTGGTTATTTTAGGAATTGGAGTTATCATAGTTCACTTGATCGGGTATTACACTCTGAGGTTTCTCTTGACTTTATAGAGGCTTACGATGTAAATGATTGGATCATTTCATCTCCCTAATACCATGAGATCTTTGATAGATTTGGGAAATAGATAATGGAAAATTATTAGTTTCATTTCTTATGGATGTGAGATTTATGTACTAAGAGGGGCCTTTGGGGGTTTACTGTGGATCTCAGGCCTTAGAGAGGCGTCCTAATTATACTAGTTGTAGTAGGAATTTGATTTCTCATAGTTCACATGCTTGGTGATGACACGCTAAGGGTTTACTTTCCATAGGGGCTTACATACTGAGAATAAACATGGGGATCAGGTCCAATTATTCCCTTTGTCATCTGACCTACTTTCATACCTCTTACATGTTGATCACCTACTTGAAATGCCTTGTTTGTTTTACTGAAATGTTAGAGAATATATTTATGACATGTTAGAAGGCAATAAAGTGATTCGGATTACTTTTCTGATGGGTATTTCATATACTATATGATATTTCTAAGGGTTTTGGATTGACCCATGATGACTTGTTTGAATGACAACAGAAGTCCTATATGGTTTGCTATAGAATACTTTGTATGACCTCATCTGACATGTATAGAGGATTCCATGTGATCCACCTAACATACCTAGATGTCATCACAAGTGTTGGCTAATACATAAGGAGATAATCACAAGTGTTAATGTGACATGTCTCATAGGGTGTTTCATGACCTAGATTACATGTCGGGAGGGAATCATGAGATATGACTGGCATTCCTGGAGGGCATTGTGAGATTTAGTTGATGTGCCCTGGTGCTTCCACAAGACTCTGCGAACATGAATTGACACTACCATGTGGATTGGGAGACATTTCTGAATATCATATAAATTCTAGTATGGAGATCTCGGAGGGCCCCAAGAGACCTAGGTGGTAGTCCTAGGGAGCTCCATACGAATTTCTTTGACATGTCCAGGGGACTTTGCAAGATACAAATAGTATAACAAAGGAGTTTCTCATGATCTGAGTGACGTGTCCCGGTGATCTCACATGTCTTTCATGGTTCACGTTATGTGCATAAGGATCATCATATATTTTATTTAGCACAAGTCCTTTAATTTTTAGTCTTTTATCTAGACTTTATATTGTGAATTCCTTATATTTGTTTAGTTTTATCTTATTTTACATCTCATATAAACTACTAAATGTTCAAGATGGACTTCTCATTTCCTATCAGAGATCCTTCACATGATCTAAGAATATCGCATAAAGTTTTTATGCATGTCTCAAGACTACTCTAGTGGTCCACTGATCCTTTTCCCAGAGAGGAACTTACCAATTGCAAGACCCGCTACTCCGAGAAATCTTCTCTAGATCTAGTGTGGTATCATGTGGATTCATTCGCCTTTATATAGCAGATGATCCTCTTGCCTGTGATAGGTAGCCATTTATTTTTCATGCTGGGGTGGGGGGTTATAGCCATCTCCACCTCGGTTTTTCTCCACATTGAATGGTGTATCTTATGTGAATTCAAGTTGGAGTCGGTAAAGGCCTCTAGTGCCATGCGTCTTCATGAGCCTCTATCATGGATCGCTTCTAAGGGCATCACTTTATTTTTAAAGACTTTGAGTCCCTACCATCAATGATTCCTCTACTAGATTATTTCTAGTTAATTGGGACATGTAGAATCATGTGTGTATGTCGAAGTACTTCCTTGTTTTCATATTGACATGTCCAAGGGAATTTGTTAGACCATAATGCCAATTGAAATTCCTTAGCATGATCTAGGGGGACTTTTTAGGACGTTCCATGGGACAAGGATTGTTTATAAAGGGGAATTCATGGGATCAAGATGGATTTTCTAGGATTCATACAAGACCATGCCTTAGAAATAATTAGTGCATCCCATGATATTTATGATCTTGTGTGCTTATTCATCCTGCCTTTTTTAGTACCTTTTTTTACTTTACAACATTCAAGAGTCATTCAAGGGTTTTTGTATATTGTCAAGGATAATTACCCTTCCCATCAGTGATGCATCTAATGATCTTTATAACCAAAATATACCTCCTCCTTATGGAAATTTTCATCCTATTTTAGAAGTATTTCTAGATGGTTTGTGAGGTTCTAGAAAATTACAAACTATGTGGCCTAGGGGTACTCGTTTGGTTGTCGTTTCATGGAAACTGGTTTTACAGAGTATGTTTTCATGATCAAGATGACTCGTTGAAAGAGATTCAACAGGATCATTTTAATTTTAAGCACTACACTGGGTTCTTTCACATGACCTTATGATGGTCATGCTATCGCAAGTCCTTTGATGGTTCATGTGATCCACATGTCTGAGAAGCCTTCTTTTTCCTTTTCATTTGGGGGGGAAATAATACGCATATTCAGGTATTTCTTCTATTGTGAATTTTCTGATGCTCATTTGGATGGTGTCAACAAATCCCCCCCCCCTATGAGATACATTCGTAGGGACAAAGTCTCAGTTAAGAGGAATGTAAATTCCCACCTATGTTTTTGGTAGTGTTCCAAACCGATGGCTTGGGTGACATCTGGTCCTTCGGGAGATGCTTGGTATTCTTCAAAATCCCCTATATATAAGGTATTGGGGGGTTTCTATATTCCTCATTTTATCATTATCTAGAAAGGTCTTGATTTTCGCAGGGAAAATGTCTTAGTTATGAGGAATGTAAATTCCCACCTAAGTCTTTGGTAGTGTTCCAAACCGATGACTTGGGTGAAATTTGGTCTTTCGAGAGACGCTTGGTATTCTGCAAAATTCCATATATATAGGGTATTGGGGGGTTTATTTATTCCTCATTTTATCATTCTCTAGAGAGGTCTTGATTTTCTTCTATCTCATTCCTTTTTCACAAGACTGGTCCATGTGTCCTAATCATGAGACATGTTCACCAGCCTCTTCCATGAGCCAATTTTACGAGAAAAATTTCGTAAGGCCTCTTTAGCTCAAGCACCTATCTGATCCAACTAAAGACCATACTTCGATAACTACTTGAACTTCATACAAGAGGAATTTTATTCTCTCCAAGTTCAAATGGGATCCATTGGTTCAATCATTTGATCAATTGAACATCATGTGATTCACATGACCATGTTCAAATCAGTTGATCAAAAATCTCCAAAGGGGTCGTACGATTCCACACAACCCGTGAGACCTCTGCAGGTCAGTCAATTTGTGAGATCTTTATGATATTTTTCAGTACCTTTATTATTCATGTGATGTGCACGATGCTACCATAATTTTTATAACTCTCCTTCAACAATATATTATTTTATCTATCTGACATATGCCACTTACTTATTTTCATATGGCATCTAATGATCTTCAATCTTCCCACATGCTTTTTAAGGTGTAAAAGGTAGAGATAAATCACCATGACACTATAGTGTTTAGGGCACATCCTTTTTCTATCATTCTGTTGGGTCATACCTAATGGTTTTGATAACATTGATTCGATTAATGTTCTCAATACTATCCAATATCAAACTTTTTTCTTCTTTATGGGGTTTTTCTTACTAACGATGCTCATATTCCTCTGCTAAAGTCATCATTTATACCTTCTTCTTGGATTTAGATGACACATAACACTTATTGAGGGATTATCTCCTTGGGGGATACTTTTTCTCTCAAGGGGACCGTGAAGATGGAAATACACTGACATTAATTCACACATACTTTGATGGGACTGATGGTGCACCCAATGAGGATTCCCACATGTATTGCTCAATAATGTGGAAATCCTCTCCCAAAAAAAAATTTTTGGTGGGTTTCCAACATTTAATTCTGATCATGAGGTTTCTATGTCATGGACTATGGATGGCCCTTATGGGTCGAGTAAATTGCTTCTGAATTCACTATGGAGTTGAAGAAAATTAGAATGTATGAGGTTGTCTAGATATCTTGGACATCTTACTATTGGAAAAAGGTTATGATTATGGAGGCATTCAGTCATTGGATCTTAGATAAAAACACATTATACCTTATCCATAGGAATTTGGGCATCATACTCTAGGATGTGGATTATATTTGTGGCGAACATATATAAGGTGAAATGTATGATGAGTTATTTCCTCCACAATCTTCTTGGATGATGCAACAAGGAATCCTTTGACTCGAAAGAAGATTCAGCTAGCCAAGAAGGCCCTTCCAAAGGTGGTTCTTCCTGAAGTGGATATACCTCAAATACAATGGTGGAATGATTTATTAAGAATACTTGTTCTAATCCGGAATCCAAATGGCCAAAATAATGTCTAATGAAATATTCTCATGGATCATCGGGCTCTTATTGGCCCACTGTTGTGAACGGGAGTTTAAAGAATGGGTATGGGAGGATTTCCCTGGTATCAATAGATTCATTCAACTAGTTGGTTTTCTTTCTATATACCTAAGTGGGTATTTTCTTTTCATGAATGAAAAAGGAGAATTTATAGTATCCAATTTCCCAGGGGTGACCACTATGGAAGGGAGGAGCATATCGTTCTAGCCATCCCTATATTTGACAAACTCTATCACTTTATGTATTGGGTTTATAAGGTTAATTACCTTTACAAGATTGTGGGCCCCTTACAAGTATTGTATGATTTTATAGGAGCTTTCCTAGTTAGTTATGAATATCATAACATTTATGATATTCCTAACATTCGCTTCATACTAAACTTGCAGTGAAACTAAGGGGTGAGACTCATCCCACAAAAATATTGGGATGTCATAGAACATATAAGCCTCTATGATCATTTTTCCTTTAGTCTATACAAGTTGGTGTAGATATTTGACATTGTTGACATTAGTGAGGCTTGTATTGATGTACAGGATTAGGTGGTGTCACTTCATGAAGGAGTTCGTTCCACCCATATTGGTGGGGAATTTATCGGTGAGTCATATGCACCAAGACGGTTCTACTTCCAATTTCTACTTTTTCAAAAAATATTTCCCCACTCTATTAGTGTTTTATCTAAGGATAATCCAATTTTAGCTTACCAGTTTTGGTTGATGTTTACTATGGAGGATATTGATTCTAGAATAAACCTTCATCCACGTAATGCAGTGATCATTTTATCTTGTTACTGTGCAAAGATTTGTATTTTCTCTTGTACCAGTGGGAAGTTATCTTGATTGGTAAGTGAGTTTTTCCAACCACTAGTTGTGGAGCATAATCCCAATCTTAGAATGAAACAAGTTATTATAGGCCCAGTTTCCCCAGAAGAACCTTATAAAGAAACCATACTCCTACCACTACCAAAAAAAAGTAACTACTAACATGGATATAGAATGTGAGGTTCCAGAAGTCAAGATTGTACACGAGTTATTATTTCCCATTGAATCTTATCAATGGGTGAACTACAAGTTAATGAACTCATAGTCCATTCTCTAGCGTATATTATTCCATGTAGAGGAACTTTTGTAAGGATTTTCCTATATCACTTCCCCTCATAATGTTAACTTTTAAGAACCTCATGATGTGTCTAGGGACTTTCTCTAAGACATTGGTGTGGATTTGGAAAACATCAAGGGTCAAAAGATTTATTCTCCATAGGACCACCAAATGGTTGTTCCGGGCATGCTTCAAATTTTTGTGGAAAAACTGGGATATCTCGTTACTGAGGAAGTAGTAATTATACCTTTATTACTATTATTAGAAATTCGTAGTACTCTTTTAACTTTATTGATGGATTTTTTATTTAAAAATAGTGGGAGGATACTAAAGATATTATGACACTGCCATCCCATGATTATACTCTCCATGGTACAGACATGGGATATGAATTGTTTGTTGTCAATGAAACTGACGATGAAGGGCCCCTAGGCCAAAAAGCTCAGATGATAGAAGCGATTTACACTTTTAAAGAAACAATTTCATCATTAACATCTTATGGATGGCCTTCCCCAAAAGGAAAGAAGATGAATAAATGGAATTGGTCCAAATTATTATATCATTATCCTCCATAATCTTCAAGTAAGTGTGTCAATTCACACTCCTTTTATTTTGAATAATTATGACAGTACATCATGATTTATAAAAAATGTGCAGGTCCCCATGGATATTTCTTAGAAAATCATGTGTCCTCTTTTGGGGATACAAGTTAGTGTTTGGTTTCTTTGTCATACACTTTGATATCAGGAATGACCTTTCAACAAGAAGAGGTGGATGAGGTGCTCGTTCAATCATTTTGGTTGCCTACAGAAGATGTTTCAGTGATTGTAACCTTTGATCTGATGCTAGTGGATGCACTTTTAGAGGATGTTTACATAGGTAGCTATTCTGGTACCACATTATCACTAATGGAAGTGAGTTTTGAAGAATTTGAATACCACTTTAGGACTAGACACTTTGTTTGTTTGTTTCATATCTCTTGATATTATTATTTATCTCGTGTAGTCTTTAAGGAGTGTTACTGGAGTAATTCATTTGAAAAATTCCCAGAAGGATCACAAATATGCTAATCACAAGAATTTTTTTCTTCTCTTGAGGATGGGGTTTTGGTAGTGGATGTCTTTAGTAATGAATCTGTGAAAGGTATGATACTATCCTCGATAATACTCATTGATTGCCTAGTGTTACCATATTATTCATCCTATAAATTATGTCCATATGTTCCTTTTACTATATTTCTTCGGTCCATAGTTTGGGGGATTTGGTTCCTGCTCCCCTAGGGGTTCCTCCAATTGGATCTACCTACGCAGAGGATGGTTCTATTCCCTCATCATCAATGATCATTATTATAACTCTTTTACTAAGTGACCTAGTTCTAAAATATATCCCAATTCCAAAAATGGGTTTAGGTGATGGTTTGGGTCATGCATCATCTCATCAATCATTGAGGCAACACATGTGGGGGAGGGGGGGTTCTATGATTTATTTTTGATGACCCGCGTGGAGAAGTTGAAGGATAAGTTAGCTCAACTTCATTTTATGTTTCATACCCTTTATTATGAGGGTTTTGATTATTCCAATTCTCATGCATGGGTTAAGGATGTAGTCTCTCTGGGAAAATATAAGAGGGCCCTAGAATTGTGGTTTAAAGCTGTTGAGGCCACCTCTTCAATGAAGAAAAACTGGTACGAGTCTATGAAGGAATCCTCCCAATATGAAATTGAGGTGGCCACTCACCAGGACATATTTAATGATAGGAATATTGAAATTGACCTTTTTTTAGTCTGAAATTGGTCATCTTCAGTCTAATATTATCCCTCTTCCATAAGAGTTATCTCAATTTAAACACACAGCCCAAAAATCAAAAAAGGTTATGTTGGAGAAATAATGACTTCGTGAAGTTGTAGAAAAGGTGCATCGTGAATATATTTCCATAGAGGGCTAGAAATAGGATACAAAGGAAGAAATTTAGTCTACTAATCAACTATAACAATATGTGGTTTCCCTAGATCAGATACTTGAATAGCTTAAAGACTCATCTGAGAAAATGATATGATCTAATTGTAAACTTTCAGCCTTTCATGTGCCTGTATCTTCATGGTAGAGCCTTCAGTAAGTGTAGATTCCTCTATTTTCATGATTTTTTCAATGAATAGACTTATTAAATATTATATGTGTTTTATTGTTTCCATTCATTTGTGATATTCATGTCATATTTTTTGGTCTAATATTATTTGAATCTATAATGATTCCCATCCATTGAGTAATACAAAGTAAACAAAAATTTATGTAATTGAGTATTTAAATCATAATATATTATTCTTTTTGAACTTCTCATAAATTCCCACCAACAGGAGACTCCATACTGAAGTATTTTTTCCATTTATCTTGAGGTTATTAGACTTGCAGAAGGACATTCGGGTAGAATACATGTCACAGGGGGAGAGTTATCTTATTTTTTCACAGATGATAGGCTTTGAGAGAGTATTCTGATATCATCTAAGACCATATGGTGTCCCGTACATGATCTTGTAGGATAAAATATTGTTCTAATTTAGTTTAAGGGCTTTTATCTAGGACCATCTATCAATTTAGTTTAAGGTCTTTTAGCTCAAACCTGATATCACTTTTGTTTATGTTCTTCTCGGACTTTCTATTACTTTATTTTATGTCCTTTTATCTCATACCTGATATCTCTTTAGTTTAGGGTTTATTGATGATAACTAATATTTATTTAGTTTAGTGTCTTTTAGATCAAACATTCTCTTGCTTTAGTTTATGTTCTTATAACTCATACCTGATAATGCTTTAGTTTAGGGTCTTTTAGCTTCGACCTTATATTGATTAGAGGGAGAAATACAAGGGATTATAGGACTGTATGGATAGTTCGAATATGAATGATATAAATCATAACCCAAAAAAACATTTTACTTAGTGAATATGGGATGGGGAAGAAATTATGAGTATGTCTCATGACATTATGAGATTCTAGATTCTATTTCAGTTTTTCCAGGGCTCAAAAGTATTGAATCTCTTTTCTTGAAAGTAGGATATTCCATTAGTTAGTGGTTCAAGGACCTTATGCACTGGTATGATGGTAAATAAAAAGCTTATCTCGACTTATTTTTTAGTTTCATGAAAGATTTATTAAGACTCAAATGTCCAAATGATGTGATTTGGTATTAGAGGAAGGCTATCTAAGAAGGGTTCTGGCACCCTAGGGTAGTTCAGCTCATGGATTATGAAGCTCGATCCCTACACCTAATGATTTAAGATAAGAAGGTGTGTGCTATCAATGGTTTAGGAATACAGTGTCATATTCCACCATTGATAAAGGGTATAAAACATGATGATGTTACTTGTAGAAATTTAATTTTTCTCAGATATTTTGGTATGAGGACTATAATTCATTTCATAAAGTTGTTTAATAATGAGGATGATATGGTATAGTCACACCTGGAGTAGTTATGACACACTGAGGTGTTTATGGATGCTACAGTGATGTCAAGTATCACAATGATCATAATATCCTTTTTTAGAGCTTCACATTTATTTAAAGACCATAGGATTATATGAAGGATCCATAGGCGTACTTGAATAGTTAAGGAAAGGGTCCCTTGATACTAGTTATCTTTTTCCTAGGGTCATGGATAGTTTACAGTGATCTGAGTCACCCTAAATCATTAATTGTGATTTATAGAATGTGTAATATCTGAGAAAGTTTTGAACACCATAAAGGTTTCATCATTTCCTTGCAAACATATTCTCTTTGTGAGGAGATATGAAAAATCATTATTCTTACTTTTTCTCAAACCAGGTGGTCCATCAAGTATAATTTTTCTTTTACTGGGTCTACATATTAGGCTCTATGAGCTTACATTCCATATTTACTTTTTCCCTATTTTTGTCTAAACTCTGGAGTTGAAGAGTTTAACGAAGGACGAGTAGAAGTTTTCTCAGGCCTCCCTTTGCAGGGTTTCAAATGAACTTGTAAGATGCATCTTTCAAGGGTAGTTTAATGTCTTTGGATCTATACCATTATATCCTTGAGTTTATGGTCATACATCATTGACCAAAGTGTAGGTAGTTTATGTTCATTACACTCAGGGACCTAATATGTGTGAATAATACACAAGAGCCATGTTAGGATATTCAAGTGAAATAATATTCTAACATTCTTATGAGTGTGAGATAAAGATATTTTAAATCAAAGATCTGGGTTCTTAGGAAATGAATAATTATTTGGTACATTCGTATCATGAGTAGTTCAGACACAGTGAGGTGTTGAGTGCTTCCACAATGCTGTCTGGGATCACAATGATCACAATGTCTTTTTTAAAGAAACACATTTATTTGAGGACCATAGGTTTGTATGAATGATCCATATGGATACATTGATAGTCAAGAGAAGGGTACATGGAATCGGGTTATCCTTTATATGGGCTACAGAAGATTAGTGGCATCTTGAGGGGCTTGAGTAATAAATTATGGTAAATATATTGAGATGCCTTAAAAATGGTGGAAGCACCCAGTACTCCAGTTGACAAGGGTAAGACTCTTGTGGTCCTTTAAGAAGTAGTGATAATGAGATATGGCCTTCATGAAGTTTAATGTCATGGGGTAAAGAAGTAATCTCTCTAGTTTAATGTCATGTGGTAAGGATTCTTTTCATACAGTTTAACATCATGTAGTAATGACATATTTGTTGTGTAGTTTAATGTCATGTGACCAAGATGTTTTCCTTGAATTTTAATTTCATGTGGTGAGGAAGTGATCCTATGTATTTTATTATCATACAGTAAGGACACACTCTAATTAATTTTATCATCATGTTGTAAGGATATGGGAACTTAAGTGAAAGATTGGAAATGTTGTGGTTGGTCCTGATGGTGGAATTCTTGGCATCACTATGTATCTCATGAAAATGATAATCAAACCACACATAGTTCAAAATGAAGTTCCCTACATAGGTATGACCCATATGAAAATAGGGGGAATTTTTGTTTTTATCTATTGTGACTGGGCTTGGAGATGGAAATCCAAATGTCACTACATATCCTATTAGGACAGGAATCAAGTAAGAGGTCGTTATTTAATGATAAAATCTCTCTTCAAGGGCTTGTCCCATACAGAGAGGTGGTAATTTTTTTCATAAATTTTTTTTGCATGTGACTAGTATTATAAATTTAGGTGTCACTACATATCTTGTGATGACATAAATAAATCCACACATAGTTCTTTTGGAACCATGTAGTTTTATGTCATGTAGAATGGACATAGGGTGTACCTTTTATGTTCATACATTTAGGACCGTGAAGGACCTGTTGTGTACTTTCATGACTTGTTTGGGTGGGGAAGTCTTTAATGAAATTTCTAATCTCATGTGAGATGTGATTAGTGTGATAAATGAGGAATAGAAATGGTTTCTCTCCCAATACAAAGTAAATTGAGGGTAAAATAGAGGAATTTTGTATCATGTAGTGGTTGGACTAAGATATAGGATCGAGGCGTCCCTACATTTCTCATTGAAAAATGAGAATCAAGCCATACTTAGTTATAAATGGGCTGTATATTTTAACATCATGTGATAATGAAATTATATATTCAGTTTAACATCCTGTAGTAAGGACACAGATCTCTTGATGTGAAGGAAAAAAGGGAAGTTGTGGTTGGGCCTAAAACATCAAATGTTTTGGTATCACAATGTATCCTACAATGGACCAAATCAATCAATACTTATTTATTGGATAAACCTTGTAGTTTAATTTCATGTGGCTAGGGTGAACTCCTTAAAATTTATCCTCATGTGTTTAAGATTACAAATATTGTATTCTTTATAAGTCATGGTATTAGGACTTGGGTGAATCAACATGAATAAAGAGGGATGTTGTGGCTAAACTCATGAATGGATGTTTGGGAATCCCTACATATCTTGTGATAGTAGGAATCAATCAAAACATAGTTCTAAACTACCCATGTAGTTTAATTTCATGTGGAAGGGATATATTCCATATAGTTTAACATCATGCAGTAAGGATGTTTTTCAGACAGTTTAATGTCATGTGGTAGGGACACTTCTATACATTTTATTGTCATGAGGTTAGGATGAACTCTATACAGTTTATCATCATGTGGAGAGGATTAAGAATACCATGCATTTTAATATATTTCTGTTAGGTCTTGGGTGTTCTTGATTATATTTGTGTAAAGTATTTCTTTATAAATATTACATTTTAAGGAGGTGTGACACACTCCACATCCGTGGTGTCCAATGAATATGCTCTATTATGATATTCCATATGTAATAAATAAGGCCCTTACCATTTGGGTTATAGTATCAGAGTTTTATTCCCTGGTATCATTGGAGTAGTCAGATCTAGTAGCAATTATGCTCTGAGGAATGAACAAAGGATAACCTTTTTATTGAATGCTCATGTGATCCGATTCTGATGGAATTTTAGGTTTTGAAATTTTTCCAACCTATTCTCATCGATCTTCTCCAATTAATCCAAGAAATTTAGCAATTTTAATTCATCTGAGACTGTTCTACGAATGACTATTTGAAGCGAAGGCAGTTGTAATTCTATGGGTAACACCACTTCAGTCTTGTGCACCAATGAGTTTTGTGTTTCCTATGTGGTGGTATGCACGGTGGTATAGTGGGGCCATAAATCATGGAGGATCTTGTCCATCGAAGAATTATTGTTCTTTTTCACCATCATCTAGTGTATATTTGATATATTCTTATTAAAGGACTCTATATATCCATTCACTGATGCATGATGTCGAGGTGAGTGATTAGAATCGATATTGTACTTCAGGTATAGTATTTTCAACTCCATAGAAAAAAAATTGGTCTCGTTGTCTATTAGTATTTTGTGATGGACAATGACCCAGGTGATGATATGGGACTTTATGAAGTTGATGATATTCTTATTACCATCATCCTTGAGGGGTATTTCCTCATCCCATTTGGAAAAACATTCAGTAACAAGAAGAATGTATTTGAAGTGCTTTTCTGTGGTTGGAGGATATGGCACCACAACATTGATCCCCTAAATAGAAAATTCCAAGAATATATAGCTATTTTTATAAATACCAGGGGTTGATGATGAAGTTTTCATGAAACTATAATGAATTAAATTTCTTGATGAACTCCACTCATTCTTGTATTATAGTTTTCAAGTAATTTTACAACCTATAGATTTAGTGGGATAGCCCGGTCTCAGATTGATGGGAACCATAGGAGCCTACATGTACTTCTTTCCAAGATGGTAGATATCCCTCCTTATATTATGCATCTTAGGAGGATTCCATAAAATACATGATTATAGATGGTTTTCTCCTCATTTGGATCATCCTTCCATGTGAAATTCACCACATAGCACCAAATCTGTCATCTTCCTGCTGAGTCTACTGAGAGAGTCCAATTTTGGAGATAAATGTTTTTTGGCTCCATCCATAAAGTAGTGGAAATTGGTTTATCAAGATCTAGGGTAGTGTTGACCAAATTGATTTATTCTATATCAGAAACTATGATTGATGAGACCATTCTTTGATGAGTGATATGGAATATTTCTTCCTTCTAATTCGGGTCATCCGGGATTGTGGTTGCATTGTACAAAGTGTTGTCATGATCATTATTTGATTGGGGAACATGATGTATTATTGGATAAAAATGGAACTCTTCTATCATTCCCCTAACGTATCCAGTGAGAGGGTCCAGTTCTTCCTTTTTTATGGAATATGAACGATGGATCCACTTTATCGGTAATTTAGAGTCTCCTTTGATATTCATGTTGGATATTTACAATTGTAGGGCTAGTTATAAATCAGAAATGATGGAATTGTATTCTACCTCAATATTTCTATAGTCGTTGGATAGTTAGAAATATTTGGGAAGAACTTATTTTTTTTGGGTGAAATATACAATATATAATCCAACCTAATTGAGCTTCGATTTTTCCATCCTTTTACCGATAGGGATTTAGGAGGCACCATAAAAATACTTCTCCCATGTGTGGGTAGTTTCATGGGAATATAATACCTCTTCATCTGGAAGGTCAATTTACACAAGTGTATTTTTTGAGTTAGGATGTGATGTAAGGAAATTAGTTCGGGATTTCCCTTTCACTGACATCTGTGATATGTACTGAATCTGATATTACTAAATAATGATTGTCTATTGGGCCAAGTTCCCATTGAACATAGGGTATCCAAGTACTTACTTGAGCGGATCAATAAGAGAGACTGGATGGACTTTGTGGTGTTCCAATTAATGACTCATATTTTTCACTGTGAATATGAGTGTGAGTAAGTTCTTCTTAGCATCAGAATATATATTATCAGTAACTAAAATCATATAGACAAGGTAGTATAGACTTTTATCACTCACCAAATCATTCTTTTGTGTAATGAGGGAAACAAATGTTCATTTTTTGGAGGCCACATATAATATGGTTAGCCTCCCTTCCACCAGATACATCAGGACCGGTGGGTGAAGTTAATATTTCTTGAGGCTTTCAAAGGATTACTGGATGTCATAATCCCATTGATAGTTGATTCCCTTATTTATTATCTTGTTGAATTGAACAGATTTGTTGACCATGTTGGTAATGAAACTCTAAATGTAGGAGATGTTCCATTCAATCCCCATTAGTTCTTTGAAATTTATAGGGTGTAACATTGCTAAAATAGAACTAGTCTTATCTGGGCAGACCGAGATGTCACTGCGGTGTACCAAAAATCCAATTAACATCTCTGATGTTACCCGGAGGGAACATTTTAATATATTTATCTTTGTATTATTTTATCTTGTCTTATTTAATACTATCTAGATATCTGTGTTGTGATCACATCACTTTTGGAATTAAAAAACCAGTTAATCGACTTAATATTTAGTTACCTTTCGAATTAATGGATTTAATATATGGTGTGTGGCATATTTATATATGTCACTAGAATTATTCAATCCAAACATGATGAACTCATAGAAAAATATCCCTTTATGTTCATTAAAGGAAGTGGATTTTTCATCTTTAGGGGCCATATTTATCTGATTGTACCCTTAATATCCATCCATAAAGTAATGGTCCTAGAATATGGTATTTTAATTTATTAAAAGTTATGTGATCAGTAATGGGAAGTATTCCTTTGGAAAATATCGATTAAAGTCTCTAAAATTGATAGATACCCTAATCTTCCGATTCTTCTTCTTGGTGAGGATGATGTTGGGAAACCATCTGGGGTATTTCATTTCTCGTAAATTTATTTCATTGATAAACTTATTAATGTCCACCACTACATTGGTGTCATTTGAGGGGTGAATCTTTCTGAATTCCTTCTTAAATCCATGATTTTCATTAGGTTGGCTGAGATGGTGTGTCTCCATGTCAATATTCTATCTAAGGATTTTTTTTATATTTACTATAGAATAAATATCAGTTATGCTTCAGAAATGTGATATACATGTCTTGATCTTCGAGGGGAATGGCGCCAATAATCAGTGTATGTCATAGATCTTATTTTGTTCCATGATTTATCTAATTGTGAAAATCAATGATGGTGGATACAACTTCCTTGGATGTGGGAGGGGCGTTCCTGAGGTCTTCCTCATCCTCTTCTACTTTTGATTCTATGGAGACATTTTCAGGTGTAGATGAAATTATGGGGGCTCCCTTAACACAATCAAGGTGAGGAAAACCTTGAGAAGAGACATTATCATCCCATTTTTCATGGGTCATTATAGAGATATTTCAGAGCTAATTTTGTTTTATATTCTTAATAAGGACATTATTGGGTCAAAACTCTAGGATTAGATCTGTTACTTTGACCAAATTTATTGGGGAGCACATAGTAATTATCGAGCACACACGAGGGATTCAAAAGGGTGGTCCCGAAGCCATTGGGAGATGAAACCTATATGTCATCATCTTCCACTAGTCTCTTGAGTTCCTTCTTAAATAAATTTGATCAAACATATGTGGCTCCAAATGTTTTGAAGGGTGAATTATCAATATGCAATATTCCAACTTTTCCATCAGTGGGGTACTTCAGAAACTGATGGAATGTTGAAATAACTTCTATGTGTCTATGGAGTCAGGGCCTTCAAATAAGGTCATTGAATTTCATGTCTTACTAGATAACCATAAATTCATCATCAAATCTGAGATCCCCAAAATGAGCCTCCAATTTGATCTTCCCAAGAGGACTTTTCACATGATTATTATACCCTTGAATGATCTACTTTGTTGGGGACAAATACACTTATCCATTTCCAAAACATAGAAGGTTTAAGAATAGTATGAGATTCATCCCAACAAAATTATAAATCAAAACCCCTTGGACATTGACATTATTGAGTCTCCCTGGAATATAGAGGGGCCTGATGTTCCCTTGGATAGCCTCTTCTTGATTTGGGTCAGTTCACGAGATAGAGACATGAAATTCTGAAGACTTTGTCTCCACTCGATAGACCATGACTATAGATACCTTTGTATATATTTCCTATGTCCTACATAGGGCTTCAACAAGTTCCTACGTAATTTATTATGATATGCGGAGAACAAACAAGATCTTGATTTTGGGTAGGAAATTGGCCATATGTTTCATTACATCATACTTTTATGCTATAGGACAATGATTCCTGATATGGAGTTTCTCCTGGGCATGTTGTTTATGAGATGAGGAGTTTGTGGTGGATGGGTCTGGTGATTGTGAAAAGGTTGAGTGAATATCTTTCTTTTAGTGGTATGGGTCACACCGACCTTCCTCGTTTTGTAGGTTGGACTGATAATTTAATCCATTCCATATGGTTATGTAAGAAATTTGGGTGGGGGTAATTGATGTAGGGATCTATGGAACCTACCTACATTTTTTGGCATGTTGGAGTGCTTTTTCATGATTCTTCACTGCATATATATATTCTATTTGGACATCATCAGAATAGTGGTTTTGAACACATTCTCTTATTCCCCTAAATCCTTTGTTCTTGTGCATGCAGCCTCCCATTCCATAGTTATGTGTGGGAAACTCATATTTAGGGGAATATTCGCCATAGAAAAAGGTTCCTTCTAAGTGAATCATGTTGACAAAAGAAAATATAATCTCTTATTCTCACAAGTATTCTATTTGGTGGGGATATTCTCTTGTTTAAGATGTTGTAGCGGTAAAATCTATAAGAGTTAGGGATTCTTTTCAAGAAGAATATGACTCTTACTCCTATATTTCTTCTTACTTATAGTGGTCACACCCAGTTTTGGGAGGCATATTCCATGCTTCTTCTTAGGGTGGTGAAGATATTGTGGGTTTTTGAAACTGTCATTCAAGGTGTCATGAGATTGATCAATCGGTTTTCGAGTCATATAGTTTTCAATCATTTTTTCATGCCTAGTTGTAACTTTTTACCAATCACCTTTTCCTTTTTCTGGGATGCAGTTATGCAGACCACCTGATCTGATGATTTATCTAACACCACTTATCCATAATTGATCATGCATTTAAGGACATATTTGAATATTATGTAGTTCTGGATAATATGTCCCATACTTCTATGAAAATGGAAGTGATCAGGATGGTTGGTGAGGTTGACCTCATCAAGCCACCTGGTCTATGGTAGCATGAGTAGGTTATTTTCCATGCATACAAAGAAATAACTAAGGAATTTTTCATTTTGAAAGGAGTGTTCTTTGTTCATCATTTCCTCAAATATCAAGTGACCCTGATTTTGTGGTGCTTCTAGTTGAGGAAGATTATGTGGTTCTTTCTATTCGATAGGAGGTGCAATTTAGTTTGGGTCCTGCCTAGGTGTTTGGATATGTACTGTTATAGGTTTGAGAGTGACAGATGCAGCTTCTACTTTTCCTGGTCTTTTTTCCTATACTATGGGTATGATCCATGTTTTGGATCGGGTTCTCCGAATGGATTCCTAAATAATTTATATCATTTCAAAGAACTCACTAATCCCACCTGGATACTTCTTGGGGATCATAGGTTTCTACAACTTATCCCAAATATATTCTACTCAGTGTTCCATCAGTTTCTCCTATGAGAGAGGGATGATGAGAAAATAGATCAAACCCTTCTATCTGGCTATGATGTTAGAAACCCTCTCATTATCACATTGTTTGCAGTTATTTAGGCCAATGATCATTTTTTTCCTCAAAATTGGGTTGAATTGATAATGGAACGGATGATAACGGTCTTCTTATCCTACAATGGATCCTACTTGTAGGCTATTCTACCGAACAATGGTTGGCCCTGTCTGAGGTTTTACAAAACATCTCATCTTTTTTGCCTCCTTTTGATATTGAGGGCGATAATCACCCCACATCAAGATACAAAGTGTGTGAGATATTTTTTAGGGTCACCTACACCATTAAAATTAGAGAAAGAAGGATTGTTGAAATTGGGTAGAGGTAAAGTTTCATCCACCCATTTGGGGTATGCCTTACTCCTAGACTACAATGGTGTGTGTCGCCCTTCCATGGATTCCATTAAATTATCCAGGGACTCAATGATGTTATGAAACCCTAGGTAACTACTATATGATCTGCCTCTCATCTACAAAGAGTGGGTGGGGATTGATGAGGTGGCCCGACATTCATCTCCTACCAATTCTTGATTCGTCCCAAGATAGAATGATTACTCTGTAGATTGATAGGTTATAGACAAAATAGAGAGAAGTGTTGATTATTTTAAACTTCCCCATTAATATAGACTAGATGCCAAGATCCAAAGACAATCTTATGCTCAAACACTAATCTCCTTAGAGGGTTGGTTGTGTGAGGGAGAATATTTGTCTCTATCTAAAGATGATACCCTGCATGAATGTTTTCCTTTAGTATCTCCTCATCGTGTCGTCAGAGATTTTGTATTTTACACTCATATTGTGACAAATGCTCCACCATATAAGGAACCTAAAATATTGTAGATGGTTATTTGTATGTAGTCTCACCAATCCCATTTTCTTTGGTATTATTCTATAAAGGAGGTTAAAACTCAGTATTTAGAGGTACCTAATTTTGGAGCCTTCTCTAGTTCTAGGTGCGTGAAAACTCATTTGGTTAATCTTTCTCACCAACCTATCAGAGTATATTTTCAATTTTATGACCCCTTATATTTTTTTCTTGATCAATGTTCTTAATTTTGACAAATAATACATTCATGTAGGAATATAGGGAATTGTTGTTGTCCCATTCCATTCGATGTAGTAGGAAGATTCTACATAACATTCATCATGGTATATATTCAAACCCTTGGTCATGTTGATTCATTCTAGATTCTAACCCTGGTGGGGTTCGATCACCTTTTTTGTATGCTCCTCCCATTTAGGTTTATGAAAGGTGACTTTATGGGAGTTTTCGGCTGTGATTATCGAGAAGTCCCTGACTAGCATAGGTTTGTCTTGCTATGGGATGAATAGTTGGGATGTAAATCACTGATGATTTCCTCCTAACTTTTAGTAGACTAATTATATCTATGGTGATTATAAAAATTACCCCATCCATATGTGGTGGTGGTTACTTGGGGCCATAATTGGCATTGATTGGCCCTATTATTACGGATCCAATGATTCCTGTCGTGGATTTGATGATTCCTAGGATGCACATGAAGATATAAATTCCCATATCCCAACGGCATGGTTTGATCTAGAATCACCATTAATTTCCCTTTTAACCTCTCTAGGGATGAGGAATCTAGTGATGGTGATTGAGATATAAAATCACCTATCCTAGTGGGACGGGGTTGGCTTGCAGCTCTTGTCGATGTTTCCTAAATCCTCTCAGGAATAGACGATGTGAGACATAGAGGTGGTGGTAGATATTATCCAAGACTGGTGAGTTGGGCCTGCTCTTGGAAGGTTGTTATGGAAGATAAAACTTCTACTTGTTTTATGTGGTACACATGTGCTTGCGTGGGAGCTGGGTGTGATAGAAACCCAAAATGACAACCATTCATCATGGGAATTTGTCTAAGTGATAGAAACTTTGGTCTCCATGTCTAAAATTAATTATCATTACATTTAGGGGCATAGTCTGAAGTCTTGGTGGATAAACTCTCACTCTATTTTTTATGTATGGGCTCCGTTGAAACTAGAGAATTCCATTTTAGCAACCAACTGGCCTGAGATTTACCTATTCCCTTGATTTTTGTAGAGGCTACAACATTACAGGACGTTGTCTCTAAGGGGTTATACTATTAAAGGGGTGAAGAAAAGTGTACTACTCCATACTCTACAAATCCTTGAATAT
This sequence comes from Viscum album, assembly GCA_963277665.1. NCBI lineage: Eukaryota > Viridiplantae > Streptophyta > Magnoliopsida > Santalales > Viscaceae > Viscum > Viscum album. The sequence continues at coordinate 1,160,490,682 of OY728126.1, forward strand.
ATATGCATGAATTGGATTTTGAGATAAGGTATCAAAGGGTTTTTAAGAAATGGTATAAATCATGTTGCAAATTTGTGATGTACTTTTCTGGTTTTGGATCCCAGACCATAGAGAAAGCAGCCAGATAAAACTAAAAATATATTTTTTGATGGTATGAATGTAACCCTTGAATCCTAAATAAGGGAGGTGTTTAGCCTTTAGTAACTGATTAGTATCCTATAAATTTTTTCATAGATAAGAAATTCACTCCTTTTCTAGATCATTTCAGATATCATATCTAAAAGTATAGAGGGGCCAGAACATGATGGGGAGGTTGTTTCCGTCTAACTCTCTTCATATGTCAATGTTATCCTCCTCTTAATCAGAAATACATTCCTTCATATGGTGATACCATAGAATATTTTTCATATTTTATCTTTCTAATTGGAGTGGAGTGCTATAGGGAGTTTGTCGGGAACCATATGTGGTTGACCACAATGTTTTTTGCACCTCTCTATATGAAGGCGTAGAAGCTTTTAACACCTCTCAATACAATGATGTTTGGGAAAGGGGAGGATTTCCTTGTCCAAGGGAGATATCATCATGTGTATATTGTACATGGTGGATGTCATGAGTAGAGTCCCTACGGTCCATCTCCACATTACCAAGAGGAGGACTATAACAGTAATGAACGTATTCATCTTCTACATTGATGGAAGATCTGATGGACCCTTTTGGTGTTGAGAATGTGTCTCAAATTGCCTGAAGGACATATACATTAAGGTAATTATAAATATCATTCATGTCCCTTGCAATGGTTGGAATATGTCAACCTGACTATGGAGATTGTGTAGGAATATGAGCCTACTATATGATAGTTGTGGGACCTTTCTTATAACTGTTTGGTGTTGGAGGGATATGAGCCTACTACTGAGAATTTTCTGGATTATTCTGATGATATATCTCATTATTGATAGTAATATTAGCCAATCATAAGGAATTTCCCATTCTCACTTGATGAGCCTCATTCAGGATGGTATTATGGTCTCGTTACTGAGCCTTTGGAATATAATGATGGTCTTTATTGGTAGGAGTATGAGCCTGTTCCGAGGCATGTGTCACTCTCACATGGTGATCCCCAATTGGATCAAGAATATGAGATTAATCCTGATATGGATTCCTTGTTTGAATATACTGAATGACATCCATAATGGGAGAAAGGATGTGATCCACCTCCTGTATTTCCTTGGAATAATGATGGTGTGTTTATTCATCGGCAAAAGTATGAATATGTTCTTATCTTCTATGATCTGTTGGAATATGGTAGATAGATTTACTATCATGAATATGAATCTTATTAAATTATCATTTTTTATCCCTATCTAGAATGGGTATATATACCCAATCCTAGGCCTTTGGAGTATGAAATTGGACTTCTTCGACAAGAATATGAGTGTGTCGGGAGGCATGTGCCCCTCTCACGTGGTGAGCCCCATCAAAAATGGGTATATGATTCTGATCTTGGGCCTTCGGAATATTCCTCTATATTTCTTTGATATGAATTTTTCTCTATCCCAAGGCATGTGCGCCTCTCACCCAGTGAGCCTCGATTAGGATGGGAGTATGATTTCGGTCTGTTGCCTCATCCTTTATTAGAATATGCCAATAATCCTCTTGCGCAGGGGCATGAATTTGTGCTTGTTCCAGTGCATCCACTTTTTCAGAATTACCACAGAGTTGAGTTGTCATGGATATAGGGATAGGAATATGAGTCTATCCCCTTATCTTCAATTGTTCCAGAATATGCTATAGGATTTATTCAACTATTTTTAAAATATATTGTTATTTTAGAAAAGTGTGTGAAGGGAAATAAGCCTTCACATTTTTCGTCTCCGCTATGTACTATAAGATATTTTTTATTAAAGTGGGGATATGATTCCACCTTTTTCATCCATATTCCATTGGAATATGTTGATGGTCTTCATGCATGACGGTAGTGATATGTACCTCCCCCATACCAGTGGTGGGAATATTCCCACTGAATTGTTTTGAGTGAGCAATAATATGGGAATGCATACTGGATGAAATTGGAATATATTTTCATAAATCATCAACAAGAGTTGGGATGTGATCCCTCAATTGCATATTTAGATCCTTGGTCTTTGATGGGTCTTCCCTATAGCGTGTCCATGGGTGTGAGGGGTGGCGGTGTGTTAGATGTTACCCTCAGCAAGTGACTTGTTGGTACAAGAGGGATGGTATTGGTGATGGTTGTTGATATGATCCCTCTTGGGAAACCCCTAAAAAATACAAGATCCATATTGGGCTTCTTGGTCTGCCTTCAGTATATATTGAAGGTTGCGATTTTTTTCTTTGGAGATAGGCTCCCAAAGTGGTTGTTCATGGAAATGTGTTCCATGGGCTTAGCTACAAATTTTACAAGGTGATTTGGACATTCTGGTTTTCATTATTAGTGGAACTCAAGTGAATATTCTATTATTATTTTTTACCATATCAATGCTTCTTCAAAACCATCATATTTTCCACCTTCCCTTTGAGCTATCGAGAAGGTGAGATCGTCTTACAAACCACAGTGGTTATAGTCATATGGGATTTACTAGAGAGATCAATGGATTAATAATACATTGTCTTGTGTAGGTATGTTTTAAATGATAGTATTATCTACAATCACATTAACAATAATGAACATGGTTACATATTAGTGTGATATCATAGGCATGATGTGCTCAATCCGACATGCAGGGCTAACACAATTGTTCTATTTTCATGGTCCATCTATTCTGATCGCATGGACTTATTAATGTGAGGATGATCTTATTAGAACCCTAGTTATAGAGGATCGTATATAATATCATGAAGGTCTTACTACAAGGTTTGTATAGGGTATGAAAAACAAAGTATCATGTCCCAGGATTAACTGATCATTTTTTATTAGAGTGATTCACATCGGGTTCACCATTTCTCTTTTTTTATAGCTAGAAGAAAATGTTCAAATGGATTATAAACCAATCCATTTGATATTTGAGAGTTCCATGTTGGTTTCACCATTTCTATTTCAATAGATTAAGAGTAAACTTGGAGAAACCTCAATGATGCAATTTTTTTGTCATGATGATTGATTATATGGTGTTTGACTTTTAACAAAATCATTAACATTAGGTCATTGTCATTATTAATAGAAACTACCAACAGTTTCCTTATCCATAACTGGTTATGCACCTACTCTCCAAATGCAGGTGATCTGTTGGGGATTTAGAACCATCGATGCTTAGGGACTCGCATTGGTCGAAGGATGGGAGTTTGGCATCATCACACCCTTTTGAAGGAAATCAATGCCTACTCCAGGAATCTATTATAGATTTAATATTGGTTTTTTAATCTCTTCCTAATATCGATACAAGACCGGTTACCCTAGAAATATGATTATAGGTTATTTCGCTTTTTATATATAACAAAGGGAGTCTCATTGTTGAACGGAGGAAATGGGATATCATTATTGAATCCATTTGTATGTATCTAAGGTTATTAATCCATTTCCAAAATTTATGGGTAGCTTCTTTATATGTTGAACTCGTTTTACAAGATTCTTTAAGATATACTTCCACCTAGGGAGGTAGATTAATATTCTTATAAGGGGATTGATCCATTATCAGGCGTTCTACGTATCATGTTTATTTTATGATCAAAACCCATATAGTTTGTTAAACGCATGACGTTTAGCATCATGCAGAGAGGAAATATTTATGGGAACTGAGTAACCATATATTTCAATTCAGGTATTGATGAAATTTCTTATATATCATTTTTATAAAAGAATCAGAGTTATAATATTTTTTATGGTTCTTCAGTCCACTGAGGGATGAGGTAGAATGGTCAGTTCATGGGAATTATTGGGTCCCGATGGTCGAAACATCGGAGACATGGAGAATACATGAAAATAGATGTTTATTTCATCTTGGACCTTTGTAAGACATCAAAAACATCCTGATTATTACAAGAATCATAGTTTTTATAGTTTAGTAGAATTAGGGCTTACACTCTTACATTTCCCTTTTCCATGTAGAGTTTCATGATATAGATGACATGATTATTGAAACTACCAAAGCACACATGAGCTATGATCATTGTGAGAAACAAGGTATGATAGGTAATAAATGTCATTTATTAAGGATGTGGGACATATGTTAATGGAATTCCATTTTGGTGCCTAATATTGGGCTCAATCCTTGAGAAGGTGTCCTATGTATCCTAGTTAATTTTGGAATCAGATCCGTCATAGTTTACTTGATCGGGGCATACACTTTGAGGATTACCTTACCTTTTTAGAGGCTTATTATGTTAATGGTATGATTATTTCAACACCCTAATCCCATGTAAGCTATTATTTGTTTGAGAAACAGGGGATGAAAAATGATCAGTTTAACTTCTTATAGATGCTGGACTTATGTACTAAGACGGCCCTTTGGGGGTTTGGTATGGAACTCGAGCCATAAGAAGGCATCCTATATATCATGGTTGTGGAAGTAATATGATTTCTCATAGTTCAATTGGTCAGGGCTTACACACTAAGGTTTACCTTAACATCAGGGATTACATGTAGAGGATGAACACGATGATCAATTCCTAGGATTCCCTTGGTCATGTGGTCTGCTTGCATGCCTAGTACATGTTGACCGTCTCCTTGACATACCTTGGTTGTATACCTTACAAGTCAGAGAATATATTCCTGAAAAATTAGAAGGAAATCATTTGATCTAGTATAATTTTATAAGGGACATCGTATATATGGGATGACAAGTCTATGTGTTGTGGAATGAATCAGGATGACTTGTATGAATGATATTGCAAGACCAACATGGTTTTATTTGGAAGCCTTTTCATGACCCCAACAAACATTTCTAGAGTATTCCATATGATCTACCAGATATACTGATCATTCATCAAAATATTTGGCTGAAACATTTGGAGGGAATCACGAGAGTTAATGTGGCATGTCTTAGTGTGTGTTTCCTATCCTGGCAAACATGTCTGGAGGGAATCATGAGAACTGGATGGCTTTGCTGGAGGGCATCATGAGAACTAACTAACATGTCTAGGTGCTACCACGAGACTCTGATAACAAGAAATGAAGCTTCAATATGGATAGAGATACATGTCTAAATAGCATCACATGACTATGATGGTGAGTCTGTAGGGATCCGTGATACCTAGAGGCATGTCTCTGCCATATGAATTTCTTTGACATATCCAGGGGAATATTCATGATATTAATAGTAAACCAATGGAGTTTTTCATGATCTGAGTGATGTTTCCTCATGTTGTCGTGTTTCTTGCATGGTTAACATGAATCACATAAGGATCAGCAAATATATTCTTTTTCATAATCCATATGTCTTTTAGTCGTTGTTCTAGACATTAAATTACAAATTCCTTATATTTGTTCAATGTTAGCTTGCGTTAAGCCTCTTGTGATCTATAAGGTGTGTGGGATTTCTATTGTATGTATGATTAGTGATCCTTCACATGATCTATTGTGATCATGTGAAGTATTTATGAATGATGCATGACTACTCCAGTGGTTCACCGGACCTTTACCAAGAACTTGTTAGATGTGAGATCCACTAATCCAAGAAATCCACTCTAGTGCGGGTATGAGATCCTAAGGATTTGTTCAACTGGGTATTTCCAAAGATCCTCTTGGTCACAATAGGTAGAAATTGATTTTTCATGTCATGGTAGTAGATTTATAGGCCTCACCACCCTGATATTCAGCCACATTGAGGTTCGTATCCTCTGTAAATCCATGTTGGAGTCAACGAAGGGCCCTAGCACCACATGTCTTCACAATTCTCTATCATGGATCACTCCTGAGGGTGTTACCTAATTTTTAGGGATTTTTAATCCCGCCCTTCAAGGCTCCCTTTACTGGATTATTTCTAATTAATGGTGAATTTTTTAATCATGTGGGTGTGACAAAGAACATTCTTGTTCTCATGTTGACATGTACAAGGGATTTTGTGAGACTTGGATGCCTGTTGAAATGCCTTCATATGATTTTGGGTGACTTTTCTAGGACTTTCCATGATAAAGGGAAGGTTTGTTGAGGGGCCTTCGTGGGATCAGGATAGCTTGACTTGGAGTCTCGTGGGACCATTTTGTAGACACCCTTAGAACATCCCATGATTTTTATGACCACGAGCTCTTCTTCCTTGTCCCTATTTTAATTCATTTTTTTATTTTACAAAGGTTGGGAGTCTTGTGAGGTTTTTTGGATGTTGTAAAAGATAATCACCATTCACATCATCGATGTGGGGTATGTTCTTTACAACCATAAGATACCTCTTCCTTTTTTATATTTTCCTCTTATTTTAAATGGATTTTTAGATGATTTTTTAGGCACTTTCCAATGACAAACTGTGTGGATTGGGGGAACTGGTTTGGTCACTGCTATATGGCCACTGGTTGTCTGGAGAACCTTCTTAAGAGAAATAAGATCCATTGAAAGAGGCTCCGTGGGATCTAATTCACATGGTTCTTTTGAGTGATGATATGATTTTCATGTGACAATGTGTCCTTCGAAGGTTCACATGATCCAAAAGTCTCAAGAAACTTCATCTTTTTTTGCTTTTGTGGGGAAAATAATACTCATATTCAAATATTTATTTCTTTTTTAAATTTTTCGATGCTCATTTTTTTGGTGTCGAAAAATATAATCCCTTTAAAATCACTAATAAATTATTATTATCAATATAATTCATTTGGTAACCACAATTCATATAACATATCCTAGTTTCATGGTTTTAAAAAACATTTATTTGAATTTTCTACTACATTCCAAAGAATTATGTCGATGTTGCGTAAACATTGAAGGCAATTATACTATCTTTAAAAACCAAAAATAAATTAATACATTAAAAATAATTTATTGATGTTAAAAATAAACATTTATAACCATTGGAGTATTCTTTTTATCCTTAAGAAAACATATTAGAGATATTAAAATAAAAAGTGACATTTTGTAATTTTTTATAACTTTAAATAATATAATGATCATAATCAAAGTCATGTGGTACCAAAATGTCATAGTTTTTATGTAATTACTTTTATAGTATAATTTTTATCATGAAATGGTAAAAATTAAACTTCAAGGATGATTTTGAGACCTTATCCCATAATTTTAACTTTAATTAACATGGTTTACCCATCACCACGGTGATAAACTTTTACCATGGTTATTATTACTTATGAATAAAAAAGAAATTGACATATTTAAAATATTTCATCCTCATGATTAAAAATAGGAAAATAATTTTTCATGATTCAATTCCTATAATTGGAAGAAATTTATTTTCATATAATTACACCAATCATGTTGAAAATAGTTTTGAGAAAATACATTTTTAAGCATAAAAATATACTTATTCTGAAATCAAATCAAATGTTGATTACTATGAAATTAACAAGATTTTTTTTATTAAAAGGGATCTCATTTTACATTGAAAATAAAATTAAAAAAACAAGATACTGTTAAATTGATTAAATTACAAAAAAGAAATTATAGTTAAAAAAAACAGTAATTATTACTATCTAACCAAAAATCAATCGTTTTATAAAATTTAATAAATTCACTATAAGATAATTTTTTACATGATTATTTAAAAATTATATTAAATTTTCCAAATAAATTTTCTAAAATTGTCATAAATTATTCTTAATACCCATGAATAGTTTTTTTCTTATTTGTTTCCTAGCCAAAATAACTATATAAATGTTAATTACTCATTGACATAATTATTTGTTTTTATGTAAAAAATATCCAATATATATTTATTTGTTTTTTTATTCTTATTTATACTCATTGATAGCATGCCTGTTGCAGGGCATAGTAAAAGAAAATTTCTAGGTTTTTTCTAGTGCATCACAGGGGCTGACCAGGGTCATCTCTCTTTAAGAGCTTCATAGTTGTTTAAATACATAATCTAATTCACCAAAACTAATTTTTTTACTATTTTTATTATTATATTAAATAAAATAATTTTTTTGTTAAATAATGAAAAAAAATGAAATCATAAATTTCCAGACAATGAAAAACAAAATAAAATTATAAAATATGAACCCGGTACTAGGTTTAGTTTTGAGTTATCCCATAATTATCCTTTATTTTTTAATTTTTTTACAATTCCATAATGAAATATCATGAATGAATCACTATATTTTTACTCAGAACTTCTGAAATCTATAATTCCTAATAAATCTAAATTCCACCTCCTCCAATAATAAAGGTTGTTGACACACCTCAATTTAGAGTGTGACATCTTCCAGGACCCAGCTCCATCATATGTCATTTCATCCATCGAACAGCTAAACTCTATCAGGTGAAAATAAGATCAATAGAAGGGTGGTAAAAGAAAAAAATTAAATATTATATGTATATTTATGTTTCATGTTGTGGGGGACAACCGCTACACCTGTTCATATCCCTAAAATCTTCAAAAAATAGTAAATAAACATTAAGAAATAATTCAAGAACACCTCACATCCCCTTGGCTAACCCATGGGTCAACCCATCATTATTGAGGGTAATAGATCACATCGTGGAAAGAGATAAGTGAATAATAATAATAAAATTAAAATAAAATAATGAATAAGAAAATAAACCCCTGAAAGGATAAAATTAGAAGAATTTGGGAGAATAAATAAAATTAAAGAGAAAATATTTAAAGAAAATAAAAATGGAAATAATGTTGATCGAAGAAGGAGAAAAGGAAGAAGGTGAATAAATGGGGGTGGAAGAAGAAACTTCACATTAAAACAGAATGATACATGTGTTATTTTAATGAAAAAAATTATGAGAATAAAAGTAAAAAAGTAACTAGAAAACAACAAAAAACAAAACAGCGCCTCGTAAGGCCACTCCTCTCTTCGGTCTTGAACTGCCCTACAAAAGCAGTCATCTATCCTTTTATATATTGGTAGGATCCATCCTTCAGTATTTAAAAATAATAATCGATATGTTGAAAATAAAATCTTCAAGAATTGAGGTGAAGAATTGGAAATGGCTTATAGACTCAGGTTCTTAAATACAACATGGACTATATAAACGTGGAAAATATTCTTTTATTAGTTTAATGGGTTGAAATGTGTAATCTAGGTGTTATGTGGACTTCAAGGCAATGGTGAAATGGTGAAAATGGTTATTCATTGTTTTTTGACTCTTCATCATCCCCTCCAGCTTTGACAATGGTCAAAGGGAGCCCTCCTCTTTATGTAATGTGTTAGAATTATTCAAAAGGAAATCATGGTGGTTAGATGGGGCCCCAATTATGATTATTAGAGTTCCTAGTATTATTCATTGGTATTTCATCTTGACCCTGAGTTTCCATAGTGTGAAAATGGAAATAACGGATTTGTAGTAGTGGAGGTTTATGATTCGAAGGCAGGGGAAGTGGAAGACGATGATGGTGGGATGTGTCTGAAGTGCGATGTCATGGGAGAAATAATGACAGTGTCATTATATTTAAAAAAATTATTACTAGTATCTTAAGTCATCCCACATCAAAATTTATACATTGTGAGGTGCTATTATAAATATCAAGTCATGGTTTAAAGTATGTAATTATGTTGGATGGGGGACGGAGGACCCCTACCCACCAACACAAACCACCCCTTGCCGGTGATCCACTCCTCATGTAGTCATATAGAATTTACCTCCATCTGCCTACATGCTCGCATGGGTCCTTGTCCCAATTATATTTCCTAGAGCCACCACCCCCCATGTCCCATGGGCCACCACATAGGCATGATCCCTCATGCAGCCCTGATGACTTGAGTGGGCCCAATTGATGGTTTCTTGGTCGATCATCCCCTTCTGGGCTGACTATGTAGGAGGCTACCACTAGTAATGGGTGAGCTTAAGAAAGGATGATGTTTTTATTAAACTCCTAAAAAATATACTTATAAAAAATTTAAATTTTCTTAGCAAATTAATAATCCAAAAAAATGTAATGAATACCCATTTCAAAATCATAAAAAATTTACCCATTTTAAATCATTTTACTTTTATATTTATAATTTCCTACATATTTAAGTTAAAATTTAAAATGTATGTCTATTATTAATTGAAATTAATTTAAAATCAATGTAAATTGGTTCCAAATATGAATGGAAATTTTTTGTTTCAAATACCCTCACATATAAACAATGATTTTACTCAATCATAAAATCTCAACATTGAAAATAAAGGGAACCGATATTACCATTATTCAACTATCAAAGTAATTATATAAAATTATTATAAATGTTAAACCAAATGTTAGAAAATCCACATAACATGTCAATTTAATTTCTCAATTTTTAAATAAATATATTAGTCGAATCATTTTACTTTCTCCCTTTTAAATTTTTTGGAACTTATCATTTCATTATTTAAATTCACTCAATCATTGTTATTAAAAATTCCAAATCAGGATTCACCACCCCTTGGTATCTTTTCACTCAAAACTTATAATACAATTCAAATAGAGTTATGTTAATATCATGAGAACATGTTCCTTATATATAGGATTTAAAAGGAACTACTTTATCCACTTTATAATGAAAAAAAAGAAACATAAAATCATGAGGAATTTTAAATAAAGTTTCTAATGACTCTGAGACTTATGGTTGGTAGGAATTGATGTTTAAAATAAAAAACTCAAAGAGGGGGTTAATATCTTAAGTATTAATCATGATATAAAAATTAAAATATCAATTAAATTATCCCCTTAAAAATTAAAACACCCACTTACCATGCTCAAATTAATTCAAGGATTAATGATTTCATAATGAATTATGTTCTCCTTGATTATCTTACTCTTTTTTTCCTTTTTTAAAAATGTTGTTTTAAGATTTTTAAAATTTGTGCTTAAAATGAATATCACACCCACCACCTAAAAAATTATGATTAAAATGATAGGTCTAGTAATAATTATTTTTTATTCTCCCATGTCACAACCCATTCCCATATTTTCATTTTTTTATTTTTTTTTATTTTCATTTTTTTCAATAAAGGAAACACATCATAAGGAATGAATCAATAATACTTTCCCAATACCCAAGAAAACATCCCCACACTTTTCCCTTATAAATTTCCCATCCCTTTCATCATGACTCCCTTCACCCCTACACTTCAACATTAAAATATCAATAAAATACAAAGACGATTATATGAATAGATTAAAATTGCATATAACATGACTAATCCCTAAAAAGGTCATACATATTCTCTATAGGATAAATAGGGATTAATATAATAGGTGTTCTCAAGGATAGGGTTTTTTCAAAAGATGCATCAATCATTTTAAATGTGTTTTTTCATAATCATAGATTTTAAAATTTTCAATACAAGTTATTGAAAGTGTCATGTCCCAAGATCACGCAAAAAATATGCTCATGAATAAATAGGAAATATTAGGGATATAAATATTTTCAATAATGGAAAATATAACATTGGATAATAACTCAAGGAATGAATAATAATAAAAAATTAATTTATATAAATTTCATAAATTAAAATCATGTAAAATGATAGGGAAATTTCATTTATAAGAATCAACTAAATCACCCAAATCATTAGTCCTCATTTCAATATCCATGATTCACTATTATCATAAAATTCCCTATTTTACTCAATTAATATCATTATCATTAAAATCCAAAACATATAATAATAGAATTCCTAAATAATTAATGTATCTTGGATAATTCATGTAAAGAAAAGATTCAAGTATGGGTATTCAATTTCCAGTTTTAAAGATAAAAATATGTTTTTAGAAAAAAGGTAGGGATTTTTATGTAATAATCATTAAAATTTAACTCCCTTTTCTGATGAAGATTAAGTAATATTATCCTCCAGTATTTGGGGTTTTCCCTATTCCATCATGGTACTAAAAATTTAAATTAGACAATTAGTCACAAGGATCATGTCATTAAATCTCAAAATGATATAGTTAGTGGGGCTTCTTTCTACACTTGTCTTGATAATTAAATTTAAATCTAGAAATAAAGGATAAATCATTCTATGATCCTCAAAATGGGCCAGTGATTTTTAATTCCCCATAGTTAATTACCAGTTGTTATCTATAATATAAGGGTGTATCAAGCTTCTTAGACATGGACCACCACATGTGACTTTTTCCAGCTTCCACTGCATCAGTTTTAGTGGGGAATGATCCATGGAAAGAGTATACCAAATCCTACACCTTAAAAATTCTGTATATCTGGCATGAAGGGGTATGATGAATTCAAGATCATCCTTCTTATCTAGTTCTTACTCAATAGGGGCTACATGAATTGAATGATCAAAGGTAAGGTAAGCAAGTATTATTTCTTGAAAAAATTTTAATTTTAAATTAAAAATATCCCTTTGAATATGGGATACATGACTATCTTAGGACATGGAAAAAAGAAAATTTCTAGGTTTTTCAAAGTGTAGTATAGTGGCTAGCTACGGTCATCTCACTTGGAGAGATACATAGTTGTTTACTAACTTAATATTATTCACCTAAACCATTTTTTTATTATTATTCTATAAATGTAATGTCAAATTTGGGTTTTAATGAATAATAAAATAAAATGAAATTCTATATTACTATAAAATGATAAAAAAATTATTAAAAAGTAATAAATAGGGCCTAGGTTTGTTTTTGTGTTCTATCATTATTCTCATTTATTTTTTTAAATTCAGTTTGATAATCCAATAAAGAAATCTCTTACAAGAATAACTATTTTTTATATAATGGTTTTGAAATCTCAAAATCCTAAGCATCTTAATTCCACATAATCTAATAATCAAGGTAGACGTAAAAACTCAATATAGAGGGTGAAATATTCTAGGACTCAACTCCATCATATGTCATTCCAACCATTGATTTGTTCATCTCCATCATGTGAATAGCTGCTCAATGGATGGGAGGAAAAATAAATATTAAAACATAATATAATTATATTTGAGATTTATTTTAAGGGGAACAATATTTGTACCCGTGGATGTCACTTATATATACAAAAAACATAAAATAAACTTTAGGTAAGAATTTATGAACACTGAACCTCCTACGGGTATGCCTCGGGTCAACCCCTCATTGTCAAGTGTAAGAGATCACATAGTGAAAATATATAAGAGAATAATAACATGAAAAAAATTAAAATCAAAAACATAATAATAAATTAATAAAAAAATAATCATATGAAGTGATAGAAAAAGAATAAAATAATAATAAAGAGTGATAAAAAATAAAATAAAATAGAAAATAATTAAAGAAAATAAATATGAACAGAATATTAATTGAATAATGGGAAGAACAAGAGGAATAATAATAACAATAATAAAAATAATTGGGGTTGGGGGAAGGTTCTTAAAATTAAAATAGAATGAATAATGTGTTATTTTTTAGAATATATAATCATAGGAATAAAATAAAAAAGAAACAGAAAGCGAAATATAACAAAATAGTAGCTTGACAGTCTTCTCCACCCTTCGGTCTCGAAATCCCCTATAGTAGTGGTGTTTTCTATTTTTATAGGATGGTAAGATCCATTATTAGTTCTCCCAAAATAATAATCAAGATCATGAAAAAAAAATCCAAATACCTAGGGTGAATAATTAGAAACACCTCAAGGACTCAAGTATTTTAATGCAGCATGGGCTGTAAAAGAACTAAAAAGTCTCTTACCTGGGTTTCATGGGGTGAAACGTGGAATATCAACATTTATTATCCATCACGAAAGTCGTGGAATAGTGAAAAAAGTTTTGGAATGGATTATCGACTCTTCCTTAACCCCTCCGACATTCCCAGTGGCCGGAGAGATCTCTCCTCTTTGTACAAGGAATCATCCTTATTTATAAGGATATCACAGTGTTTCGATGGGGTCCTAGAGATGATAAATGGAGTTCCCATGCTTCTTCATGTGTGTTTCTACTCGAGACTGGGATTCCAATGTGTTACACTAGTGATCTCTAATCAACAGTACTGGAGACTAGTGAGTTGAAGGCAGTTCCAGTAGCAGAGGATGGCAATGGGATGTGTATAATGCGTGGGGTGGTAGGAGTGATTAGGACATTGTCATTTTATTTAATTATTCAAAATAGCTATATCTTATTTTTTTCACACATTATAACAGAGAGATAGGTAGGTGCTTTTATAAATATCAAGTCACAGTTCAAAGTTCGCAATGAAGTCATATGGGGCCTGGGGGACCCTCGCATACCATCATGCACCACCTCCTACCCATGATTTGGTCCCCCAATAGCCACATCAGCTTGGCTACCACACACCTACATGATCATATGGTCCCTTGGCCCAGATATAATTCTAATTGTATCCCCCTATGGGTCATTTCATGGGCATGATCACCCATTATGTCCTACCAACATGAGCAGGCCCTCCCAGTGGGGACCTAGCTATCCAACGCCTTGTGGGCTTGCTATTTCATGGGATACCACTAGTTCATGGGATATCTTGAGTCTAGATGATATAATTAGAAAAAATACTCAAAAAATATACTTAGAAATAAATAAACTTCACTAACAAATACCAATTCAAAATAATGAAATGAATACAAACTTCAAATTCATACCACTTTTAATCATTTTAAATCATTTTACTTTTATATTTATAATTTCACACATTTAAGAAAAAAAATTAAAATTCATAAGAATTATTCATTTAAAATAATTTAAACAGATTGAAATCTACTTAAAAATATGCATGGAAATGAGTGTCTCACCTGTCAACCCAACAATAAGGCCAAAAAAGTCATATTTAAATATTAATTTGTAATTAGTTTAATCTCAATGTTAGATATCGTATAAACTATATAACATAGTGTTATTTTAAAAAAAATAAACAAAAAATATCAGGGTATTACACATTACATATATATAAGGTTTGTCCATATGATTCATGCATAATCTATGAATGAGGCACTGGGAGTGTAAGGTCCCGACCCCAATTTCCCAGAGCTGGTGCCTTATTTTATTACATTTTCATATAAACAAGGAATATGTATCCCAAAGGACTGATTAGTTTTGAATATTTGAAAAGGAGATACAAAAATAAGTTCAACATTGCAACTTAAAATAAATAAAATATAAAAACTCTTTTGACAATATCCATAACTCTTTGGTTATTTATAAATGTCATTTATAATATACCTCCTCATGTCCTAGGAAAATGAAAAATAAGAAAGGGGTAATCTCAAATTCATAGTAAGGGTAAGCTACACAGTAGAATATATAATAAACATAAACACTAGCCATGGTGAATAACTTAAAAACACATTCCTTTAAAAAATATGCTTGAACATAATATAGAAGGAATAAGAGATGAATAAATAATGTCATAATAAAACATGGTCATGGGTATTATACTAGTTGAATAACCAGATAACCATCAATAATTTTTTTATAATGAAGGAATTCATAATATTGGATATCATAACCATACCCTTAAGGCCTTGTGGCAAGGCCATACATATCTATTTTGTCAAGGCCTCGTGTAATGACAATAGTTTGTCTCATGAGACCTATCGATGCAACGAGGGGCTATAGTGGTCCCCACCAGACACACACTAAGTCCAATAAATTCCTAAAATGAACAAAGATAAAAATAAACAACATATTAATTAAACATTGAAACTAATATATGAAATGTATACAAATTTCCCTTAACATTAAGCATAAATACTAACCATTCGAAGAAAATTGGTGACTGGTTTTAAGATACTGGGTACCTAGTAAAAGTTATCATACACCATTCAATTAAACATGATATATGATATTATAAAATATTAATCCCAATAATACATAATAATAAATAAGAGTGTCGAAATATATGAATATACCCTTATAAAATCATCGAGTAATTCTTGAGATAAATACTCTTTTTCTTTGAAAAGAATAGTTCTTTAAAAAATATTTTTTATAAAACTAGAAGTGAATTAAGATATTATTTTCATAATAAATTGATATATTTTATAAATATAATGGTTTATAAAAATATATTACAGAGTTCCATTGAAATAGGTAAGAATTTTAGTAATTCCCTTGAATCAGGCTGGTATTACGGGAAGAATTTTGGAAAGATCCTTTTAAAACATATAACTCCCCATAAAGGAAAGTAGGATTATGGTTTTTAAATATATATATATAAAGTTATAAAATAATATATAAGTATTACATATGAATAAAAAATAATTTAATGAAGGTAATTATAGAATAATATTAACCCGAATGAAAGTGGAGGTTCTTGTAGAAAACCATTACCTTAAGTCTGTTGGTGTTCCTCATTTGATCTTAATGACCTGAATAATCAAATTTATGTTCATAAATTAATTATTACAGAACCAATTCTACATGAAATTTATTTATCATAACCTTATTAGGTTCATTTATTACCTTTTTATGGGTTAAGATATCCAATTTCATTGTTTGGGAGTGTTATCTTCCTTGGTTTTCATAATCAGTTTACTTATATTAGTGTATGGATAAATATATAGAATGATAATGGTTGTCCAGAATAGAAGTTGTATGTTATTTTTGAACAACTAGAAGATTTTGTGGTTGTAAAATTCATTTTTTATTGCAAGTGATGATGAATAATTCTATAAAACTTTATTGACATTTATTTGGGTTAATTGGTGGTTTTTGAACACAATGAACTCATTTCGATTTATAAATTAATATCCTATGTAAAAAAGGATTTTAGAACCATAAATAAATTATAGTACATATATCATAGTCTTGTTCAACCATCAAAATGGTTTCATTACCATAATTTATTATGGTAATATAAATTGAAAACATGTCATCCTTGAATGTGATAAATTAACACATCTCGAATGGTGTTTTCATTTCTAGTGTAAAAGAAGGGGAAATGATAGATGATGGAAAATTATTCCTTTATCATACTAAAATTCTAGTACATGTAAGGTACTATATTCATCACAAAATTTTTATTAAAGGATGTGATGAATGAAATAATAAAAGAAGGGAACTTGAAATAAAATAAATGAAAAGTGGAATTTTTCTCTTGAAGTAATCTTCCTTGAGAGCCTCTTTAGGGGAGAGGTTTTGGTCTTTTAATGAGACCAATGGTTTGTGGATGTAAGGGAGGATATTGGTCTAATATTTGAGTATAATTTAGACAAATAAAATCGCTAGAGAGGAGTTAATTGAAGAGGGAGTGAGGGGGTGTATAGTGGAGGAGAGGGGTGATTTGTGAATATTGTATTCATTATTTTATTATTTCCATAAATAAAACCAATATTTTTGATTCATGTGACCCATGATAGTAAAAATTCATGTGATTGTGAACCTATTGGTATTACATCATCCTTACATTACATATGACCCAACAAATCATGTATTTATCTTTTCTCGGGAATTATCATATTTTACCATTCACCCAAAATTCATGTATTTTAGAAAAATCCCAAATATTTACCCTAACAATATATAGATTTGTAGAATTCAAAAATGACATCCATTTTTTGAAAAAAAATTCCAAATATTTTTAATTTATTTATTAAATAAAATCATAATTTATTACAGAAAAATATCTTTAAAACTATAACTCATTTCATAACACCTTTAGAAATTTATCAGGGTCCTGTAAAATTATTTGATAACCATAAGAAAATAAATTAATAATTTATGAATAAATTTTTTGAAAATAAATTTCCATTTTAACTTATTAAATTAATCCGAAATTTTTAATTAAAATATTTATGACATACAAAAATACCAATACTTATACTATGGTCATTGTTTCACTTTTAAGATGTCTAAATTATATCTATACATTCATGGGTGAAGATTATCTTTTTTGGCTGATTACTATTCATTACTATTCATAAGAGTAATATTACTATTAATAAGAGTATGTTACTATTCCTAAGGGTATTTCACTATTCATTAAAAATTTATTTTGTCTTATCAGACTATAAATATCTTAATGAACACAACTGTGTATGTCAGTTTTTTGAAATTCAAATCACAGAGTTTGAAAAAATATGTTTACTAGCTAGGTTATAACAAAGTGGTGTTTTCTAAGGACTCGGTGTTTCATAGATTCAATATTAAATCTATTTTCAAAATCTTGGTGTGTAACATTATCCCCTACTTATAAAAATTTCATCCACGAAATTACCACAATGTTACCTCACAAAAATATTTGGGTAGTTCATCTTCATAAGATCCTCAGGCTCCCATGTTTCCTCTTCAATTTCATGATTTTTCCAAAGTATCTTCACCAGTCGATCCATCTAATTCCTCAAAACCTATTCTCTAGTTTCTAGAATCTGTATTGGATCTTCATAGTAAGATAGGCGAGGTTCTAATTCAATACCTTTATAAGTGAGTACATGCATTGGTTATGGCATATACTTTCTCATCAATGATACATGGAACACATTGTGTACTTTAGGAAGGCTAGGTGTTGTTGCCAAATAATATGAAACAGCTCCAATTCTCTCCAGAATTTAGAAAGGTCTTATATACCTAGGTATTAGTGTCCCTTTCTTCCTAAATATTATAACACCATTCCATGGAGATACTTTTAAGAAAACATAATCTCCCACTTGAAATTCCAAATCCATCCTTCAATTATCAGCATTTCTTTTTTTTCTATTTGACCTCCATTGATGTGGCCTTAAATAGACTCTTTACTTTAACTATTGTATCTTCAACATGATTTGGGCTCACAATATTTGTTTATATAACTTCATCCCAACAATTTGGTGTACGACATCTCTTTCGATAAAATTATTCATATGATGCCATTTGAATACTTGAATGAAAACTATTATTCTTGAAAATATAAATAAAGGTAAATATTGATCCCTTATACCTTGAAAGTCAATTGAACATAATATCAACATATCCTATAAGGTTTGGTTCAACCTTTCTGATTTCCCTTCAGTTTGTGGGTGATAAGTGGTACTCAATCGAAGCTCAGTATCAAAATATTCTTGAAGACATTCCCAAACTTTTGATGTAAATTGTGGATCATGATCAGAAACAATCGAGAGAGCTGATCCATGAAGTCTCACAACTTAATTGATAAAGAGTTGTGTGAGGATCTCAAGTGGAAAATGCTCCCTTATAGTGAGAAAATGTGCACATTTCATAAGTCAGTCAAAAATTACCAATATTGCATTATTATTTATTAGTGTTTTGGGTAACATAGTGACAAAATTCATGGTGATGTCATCCCATTTCCCTGTAAGAATAGATAGAGGTTTCATGACTCCTCTAGAATGTAGTCTTTTGTCTTTCACTTATTGATAGACTAAATATCTTGATACATAATCAGGAATATCCCGCTTCATGTTATCCCGCTATAAATGTTAATTCAAATCACTATACATTTTAGTGCTTACAGGGTGTTTAGAGAAATCTGATCTATGATCACCATCCAATAACTACCTTTTTAGCTCAGGTAGAGAGGGAACACATAGCCTCTTCCCAAATTTCATAATTCCATCTTCACACATGAATTCAACCATCTTCTCATCTTTCATAGCATTAATTTTCTTTTAAAGATTCTATTCATCAGAATGTGAATCTTTAATTCTTTCAAATAAAGATAGTTGGGAAACCATTTGAAAAATTAGTAATGTTTCACCTTCTTTGATAATTCCCATATCCATCCTCACTAGATCCATGTATAATGGATCCTTATCAATCCAAATTTTTTTGATAACTCCATCATCCTTCCTATTTAATGCATTAGCTACCCTATTTTCCTTTCTTGGGTGGTATTATATGGTACAATCATAATCCTTGAGTAGTTTAATCCAACACCTTTTCCTCATATTGTGTTCTTTGTGAGAGAATATATATTTCAAACTCTTATGATCCGTATATATCTCACATTTTTCCCATAGAGATAATGTCTCCATATCTTCATGAAAAATATTATAGATTCTAACTCAGGATCATGTGTAGGATAGTTTTGTTTTTGAATTATAGCTTCCTTGATTCATAGGAAATGACTCTACTATTTGTCATAAGGACACAACCAAGTCCTTTCTTTGATTCATCACTATAGATCAAAACCCCATTATTCCCCGATGGTAGAGTCGAGAACAGATAATTAACTAATATCCTCTTCAATTCCTTAAAACATTCCTCACATTCTTTTTTCCATATGATATTAACCCCATTACGTGTATTCTTGTTCATTGGGTTGGATAAATAGGAAAATTTATGAACAAAACACTAATAATAACCTAATAAAAGAATAAAACTATATACCTTGGTTTTTTAATGGAGTAGGCCATTCTTTCATAGCCTTTTTCTTTACAGAATCAATAAATATTCCATACTTAGAGACAATGTGGCCCAAAAAGGAAACTGATTTAATCCAAAATTCACACCTATTAAACTTCCCATACAATTCATTTATTCTAAGTTTCTTCAAAATTGTGCACAAGTGATTTTCATTATTTTCATAGATTTTTATGTATACCAAGATATAATCAATAAATACCTCAAAAAATTCATCGAGATATTCCTTGAAAACTCTCTTCATAAGCTCTATAAAAACCAAGGGTTCATTAGTCAGTCCAAAAGGCATTATTGTAAACTCGTAATGCCCATACCTGGTTCAAAATATTGTCTTTGGAAACACTTCCTTCCTTACTAGAAACTAATGATATCCAATTTGATGTTCAGTATTAGAAAAATATTGGTCTCTATTAACTTGATCAAATAAATCATCAATGAGAGTTCAGGGATACTTGCTCATTGTTGTTATAGCATTGATCTCCTTGTAGTCAATGCCCAACCTCATAGATTCATCTTTTTTATTGAAAAAAACCATAGGGTCTCCCCATGGGGAAACACTAGGGCTAATAAATCCTTTATCAATCATTTCCTCAAGTTGTATTTTCAATTATACTAATTCCATAGTGACCACTCAGTAAGGATTCTTTGATATAGGCTTTAAACCAGAAATTAAATCAACAGAGAATTCAACTTCCCTCTCTAGATGATGTCCAGGTAAATCCTCTGGAAACACCTAAACATATTCTTATATAATAGGTACATCCACTATTTGAAAATTACTTTCCTCACCAATAGACATCGTGTTCCCTTCCTACCTAATAATTGAATTCAGAATAGGTACTAGGTTGGATCTAGATGCGAATTAGATGGTGATGTTTCTTCTCTAAAGATACGGGATTCCACACCATCCTCAAAAATTGTAACCTCTTTCTTATTGTAATAAATTTTCAAATAGGGGTTCAAAAGCCAATCCATAATGAGGATTATATCAATTTTAATCATGGGTATGATAAAAAAATAGCATATTAAGAAATTTTATATGCCATAATGGGGACTTCTTGACACAACTCTGTTGTAGTGATACTTACCTTTGGAGTTTTGACTGACAACTCCCTTATTAAATTAAATTGTAAATATCTCATTTTCTAAGAAAAATGGGATGATATGAACGAATTATATGATAAAATATCAAATTAATCATTTATTAATTTTGATAAAATGATTAAATTACATTCCACCACATAATTAGGAACTTCAACATCTATAGTTGTGACCGCATAAGATTGGCCTTGCTCCCTTGTCCTTCTTTGGGGAATGTTTCCCTAACACTTAGGAAATTCATGTGCATAATTTTCCATATCTATTAAATTGTATCATTGAATATTGGTAGCTTATTTATTCCCCTTAAAATTCTAATATTGGTGTCTTATTTCTCCTCACTTGTAACAAACTCTCATTCCCTTCAGGCAAGTGCCAGGGTGTTTCTTCCAATAATTATTGCAGGATGGAAGGTAAATTATTCCCTTATTCCCAATTTCCTTTTTTCATTTTATTGATATTTTGGAAGCCCCTATATTCTCTTTCTTTCCATTAAAGTTATAATACTTATAAATTTCATTTTCTATCTTGATGGCACTTTAGGCTATATCTTTATATGATGAGAAACTTTGGGAGACTGGAGCCCTACTGAGGAATTGTTTTAAACCACAAAATAATCAATCAATATTTATCCTTGGATTATGAATGTAGTATTTGGTATGTCTTGAGTACATTGTGAAATTAGATTCATACTTTGCAACATTTTCATCAACCTTTTCCTAGAATTCTGAAACTACCTTTCCATATCTACTCGTTATTCATGATGGAAGTATTTTTCAAATAATATTTCATTAAAATCACTCCATTCAATTTATTCTATCTTTTCCTCCTCCTTATTGTTTTGGATTAAAGATCGCCACTTGTCTGCATCTCTTTATAGTCGATAAACTACCATAACAGCCTTATTTCTTTCGTTACATCCCAAAGAGAGAAATATCATATCTAATGAACTTATCCTCTCCTCTACTATGAATGGGTTTGTTATCCCATTATATGATGGAGGATATTTTCACATAAATCGATATAACATAGCTCCCCCATGTTTTGGATCCAGATGCTCCATACAGGTAAGGTTCTTATTCATAACTTGAGTCAGTTGTCCCAGTATAGTTATAAGTTTCTTAGCACCATTCACAGCACCAGATCCAGTATCATTATCTTGACATTGGGTGAAATACCTACTTGGGACACATGTGTTCATGCAGTTTCCATTCCTTCAACTAGGTGCCATTTCTAAATAATGTAATACACTAGATTAGGGTATGAAGCATACTTTATAGTCTCAACATAGAAAAATACTTAGCTTAAATTTTAATTCTATACATTGCTAATCTCATAATCATAAACATGGTTTCTTGGATGAAAAATTGACATTTAAATCCTTCATAATGGATTGAAAAGAAAATTTGAATTATCTTAATAATATCCCTCGAGAGTGTCAAACTAGGTGTGTAGTAAGGACAGTGTTTGTCTAACAAGATACCATGGGACAAGCACGAAACACCTTGTCATAGTTTTAACTCCTAGGTACGTCTATGTCAGAACCATGTCCACTTGTTGTATCCAAAAAGGGATGTATTTTCTAGAAAGATCCACATAATCTATTCCTTACCAAAAAATCCAGGTTGTTCTTCTATGTTTATCATCAATGAAAATCTTAGGGTTTTTTTCCTTAATCTATGTTTTCTAAATCTAGTTTCAATGTTTTCTAATAAACCTTATCTGATACCAATTGTAAGGACCCGACCCTAGTTTCCCGGAGCTGGTGACTTACTTTATTACACTGGTATATAAACAAGTAATATGCATCCTAAAGGATCGATTATTTTAGAAGCTTTGGAAACAATATACAAACATAAGTTCAGCATTACAACTTGAAAAAAAATACAACATAGATACTCCTTTGACAACATCCATAACTCCTAGGTTATTTCTACATGTCATTAATAATATACCTCCTCAAATCTTGTGAAAATGAAACATAAGAAATTGGTGTGATAAAATGCTCATTAAGTGTAACAAATACAGTGGAATATATGATAAACATAATCATTATACATGGTGAATAACTTAAAAATGCATGCCTTCAAATAAATGAACATGAACATAATATGGAAGGAATAAGAGTTGAATAAATCATGCCATAATAAACATGATCATGGGTATTCTACTAGTCTAATAGACTCATGAACCTTCAATACTATTTTAATAATGAGAGAATGCATAATGAGGGGCATCATAACCATACTATCAAGGCCTCATACTAAGACCATAAATAACCATTTTGTCAAGGCCTCGTGCCAGTACCATAGTTTGTCTCACTAGACATACCAATGCCCCGAGGGGATATAGAGGTCCCCACCAAAACATACTAAGTCCAATGAATTCCTAATATGAATGGAGATAAATATAAACAACATATAAATTCATATTGAAACTAATATATTAAATGTAAACAACTTTCCCAGAACATTAACAGTAAATACTTATCATTAAAAGTAAATTGGTGAATGGTTTTAAGATAGCACATACATAGTCAAAATAATCATAAACCATTCAATTGAATATGGTTTATGATATCATAAAATATTAATCCCAATAATACAATTTAATCAACATGGGTTTTGAAATAGATTAAGACACTCTTATAAAATCATTGAGTAATTCTTGTGATAAATACACTTTTACTTTGAAATAAAGAGTTCATTATGAAAATTCTTTGTATAAAACCAGAAGTGAAGTAAGATTTTATTTTCATAATAAAAGTATAGATTTTATAAAGTTAATGGTTTCTAAAAATATATTATAGTTTTCCATTTAATGTAGGTACGAATTGGAGAAATTCCCTTGAATCGGGCTTATATTACGGGAGGAATTTTTCAATGGTCCTTTTAAAACATATAAATCCCTAGAAATAAAAGATGGATTCTAAATTTTATTAATATATAGAACATTATGAAATAATATATGCGTATTAAATATGAATAAATAATAATTTAATTCAGGTAAGTAGATAATAAGAGTAACCCGAATTAAAGTGGAGGTTCGGGTAGAAAACCCTTACCTTAAGTCAGTTGGTGATCCTCTCTTGATCTTAATGACCTGAATATTACAATTTAGGTTCATAAATTAATGATTACATAACCTTATATATGTGTAATTTGTTTTTCATAACCTTATTAGGATCATTTATGGCCTTTTTATGGGTTAAGAGATCCAATTTCATTGTTTGGGAGTGTTTTTTCTTTGGATTTCATGATCGGGTTACATATATTCTTATAGGGATAAATAGGTTGAATGAGAATAGTTTTCCAGAAAATAAGTTTTATTTTATCAGTCAACAACCAAAATATTACATGGTTATAAAATTTATTTGGTTATTGGGAGTTAAGATTGATCATTATATAAAACATTATTGATAATTGTTTGGGTTAATTGGCCGTTTTTTATCACAACAAACTCATTTTGATTTATAAATTAATTTCATGTGTAAAAAAGGATTCCAGAACCTTAAATAACTTTTAATACATATATTATAGTCTGGTTCAATCATTAAAATTTTTTCGTGACCATAATTAATTATTATAATTGAAATTGATAACTCGTCATCCTTGAATGTGATAAAGTAACACGTCTTGAATGATGTTTTCATTTCTAATATAAAAAGAGGTGGAAAAGAGATGATTAATAATTTTTCCTCTGTCATAACAAAATTATAGTATATTTATGGTAATAGATTCATCACAACATTTTTAGGAAAATATTTGAGGAAAGAAAAAGAAAATAAAGGAACTTGAAATAAAAGAAATGAAAAGAGGAATTTACCTCTTGAAGTAATCTTACTTGAGAGCCTCTTTAGGTGAGAGTTTTTTGTCTTTTAATGAAAAAAATGGATGATATATGTGGGGAAGGATATTGGGATGAAATTTGAGAATAATTTAGTCAATTAAAAAGGCTTTATAGGAGTTAAGTGAAGAGGGAGTCATGGGGCGTTATAGTGGAGGAGAGGGGTGATTTGTGAATATTTTATTCATTATTTTATTATTTCCCTCAAGACAACCAACAGTGTTGATTAATGTGACCCATAATAGTAATAAGTGCATGTGATTTTGAACCTAGTGGGATTGCATCAGACATACATCACTTATGACCCAATAAATCGGGTATTTAGTATTTATCATAAATTATCGGATTTTACTATTCACCCAAAATTCAAATATTTTTGAAAAATCAAAAAACATTACCCCGACCATCATTCTATGTGTATAATTCAAAAATGAAATCCATTTTTTGAAAATAAGTTTCTAAATATTTCTTATATAATTTTTAAATAAAATCATAATTTATTTCAAAAAAACAACTTTAAAACTATAACTCGTTTTATAACACCTTGAGAAATTTATCATGGTCCCATGAAATTATCTTATAACCATAAGACAATAAATTATAAATTTATGATTAAATTTTATGAAAATACATTTCTATTTTAAATTATTAAATTATTCATAAGATTTTAATTAAAATATTTATAACATATGAAAATACCAATACTTATACTATGATCATTTTTTCACTTATATGATGTATAAATTTTATTTATAAATTCATTGGTGATGTCTCTATTTGTTATTCGATTTACTATTAATTATTATTCATAAGAGTAATATTATTATTCATAAGGGTATGTTACTATTCATAAGGGTATGTTACTATTCATAAGGATATGTTTCTATTCATTAAAAATTAAGTGTGTCTTATCAGACTCTAAATATCATACTCAACACAATAGTGTATGTCAATTTTTCAAAATTCAAATCACAAAGTTGGAAAAATTACGTTTACCGATTATGTTATAGAAAAGTGGTGTTTTGTAGAGACTCAGTGTTTCATGCATTCAATATTAAATTTTTTTTTAAAATCTTGGGGTGTTACATTATCCCCTATTTACAAAAATTTCATCATTAAAATTACTATAATGTTACCTCACAAAAAGATTTTGGTAGTTCTTCATCATAAGCTCCTCAGGATCCCTTGTTGCCTCTAATTTTATGATTTTTCCAAAGTATAATTACCAGGTGAGTCATCTAATTCCTCAACACCGATTATTTAGTATCTATAATCATACAGGCTCTTCACAGTAATATAGTTTAGATTTCAATTCAATTCCTTCAGAAGTGAGGATATGCATTGGGTCTGGCAGGTACTTTCTAAACAATGAGACATGGAACACATTGTGTACTTTAGACAGGCTAGGTGTCATAGCCAAACGATATGCAATAGCCCCAACTCTCTCCAAATTTTCAAAAGGGTATATGTATCTAGGGATCAGTTTCCTTTTAATCCCAAATATTATAACACCCTTCCATGGAGATATATTTAGGAAAACATGATCTCCCGTATGAAATTACAAATCCTTCCTTCGATTATCAGCATAGGTTTTTTTACTCTAAGATACATTTATATGGCCTTGAATAGTCTTTACATTCCCTGTTCTTTCCTCCACAAGCTCTGGTCCCACAAGCTTCCTTTCTCCAACTTCATCCCAACAAGTTTTTTTATGAAATCTCTTTCCATTGAATGCTTCATATGGTTCTATTTGAATACATGAATGGAAACTATTATTATAGGAAAACTCTATTAAAGGTAAATATTGTTCCCTTATACATTTAAAGTCAAGTAGACATGATATCAAAAAGTCCTCTATGGTTTGGATCCTCCTTTCTCATTTCCCGTTAGTTTGTTGGTGATAAT
Organism: Viscum album; assembly: GCA_963277665.1. NCBI lineage: Eukaryota > Viridiplantae > Streptophyta > Magnoliopsida > Santalales > Viscaceae > Viscum > Viscum album. Next base: position 1,160,517,860 of record OY728126.1, read on the forward strand.
TCAAACTCAATCGAAGATCAGTATCAAAATCATTATTAATAATTTTCTAGAATTTCAATTTAAATTGTGTATCATGATCAAAAACAATTAAGAGAGGTTCTCCATAAAGTCTCACAACTTCATTTATATAGATTCATACTAGGTTCTCCAATGGAAAATTCTCCTTTATAGAGAGGAATTGTTCACATTTCATAAGTCGATAAACAATTACCCATATTGCATCATTCCTTCCCAGATTTTTGGGTAATCCAGTGACAAAATCCATGGTGATGTCATCTTATTTCTATTTTGGAATAGGTAGAGGTTTCAAGAATCCTATAAGATGTTGTCGTTTGGCCTTCACTTGTTGACAGACTAAACATCTTAATACATAATAAGAAATTTACCAATTCTTATTATCCCACAATAACAGTTCTTTCATATCTCTATATATTTTAGTGCTACCAGGGTGTATAGAGTTATTTGAGCTATCAGTATCATACAATAACTCCCTTTTCAGCTCAGATACAGAGGTATCATATAGCCCCTTCAAAAATTTTATAATTTCATCTTAACATATGAAGCCATCCATCCTCCCATATTTTAAAGCATTATTTTTTTTAAATTCTCATCATCAGACTGTGAAGCTTTGATTCTTTCCAAAACTATGGTTAAGGAACCATTCAAAAAAGTATTAATGTTTCACATTCTTAGATAATTCCCATATCCATCCTCACTGGATCCATGTACAAAGGATCCTTGTCAATACTCATTTTGTTGAGAACTCCATTATCCTTCCTACTCAATACATCAAGTACCTTTTTTTCCTTTCTTGTGTGGTAGTGTATGGTAAAATCATAATCTTTTACTAGTTTGATCCATTTCCTTTTCCTAATGTTGAGTTAATCCTATGAGAATATATATTTCAAACTCTTATGATCCGTATATACCTCAAAAATTTCTCTAAGTAGATAATTTCTTCATATCTTCATAGCATAAATTATAGCTGCTAACTCAAGATCAGGAGTATTATTTAATTTTTCATGACTTTTTAGCTACCTTGATGCATAGGCAATAACTCTATCACTGTACAAAAGGTCACAACCAAGTACTTTCTTTGATGCGTCATTATAGATCGCAAACCCATCATTCCCTAGTGGTAGAGTCAGGATTGGAGCATTCACTAACCTCCTCTTCAATTCCTCAAAACATTTCTCACATTTGTTTTCCCATATGAACTTAACCCCTTTATGAATAATCTTGGTCATCAGGCAGGATAAATGGGTGATGTTCTGAATGAAACACTAATAATAACCTACTAAACCAATAAAACTATGTATCTAAGTTATGTTTATTGGAGTATCCTATTATTGAACTACCTTTATCATCATTGGATCAAAAAATATTCCATATTTAGAGACAATGTTGTCATTAAAGGAAACTGATTGAAGACAAAATTCACACTGACTAAGCATCCCACATAATCCCTTTCTTCTAAGAGTATTCAGAATTGTGTGAAATTGATTTTCATATTCATCATATATCTTGGAGTATAATATGAAATCATCAACAAATACAACAACAAAGTCATAAAAATATTCCTTGAAAACACTATTCAATAGATCCATGAAAACCGAGGGTGCATTAGTCAGTCCAAAAGGCATTACTGTAAACTCATAATTCCCATACATAGTTTGAAATGTTTTCTTTGGAATGTTTTCTTTCCTTACTAGAAACTGATGATATCTAGATCGAAGGTGAATCATTGAAAAATATTGGGCTCCATGAAGTTGATCAAAGAAATCATCAATGCGAGTTTGGGGATACTTGTTCTTTATTGTTATTACATTGATCTCCCTCTAGTCAATTCACAACCTCATAGATCTATCTTTATTCATGACAAAAATAACACGGGCTCTCCATGGGTAAATAATAGGGAGAATAAATCCTTTATCACTCAATTCATCTAGTTGTTTCTTCAATTCAACTACACATTGGACATTTTATATGGAGTCTTTGTTATAGGCTTTGAACCATGAATTTAATCAATAAACGACTCAACATTCTTCTCTAGAGGATGTCTAGGTAAATCCCCTAAAAACACATCAACATATTCTTGAACAATAGGTACAACCTATATTTGAACATCTCTTTCATTATCCATGGACATTGTGTTCCATTCCCCTCTAATAATTTAATTCAGTAGAGGTACTGGGGGTGGATCTAGATGAGAATTAGATGGTGATGTTTCTACCCTAAAGATAAGGGATTCTGAATCATCCTCAATAATTGTAACCTCCTTATTCTTTCCATAAATTTTCACATCATGGTTCTAAATCCAATCCATACCGAGGATTATATCAAATTCAATCATTGGTATGATAATAAAATCAGCAGATAAAGCATGTTTATATGCCATAACAGGGACTACCTCAGACAACTTTGTTGCAATGATACTTCCCTTAAGATTTTTGATTGACAACTCCCTTATTAAATAAAATTGGAAATATCTAATTTTCATATAAAACTGGTAAGATATGAAATAATACAATGATCTAGAATCAAATAAAGCATTGTCTAAGTTCAAGGAAATGATTAATGTGTCTTCCACCACATATTTATGAACTTCATCCTTTGCAGTTGTGACTGTATAATCTTGGCCTTGCTCCCTTGGCCTTCTTTGTGAAATGTTACCCTGATGCATATGACATTCATGTACATAATGTCGCATCTCCATACAATTACATCATTGATCACTGTTAGCTTCATTCTTCCCCTTAGAATCCCAAGATAGGTGGCCTTTTTCTCTGCACTTATAAAAGATATTCATTCCCTTTAGGAAAGTTACAGGGTGTTTCTTCCCACAATTACAACATGATGGAAGTTGAACTATTCCCTTCTTCCCCATTTCCTTATTTCCATTTCCAGAGTTTTTAGAAGACCTTTTCTTCTCTTTCTTTCCTTTAATGTCATAAGACATAGAAAATTCCTTTTCCATCTTGATTTCACTTAAGAATTTATCTTCATATGATGGGAAACATTGGGAGAATATATCCCTTCAGAGTAATGGTTTTAAACAATCAAATAATCGATAAATCTTGCTCTATGGATTACATATGTAGTCTGTGGCATGTCTTTATAACCCTGTGAAGTTATATTCATACTTTCAAACATTTCCATCCTCTTTTTTCCTCATATTTGTAAACTGCCAATCATATCTACTTTTTGTTCACAACGGAAGTATTTTTATAAGAATATTTCCTTAAAATCCCTCCATTCCATTTCATCTATTTCTTCCCCCTCTTGGTGTTTTGGATTTAAGACCACCACTTTTCTGTATCTCTTGATAGTCGATAAACTACTATAAAAACATTCTCTCTTTCTTTACATCCCAAAGCAAGAAATATCTTCTCAAAAGAACTTATCCACTACTCTGCTATGAATGGGTTTGTTGTCCCATTAAATGATGGATAATGTTGTCACATAAAGCAATATAACATAGCTCCCCCACATTTTGGATCTGGATGCTTTCTATGGGTAAGGTTATTATTCATAACTAGAGTTAGCTATCCTAGTATATTCATAAGTTGCTCAGCCCCAGTAAAAGCACCAGATCCAACATCATTATCTTTCATTAGTGGGAAATCACTACATGGTACATTCATGTTCATGTGGTTTCCATTCCTTCCAATAGGTTCCATTTCAAAATAATGGAATACACTAGATTAGGTTATGAATCATAATGTATAATATCAACGTAGAAAAATACTTAACTTAAATTTATATTATGTACATAGATAATATCATAATCATAAACATGGTTTCTTTTAGGAAAAATTTACATTAAAATCGTTCATAGTAGCTTGTAAAGAAAATGTGAATTATCCTAAGAATATCCCCCAAGAGTGTCAAACTAGGTTCTTAGTAAGGGTTGTTCTTGGGTACCGGGATACCCCGAGTCAAGCCCAAAACTCCTTGTCAGAGCTTTCACTTCGATTTACATTTGAGCCAGAACCATGTCAAGTTTTAGTATCTAGATAGGGATTTATTTTCTAGAAAGATCCATATAATATATTCCTTACCAAAAATTCCAGGATGTTATTGTATTTTTATCCTCAAATACTATCTTAGGTTTTTGTTCCCTAGTCTCTATTTTTTCAATCTTGTTTACATGTTTTATACTAAACATCCTCTGATACCAACTGTAAGGACCCGACCCTAGTTTCCTGAAGCTGGAGCCTTATTTTAGTATGTTGGAATATACGTACTGAATATGTATCCTGAAGGACCGATTAGTTTAGAATCTTTTGAAACAATATACAAACATAAGTTCAACATTACAACTTGAAAAAAAAATACAACATAGAATATCCTTTGACAATATCTATAACTCCTAGGTTATTTATGATTGTCATTCAAAATATACCTCCACATATCTTGGGAAAATGAAACATAAGAAATGGGTGAGATAAAATGCTCTATAAGGGTAATCAATACAGAAATAGATATCATAAACATATACATTAGGCATGGTGAATAACTTTAAGACACATGCATTTAAAAAATGGACGTTAACATAATATGGAAGGAATAAGAGATGAATAAATAAATCCATAATAAAAAATTATCATGGGTATTAAACTAGTAGAAAACCCTCATCAACCATCAATACAATTTTCATAGTGAGGGAATTCATAATATGGGACATCATAACCATACCATCAAATCATTTTTCCAAGACTGTAAATATCCATTTTTCAAGGCCTCGTGCCAAGACCATAGTTTTCCTCATGAGACCTACCGATGCACCAAGGGGATATACTAGGCTCCGAATGACACTTAATAAGTCCAATTAACTCTTTATATGAATGGTGATAATCATAAACAACATATACATTCATATTTAAATAAATATTGGAAATGTAACCAACTTTCTCGGAACATTAAGCATAAGCACTAACCATTCAGAGTAAGTTGGTGAATGGTTTTAAGATAGCACATCCAAAGTAAATATAATCATAAACCATTAAATTAAATTTGGTAGATGATATTATAAAATATTAATCCTAATAATACCTAATAATCAAAAATAGTGTGGAAAAAGATGAAGATACTGTTATAAAATCATCGAGTAATTCTTGAGATAAAAACTCTTTTACTTTCAAAAAGAAGAGTTATTTTGGGAAAATATATGTATAAAACTAGAAGTGATGTAAGATTTTATTTTCATAATAAAATGATATTTTTAATAAAGATAATGGTTTCTAAAAAATATTATATAGTTCATTTTAAAATAGAAAAGAATTTGATAAATTCCCTTGAATCTGGCTTGTATTATGGGAAGCATTTTTAAAATATCCCTTTAAAACATATAACTCCCCATAAATGAAAGTTGAATTCTAGTATGTACACATATATATAACGTTAAAACATAATATATTAGGAGTAAATAATAATAAATAATAATTTAATTGAGGTAATTATAGAATAAGAGTAACCCGAATGAAAGTTGAGGTTCAGGTAGAAAACCCTTACCTTAAGTCCATTGGTATTCCTCACTTCAGATAAATGAGAAGAATAATAAAATTTATGTTCATAAATTAATTATTTATCAACCTCTTCTACATGTAATTTATTTATCATAACATTATTAGGTTAATTTATGTCTTTTTGATGGGTTAAGAGATCCAATTTCATTGTTTGAGAGTGTTTTCTTCCTTGGTTTTCATGGTCGATTTACTGATATTCTTGTACAGATAAACATGTAGAATGAGAATGGTTTTATAGAATAGAATTTGTATGTTATTATTGAACAACCATAATATTACATGTTTATAAAATTCATTTAGTTATTGTGAGTGAATATGAATCATTATATAAAACATTACTGATAATTGTTTGGGCTAATTGGTGGTTTTTTATCACAACAAAATCATTTTGGTTTATAAATTAATAACATGTATAAAAAAGGATTAAAAAACTTTAAATAACTTTTAATACTTATATTATATGTTGTTTCAACCATAAAAATTATTTCATGACCATAATTGAAGATGATGATAGAAATTGAAAACTCATCGTCCTTGAATGTGATAAATTAACACATCCTAAATAGTGTTTTCATTTCTAGTATTAAAGAAGGGGAAAGTAGAGATGATGAGGAATTATTAATTTATCATAAAAACATTATAGTACATGTAAGTTACTGGATTAATCACAACATTTGGATGAAAGTATGTGAGTAAATAAAAATAAAACAAAGGATCTTGAAATAAAAGAAATCAAAAGATGAATTTACCTCTTGAAGTAATCTTCCTTGAGAGCCTCTTTAGGGGAGTGATTTTGGACTTTTAATGAGACCAAGGGCTTCTGGACGTGGGGAGGATCTTTGTAGGATATTTTTGATGAATTTATACAACTAAAAAGGATTGAGAGTATTGATGAGAAGAGGGAATGATGGGGGTTTAATAGTGGAGGAGATTGGTGATTTGTGAATATTTTATTCATTATTTTATTATTTCCCTCAAGACAACCAAAGTGTTGATTAATGTGACCCATAACAGTAATAAGTTCTTTTCATTTCAATCCTAGTGGTCTCACATCAGCCATATATCACTTAGGACCTAATAAATCAAGTATTTATCATTTATCGTAAATTACCATATTTTACTATTCATCCAAAATTCAGGTATTTTAGAAAAATCCTAAAACATTACCACTAACATATATCAACGTGTAGAATTCAAAAATGAAATCCATTTTTGAAAGTAATTTTCTAAATATTTTTAATTTATTTTTAAAATAAAATCATAATTTATTCCCATAAAAACAACTTTAAAACTATAACTCATTTTCTAACAACTTGAGAAATTTATCAAGGTCCCATAATATTGTATTATAACCACAAGACAATAAAGTAACAATTTATGATTAAATTTTATGAAAATAAATTTCGATTTTAAATTATTAAATTAATCATAAAATTTTATTTAAAATATTTCTAACAAACAAAAATACCAATACATATACTATGATCATTTTTTCACTTATAAGATGTCTAAATTGTATTTATACATTTTTGGGTGAAGTTTCTATTTTCTATGGTTAATTTAAAATTCACTAATATTCATAAGAGTAAAATTAATATCCATATGGTGTGTTACTATTCATAAGGGTATGTTATTGTTCATCAAAAATTATGTTTTACTTATCAGTCTCTAAATATATTACTGCACGTAACTATGTATGTCAGGTTTTCAAAATTAAAATATCATAGTTGAAAAAATTATGTTTACTTTCTAGGTTATAACAAAGTTGTGTTTTTTAGAGATTGAGTGTTTCATGCATTCAATATTATATTTATTTGAAAAATCTAAGGGTGTTACAGGGAGATTATGAATTGGGTCATTTGTTACTTGACGGGGTCATAAAATATAACCCTATGCATTGGAGAAGGCAAAACAATTTATGTTTGTATTAACAGAGACACTTCTAGGGATTTTGTAACCTGGAAGAGTATCGTATGGTTTATGATCATTTATAAAGGAACCATTACCTGGATATATATGCTATAAATGGTGGGTATTTTATCCATAATGGAAGTCGAGTATGTAGTAGTAATGAAATAAGGAAAGGAAAATATATAGATTCTATGGTTACTATAGGAGAAAGGATGATTTCATGAAGTTAGAGTGTTATTCTATGATAGTCAGAGTGCACTTCACATGGCTCAAAATTTTATTTGTCATGCAAGGAAGAAACACATTGACCAAAAATATCATTTCATCTGAATTTTTTAGAGGACAAGGTGTTAGAGTTATGGATGATATTTGGGAATTAAAATATAGTGGACATGTTCACAAAAACCTTTTTATAAGAAATTATGAGAAAAATTATGCATCATTGGTATATGGGTGAATGAAATGATAAAGGGAACACTACCACTATAGGGAAAATACATGTAGTAGTGTTTGTATTTACAAATATGTAGTGGTTTTTACAACCACTAATCAATATGTATTTGTTTCATTAGTAGCGATGTTTTTAATATTTTCTTATTAATCATAAAAAAAATTGTGATGGTTGCTAGAAATTATTTTTGATCCATGACTATTAGTTATTCTAAAACCACTACTAAAATGAATGTGGTTGTTTTCTTCAAATAATTTTGTGAAATATAGAGGAAGTAATAAACACATATAATAAAGTCATAGAAGTTTAATCATTTTTATCTAAACTAGAAGTGGTTAGTGGCATGTATCGGTGGTATTTCAGAGATGAAAACTGGTTAAAAAAACTGATAATTATATAGTGGAAAATAATTTAATTGTTGGAAGTTTAAAACACCAATATTTGAAAGAAACATTCTACATCATCCTACTATATTTTTTACCACCTGAAATTTAAAATACAAATATATAGATAGGGTATAAAATTTAGTAATCTCAATTCTCAAACAAAAAACATAAAAAATAAATATTTACATACATTAAATCATAATTTTATTATCATACAGAATATTTTTTTATTTTATATTCTTAAAAAATATCATATATATGTATTCATTAAAAACCCAATACCTGAAAAGGTTAATCCAACAGTAATGTCCCGACCTGAGGTCTACTTAACTCGTTCCCCGAGCTGGTGGGTCACATGGCCTCAGGGGCGCCTTCGCGTATACTGGAGCCTACCGAAAAGAAGTGACGGTTTAAAGGTTTTACCATGGGGGTAATATACCCTCATATCATAGCGGAACAATTTATAAAAAAGATAAAATTGAATAGTGAAATTATATATATACAAGCTGTTATAATCGATAAACTATGGAAGCATAAATAAATAGATAGAAAAAATAATAAGTGGAAGATAAAAACTAAAAAACTGTATATTAATATAAAAAGCCTCTAAGGTGGTGTCAAATACACGAATTCTTGGAATTTGGATATATGAAAAGGGGGAATGTGGAAGGCAGATACAAAAACTATAAAAAGAAAAAAAATTCCCATGAGCATCTCGAGTCTAAGATTGGTCCTCTGCTCCAATAAACCATCTAATAGAAAAATGGATCAATATTCTATAGAAGGGTGATTTCCAATATCCATACTTGTAGTAATATAATAATCTCGGGTTCTAAAGGTAGTCTGAGTATGTTGTGAGATATAAATATTCATAGGACACCACCAAAAGTTTCTACTTGTAATCCAACTTATGCGGGAAACTAAACAGTGTAAACATTAGTAGAATACTAATGAAATGATGAATAAATAAATAACCTACTCACATGGGTTCTTGATGGACACCTGATGAATCTTCCTACTTTAGTTCATGGATGGTATTTAAGTATGATTAGTCACTATATATATATATTATTGTTATATATTTCATTCACTGATATGAACCATGTACGTATGGACATAAGTGGTTGTATACCTGGAATACTAGTATATGGATACACGAGGGCATAACTAAGATATCCATAACCAGGCTAATGAGCCTATAAGATCATAAAAGAGGGTATATGACCAAAATTTGATAAAGAGTTATATACTTCATTCTCATCAATCGAGGTGGTGAGTGTTCCATCATGTTAACACTCTATATAAGGGACATGGAATGTCAATCCCAGTGTCCAACTTGTTTCTATGGTGTGAGACATCTTGTTTAACACTTGATGTAAGGGAGGGTTATACTAACATGATCAAAAGGTCCCTTACTATTCCCCCATAGCCTTTATAGCGGTGTAATAATATTCATACCTATAGCATGAGGCAATACCTCTCAAGCATTATGTTCACCAAGACCGCAATATAAATGATGCATTATTACATTTACAACATGGGAATGAGAAATTACCTCCCAAGTACTTCATTTATCAAGAACAATATACAAATATATACAATTCATAATTTTCATTTAAAGTGTAATAAACAATTGAATGGTCTTACAACCCTTCTTGAACCATTTCATGTAGTACATTCATTTCATTATTCAATTCATTAAATTAAAATAAATCCACCCTGTAAAAATCATCCCATATAATTCCAACCCATCCAATTAAATCAAGCCTGGAAGTTTAATTTATAAGTCCCAAATGGTATTTTAGAAAGTTACATGGTCACTGTGGGAATTTCCTACATTTGCAATTCAAATTATAGGTTGGAAAAGATTATGGGAGGAACCCTTGGTTCAATTAAGCTTCTACATTACCAGGGATGTTTAATTTAAAATATAATTCAAATTCTATGGAGGAAATATATGAATATGAAAATTTTACCATATGAAAACCATGATAAATACCACTATAAAAACGTATAGTTTCCCACACGCCCAGGCACCTTAGGTCACAAAGTTTCAGACAAGCCATACGACCTATAAGATTTACTTCTGTAGTTTCCTAGTTTACTCTAATCTTGTGGCCTAGTATTTTCTCCCCATTTTTGGGATCTAGGCTCTAGACAAGACCAGGACACCCTCAAAGCCTCCTTGAATTAATTATGTATCATTATTAGGGTCATTTTAAGGAATTTAAACCCAAAAAAATGATTTGTATCTTTTTGAGAAGATATGTTATTACAACCTCCCATCAATAAAGAAAATTGTCCCTGGGTTGGACTTCCGAGGGTAAAGAGGTATCATCGGCAAAGTGTTCTAGTGACTGAGTTCATATATCAGCTTTCTGTTCCTCGATCTCATCTTATACTTGTCCATGCTATCATAACACTCGTACTAGAGGAACTAACCAGGATCATAGTGTCTTCTTGCTCCAATCAAGAATATTCTTGAGATACTCCTTGTAGGAAGAACCAACATTCAATTCAACTTCATCCAGATGATAGTCATGGGATGTTCCTGAATGATATCATTGAAGATAAGACACATTTAAAGCATCATGAAATTACGGGTATCTTATGGTAAGTTTCAACAGGTAATCCACTGGTCTGATCCATTTCACAACCTCTAAGGGTCCAGAAAACCTTAGTGATATATTACCAAACTTCTAAATAGATCAATGCACTAACATGCGTGAGTCTCTTTAGAAAATTCAATCTACAACCTCAAACTTGAGAGTTCACCCGCATTTGTTGGCATACGACTTCCATCTATACTAATCTATCATCATATGTTTTTTTTGATCAATTGGATATTTTCTATGGATTCCTAATTGGGACATGATCCAAGAATAGCTACCTCGCCTGCCTGTAGCCATCATAGAGGTGAGAGTAAAGGCCTAAAATATTAAGATTCATAAGGATCCATCACGATGGGGTCTAGAAATTGGTTATTATAAGAAAACATAATGATGAGAATGTGTTTCTCCCAAGAACCCCCAAATTCAAGGACACAAGAACAAATAATTTCCTATAGAATCTAAAACGTATTATCTTTCTGTAAATCAGTCTATGGGTGAAAGTTCATGCTTAGAATCACCTAAGTACCCAAGTCCTTCTACAACCCCTAAATAACTATGCTGTAAAACGAGAATCTCTATCAGAAATGACAGATTATAGACCTCCATGAAGATATATAACCTCCCAAACGTGAATCCTTCTATGATCATCTACCATGAAGGTATCACACATAGGTAATAAGTGTGTGACCTTTTTCAAATGATTAATGGAAACCCACACTTTATCATTTCTATGAGGTGATCTGGGTAGAGTATTCACGAAATGCATTGAAACATCACCTCATTTCCACTCATAAATAGAAAACCTCTATTAAATCCCATCCAGTTTCTATTATTCTACCTTCACATGATTACAGGTGGAACACTGAGTTATGAAGATGAAAATATCATATTTCATACCAAGACACCAATACTATCACCATAGATCTTGAAACATTTTTGTGACATTGGAGTGAACCGCCCATGCTGAGGCATTGAATTCCCACATCATATCCTCTATTTTCTGTTGGTACCTATACACATTCATAGAATAGTATACTGTCACCCTCATTCATGGTCCAACCTGAATATGTATCATCATCGGTGATTCTTTACTTTAGGAAAAGGCCTTCAGTATCAAATATCTGCCTCAAACTCACCCATTCCAGAAGAGTATAGGTCACTTCTGTGGTTGAGAGGATAGTATAACCATGGTACTACTAAACCTGAATTTGAATCTCTGTGAATAAGTAAATGAGATATCATTCTCCATTGGATTCCTAAACTACCTATGTCTAGTTATTTCGGCTCATAGCATTGGCTACATCATTTTTTTACCTGACATGTAAGAAAGATCAAATTATAATGATTGTAGGTAGTCGACCCACCTACACTTCATGGGATTGAGATCCCACTGTGTGAATATGTACTAGATTCTTTTGTGATTATTGAACACCAAAAAAAATCTCTAGATAGATAGTGTCTCCAACAGTGTAGATCATGAACTAAAACTACTATCTCAAGGTCATATGTTAGGTAGTTATTCTCATGGGGCCTCAACTGATGATACCGATATGCAATGAGTCAATCATCCTACATTGGGAAATCTATAAGACTGATACCTTGTGGTATATATTATAGATCCTTCCTAGATCTAGAATAATTAGTATTAGTACTAAAGTAAGACATCCCTTCAATTCCTCAAAAGCTACTCCACAGAATTCTGACAATACAAATTTCACACCTTTATTTTTCAAGCTCTTAAATAGTGATGTAAGGTATGAGAAATCCTAGATGAAGTATTTATAACATCAATAATTTCCTAATAAACTCCAAATTTCAAATACATTCATTTTATTCCCCTAAGAAACTACAGCTCTCTCTTTCTCTAGGTCTACTGAAACTCCTAACTCCAAGATGATATGACCCATGTAGTGAACTTTGCCGATCCAAAAGTTGCATTTAATAATATTACCATCGAGAAAATACACACTAATTGAATTCAAAATGATCTCAATATGGGTTTCATGGTCATTTTGAGAGTGTGAATACACTAATATATCATCAACAAATACAGCCACAAATGAATCCAAATACTGGTTGAAACCCAAATTCATAAGGGCCACAAATATTGTAGGTTTGTTTTTGAGTCCAAATTACATGACCATGTAATCTTATAGAAAATACATTATATTGAAGGTTTCATGGTTTGTGTCCGAATTCCTAACATGCACCTTATGATATCCCGACCTCAAATATATCTTTGAAAACACCTTCTCTCCCCATATTTTATCAAATAGGTTATCTATTTCAGAAAGTGGAAACTGATTATTTATTGTGAGATGATTCAAATGATATAAATACAAGAAAATCCTGAATCTATCATCCACCTTCATGGAGAAAAGTTCCAGTGAACCTCAAGGAGATGTTTTGGGGTGTATAAATCCTTTAACTTCCAAATCCTTCCACTACTTCTTGTGCTCCAAAATCTCCTTAAGTTCCATACTATAATGATGAATGGTCACTGGTGATTCTATTAGTTCTATCTCAATATAAAACTATATCTACCACATCAAATATAGACCAAATAAGTCTTCATGAAAAATTCCCTAGAAATACTCCACTATAGGAGGAAAGACAGTGGGTCATAACCCCTATTCATCAAAGAAAATACTGGTGATTTTCACAATCACATTACCCAGTATATCCTACTCAATTCCATCTTGAGTCACACTAACATCCAATTATTCTTTATTCATGTCATTACCACCCTCTAGTGATATAAATTTTACCCTATAATGATAGTAGTAAATATGGGATTTCTAGGAAACTAACCAGTCCACTCCAATGATTATTTCAAAAACCTATCATGTTGAGGATGAAAAGACTCTATATGAAAAGATATTAACCTATCTCAATGATATATTCCTTACAATTGTGAATGTACTCTAATTGGATACCTAATGAGGATTATAGTGTCCTAACACCCCTGAAGTTCTTAATCTCAATCCCTAGAATCTTTGTGATAGAATTAGACAAAAATGAGTGAGATGTGACTGTGTTAAATAAAGTAGATAATTAATTGGATACTACTAGAATAGCACCTCATATACTTGAAGTTAAGGTGATATGATCCTCTAGAATATGTTGGAATACATCTAATTGACCTACACCTCAGACTAGAGTCACTTCATTATAGTCCTAAGCAAGCCCTCTCTACTGGAATTGGGAATCATGAGTCTGGATACGTCTTCTTAACTTCCACTTCGGCCTGAATGGTAGTGGTATTCTAGCAGTCTATCTGTCATGATCCTACTAGATCCTCTCCTAACTGTGGACTAGGAGTAGATCCCTTCTCACTGGGAACTAAAGGGTAGGTTATGTAGAATCAATAAATATGGCCCATTCTGTCGTAGCCTCTGTATTCGATAGGATCATGCAAGCACTAAGGTATCATGTGTCTGCCCTTCCTATAATGATGACATTTATAATGCTTTCAATGTGAGAAGTTTGGATTATATTACCTCTATGATTAGCCTAAATATAATTCTTGTGTACACTAGAAGAATGACTGATAGCTTTAGGTGTCGAACCACCCAGACTCACACCATTATCTTCCCCCATATTTCTCACTATAATAAGGATTTGGTAGATGATTTTAGAAATGGTAGTCAACCTTAAGACATTGACCTGTGATTCTATAGTGTACACCAACCCAACCTAGAATCGTCTAGCTATAATAAAGTCATCCCTCTCCAGAGTAGGTGTGAACAACTGTAGCTCTATAAAATGATTAGAATACTTTAGGAAATATATTCTCCCCTACTACTGGTTCATTAATTCTCTATATTTTTCATCCCTCAGATTCTATAGAATGAAATAGATATATAATATTATATGGAAATCTTCTCATACCATATCCCTATAGATCTTCCTGGGTGATTATGTCCCACCACTACTTGGATGATCCACATAGCATATAGACATAAAGTTTTACCCTCCACTCCAGTGGTGTCTCCATATTCTCAAATATAGAATGTATTGATTTGAGAAAATACTCTTCATCATGAGTCCCACCATGCCTATAAAAGGTGGGAGGATTCTTCTGAAAAAATTCTTGAGTCAACTGTTCTATACTCAGGGAAGTTAAAATGATACCTTCCATGTTCTATAGTACATGAAGAAAACCATATCAGATTTAGGAATTAGTGATGATAACCTGTAAAGGAAGAGGTTCCATAGGAGGAACTATAGGAGGAATCACTGGAAGCCCAATTCCCTCCACCTCAGTATTATGGTCATCATTTTCTTTCAGGGTGTACAATTTAAGGAAGTCTTGGTGTCATGATACTACATTTCAAAACTCATGGAATAGAATATATTTAATTAATTTAAACAATTTCAGATAGAAAACTAGGACAGGTATAAAAAATTCCTATAGAAATGATCATGCCTCTCTTATTACTCCAAAATCCGAATCTTGGTGCTAGAAAAGACCATAAGAATCCAAAAGAATGCAATAGATATCTTACTACCCACTAAAAATGTTGGGTTCATGTATGAGTGTCAATTTCACCAGTATAGCATAACTGATTTCACATTAGAAGTATTATTCATTTTATATTTTTTCTTGTTAAAATAATTTAATCACTTTAAATGGTTGAATTTGATGGAATACCATTTATAATCCATAAGGTCACATGCTACTTATGAAAAAAAATATGGAACACACTTAACCCACACCATAACACATTCCATCCCATTCAACCAATGGTTCGTGGATCAATATTAATTAATTGACAGCATAAGGTGTATGATTTAACCTATTCTGGAAATCACTGCTAGGTTAAGACAATCACTTTAAGTATCAATTATTCTTACTAATCCCAGCAATAAGTATCATCACTATTCAATACATATTCAAGGAACTATCGATATACAATAGGAATATGCACACTAAAAATAGAAGTGTCTTGAAAAATGCATGGATTATTAATCATAGTGTTGTTAATAATGATGCATGGTGTAATGAAAATACCTCATTTCATCACTCCATAATAAATAAATAATCATTTCAATAATTCCAATATAAATAACATCATAAGACAAGTGTGTCAAACTTCAGTGAAGTCATATCAACCTTAAATGGCATAATCAAGAATAACCATTTCCCATCCCATGTAATTTGGGTTTCCCCTATACATGGGTTATCTATGTCCAAGAATAGGGTCAATTCCAAACCCCATTAACTCTTAGTATCATTTATAATACCCAAATAGTAAGAAAAATAAAATTATTGGCTCTGATTCCACTTTTTAAGGTTCTGAAAAAAGGTTCACTTAACCCATTCCCTGAGTCGGTGGGTCACATGGCCACAAACGCTCCTCCCCATATGTCTAAGGCTTCTAACTAGTAGCAAGCCTATAAAGGTGTTATAGTTCAGAGAATATACAAAAATATCATAGTGTAATAGTGGATATAACAAATAACATTCAGTAGTGGAAGATTTTATATACAAACAGATATAGTTGATAAACTGCAGAATAAAAAAAAAGACGTAACAAATAACAAGCGGAATATAATAATTTGAACAACTATATAATAACATCAATAGACACTAAGTAAGTGTCATATACATGGATTAATAGCATGATTGTTTATAAAAAAGGGTGAACTGGGAAGTAAGATACAAAAACTAAACAAAGAACAAAAATATTCTCCCTGACAATCTCAAGTCTAGGCCTAATTCTCTCCTCTAATTCTCAATCTAATAGCATAATAGATCATAAAACCTATATAAGTGAGATTTCCCTTATCCATACCTATAATAACACTACCATCTCACGTACCAAAGTCATCCTGATTATGGTTTGAGATATAAATCTTAATAGGCCACCACCAATAGTGTCTACTTGTAATACAAGTAGTGCTTGTAAGTAAACAGTGTGTAGGCATAAGCAGAATACTAAAGTAATGATGAATAAATAAATAACCTAGCCTCTCAGGTTCCTGAAGGACACCTGACGACTCAACATGCTTCTGCTCATGGCAGGTATGGATGTCTGAATAGTCACTATATATATAGTAATAATATATATAGTATAATTATATATTTACTACACCTATATAAACCAAGTATTTATGGACATAAGTGCCCATATACCAGGAATACTAGCTGTCAGATGGATCAGGGCATAACTCAAACATCCATAACAAGTCTAAAAAAACTATAAGCTCAAGAAAAATGGTACATGCCCAATTTTCCATAAATATTTTTTAACACCATGGTCGTCACTCTGGATAGTGAGTTTTCTATCCTGTCAACACTTTATAAAAGGGATATAGTGATTCAATCCTAATTCCAAACTATTTTCAACTATGTGAGAAGTCATTCTCAACACTCGATGTAGGGGAGAGTGATATTGTCATGCTCAAATGGTACCTTACCATCGTCCCATGACCTTTATAGAGGCTTAGTCATATTTATACATATTTCATGAGGAAATAACTCATATGTATTTTGTTCACCAATCCCAAAATATAAATAATTAATAATTACATTTACAACATGGGAATGAGGTATTACCTCCCATTAAACCTATTTATCAATCTCAATATACCAGTTTATACCATTCATAATTTTTATTTTAAATAGAATTAACAATGGGATGTCCTTACCACCCTTATTAGTCCATTTCATTTAGAAAATTTATTTAATTATTCAATTTATTCACCTAAAATCAATCCACTATGCAAAAAACCATCACATATAATTCCAACACATCCAATTCACTCAAGAATGGAAAATTAATTTATAAATCCCAACTGTTCTTTTAGAAGGTGACATGGTCACTGAGGGAATTGAATACATGGTAAATTCCAATTATAGGTTGTATAAGCATATGGGAGTGACCCTTAGTTCAATTATTCATTAACATTACAAGGGAAATTCAATTGAAAATATAACTCGAATTCTTAGGAGGAAATTAGGGAATTTCAAATTCCACCATAAGGGTCAATTAAACTAGGCACCACAAGGGGATTCCATAAATGAGATCAAAAATGTCCATTTCACTTAACAAGGATTAAAAAGAATGTATCAAGGTGTAAGGATCAATTTAATATGATGAAATCAATTTAAATGGGACTATCTGGAAAATCTTGTGTGGGGAACAACAAAATAGCTATAGAGCATCAAAAATCAAATGGAAAATGATGAGACCAGCAACCACAAGGCCGTAGACGACTCCTCCCTTGATACCAGCCTTAGATTCGGAGTAGGCTGGAAGAAATCTACGAAATTATCCAATACCCTAAATATAAGTAAAATGATATTACACCTAAATAGCATGATGGATTTGGAAATAAACCTAGATTGATAGTTAGAGACTATAAGATCTTATCGAGGTAGATATGATGCTTGTGACAAATCATAGTTTGGAGTCCAGATGTGGAAGTTAGCTCAATGCCTATATATTTATTATGGGTAAGATAAGAGAATGAGATACTTCATTTCTACTGCTGAAGAAAATAAGAATAAAGAAGGAAAATGTAAATAGGTTTTGGGAGGGAAGATATACTTTTCAACTCAAAATATAAGGGTGCATGGTTTAGGTGTACAGTTTACCAAACTGTGTGCAAACTGTGCGCAAACTACTACTTAAAGAATTGTATCACACAGTTAAGGTGCACAATTTCCCAAAACTTTCACAAACCATGATAAATACCACTATAAAATACCTATAGTTTCTTGCATTTACATGCACCTTGGGTCACATGGTTTTATAGAAACTATGCAAGATGTGCGTCATAGTTTCCTATAATCATGTGGCCTAGTCTTTACTAAAAATTTCGGGAATTTGGGATCTGAATGAGCCCCAAATGCACCCAAACACTCCTTGAATTTATTATGTATCATTATTAGGTCCTTTTAAAGGAATTTAAACTAGAATAAAACAATTTTTACCTTCATGAGAAGATGGTTCATTACCCCAACATCCACCATTCTCCCCAAAATTCAGTTTGGATTCCCTTAAAAGATCTGCTCTCTTGATTTTTTTTATAGGATAATAGCCTCTAATACATATTATATTTGAATTAAAATAAATTTATAGTTTAAATTAGTTTTAATTATATGTTTAATATAAAATATATTTAATATAATTACCATAATAATATAAACATATTTAAATAAAAGTAATAAATGTAGTATCACTGTAGCTTAGCGTACTAAGGATGCAATATTCATATAAATTCTCCAAATCATGCACTGAAATAGGGTACCCAAAAATTAAAAGTACATTTTATAGGAATATCACATAAAAAACTATAAATATTTATTTTTAGTTACATTCGGATGCTTATCAAAAATCTCATTATTCTAATATATGGAAAAATACCTTCAATCTTGATATGTGATATAAAGGGATGGAATCTAACTTGTTAACTATACCAGGATATACCAATATAAGTCCCCTACATCATCTAAAGGAACCCCAAACATGTTAAATTTCATAAATATTTTAAAAATTATGACCCTCCAAACATCTGATGTTTTCATGTTGATTTTTTTATTACTATCTGAATTAATTCTATGAATATATTCAATAATTAGTATATAGATATATTAAATTATTTTTTCATATTAACAATTATATGCCATGAATGGTTACCTTCTAATTCCCTCGTGACGGTAACAGTGGAACCATATGTTCAATATATTACTACTTCTAAACTACTCCATCTGATACCTCTAACATCATTAGAATAGAAGGTGATTCACTATAAGTTAGGAGAGTACATGATTATTATTTTTGTGTATGATATGGAATAAAATAACAAAAAGGGGAGAATATCATAAGTAGGAAGCATGCCTAGTACTAGTTAGAGCATACTAGATGGGCCATCTAACATCATAGAAGATGTAGAATTTTTACTCATATCTTTAAATCATTATGTTTTTAGAAATCCTAAATTTAACAATAATATAAAACAAGTTATACCAAGATATAGAACACAAAACCCGGAAAAAATTATTTACAAATTAATTAAATTCATATATTCTAAATAAATTTAAATTTAAAATTAAATTAGGATTTGGAATATAATTAAATAGGTCGTCATTGACTATATTATTTTCATCCTCCAATATTAGAAGGATTTCATCACCTATACCCTCCCTTATAAGACCAAAAAAGTCAATATCATCATAGATAGGTAAATAAATCTCTTGTTTTTTATGCGTTCATATGTCATAAATAATTTATTCAACTTCATCACCCATATCGTAAAATTAACTTAGTTTAATATGGACTAAAAAACTCCACCCTTAATTGACTTCATCATCTATTGAAGATACCATTTTATTATGTGAATAAAAAATATATGGATAGTGTTATTTATACTCACCAGTATAAATCACGTGAGATAAATTAACATAAATATATTAGTATCCTGTAACTCTTATAATTATTTTATAAGGGAATGAATGTATACATTCATATCATTTCCAGTCATTTTATTAATATAATGGTTATAGTGTGAATAAAATAATTGTGTCCGATATACATCCATAAATTTAGATTGTAAGGTATCAAAATAATTGATCATATGCGACTAGTTTTACTTAGATTCCCAAATGGATTGAATCCATCATTAGAAAATCCCAAATTCACATTCTTAATATTTGAAGAGAAATTCGGATACAATTTTTTTTGGAGGTCTTATAAACCCACCTTTGTAGTTTTCCATAGAATGCCACTTCATTTTCTCTTTATTTTTAGACGACATGAATAATCTTTGAAATATTTATTTTAATGGAATTTAATGTAAAACCTTCATAATAATTTTTTTCTTCTTCTTCTTAATGGTATTTTCTTTCATGCATTCATCATTATTCACTATTTTTGATCTAAATATAGGAAATATTTTACACTCTTATTTATTTGAATCTTCTCATTGATACAGTTTGTAGTTATTAGGACATGAATGTATCATTTTATAATTAAGACTAAATTTTTAAACAAATATAATCATATCAAAAAATTATTGAGGGATATTATCCTGAAAAAATTCATAATGTATAAATTCCAATATTATAGACATTGCTTTATCTATATTTCCACACACCCACACACGATATAGTACAACTTCAACAGAAAGTAAAATTTATATATTTGTTAAATATTTTATACAAATCATGATATTAGTTTTCCACTAATTTATAAAAAACATTTGATTTATCATTTATATTTTATATTATGTTATTCTATAGAAAATCAGAAATATACTCCACTAGTATATCATAAACATTATAATTTCATAAAATGTGGGAAACATATTTAATCAGGTTCTGAATTTTATTATACACTATCAGAGAAGTAGGTTGTTCATTATAATGATGGTCATATGTCAAAAAAAATTCAATGATCAATTACACATGTAAAATCTATTTCACATATCTAGCAAGAAATTATTTCAATATCAAGTGATCATGAAATCCATGCCTTTTCAACCATCAAATGAAATTAAAACTATGAGGGGGAAATTGTATTCTTCTATTTAGGGATCTATTTTATATTTTAGAATCAAAAAAATTATCTCACCACTTTAATATATTAAGGCTTATTTCTGGATAAATTAATCTAAATTTTATCTATTTTTATGCTACTGATAAATATGTATACAAAAAATATAAAATTTATTAATTAAATAAAATCATTTTAAAAATAAAACTTGAGAATTATGGAATATTAAAAAATTAATATCCAATTAAAGTTTAGAATTTTTAATATTATACTATGAAAAAATCACCAAATACAATATAATTACAATCAATTTATATTTTTATTACATATTTTAGGATATAAATATATAATATAACATATTGAAATAACACATCATGTAAATAATGTTTCATTTTTTTTAATCATATATGATTGTTGAAGTGAATAATAAATTAACATTTCCTTTAGATTTCCCCTTTGTCCTTTATACATTATTTTGAAATTTAAAACAATTTAATTTTAAATATTGGTTATATCCATGATGATTTAATAATTTTTTTATATCCACATGGCATAAAATAGGGAAAAGGATAATTGGAGATGTGTTATGAGGCATGGTGTGTGACATGAACCTCTTAAAACATAAGTTCATCCCATGGAATAGTTAAATTAACATTATTTTTAACATTATAATAGGCTAATACATATGTTTTATACATCCATATAAATTTTAAAAACAAAAAACCATCCTATTTAATTATTTTTTTGAAATTAAATGATACAGGTCACATAGATAGTATAATTAGAAACAAAAATTTCAAACATCACATTTATTTTCAGAGACTAAAAACACAATTGTATGATTTTATTTTTAATTATATGTTACACACTAGTTTTTTACATTAAAAAATCACTTCATTTTAGTATATGAGACAAAACAAATTGATAAAAATTGACATAAAATGGCTCAACGTGGACCAAACATGACAAAGAAGACTCAAAATGACACAAATGTCTAAATAAAAAACTAGATCAACTAGATGAAAAATGATTCCACAATAAAAAATAAAAAAAATAGAAAATTATTTAAATAAGAAACAATCAAGAAAAATAAAAAAATGATTAATGGAAGAAAAAAAATATTATATTCAAGGTGGGTCATAGACATCATGAATGAACATAGTTGTGCCTTTATAGTGCCTTGTTCCATAGTACCTCTAAGAGTAGTGTGTGAGTACCATGCCTTTAGTGATTTTAGGATTTCATGGAAGAGAGGATTCCATTTTTAGGGTCTTCATGACTGTAGGACACAATAAATGTGGCTTTCTATGAGGGAGTTTGAGAGGTGAGGATTTACCTGAGCCAACTTGCTATGATGGAGTTATGTGGGGTGATGAACCAAAGTTGGATCATTATGTGGGATGTTAAGAGAGGAGGATGCATGATTTCATATTAGGGATTAAATGAAGAGTGTAGTAAAATTTGTTATGAAAATATTAAAGAAGAATCTATCTATCATAGTTATTTTTAACAACCACCACTAATAATTACTTAGTAACGATTCAATCTATACCATTCATAATTAATTAATAGAAATGTAGTTTTCTATAATTAGTGATGGTTATATACAACCACCATAAATAAACCCATAAAAATATTTTATTTATTTGGTGTGATATGGAAGTGGAATAATGTGCCATAGTGTTTTCAGATTTACAACGGAGTCCCTTATAGAATTATTCAAGTGGAATATTGTTAAGAATAATTCTTTTTGAAGGTCCAGACTCATTCTACCTAAAGAAGGAACTCAGTATGATAACAAAGACTTATTGGTTTAGGAATTGGAATTTTTTTATTTGGTAGATGTAGGATGATCATATGATAGTACCTTCTGATGGGTGTATGTACTAAACCATACTATATTTAATTGAATTTCAAAGCCTATGAGTTGTGACTTATATTTCTTATACAAGAATCATCTTGAGAAATTTTTGTGAATTTTATTTACTGTAATGGTCATCAATTGGTATCGTTTGGGTAACATGAACTATTTAGAGTCCATTTGTGATTAAGGTATCAATATCTATAAGAAATTAAAAATCTATATGGTTTAATGGTGAGTTTTCCATGAATTTTAAATGCTAGTAAAACTAGATTACAGACTCAAATAAACTGTAAGTAAGTTGTACCACCAGTACATGTGTGATGATGTGATTTAGGGATTACATATAATTACTGATATGATTTGTATAATTATAAGATTTTATTGAAATTATTATATCTTCTGATTGGAATGGAATCCATCAATGTTTACCCTATGTTCATAGGATGTAATGTTCAAGCTATATAAACCAAAGTGTTGTTTACTTAATTATTTATATTTACTAATAATAGATTTTTGGTGTAAATTTTGAGTTCTCTTGGTTTTTTGTGAGGTCACCTTGGTACAATGAGTGCGGTGGAAGGACTTCCTATATTCTAGTACACTAAGTTTGAGGGGTTCCTTCCATAAATATGTTTTTAATGCGTAGTGATTCTAGTGGATTTATTCTTTTAATTTGGTAGCATCGCATTAATTATAATATATTTTACAGTATACTAGAGTATAAATAGAAAAAAATAATGTAGGAACACACACTACTTACCAGAATACATGTCTTATCATCTAATAACAAAGACACCATGCTACAAAACCTTACTTGGAGAGATAATTAATAGTAAACCTCATCTATTTAACTATAGAAGATAAAAAAATTATATATTGTTATAGACTAACTTGTTCTCTAAAAATTAATTAAAAATAATAACATGGAATTTTGGATACTATTTTGATCTAACCAAGGGTGATAAATTCCATATTGCATCCAAAATCTCAATCAGTCTGACCACAAGTGTCAAATTAAGGATTGAGTTTTGGCTCTCCGCTAGTCTTTCCAAAGGTTATTAATGTTAGATTTCATCATAGGCACTAAATTTCTATGATTAGAGACAATAAATGATATTTTTCATCTCAACATCTCAATAATTTTTATTATGGATGGTAAAAGTTGGATGGAGTATTAGTATCAAATCTAAAATCTTATCCATTCTAAGAATGGGTTCTAAATCTTCGATAGAGTTCTAGGTTCTCAAATAGTATAACCATGGGAATTAAATTATATATAGATCCTTAATATCTAGGCTAGTTTGAGCATCAGTGGTAAATTTCAGATGGTGTCTTGAGATCTCAGAAGGTCTAACAATGGGTGGTAAATGGAAATTGATTAGTGGATAAAATTACATAGGTTGTGTACCATTAATAGTAATCTCCTAGGGGACCATCCTACCATAATATCAATTTCTAAAAAAAATCAGTTAGGGGAAATTGATGCAATATGATAATACAGCCTCATATCCCATATCATGGCTAGCTACTTCCATATATCATGTGTCCCAAACCCAGTATCTTATCCTATATGCTTGATTCAATGACTTATATCTATTCTGCATATCAAAAATCATCATCCACCATTCTCTATAGTATAACCCCTCCATTCCAAGTATTATCACATAAGACATGATAATTTGAACCAATAATCATACATAAGTCTTCCAAAGAAATATAATCACTCAAATTCTTTAAACTAACATTGTCCTCACTCATATTACAAAATCATATCCATCACCCAACTAGTGATTTCATGTACTATTGTATTTCTACACTCTGATATTAAGAATCATACTGATTTTCCATTCCAACCTCATACTTATCCATAATGGCCGCAGTGGTAATAAACATTTCCCACATGGAATCTTACATGATACCCCTTAGTGAATATACTACCAAGACACACCCATTTCTATATGGTTAACCTAGGTTGAACCCTTAACTAATCATCTAATGGTGTTAATTCTCTTACCTCAACCCCGTCTCAATTTAAGGAGGTTATGACACACACCCATAAAACAAATAACTTCTCCTCTAATTCCAATAACAATATTAGACAACTAAATTTGTGCCTAAATAACCATAGAGGATTCCCCCACATTATTACCCCATAGACACTAAGATTAGGCACCACTAAAGAAATTAAACCCATAACTCCCTTTCACATGGAATATTTTATCACTTATAATATTCCCAACCACTCACCTACTAATGGTATAAGAAAAACATGCATATTCAAACACCCACATGAAATTACGCACTATCACACATACACAGTATATGATTATGTTTGATAGTGGATTTATACAGCATAACAGGATTTAACATCTTTAGACATGATCGTTCTTCTTTAACCAATCCCATTATATCTCCAATCCATTCCACAATCCCTTATCTCAAGCGATAATACTCATACAATTAACAATAACATTCACAATTAACTAATTAATTAATTTAAAAATTAGTATAACATTTGAAAAATCACTAACCAATATTATAACATTAAATATACTCCCAAGAACACATGTAAGGATCCTTGAATCACCACGACATTACAAAAAATAAAATACCTACAATTCGGTGCCCAATTATCCACCAATTTTACCTATTTAAATAAAAACACAAAAAAATATAGAAAAAATCATACTTCATATGAAATAGTGAATGATGAAAAGTATTCATTTCTCTTAGAAACCATTAATTCATTATCCCAAGAATATTCCTGGTTCTAGGTAATTCCACTATGCTCCCGGGATATCATCATTCAATACCTTGCCCATAATAACCACTAAGTACTAAACATCCAAAAATAAGAAGAATAGAGTGAGAATAGGAGGGATCAAACATTAGTCCCCTATAAAAGAACCTAAATAATCAACTCCCATCAAGGGTAGAAAATTATAGGAATGGGGAAGGGATGATATATCCAAAACAGTCCTCACTTTGTGCCCTTACATCCAACATTTGAAGGGGTGTGAACCCAACATTTATATTAATTACCCTCTTTCTAATCCCCACTTCCCCTCTGAAGAAAATCAGGTGTCAATCCTCGGTAATCTATCTTTTTATCATTTTATTTATTTAAATATTATTTTGAGTTATCTTGAGTTTTTTTAAATCCTATCCTATAAATTTTAAAATTTTAATAGTTTTTTAAGGGAGTGCGGGTAGCATGAATTGTTAGTAAACTCTACAATGTCCATGTGGTTGGATCTGTCCTTGGATTGTTTCATTTTTAATGGTTTTTGAATTATTAATTAAACCACAATAGGTCTTCAGATAAATCATATTGGTGAACTTTTTACTATAAGTGTGGGCCACTTGGTCACTTTGTAGTCTGTAAAATCATGCGGGGTTCCCCAAACTTATTTATTTTTTTTGTTTTTTCTATTTTTTTATTTTTTATTTCTTTATTTTCCCTTCCACCTCTACCTATATTTAGGACTCCTCCTTCACACTACCTTGTCACATATCACACCTAGCATTGATCACCCTACCATATAACTACCTTCATTCTTTGGCCTTCCCTCTCCCTTGATCACATGAAACACCGTAAGGTACAACCTCCTCTATCATCTATACCTCCCTCTTCTAAATATCCTATGTTCTTGTGAATCCATGGTATGATCTTCATGGAATTATCTCAAGTCATATAGGTATGGTTATCCCATAAATATTTTCATATGGTTACCATTTTCCCTATAACTATTATGATTCAATTGAACCTTAAAGGAATTAGGATTTCTCAAATTTTGAGGGTTTTTGTGATTCTAGGGTTTGTGTGGGTCTCCTCTTTCTCATTAGATCCTTATCCATCAGAGAAAATAAATTTTTGTCTATCATCATTAATTCCATGTAGATTTTCCCATACATTATCTTTGAATTTAATAATTGTGGATTAATTCGTATCTAAAATTTATGTTTCAATTGTCTATGATTTTATTATACATGTTTCTCAGATTTTATCATGTTTTCCATATAAAGTAGGATTTTTTCTATTTTAAATAATTTTTTAAGACTAATTTTTTTATTGTTCCCTTAAAATATTTTTTTATCACTTAAATGGCCCTTTAAAATTACATTGAGGATATTGGAAATATTTGGGGGGTTTAAATATATTTTTATAAATATTTACTTATAATTAAAAGAGATACTTGAAATTTTAATTATTTTAAATTGGTTTCAAAAAACAATTTGAATGAATTATGTGATTTCAAATTGATTTTACTGTGTTTAGGTTATGAAATAAATTAAAGGGTGTTTTATTAGACACTTAGGGACTTTAAATGAATTTTTGTTTCTTTATATATTGATTTAAAAGGATGATTTCCATTAAAAATTTTATGAACTGTTTTATAAATAGTTTTGAAAAATTGTAAAATATCCATCCTTCCTAGTGTATTTATTGAAGGACATTTTAGAACATTATTATGGGTTTTTAGATGTGTGTGTGTGTGTGTGTGTGTGACCTTCAATACTTATGTTTTTTATAGAATGGGTGGTTTTTAATTCGTATGGTGATTAGGTATTCAATCTCAGGGGATTTTTTTATGAGTGTGACAGAGGTGAGGGTGAGATTTTTATTATACTTCATGATGATGATCTTGATCTATGATTATACTTTTTATTACCTAACCTTATGTGGGTCATGGTAAACCAAGGCTTGGTATAAAGGCTATATTTATGCCTCACTAAGTGTTCACTCACTACTAGTTCCCTCCCCTAGTTATGTTATGAAATAGGGATAGCGGGGAAGTGGCCCCCCAATGAGGCTAGGAATAGGATAGTAAGATGGGTTTTAGGATACTCTATATACTAGTAGGTTAGTAAATATTTTGGAAAAATCTAGCACTATATCACTTTAAGACCATGGGTAGAGCCCATAACATCCATTCTTAGGTTGGTGGATTGAATTAGGAGATTCATATAGGTTATTCTGATAACCCATGATTTTTCAATATGTGTGGAACCTATGATTTTATTCTTTTATATATTTATTACATATATTCAATGGGGAATTTTATGTTTTATTTGACCTTTAATGCATACAGTGTGAGTTTGTTTCAAAAGGGAAATGTAAGACATTTTTTAGAAATGTGTTTAACAGTTAAATTGGGTTAATTTGTAAGTTTTTCTTGTTTTTAATGAAAATATTTCAAACTTATTGTTTTAATTTAGAAAAATAAATAAAAAGTTTATAAAACCATCTTAGTCCGTTATTCATTTTAAATGTAACTTTGAATGAAAAACTATTTTATTATTATATTTCAAAGTATCATGAAAATGGTATTAAAATTATAATTTTTTCATGTGGTAAGGAGGGTTGTGGACTAAAAAGAATTTTTATTATCAAACCTATATTATCATATTGCAGTTCCAGGATTTTGATTCTATACTTTTTCCCTCTTGGGGTGTACCCAGTATAAAGTATGGTTATTTACCCATTGGTATTTGAGGATAATTTCCTATTTATTTTTTACATTTATCATGTTTTTTTATTACATTATTTGTAGGATCTTCACTTTTATTTTATAGAATTATTATCCATGTTTTCCCTTTAAAGGAAATTTTTTCTACTTTCAACTATGGTTATTGGTGGATTGCATTATTAATGTGGGGACTATGTGATTTGGGAGATACAACATATTAAAGGAGTTTACGTGTGAGCATAAGGAGATGGCTGGGTGAGAGATTGTGTAGTGTGATTTGAAGGATTTTTTTATATAAGTTTATATATACTGTTTTTAAAATATTAACTTATTTTATTTGGTATTGATTCCTTACATGTGGATGGGTCATGAATATATTTTTTTAGAATTATGTTATTTAATTAACTCTTATTAATGTCTGAAATCATCCCCAATTATTATATTTGATACCTATGATTCTTTTCATCATATTGGGGGGTCGGGGATGCATCCTAGGAATCTATTTGGCTAGCTAAGGCATTCGATAGATTGATTACTCAAATTGGTTTATGACAAAATGGTATCAAACCCCAAGGTTCTTCAATGGGGTCCTAGTTTCTTCAAAATCCCATATGTTTTTTTGGGTGTCATAGTAGAATGGAGGTAGGAGATTTTTCAAGACACATGAGGTTGGTTGTGAGTGGGTTCCTAATCATCACCCATCATGTTGATTATTTAGTCACTATGGGTAGTTGGGATTTTAATTTTGTCTTCGAAATTTCATTAGATTAACATTAATGGTATTTTTATCCTCATATAAATTAAATGTTTCATTAGGTATTTTTCTCTAATATGGGATAAAAATGGATATGTAATCGAGGAATGTTTTTGGATAACATGGCCTAAAAAGACATGCAGCAATCGTGTGCTTGATTATGGACTTGTTCAAGGAACCATTGTATTATTGTAACCTACCCCATTAGAAGTGTATCTAAGCCAAGCATGAATCCATATCTTATTTTGGTCTCTCTAGTTAGATATCCTGGTTATTGGATTGAATTGGGTAATAATGTAAAAAAGGACTATGATCATGGGTGATTTGTTTCATCTATGCTTAACATCATGGAAAGGGTGTTTTTGGGTTTTTCCTACAGTTGAGATGGGGTTTCCTAGTTTCATTTAAGGGCCTGAGGTTTCTCTAAATATATTATATTATTAAAGTAATTCATCTCATAAAATTCAAGAATGATAGTATAAGGCTTATATCTTAGTATAATAATCCTAGTGATTTCCTTTGTCACATGGAGAAGATTCCTTTGGTTCATATTTCTACCAAGACCAAGGATAAGATAGTGGGATTAAATCATTATCTATTTATGAATTTATTTTGGTTTTAGTAAATAAATACATATTTATCCTTAAGGTGATTGAATTTCAATAGAGGTAAAGGGGTGGTTACCAGGGGTTGAGGGAATCCCCAACTCACTGGATACTCGAAAATCCTCACCGTCTAGGGTTGTCGTAGGATGGTTACTATTGGAAGTAGAGATGTTCTTAGCTGGATATAAAGTATGGTTTGTGTTTTTTTTTTCCATCCACATTGGGCTGATCAATAAGTTATCAAGTAATGTGGTCTTAATATTGAGGCTGAAATCATTAATGAAGGATGCATAGTTTCCTAGTGTTTTCCAAATTTTTTGGCCTCCAAATAGGGAGTTTGTTTTTTGTCAAATAATGGATTTATGAATAGAAGTGAATGAGATGTGTAATGGTGATGAAAATTGGATAATTAAGGGAAACACATATCACGGGACATGAACTGTGTACGATATACTGGTAATGGTTCGCTGAAGACGAAGGGTGATACACAAACTAGTTGAAAATGGTTCTTGGAATTGAAAATAGCTCATGGAGAAGGTTTGTGGTCCACATAGTGGCATGTAGTTTTCATGAGGTGAAAATTTTGTGGGATGGAATGTCATTTGTGAAAATAGGGTGAAGTTTTGAGAAGTTGTGAAGGGTGTAATTTGTAGAAATGAGGTGGTAATTTGGGATGCCATGTAGAGAGAATGGCGGAATACAGACTGCATAGAGGATATAGTTCGCCGGAGATGCATGATATGTAGTAAATGTGGTTCCATGTTGAAGATTTGGTAACTCTCATTTTAACAGATTATGTGGATTTATTTACCTATATAAAGATAAATAATCCCTTCATTAATGAGTGGATCTAAAATTATAATTCCAAGAGGAATTCGGTGAAATCTAAAGGTAGTTCATGAGAATACAACACCATAATGACTTTATTTAAAAATATGAATGGAATTTAGTAATGTCCAGAATTTTTCACATAAGATAGTACATAGAGGAAGAAGGATAATTAATAGAATAATAATTATTCATAAAAAAGTGGTATGCGTAGGAGATTCAGTACGTGGAGGAAGAACTCGGTCTATGGTGCTCTTGCAGCACACGAAGAAAGTGAGGCGGTACACAAAGTAGGGTAGTACATAGTGGAGCAAAGCAGTGCATGGAGTAGTGTAGTATGTAGTGGATAAGGGAAGTATGTGGAGAAAGTTAATACATGGAGAAAGGAGCATAGTACGCAGAGTAAGAAGGTTGGTTTAAGGAGGAGAAGATCATGAACTATCAGTACGTGGAAAAGTAAACATCATATGTCTATAAAAATGTAACTTCAATTGAGAATCCATATATAGATAATGATTCATGATTTAATGCCAACCCATTGAAGTTACCTTCATGTCAATAAAATGAGATTAGATTCTTCCCAATTCATTATGTAAAGAGGATTCAATGGATGCAATTGAGGGGACTCAGTGTGCTATCCCTAAAACCTTGTAAATGCAGTACGCCTGGAACAATGTGATTGTGATAAACCTTTATACTCCACATCTAGTAAAGATTATTATATATTGTTATAACCAATAACATGTCAGATTATTCTCCTTGGATGTATCTCTAAGTGGTGAACCAATTAAAATTTATGTTTCCTTACTTTGCATGTGGTTTTTTGTTTTCTTCTCCTTCTCATCAGACATGTTTAACAGGTTCCTACCAACATAGGAACAAGATCCATAAAGTTGACACCCTAATTAACCCCACACATCTTAGGTTGTTCTAGGGTTATTTAAGTGGTATTATAGGGTGAAGTTTGTAGTTGTTAAATATTTCCTTATTTTATACAATGGAGATTAAAGTAAATGTCAAGGGAGTACCCCTATTTGATTGAAGAAACATTCACATCTAGAAGAATATGATGATATCCCATCTAAGATCTCTTGAAAAGTAAGTCTTATTTTCTACTACACAATGAATATAGGTCACTAATCCAACTGGGATGTCTATGAATGATATATATATATATATGAAAATGCTTAATTTGGAAGCCAAATCCTAGAATTCCCTCATTGTAGCTCTTTTTTATTAGATATATCTAAAATTAATAAGATGTTCATCAAAAACAATTATGTGGGAAAACTAGAGAACACATATAGAGGAGAAAACAAAGTTAAGGATGAGAAACTCCATGTTTTTCACAATAGTTTCGATGATCTGAGAATGCATCCATATGAAAATGAAGATGCATTTTTTAATCAATTTATTCAAGTTATTGGAGAAATATGATGACATTGTGAAGAAATAAAATACATCGATATTGTAAAAAAATCCTAAGAAGACTTCCGATTATTTACAATGAATAGGTGTTGGGCCTTGAGTAAAGCGATCTATCTAAACATTATTTGTATGATCTAATGAGTATTCTTGTAGATTCTAAAATGAGAGTCAAACCTGAAGATGCAATGACTCATGTAAGTAAGAAAATTTAATTCAAAACTATGGACAAACGTGATATTTTAGTAGATAGTTTTAATGGATATAGTGAGGAAAAATAAATTATTTCTCTCATTTCCATGAAATTCAAGAAGAGAATGGGTAAATTTTAAGGGAAGTTACATGTAGAATGTTTTTATTGTGGAAGTGTTGGGAACAATGACTCTTAGTATCCAAGAGATTTCAATGTTGAATAAAGAAAAACTAGAGACATTCAGAAGCCTCAGAAAAGGTTTTTCAAAATGACATAATTCAAAGATGGAAATAACTTAAAACAAAAAGATTTTTTTTGAAGAAGAAGACGTTGACAATGAATTCATTCTGGAAGAAGAAGCATAATTTAAGTCTTGAAACCATGCTTCCATGATGGATACAATTGAATAAACAAAACCATCAAAATATAATGTTAGGGATAATTAATTGACCACTAATTTCGATCATAATTTCCAACATAAGGATGCCTTTGGTAAGATTGAGAAGCAATGTTATAGATGAAATAAAAAGAGAAAAATTGTGGAAGAATCCTTAGAATATGTTGATCATCTTGATGTTGAAATTGAATAAGTGGAAGAATTTTAGAAAGTACAGTCATCAATCCTTTGGAGCATAGAAAATTTAGTGGAACTAAAACTCATAATTGAAGAACAGGGAATGTTCTTCAATGATCGTACCTCTAGACTCGAAGAGAAGTCCAATACTATTGATGGTATATAGGAAGAAGTTGTTACTCGGAGGAGTAAATTGAAAATTTAATCAATCTCAAAAGAAACAAAGAAGAAGATATAGTTCGGAAAATTCTCAAATGATGAGTTACTGGAGAGAGATAGGTGTGGTTTCGATGGAGTTTAAAATATTTGGAATTTCCAAAGACATTAGTGCATGGGTAAAAGTGTAATCGATTTTGATGCTGAAACATTGAACGTTGGAAATGAAATGAGTCAAAATAAATTCAAGATGAAAGTTGTACAGGTTGAAAAGTCACCTAAACTGCTGAAGAAGAAACCCTCAATTCAAACTAAATGGAGAACTAAAAAGTATTCTCAAGCCCCCTGATATTAAAGGAAGTCAAGCTGCCCTCCTAAATATAATTGACATGATATGGAATTTAATTGAAAATAGATCTCCACCTATGAAATGTCAATTATGTGGATATTTGGCCAATACCATGTCATATTGTGAAGAGGCACAGATATACTTGAATGGGGAAGAGCTAGGAACTAAAAAAATTATAATGAATTCATATCCCAATTCTTATAGAAGAAATAGTTTCTATGGGTATTGTTTTATGTGTTCCAATATTGGCTATAAATTTGTTCATTTCATGCATAGGAAGGGAAGAAACAATTCATATAGAACTCAGAGAAAAGTAAATACTCACCTACCAGTTGGTGTTACTCTTATAAACATGTTTTCTAGACTAGAAAAAGAGTATGTGTATGAAGAACCTACTCACATGGAAGAGATATTTTAAATAACATCTTTATCCTTCACTCAAATCTAATATTTCATGGAAGTAAAACATGAAAATTTAAAAATACAACCCTATTGAAGTAGCTCTCAAAGATACCAATAACAGTAGAACATGGTTTATTGATAATGACTTCTCATCCCATATTATGGGAAATGTGTACCTATTAATTAATATCATGAAAATGGTTGATAGAATAGTGATATTTGGTAATGATGGTGCTTTGAACATGAAAGGTAGTGGAAGTAATGAACTATCCAATAGTGAGTTGAAGAAGACTAAAGTTCTTTATGTGGATGGGTTGCATCACAATCTCCTAAGTTTGAGCCAACTCTGTGACTCAAGACTTATGGTGACATTCAATCAAAATGGGTGCACTATAAAAGGAATAACATGTAATTATCTCATGTAGGGATGAAGAAAAAGGGAAACTTATAATACGTTGATATTAAATAGAATATTTGTTTCATGATAGTTGAATAAGAAAAAAAACTTATGGCACTGCAGGTTGGGTCACATCAATCAACAAGGTATGGAAAGGATATCTAAACTGAAGATTTTCAGGGATATCCCAAATTTGACACATGAAGGGGATAAGACTTGTGATTCTTTCAAGCGAGGGAAGTTGGTGTGAATTTCATAACATCCAAAGAAGAAAAGAGAGTCAAATATTCATGATCTCATTCATACAGATGTATGTGCTCTGATAAATGATTCTAGAACATATGGAGAATGGTACTTCATAATTTTCATTCAGGATTATAGTATAATGTTTTCTTTTATAGTTATACACAGGAAACTATACTTTCTTGATTGCATTAAAATTAATCAAAAAATATTTGAGAATGATATTGGATGGGTAATCAAAGTTCTATGGTCTGAAAATGGAGGGGAGTATACATCCATTGAATTTGAAATTTTCCAGGAGAAACATCGAACACCACATCCGGTGCCTATTGTGAGAACCCCATAGAAAAATTGAGTTATTGAGCAGAGAAATAGTCCCATGAATAGTATGACTAGTGAAATGCTGATCGAGAGTCATATCTCTCTCCATTACTAGAAATAGGTTGTTCAAGTTCTCGTTTATATTCAAAACTGAACCGGGATTTATATGGGGGAAACCATGACACCCTATGAGTTATGTCATTGAAGTAATACCTCGTTGAAGTATTTTCATATATTTAGAAATAATTTTTTCTCTAAAAAAAATAACGGAATTAAGGAAAGTATGGTGATGCTGTAGAAAATGGAATATTACTTAGATATTCAATGAGTATAAAATCTGAAAAATGTTTTAATAAACATCTTAGAAAAATTGTGGAAATATGTGATATAAAGATCATAGAAGATAAAACAACAAATGCATCAGTAAATTCTTCTACTGATTTAATAGAAGATATTGAAGACTGTGGACATGAATCATATATTAATATAGAAGTACATGAATTCATGCAAAACATTCAAGAATCACATCATGATGTTTATTCAGAAGAAGAATCAGAAGAGGAAACAATGGTTGGAGAAAATTCATTTGAACCTCACTGGAGAAATTTATGACCATAAATTGATCAATACAATATCATTGGGGATTTTACAGCTACCACACAGACAAGGAAAATGAGGAATAATGAAAAATTATCATTCCTATCAGTTGTGGAACCAATATTTTTTTAAAGAAGATACAATAGATGAATCATGGGTTAAATCCATGAATGAAGAGTTAGATCAGATTGATCAGAAACAAACCTAGATCATGTTAACAAGTATGGAAATGTGATCAGAAATAAGGCACATGTGGTGTATAAAGTCTACTCATAGATTGAAGGTGTTCATGTTGAAGAAACATTTTCTACAATTCCTAGACTGGAGTCCATCATGCTATTTCTTTCCATCTCAACTAAAATAGGATACAAAGCGTATCAAATGGATGTCAAGAAAGACTTTTTAAATAGTGTTCTTGAAAAAGAAGTATATATTGAATAAATAGTGTGTAAAGACCCATAAATTCCAAGGAAATTTTTTTCTTAATTTTCTTTGGAATTTTACAAGAACGCAGTTTCTAACGGCACCTGATTCCGAGGCCCGGTGTGCCCGGAATCATTTTCTAAAGTTTGGCTCGGGTACGTTCAGTGAACGGACGAGCGGGTTTTTCTAACTTTTGAACCGGTGCTCGGAATCAAATTCTAAGGGCACCGATGGAATCGCAGCGCTGGTAATTGCCTAGAAACGCCTCTTCCGGAGTTGCATTTGCTCGGGTGTGGTTTTCAATTTTTGGGATTAAGGTTAAGAAATAAAATAAATTGTACGAAAAAATTTATTTTATTTCACTTAAGCCGCTTGGAAGCCACTTGAAGCCACTTAAAGCAGATTAAGCTGAGTCGATGCGGATAGGGTGCTATCCAGAAATATCCTACCCCCTTGGTAGGATATTTGTGAGGTGGGCCCTGCACGAGCACCACCGTTTCTTTTCCGCTAAGTAACGCACCCGCGAAAACCCGTCATTATGAAAGTCAACTGACGCATTTTCTTAATTTCTTAACGCACCAATTAATTGGGTGGTTTTCTTCGTTGAATTAATTGGGCGGTTTATTTCGTTGAATTAATTCTATGAATTAATGGGCCGTTACTTATCTCTTTATTCGTTTCATAACCGATTTGAAATCTGTTGGCGTAGTAATAAAATAAGACCAACGCCACATATTGAGGATTACACATTGAGAGACCTTTGACAGAATTCTTGTGCCTTCACCCTTCTTCACGAATAACATGAAGAACACGAAGAATGCCGGCCTCCGACGAAGAATGCCGAAACCGTGGAAATCGACGACGCGACGCCGTGTGCCGCGACGCCGACGTTTCATCTTCTGCAATGTTCCTTCCTCCGCAACGAAATATTCAATCATCTGTTGGAGGTAAGAGATTTCGAGTTCCTTTTAGAACTCCCTTGTGGTTTTTATCAACGCACGGATTTAATTATTATTAATTAAATCTTTTTGTTCTTGAACCTCGGAGTTCGACGACGCGACGCCCTTCCATGACGACGCGACGCCCTTCCGCGACGACGCGACGCCTTCCGCGACGCGACGATCGCCTCCTTCCACGGCGATCAAATCCGTGAAGAACCCGCGTGCGACGACTTGACAAGGTAGGGATTTTATTTTGGAATACCTTTATATTCCCGTGAACGTTTCTTTAAAATTAAAGAACCAGTTTCATATGAACAATTTTAATTTATTAAAATTTTTGTTTCATGTGTGGAATAATTATTCCATTTTTATTATCTAACGCGGAGGGTGCGGGCCAAACGAACATGGCCCGACAACTCTCCGCAGATTGTTTATTGATGTGTGGATCGACGGGCGATGACAAACGAGGCTGCAAGGTGATTTTGAGGCCTCCGCAGTGAAGGTCGTGTCCCGGGAGGACTATAGGCGAAGACGGCAGGAGAAACAGACCACCGGAGCGCGTCCGGTGGTCCGCGGAAGGCGGCGATGCCGGCGACCGGCGGCGGCGGCGCGCCGCCGGAAGGGGGGCGGCTGGCGGTTCGCCGCCGGCCTCAATCAGCGGCGAAGGGCGGGGGAGCCGCGCACCCCGCCCGCGGTGTCCGCTCGGCCGCGCTGGCCGAGCCGCGGCCGGCCGGTCGGGCCGGACCGAACCGGACCATGCCGGACCGGGCCGGGCCGGGTCGGACCCGGGTCGGGTTGACCCGGTTTGGGCGGACCCAAGGGGGGGGGGGGTCGGGGCGGGTCGGCCCGGGCCCAGACCCCCGTTTTCAGACCACTTTCGGTCAAATGCCCGTAACTTGAGCTAAGGGCCTCCAAACGACTCGCCGTCAGCGGCAACGTGATCCTTGGATCGAGATGGTCTTTTTGGTATGTCACACTCAAGGTTTCAGATTACTTTGGGTTCGTCCGGGTTGGTTCGGATACGAAACCAACCGGGCCCTCGGAGCGGAAACGCTCATATCTTGAGTTTCGGACGTCTGATTGACGTGCCGTCGACTTTGATGGATTCCTCTAAGTGAGACGGATCTTTTGGCTTACTCCGCTCGAGGTTTGGATGTCGTCGGAGTGCGGTCAGGTTGGTTCGCTCACGAAACCAACCGGACCCCTGGAACGAAAAAGCCAATAACTCACAGACCGGGCGTCCGATTGACGCACCGTCTGTCTCGTTGTTTTCCTCTTGATGAGACGGAACTTTTGGCATACTTCGCCCGAGTTTTGGATGCAATTTGATATTGGCCGGGTTGGATTGTACCCGAAATCCAACCAGGCCCCTAGGACAGAAAAGCTGATATCATTCAGACCAGACGTCCGTTTGACGAACCGTCAGCGGCGTTGGTGATCACGTTGAGAAACGGTCCCTATGAGTATACCCTATGAGTGTTCGAGGTATAGTTGAGTTACGGCCAGATTGGTTCGCACACGAAACCAACCAGGCCCCTGGGACGAAAAGGATAATAACTCACAGACTGGGCGTCCGATTGACGCGCCGTCTGTTGCGTTGAGACCCCTATGACGAGGCGGTCCTTTGAGATATTTCTTTGTGGGACTTTGTGATAATTGGAGTATCGACCAGTAGCTCGTGGAGCGGACCCTCCCGTAGACGAGCATGCGGAGTACGGAGACCATGTAACCGGCTGAGACCTGACGACTGCTTGACCGACTCGACTTGGAGTGAGTCGACTAGCCCAATGGACAGAGCACCCAGTATTTGGCGACAGACCCATGGCGGACGGAGCGCCCGGTAGTTGGCCGCAGACCCGCGGTACTCGACAGGAAGAGTGCATCTGTAGGCTATTGGGGGGAGCGCCAGGTATTTGGCGACAGACCCACAGTGGACGGAGCGCCCGGTAGTTGGCCGCAGACCCGCGGTACTCGACAGGAGGAGTACCTCAGTAGTCTTAGGTTAGTGAGCAGTACCTCGGAGTCGTGACAGGACCACTGTACACTCCAGAGACGGAGCTCTTCAGCAGTTATGGTTTCGATAATGAAAATCCTAGTTTGAGCTGAAACTTTGACCTTTGTGTTTCCTCATGATTGAGATGGGTTACTTGATAACTTAGGTATATGTATGGGCATATATCTAAGTAGAGGTTATCTGTTGAGATCTTCTTATGGTTATCCTTGTTGGTTTAGTAAGACCTTGAGGGTCTCGGGGTCCCTACTGAGTATCATTATACTCACCCCTGCACGGGCTATGCCCTCACCTCGTTGTGTAGGTTGCAGACGACGGGCAGTGCTGACAGAGGCCGAGTGTTCGAGGACTGGTCGGTACCCGGAGGTGGACTACATGACGAGTCAGTACCCGGAGGTGGACTACACGACGAATCAGTACCCGGAGGTGGACTACACGACGGGATGACTCACAGAGGAGTTTTACGGACGAGATCGTGGAGGAGACTATTTGTACCTCCCCTTCAGGTAGGATCTGTGGTGGATGACCAGGAGCTGCACTATCTGTACCTACCCTTCAGGTAGGATCCGAGGAGGATGACCCAGGAGCTGCTTCCTTCTTCCAGCTGTTTGTCTTTTTGCTGTTGTACCTTGTTCAGTTTTAGTTGTACTTTCTTTTGGGTTTGTATTCTGGCCCATTTACTTTTCAGCATTTCTTTTGTGCTTAGTGTTTTGCTTCCGCTTGTATTCTGTGGTTCTTGTTTTCTTTTATAAAGGAAATGCCTTCCCAATTATCGGGATTTATGCCTTTGGTGCTAGTCGCCAGCCCCTGGCCTATGGAAGGTGGGCTTGGGGTAGTCACAGCATGGGCCCCGAGGACGGGTCGTGACATAGTGGGATTTATTCTTGGTAATGATGAAATAGAGGTTTTCATATTAAAGAAGGCTTTATATGGTCTGAAATAGGCACCAAGAGCATGGTACTATCATTTGGATTCTTATTTAAGGAAGCTCTAATTTTAAATAGGAGGAGTAGATCACAATCTCTATTTAAATAATTCTCATAAAGATATTTTCATAGTTCTGGTGTACGTAGATGATATTATATTTAGTGGAAGTAGGCAGGGATCAGGGGATGAATTTTATAATCACATGAAATCAGAATTTAAAATACCTACGATTGGTGAACTCGCATACTTTTTTGAGATGTAGGTGATTCAGAGGAATGCCTACACATTTATTTCTTAGGAAATGTATGCATGAGAGTTTATGAAGAAATTCAATATGCATGATTCAAAACCAATATCTACTCTGATTATAATTGGGACAAAATTGGAAAGCATGAAGATGGGACATCTTTAGATCCCACAATGTATAGAAGAATCATTTGAAGATTTGTGTACTTGAATGTGACATGGATAGATATTGTTTTTTTAACATGCTAAGAGGTCCTATTTCCAATTAATCCAAAGGTAGAACTTATGGAAGTAGTGAAAATAATCATGAGGTACAATAAACTTACTCAAAATTATGGCATGTACTTTTCTGCAGGAAAATATAATGAACTTTTATCATTTTATGATGATGAATGGGTTAGAGATTTTTTGGATTGAAAATACACAAGTGGTGGAGCATTATTAATTAGCAAGAAATGTGTGGGATGGATGAGTAAGAAACAGGAAATAACATATCTAGGTACTACTGAAGTTGAATATATATATATATATATATGATACAAAGACTTACACTAAACTACTTTGGATAAAGAAAAAAACTAAATGATATTGGTGATGAGGTGAAGACCCCAATGGTGATTCACTATGATAGCAAGAGTGAAATTGATCTTATGAAGAATCCTATTCATCATTATCGTACAAAACACATAGAAATAAGATATCACTTCATTAAGGAAAATTCTTAATAAGGAATGAATAAAGTGGATCATGTTGGAACTGATGATTAAGTGGTTCATATTATGATTAAGCCATTGTCAGCACATGTGTTCAGGAAGCATCAGTTGAATTGTGATGTTTGTCCACCTCCCCGTGCATGAGGACGTTACGAAGTCCCCTATCCCTGGTTGTATTAACCATTTTAATTTGTTTGTGAATGTTTTGTAGGTTTATGGGAGAGATACGATCTAGATGGAGTGCGTGTTGAGATCTAAAATTCAAAATGTGGGTTTTTTCGTATATTTCCAATGGGGTAGAATGGATAAATTCAATAGTATAGAGAATGATAATGGAGAAAGAATGGGAATATAAAAATTCTGTGTTATGATAAAAATGTTGGAGCTTAGTTGGACATCTTTAAATAATTCCAAGACATTAGAATCTAATTCATTCTTACCCTCTTTTTTTCTAAAATGATCATTTCTCATGTATACTTAGAGTGTTGTTGTCTAAGTTGATTCTGGGGTTTTAGGTTTTAATTGTTGTAGGATATTCATTGAATTTATCTGAGGATTGACAACAAACCCAAATGGGGATTATTGTTGGAACCAAGGATATTCTTTTCAGGAAATGGAGTATGGTTTGAGTATGTTGTCAATCCACATTGTTTTGATAAAGGAGTTTTCAATGAATGTGGTCCTACGATTGAGGATGAAAATAGTAGTGAAGGTGGAGAAGTTTCCCAGTGTTTTCCAAATTTTTGTGTCTCAAAATCAGGAGATTGTTTTGGGAAAAGAATGGAATTATGAATAGAAGTGAATGATATGTGGTATGGTGAAGTAAATCGGAAAAGTAAGTGAACAAAGTAGCATGGGACATGAA
This sequence comes from Viscum album, assembly GCA_963277665.1. NCBI lineage: Eukaryota > Viridiplantae > Streptophyta > Magnoliopsida > Santalales > Viscaceae > Viscum > Viscum album. The sequence goes on from OY728126.1 coordinate 1,160,559,555, forward strand.
CTGTGTACTATATACTGGGAATGGTTCGCATACGACGGAGAGAGATATGAAAACCAGACAAAAATGGTTTTTGAAATGGAAAGTAGTGCATGGTGAAGGTTTTTGGTTCCCGTTGAGGATTGTATTTTTTGGGAAGTGAATAGTTCATGGGATGGTGTTTCGTTCTCAAAAATGACATGGAGTTTTGAGAATCCATGAAGCATTTCGTTTGATGAAATGAGGTGGTTATTTGTTCCACTATTTAGAAAGAATAGCTATATGCAGACCTTGAAGAGGATATAATTTTTGGGAGATAGTTTTCCCATTGATCAAGACCATAGATTGAAAATATAAAATTGTAGTTATTTTCAGGATGTAGGGTTTACCCTATGTATGACATAAGGTTGTTCGGGGTCAGATGTTCCACGAAAGGTAATAGTTGGCGGGAGCTTTAAATAAATTAAATGCTAATTTAATTTAATTTATTAAATTTTTAACCTATACCTATCATTTAATTAAACACCATTAAAGAAAATATCTAGTTCTGGCCTCATAAGCTTGGGATATTATAAGAGGAATAGGAGAGATAAAATTAGTATTGGTCATACTTATGAAAATGGGTCAACAATGAATGATCAAGGAGATACATGGGATGAATTAAGAATGCAGCATATCAAAATCATCATCACTATAAGAAGTGTTATTCACCAACTACCAATCCTTTCATGAGGTAAGTATCATCGTTTTTATTTTCAACATTTTGATTCATTTGATGAACATATATTAAATATTTTTTTATTTTTTTATTTATGTTCTTCACAAGCGCCATGGTTTTAATTATTGTTCTTGAACCTATTTATTTATATTTTTTGGGCCTATATTTCATACCCTTGTTTTCTAAAATTTATGATTATTGGAAGTAATCACATTGTCAAATGGTTAACTTACCACATTATTTTTTTCCTTTTCCCTCTACCATTCTTTGTGCTCTTCATCTTTGTCCCATGGGGTCAATATTTGACATTGTCTATTTGTATTAATGTGTAATAAAATCCAAAAATAAATGAAGAATGAATGAAATACATAGGTATCATTTTTTTATGGATAATTTGAAGTGTATTTTTATATATTCTGGGTTGGCTATATTGATCGGGACTCTGAACGGTGGAATGAGGCACGGTGGTTACTGATTGGGTAATCGAAATCCTATTTTTAGGCCATCAAAGGCTATAAAATGAATATAATATATTAATTTCCTCAATTTTAGTGGTTTTATGTTGATAAACTGATTGTAAGGGCAATGGAAATCATGTATTTCATGTCTGTATTAAGACCAAACTTCACTGCCTGTGTAAACCCCTACTACACTTTATGTAATCTGGAGGAGTGCATGTTGTGTGTCATGGATTTTCAAAGTGTCTAGGGTTTTATCGAAGTTTAGTATCACATGGAATGTGTCAAGTTCAACACATAATTTGACACTACTCATGTTTTCAATTAATTTTCCAAGGGAACATGATTAGGGCACTAAGTGAAAAAACACATTGTGTCCCCATAGGGACATGTCATGTGGAGCTATATAGATGGAAAAGCCATGTGCTGAGGTCACACTATAAAGACCCCAAGTGAAATTACAAGGAATTTTTCCATATCAAAATTCCATGTTGAGATACAATTATACCCAATAAATGTATAGGTAAGGATACACTCTGGCATTTGGGAAAAGTGACATGTTATGTGATCCTGTGTTCTCTTCCTATACTTTTCCCAAGAACTTCTACCATGTGTATATCCTTCTTTGAGACTCAGATTTGGGCCCATAAGAAGTTTATCATTAGTTGTTTTCAATGTAGTATATTATGGTAGCCTTCATTTTAGAATTTGATATATGAAATGAGTATTTAAAAGAGATATTCATCTTCTCGTATACTTGGCCATTAATAGTGATCAAGTTGATCATCAAAAAGATTCCAAGGTCGGTACTCCACTAACTAACAAGGTTGTGGGTCCACTATACTCTGCAACAGGTTGGTTTGTTACTCCACCACAATAAAAATATAATGGGTCCTCTATATATGGATTTTTCCTTCCTCTCAATTTACTTCCATCATGGAACAGTTCCTCCACCTAAGATTTTACTCCCTCTGTAATGAAGTGTAGTAATGAAGAACTGTACCCCCACCCTATTTTCTTGTGAGTTTTCATGTGGTTCTTGGAATTAGAGATGGTACATTTGTTATTTATAGTCTAACTCATCCTTCTTTAATATCTACAAAGATGAATATCCCATTTATATCTTTACTAGGGTTTATTTTTTATAATATCTCTTGTTGGGTTTCTTTACCCTCTTTATTTATAGGTTTCTCTTATTATTTTATTATATTATCTTGACTATTTATTTTCATGGTGTCCTACTAGGAATTTATATACTCAGATCTATATGGGATATTCTTTCACATTTCATGTATTACATAGAAAATAGGAATATTAGTGGTGGCCTTTGTGGAGTTTTTTTATAGAGCACAATGTTTCTTAGAGGGTTCAACCATGTTTGATCATCACCCTAGGAGATAATGAGATAATATCTCTTATTTATTTTTACCTTTTCCCTGGTTTGGATTTCTTTTCTAATTGGTAATGTATTTTTACCTTTATATTTTATAGCACCTTTCACAACTTTGATTTATTTCCTATAGGTTATTTCACACATTGATTACTCTATAGATGTTTCGATTCTTTTATAATTATACACAATTTCATAGATTTATGTCTGTGTGTGGGTATAGGTATATAAAAATAAGTCCTACCATTACAATTATTTACCTACCTAGAACTAATCACCAACCATTGGTGGCATGGGTCATGAAAAAGAGTTTAAATAATTTAAAATTATGTTTTAAAGGAAAATCCATTACCTTGAGGCCAGACTTATTTATTTTGTATGTTTATCCTCCTAATTAATAAAATAATATTAGTTTTATACTTAATTGATAGACTTTTAAATTTTAATTATAAAGCTTCCTAGTCATGATTCAAGTATCATTGAGAGTGGGAGGGTGAATCATTTATATCTTTTTCTTTTATGTTTCCTTACTTTTGAAACAACCTTCACCTCCTATAAAAGATTTCTTCACCTACTCAACACTTTCCAAACACACATCTATAGGAAAACAAGAATTTACAAGGTTCACTACTCAATAAGTGTAGATATGTCCTTCGTATGGATTGGATGCAATACATTAACACACAATCCACTAGAAAACAATCCTTTTATGTGGAAAATGATGATTAGGATGTTCCCTTATGATAGTGTAGTACTATAAAAACAATCCAAAAGTGTGTGTGGTTGTTATAGAATAAAATTATGTAATTCAATATTATGGTGCTTCTTGATCCACTTCTAGAAATTTTATCTTTCAAAAAAATTCTTCTCCTTCCTACCCAGATGCTATTTAAGACCACTTGTACTTGATAATGGTACATAGTCCAATACCTTAGTCTATTTTTGATGCTCAATGAATGTTTTGTTCACTTAAACTGGGTATTCAAAACTTCTTTTTGTAAATCTTCTTCAAAAATATACCTTCGCGAAGCAAACTACCTTCGTGTAACCTACTTCTTTCACAAATATCACTTTTCCTTTGAAAACTTCACTACTCTTTTTAATACTTAGAATGTTCAGTTGACTTATATGCTTCGTGAACTTCTTCGCATACCACCTTCACAAACCACCTTCATGAATCCAGATCCTTAAAATTTTTGTTAAGTCTCACTAATATTCTGAAGGTTGATATGCCTATTTATAGACATTTCCAATAATTCTAGAACCTTATGAGACATGTCATCACCATTTCGTGAAGATCCTTCATTTCTTTTATGATTCTCTTTTTTTCATGAAGCTCCATATAAATTTATTGTTCATAATTCTTGTCAAAATAACAGATCCTTTCATCAAAACATTGCTCCACCACAATGCTCCACTCGAAATTCTCCTCACCTTCACTATTTGTGATACTCATCACTGTCATGAAGCTTTTTGTAAAATCGTCACACACTCGCAATGCTCCATTTATTATAATCATGAATATCACCATTAGAATATTCATGACTTTGTAAAAAAGACTTTTCAAATCCCATCTTTGTGAGAATCATGCCTTTTCCATATTTTCATAAGACCTTCATGGAAATACGTTTTTTGCAATTCTAGCCAATCCCCAAATTTTAGACCCCAAAAATTTGGCAAACACTGGGAAACTAAGCCACCTTAAAATATGCTTTGTAAAAACCAACCATGTTGATTTATAGTCATCGAGCAACATCTTTTCTCCCCCATACAATCATAAGGCTTGTATCGAAAGTTCTCAAAATAACTTATGATATTTTTTAAATAAAAACCAAAAAACAACATCAGATTTACCAAGGAACGTATTTTATCATCCCTGTCTTCTAGTAACAAATTTCATTACAAATAAAATGGGTTTTCTTAAGAATTATGAATCTTAATTCCTGAGTGCAAAGATCTGTATGATAATCCACTTATACAAACTGAATTGATTTCCTTTCTTCTCAAACTTCCTTAACAACGAAAGACAACACTCTGAAAACAACCACTTATTACTTACAAGAAACTTCTCTATCCAACTTGGTCCCAATAATCTATGCCTTTGGATTTTTTTTTCAAACAATATTAATAAATCACTGAGCTTTGTAACCTTGATATATGGATTACATATCAAAAATTAAATTCCTATGTGTGGTAACTCATTGTATGAAACAAGAATTATTTACATAAAAAACCACGATGTCCAAAAGTAGTGACTATGAAACCTCTTCATTATTCCTCCTATTAATTCTCCAAAACATCATCCCCTTTCTTTCAAGTCTTCCGCCATATCATTATCCCTCATCATTCTACACCTATTTAAATTTCTTGGAATACAATAATTTTATTTCCCTATAACCACTCCAACAAACATTTAGAATAGTTTACACACATACATGTTGGATTCACAGCATACCCACAACTCCCCCTTTATGCATGCTTCCATAAGGATGGATTTATGAAATAATTATCCCCCTTTACAACACTATCCAATGGTAGCATGAGAGTGGGGATAGAGGCACATATGTCAACCTTGATGAGATGGATGTTCGACACCCATGTTTATCCTCAATTTTGAAAATGGTTCCTTTGGTAAAGGTTTTGTGAATATGTTAGTAAGTTATTAGGATATTGGAACATACTCCAGCTTCAATTTATTCATCACCGCATTCTCTTTAATGATGTTTTACTTTATTTCAATATGTTTTTAATTAGAATGTTTTATTGGATTCGTTGTAAAATTTATTTCACTTTGATTGTCGCATCCCCTGAGAAAGGGTAAATTTAATTCACCAAGTAAGTCTTCCAACTGAGTTTTAATCCACATAAGATGGGTATAATCTTGATTGGAAGCAATATACCCAGTTTCATCCATCCTAAGAATTACAAAATTATGTTTCTTTATATTCCAAATGTCACAACTTTCTCCCAGAAATAAAACTTCACTAAATTTGGATTTTATATCATTGTCATTTCCTTCCCAATCAGAATTTTAATACCTAAAAAAATAAATATTTCTTGATCCATTATACCTGATTCCAAAAAAAATCGGGCCTTTGATATATTTGAGAATCCATTTTCTAAAAATTAAATTTCTTTTTTTAGGAGCACTCTGAAATCTTGCACATAAGGTAACAAAATAAACAATGTTGGGTCTTGATGTAGTCAAATATAACATACTTCCTATCAACTTTAAAAACTCTTTCTGATCAACTTCATTTCCTTCTCCATCATTACTCAACTAGGTTCCCACTGAAATTGGTGTGGAAACTAGTTTCGAATTTTCCATTCCAAACTTCTTCAAAAGATCCTTAGCATACTTTTCTTGAGAAATAAAAATGTGGATTTTATTCTATAAAATTTGTAACCAAAGAAAGTATTTCACTTCTCCCATCATGTACATCTCAAACAACTATTTCATCTCTTCATAAAATCTGTCAAAAGATTTTACATCATTTCCATAAAATATAATTTCATCAAAATAAACAATTAAAATGATATTGAACTCCTAGAATTTGTTTATGTAAATATTGATGTTAACTCTTCCTTTCTTGAAACTCATCTTCCTTAATCAAGTATTCAGTTGGGAATATCATGTCATTGGATCTTGTTTTATCTCATACAAGACTTTCTTCTTCTTTCACACATAAATTTTTTCTTTCCCATCAAAAAATACACAAGGTTGTTCAATATAAACTTCTTCATCAATATTCCCCATCAAAAATGTATACTTTACTTCCATTTAAAAAAAATTGCACCATCGTTGTGCACCAATAGCAAGAAACAGTCTGATTATTTCTAATCTTTCCACTATAGAAAATTTTTCCTCAAATTCAATACCTTTAAATTGTGAATAAACTTTTCAAACCAATCTTGATTTATTTCTTATCACTTAACTTCATCATTAAACATGTTCTAGAAAACCCACTTTATACCAATAATGTTCTTGTTATCCAAATTGGGCATAAGTTCTCAATTATTACTATTTTCTCTCTGTTCAAGATCTTCATTCATAGAATAAACCCATGATAGATGTACAAAAGCTTTGTTCACATCATTATGATCTAATTTTTAATACAAATAAGTATGCATAACATCATTCATTGTTCTTCTTGTTTGAACCCTCTGATGTCGATCACCAATAATGTTCTGAGCCTCCACTTGATTTCTTATCCTAGGATGAGCTGTTTTAATTTCATCCTCGTCACTTCAAATTGTAGAGTCTAGTTCTTATTCTTGAGTAGGATTTCTAGAATTATCAAAATTGTTAGAAAAATGTTCCATATCCTTCTCAACTTCTATATCAGTAAAAGTATTTTTTTTCTTTATCAACATTTTCAATAAATTTCACATTAACAAATTCAGAAATTAATCTTATTTCTTTGTTGAAACATCTATATCCTCATTCTTTTGGATCATAGCCATAAAAAATTCCATCATATCCTCTTTTCTCAAACATTCCAAGGTTTCCACCATTTTTATTTATAATGTAAGGACTCCTAAAAACTCTTAAGTGTTTCAAAAATTTGGTTTTTCCATAAAATATTTCATATTGAGTCATATCTAAACTTGTTGTATTGTAACATTAGTTTTGAATATACATAGATGTACTCATGGATTGCCTCTAATTGTAATGAGATAGGACATGTTCAAGTAGCATAGTTCGACCCATTTCAACCAGACTTCTATTCATTATTTCAGAAATAACATTTTTGTAGGTGTGTATGGTGAACTGAACTCATGAAAAATTCCATAACACTCAATATAATTTTCAAACTCTTCAATAGTATACTCCCCACCATTATCATTTCTCTACTTCTTCATTGAATACTCACATTCCTTCTCTTCTTTCATCCTAAAATTCTTAAACATTTTCAGAGAATCTAACTTATGTGTCATGTACATAACAAAATTAATGAGAGTAAATTAATCAATGAAAGTGAGGAAGTAAATATCTCCATTTGTTGATTTTTTTTCATGGTCCCACAGATATCATAAGTAATAAGTTTCAGGGGTAATTTTGAATGAATTTCAACTTTCTAATGCACATAATATTGGATCTTTCCTTTTTAATATATAGTGCACCACCAATCTCTTCTTCTTAACATATCAAAAATATCTCAGATAGTGACTTTTATTGATTACATGGTTATATTTATTTGGAAGATGTGTCCCAGCCTCTTATGCCACAATTTATTTTCTTCAATTATTCCCAATTAACTAGAGTTCTGTATTTCACCGACATGAAACAAGTTTCATTTTGTACGTTGGACTCTTGTAACAATCTTTACATTATCCTAACTTTTCACAAGAAACCCATATTTTCTAAAGATAACTAGGTTACCCTCATCACAAAGTTTTAAAACACTCACTAGGTTGTTCTTCAACCCATCAGCATATAATGATTTCCTGTATTTCATATTTTTTTTAACAATTATGGATGATCCAACACCTTCGATCCTTAGAGATTCATCGTTACCAAATGTCAATGTTCCTTCTTTTAACTCTATCACATTATTCAACAACTTTAAGTCTCCAATCATACACTAAAAAAGTGGTATTTAGTAGCATAAAATTAGAAGTGGTTATTCTAAACCCCCCTATAAATAAAAATTAGAGGGGGTTAATAATAACCCCTTTTAATTAGAGGTGTTTTATGCAAAAATCAACCAAAAAATATTAACTCCAACCCTATTTTATTTAGACCCACACCCTCTCCCTTTTTCCATACTATTGCCCTGCCCCCCACACCTACGATAACCCATCACCCCTCTGTTCCTCTCTTCCTTGAATCACCCTGACCCAACCTACCATGATAACCCCTCTGCTCCCATCTTCCCTCCACCAAGATAACCCCTCACCCCTCCGTCGTGATAACCCCTATGCCACGATAAACCCTCACCCATAAATTGTGATAACTCTACCCTCCTCAGTGATAAACCATCACCCATCCACCATGATAACCCCTCTTCCATGATAACCCCTCACCCCTCTGCTCCCATCTTCCCTCCACCGTGATAAACTCTCACCCCTCAGCTACAATAACCCCCCACCTCTCCAGTCTCCACTTCCTTATATCACCCCACACCCCACCTACAATAACACCACCCCCTAATAACCCCTATTCTCTATAACTCCCCACCCTACCCCCAATAACCCTATTTTACATCTAACGTCACCCCAACCAGAATTCCCATCTCCTGCATCAGTTGTATCACCCTACTCCCTACCATGTTCAGAGGCTTCCCCTGCCTCTCAGTGTTACCCTCCCTTCCACGCCCCCTCTCATATGTCTCAAACTCCAATCTCAATAGCTCACCCCCCTCGTGATCATGATGATTCCCCCTCTGCCTACTTTAGATCTCAACGATGCAAATTCTAGACCTAATCTATGGTCAATATCTGTGAGGTAAATGGACTAATCAATTTTGATCTTGGTTTATTTAGATTAATTTTGAAAAATAATGAAATATTTTGTTTCCTGGAATTTCATCATTGATTTTATTCTTTTAATTGGAATTTTTGAAACCACTCTGTATTTTTGGAACCACAGCTTATTTATAAAAAAAATCATATTCACTCTGATACCCATGAATAATCACCATAAATTTTAATTGTATCTAAATAATCTCGTATTTGGATTCTTTTACTGTTAACTTCCTATAATAAATATTAGTTATAATAAGTATCACTTCTTTAAGAGGTTTTATTTTGAATTCAAGTGCAATGTTTTTTTAGAAACTGAATAAACATTGTTGTTTTTTTAAATATTTTCCATAACTGATAAAGTCTATGAGCAGTCTTCAATAAGGAATTTTAAAATATTCTGAATTATCATTTTTTTGGTTGAATACACTTCTCATGTTTTTTATATAATTGTTAAAAGGAAAAAAATTATGTTTTTTAATGAAAAAACTAAACATAAAAAAAACAGTTTTTTAATTTTCATAAATAGAAAAATGATTTACATTTTATATTTTTTAATGAAAGTGTTTTCTGATGAAATTTTCTTCAGATTTTTTCTATTGTAAAAAATTTATTTATATATTTATTATTTTTTCCTATTTATATTTGAAAATATTTAATTTATATATTCTATTTCAATTAATGCAGTAGAAATGGATAAATCATGAACTTCCTGGTCAAGAAAAACCCTGATAAGTATAAGGAAGGAATAAATAAATTTCTCAATTTTTCATTTGAGCATAAATATTTCAAGGGAAGAATAATATATCCTTTTAATAATTGAAAATTTAATAAATAGTTGACTAGAGTTGTAGAATATTCCCATTTGAGTCAAAAACATTTTTCGATTAAATACACCAAGTGGGTATGGTATGAAGAATTTAATGAAATTGAATTACCCTCTAGTAGAGAACAAGATAATGAGTCTTATCCCCATAAAATCGATCCTCTATATCATGTAGAGGAAATTATCAATGATGAATTTGGGCTTGATAATATTCTTGGTGAAAATGAAGCAGACTCAACTCTTGGTGTAAACATGGTTGAATATTCTATTGAATTTTTTGAGTTATTAAATGATGGGAATCAAGAATTTTATGAAGGCATTAAAAATTAATCAAAATTGTATTTTATAATAAAACTACACCACATCAAGTGTTTATGTGGAATTACTGATAAGGAAATGACAATAATTTTGGTTTTACTAAGAAATGCTTTTGAACATTAAAAAATCCATGACCCTTTTTATATGGCTAATAAAATCATCAATAAACAGGGGCTTAATTATATTAAGATGAATGATTTTCTGAGTGACCACATGTTTTATTGTTGGATGATGAGAACACACAAATATTTAATAAATATTAAACATATAGATCGAAGGAAAAAAAATTGAAAAAAAATCAAAAACCATAAACATTTTCTTAATTTCATACTTAAAAAAGGTTGCAACGACTATTTATGTCTACTAAACCTACCAAGAATATGAATTGGAATGAAAGTGAAAAATTTAATTATTAATTGGTTAGGCATACTAGAGATTATAAATCATAGAAAAATTTTAATTTCACACATCCTCAATTTGATTTAGATCCTAGAAATGTTTTCTTGGGTCTTACAATTGATGATTTTAATCCTTTTGGTATCATGAGTTCAAGTTATAATATTTGGCCTATAATATTGATACCATATAATCTGATCATGTGGATGTGTTTGAAACAAGAATTTATGATTCTATCAATGATTTTTCCTGTGAAAAGAATGCCAGAAAATGACATAGATTTCTATTTGAGACCTCTTTTAAAGGAGCTGAAAGATTTTTGGGTGGATGGGGTAGAAACCTATGATGTCTCTATGCCTGAAAAGTTTAAAATACGAGTGGCATTACTGTGGAAAATAAATAACTTTCCCAAACTCAACACCTTATTTAGATGGAATACTTATACCAGATTAGATTTTCTGACTTGTTACTTTGACATAACTCCATTGTGTTTGTATAATTGTAGTGGTGTTCTCAGGGGTATCACTAATTTCTTGGTGATAGTCATAAATTTCGTTTGATGAGATTACCTTTTGATGGAAATAATGATTTTAAAAAAACTATGTGTGTGATTCCTCACATGGATATTTTCAAACAGGTAGAAAATTTAAATTTCTCATTTGGAAGGAAAATAACACAAGATGTGAAAGTAAAGTGAGCTCAGGGGAATAATAATGAGGATGGCTCTGAACATTGGAAAAAAGTATATATTTTTTTAATTTCTATATTGGGAGACTAACAAGTTATGTAAAAATATTTTTTTCATTCAAATTGTGAAAAATGTATGTAATAATGTCATTTATTATTTATTGAATGAAATTGTAATGACAAAATATCATCTTAAGGCCCGAAGAGATCTCCAAACAATGGTTATGAGAAGGGAATTGTGGCCTAATGATAAGGGAAAATATCAACAATCTCTTTTTACAATAACAAATCAAATGAAATATGCCTTTTCTAAATGTCTAGTGAATATGAATTTTCCCAATGGTTATTCGAGTGACCTTTTTAGATGTATCAATATGAATGATCTTAAAATATATGGTTGGAAATTTCATTATTGTCATGTCATTATGAAGTAATTACTTTCCATTGTAATAAGTAATGTGTCTTATAAAAAATTTGTTTTCAATATTGATATAGTTATGTGCATTTTTTTGACAAATATGTCGCAAGTTTTTCAATCTCATTGATCTTGAGAATTTCTAACATCAAATTGTTTTCACACTTAATTATTTGGATATGTTATTGCCCCCATAATTTTTTATTATCCTGATTCACTTGTGTGTGAATATGGTTGATGAACTACAACTGGGTGGGCTGGTAAAATATTGATTGATGTATCCCACAGAAAGGTAATTTAAAATTTTATCAATATATTATTTCACATCATAATAGTTTTTTTTCTTCATATTGTTTTTTGTAATTTATATAGATATTTGTTGAATTTAAAGTCTTGTAATAGTAATAGGGCTCTACCTGAGGGTTCTATTGCTGAGAGGTATATATCAAAAGAATGTTTGACATTTTGTTCCAGATATTTAGATGGAATTGAGATGAAATTCAATAGGTAAAGTCATGTTAAGGATGAAGTAATTTATGTTGACAATGATGAAGTGTATACTATGTTTTCAAATATTGAAGGACAATATGGGAGTTGTACTAATTTTGTATTAAATTCCATTGAGATAAAACAGGCCTACCGACATGTGTTATTAAATTACAAAGAGGTAGATCCATTCATAGAGTAGGTATCAATTTATGTTTTTATATATATTAATTTAAGTATTATGACTTATTATGTTAATAATTATTATTTTTAGAGAATACACATTATATATGAAGAGAAAAATGAGGTGTCTGACATGCTCCTCTTCTATAGTGTAGAATATTGTAATTAAAGACCTTCCCGATTGGTTTTCTAGATGGGTAATTTAATGGAATGACTGATAATTTAATATGGATTAATAATTATTTTATTAATAATTATTGTTTTTTAGTTATTTTTGGAATTTTTTGTTGGTACTCTATCAAATGATTTGAAACATCTTTCACAAGGCCCACTTTAGAATGCTAAAAGGTTTTCTGTATTCAATTTTAATGGACAAAAGTTTCATACAATGGATCGTGAAAAAGGATTAAAAACAAAAAATTCTAGAGTGTTCATGATTTTCCGAACTGAATGTGTTTCAAGTCGCAATGATGAAAATTGAATTGATGATGATCTTTTATATTATGGGAAGTTGAAAGATATTATTGAGCTCAATTAATATGGAAAATCTATGACAATTATTAAATGTATATGGGATGATACAACAACTGATAGAGGTTTTATAAAGGATGATTAGGGTTTTAATGATTTCCATTTTATTAAATTGATTTACAATGGAGAATGTGAAGATCTTAAACCTTTAATTTACACATCTCAAGCTCAAATGGTTTATTATGTTGAGGTATCTTTTGAATGGGGTGTTTTGGTGCATCTTAAGCCTAGTGATTTGTATGATATGGGTAAAGATAATAGGGATAGACGTGACCACACACCTTTTTGAAGAACAAGAGTTGAGTAAATATTTCAACAATGAAAGTGAAAATATTAAACTAGAAAGAGAAGAGGAATAAAATGATGTTTTATTTGCGAACTTAGAGAAAGATGAAAATAATTCGGAATAAATACTTACATTTTTTTTTGATTTTTTGGATTTTTTTCCAAAATAGAGAAAACATATTTATTTTGTGTTCATTTTATCTAGAAGCACATTTATATTGTGGGTATTAACTTTTTTTAATGTCATGGGAAACCATTATGTTGACCTTTTTACATAAAATAGTTGGAATAGAAAATGTTGTTTTTTAATGAAACACTTGTTTTTAAATTAATTTCACTACTTGTTTTATTTTTTCCTATATATTATGGAAACATATATTCATTGGAACTCTAATTAATGTTTTAATGTTTTAGGTTTTCCAATTTTTTTACTATGTTGCACATGAAAAAACAATTAATGTGTCTTTAGAATTGTATATTTAACTCAATGACACTAGATTAGAAATATATAAGTATGGTTCGTGAAATTTCCATGTCCCTTGTCTTCTCACATTTTTAAGGAAACCAACCAGAATTTTGGAGTTAGGCTCTACTATAGACATATTAATGTTATAGACTAAACATTATAGTTGTTTCCTAAGAACATTTTATGCTTGTAATCACCCTATAGATATTCCTAATTCAAAATGAACTAGAGTTTAAAATATAAATGAACAAAATACAACAAAATCAGATATCAATGTGAATGTGCATCCTTCCACGACTAAAGATGTTCCGCCAAGATCAACGTGAGTGCATGTCACCCAAGATGTTTTCCCCTAGCAAATACATTCAGATTATGGTCAATCAACACAATTAAAATTATCAAGGTACAATACAGATGAAAATCTATGATTATCTAGTCCTAAAAGTGGATTTGGTGTTGAAGATGAGATGGATGTAATTATTTCTCCAACATCAATTGGTGTATGGAGAGAAAAACAATGAACTGGTTGGATATGCAATGTTATAGGTTCATCCAATTTTATTCATGCATGATATATTTTAATTAATCTAGTTTTAAATTTATTTCATTATTTGATTGGATTTTGAGCATGTGAAAAAAGTGAAAAAAGTTGTGATTGTAGAAAATTTTATCATTGGTGAATTAAAAAGTTATAGTGAGCTTCAATGATCAGGTTCATCCAATTGGGAAAGAAGGAGGTTTATTATTACGTGAAATAGGATATATAGCTAGGACTAAATTCCATATAGATTATGAATCTTGGTGAACCATATGAAATTATCTAAAAGAATACATGTTTTTCAGATTGGTTATGGTAATTATTTTTTATTGATTTAATCACTTTTTATGTTTTATTTTAGAATTTAAAAACTAATGTTTTTATTTTTTGGAAAATCCTTAATTTAAGTTTCCGCATGACAAGTTGGAAAAGTGGTTTCTTATGCTTGAAATTGAAAAATAAGGAGAGATACTAGAGGTATTTTTTTCATAAAAATTATGATTCTAGCTTATTTAAAGAACAAAATGTTGAGAAGAACTATCCAAATGGTATAACTAATGAGTAATGGAAATTTTATATTCTCATTTGTGATAAGAAAAAACACAAGGTACTTTCATATTTTTTATTTCCATCATATTTTATCATTATTTTTTTATTCATTAAATGTTACTAAAATCTTAATCTTTATATGACTAAGACATGATTTTTTAAAATTCACTAAATCACAACAGTAAAACCATTCCACATACATTTGGAACTAAAACATTTTCCTGCAAGAAAGATGATATGGTAGTATGCCATTTACATTTTTAGAAATTAGTTTCATATTTTTATTTTTATAATATTTTTTACTATAGGAGAAGAACACTGGACATCTGATTAGTAGAGCCATTATATGGGATGTGGTCCATCAAAAAACTAATGGATCATATGTAAATGAAGATGAAAAAACAAGCAGTTTAAGATTCCATATTAATGTTGGGTTACTTTTTGATGTATCCAAACTGATGTCATCTTCATGTAAGAAAAATTGATTGTTGTTTAAAGTCAAGTGGAATCGTCACAAAATTCAATGATTTCTCTAGATGATACTTTTGGAAAAGTATTTGGGAAAGATAATTTAGGTTTTGTATGTTCCCTTGGGTTGGTAGCATGTCTGATAAGTGTATTCAGATCATCCTCTTAATGATTTGGAGGCATCAATGACACTATATCTGATTTACATACTATATCTCAAAAAGAGGTTTATTATTTGAAATCAAAGTTTTGTCAAGACAAAATAAAATTACAAAGGAACGAAGATGAGTTTTCCCAAACAAAATCACAAATTCTTATGATAAATTATGTTCATAAAGGAATGGGGGACAATATTCCTTAAATGAATGTCAACATAACCAATGATGATAGAAAGGTATTTTTCATTAGCTTATTTGCGGTGAGTTTTACTTTACAGCACAAACGTAGTTCTTCTAGGAATGTTTGGACATAAAAAATTCTGCTTCCAACAAATGTTAAAAGGGACCTTGAAACAAATAGCATATTTAGGATATATACAAGTGTTCATGTTCATTTTAAAAACCTCATAATGCCTTGGGTTTTTTATATTTTCAATTACACTATCAAAGTCTGTACAACTAGGGTGGTGTTGTTTGGATATAGGATAAACAATCTCCATATTATTCAAAATAGCATGCCAAAGAACCATGTGTTCACCATTTTTGTGAACATCAAAACTATCACTGGTTCCACATTAGTTCACCTATATGAGATACAGACCAATACCATATGTGAACTTCTTGTTGGACAGTTCACCTAACCCAAAACCATACACTAAAGCCTTCTAGTCTTGATTGTAGGCAGCCAATTGATTGTTTATGGTGTTTTTTTCTTATGATCAAAATTGTATTTTTTTAATTTTTGAAAATTTTTAGATCGAAAATCATTAATAAATTTAATTATGTAGTAGTTATCCATTTATATGGTATTTGGTTTTTATTGGTAACTAAAAACTAGTCATTTTAATATAATTTTGATGACTTTTATTATTTTTACATGTTAAAACATTATGTTATTAAATCTTATATAGGATTTCATTAATGAATATGATGGGGGAAAACCCAGAGATCAACCTTCACTACATTATATATGATCATTTGGAGGAAGTGATGTTAATTAGAAAAATGCACATGTATATTCTTCTATTGAGGTATTTGATCTACTAGTGTTTTAATTTGAGGATTCTATTTAATTTTTGTTCCTTTGGTTATTATCTAGAGTCTATTACCATCCTCCTACAACGTTTTAGGGTATCACTGTGGAAATCATAATCACTCATCACCTTTGGCTCTGAGTATCCTCACTATGTCCTTTTGATTTAACTAAAAACCAGTTCAATTATTCATATAAATATTTTTTTCTAAATAACTATAAAGGAATTAAATCTTTATATCCATTTATTCTAAACACATATAATAAATAATAAACAAGCTTAAGACTATATGGACGATAGTATGTTTTAATACTAGTGAAAATAACTCATAGAATTCCACTGTCCCTTTTTATTTAAATTCTTTCACCACCGAAGTAACTTTATATATTTTTCATTCATCCACAACTTATTTCAACCATAAAATCAATTTATTCCCCAAAACATTCTTTCATAATGGTCAATTTTTTAGCTCTCATGTTTTTTTGGAATACAATGACTCTATTTTATCTTCCATATATAAATTCCACATATCAAAATAGCTATGTTTTGACACATATTTTGAGCTTTAAGGTACTCCTCTATTAGTTAAAATTAGATATTTAAAGTCATGACCATATATTTATACCAACCATCTGACTTTAGAAGTTCCTCACAACTCAATATATGATTCTTCACTCTCTGATAATGCATCTTTCGGTGATAGAAATTTCAATGTATAAATTTTTTTAGCTTTTTCACATGACTCTAGCTATATATAATTCTTTTATATCATTTACTATCCTAAATTGTAAAAAAATCTCATTACCATCTAAATTCACTGGAAGTAAAGAATTTTTTATTCCCCTTTTCAAATAAACCATAGTTTGATATGATGATTCTTTGAACTCAAATTCACCTTCTACCAATTTCCAATAATTGTATATAACCCTCTCATTAAAGATAAAATTTTGATATTTTATTATATTTCAATGATTATCATCTCAAATCCAAAACCAAAAGTTCTCATCACCATAAAGAAACAAATTTTGGACTTACCCTCATGTTTATCAATATCCTTAGCATCAATGAAAACATATTCTAGACTTCTAAAATCTTCCAGATGATTAATTTATATTGGTTTGTCAAGCCAAAACTACTATGTAATCTCTTTTTCTACTGGTGTCAATGGACTTAAATTAACCAAGTAAACAATAAATTTTATTGATTTTTCCTAAATTTCTTTAAACCATAGTTTCTCTAAAATATCTTGAGTCAATATTTTCTTCTTCTATTAAACCATGTCATTTTGTTCTAGTGTACCTAGAATATTTTTCTCATGCATGATTCCCTTCTTTTGATAGTACTACATGAATTCCCTTCTAGTGTATTCACCATTATTATCAAACATAAACCATTTGAGCTTTCTTCTAGTATCTCTCTCAACCATGGCTTTCCACTGACTAAAAATTCTAATCACCTCAAATTTTTTATTTTAAAAAATACCCAAAAATTTCTCATTTCTTCATCAATGAATGTAATAATATATAAGGAACCTCCATTAGATTGAAATGGGGATATCCCCCAATCATTAGTGTGAATAAGTTCAAGCTTCCAACAATGAGTCTTACCTCCATTCAAAATAAATGAAAATTTTCTTTATTTCATGAGTATAAAACTCTCACATGTTATGATATTGGTATAATAAATTTCCAGTACATCATTTACATTAAGAACCTTTATATTCTTATCAATGAGATGACTAATCCAAATGCACCATTATTTAAAACTTATAGTAGTTATAGTTCTGACCATCAAACATCGATATGAAATTTTGGTTAGATACAAGGCCACATACTTAACTCCTCTTGACATAACCATTAATCCTAAATTAATTTTCCATACACCATTAAAAAATACTATCACATATCCTTATTCATGTAGTTATCCCACTAAAATAATTTATTTGTTAACATAGGTTTTGTCTTACTTCTTTCATATTTAGGAAGTGTCCATTCTGTAATTGGATATTCACATCACCCTTTCAGAAAAAATCAAGAGCCTTATAGTCTACTAAATAAAACTTATTTAATATTTTGAATAATTTTTTTTTCACATACCCTTTATTTGAGATAGAATGCAATGAAAAACCATAATCAACAACTCATAATTATATCAAAAAATTGATACTTAATAGTAACATACTGCTATATTCTATTGAATTCAAGGATATGGAACTTACAGAAATTGATATTATATAACTCGCTATTTCAACTTTTCCATCTTTCTTGATATTCTCCCTCTTACCATATTGTCAAAAATTTGGTCCAGGTCTAGTAGATTTACCTCCCTTCTCATCTTTTGACCTTTTCTTTCTTTCAAATCCACTTTTAGTTGGGTTACCTCATCTACCTTCTTCATTAAATATATTTTTGGTAGGTTCCTAGACCTACATCCACATGATATCTTCATTGAAGATTAAATAATTGATATATTAAAATTCTATGTTTGAATTTTTGGTAGAATTATTTACAATAACTACCATATCTTCCCAACTCTCTGATAGCGACAACAAATAATGAATGCGTAAACATCAATAGTGAAAATGACATTCACTTACTCAAGATGACTTTGGATCACGTCAAAGTCATTAACATGGTCTCAAATAGGTCTTCCTTATGATAATATCATGACCATAAACATTCTAATCATAAAAAATTTATTTAAAGATATCATTTTTATACATTTCTATTAGGACAGCCATCAACTCCACTATTTCTTTCTTTTCCCAATTTTTGAAATATATATTCCTTTCTTAAGATATACTGATCAATCCAATCACCTTATAATATAGTTACTCCCATTAATCTTTCTCTATATTCTCTAGCTTGATTCTAGTGAATATAACATCATGATCATTTTGGATAAGATAATATTCCTTTTACATATTCTATAAACTATAGTACTTTCCATAAAACCCATATATTCTTATCTTTCTATGTTTTGATTCCATTACATTGATACATTAACTTCAAACAAATAAAATAACATCAAGGTAAAAACATAAATTTAGATACTTGACCATGTTGAGTGTTTCTGAACTATGATTTGATATTATTTTTGGGAGAAGATAGGTGAAAATAATTAGTTCAGAAAAAAACCATCAAGAGCAGGATGATGAATCCACTAGAAGTTTATCTTGACAAGAATTCATGTGTAGTGGCATGTCACACCACCTTGAATTAACATCTTTGAGATTAGAAATCCCGAATTCACCCTAAATTACTACACAAAAAATCTATTGAAAATAATTCACAAACACATACAGACAAAATAACTGCATGTAATAAAGTAAATAACTCTTTGATTTTCATGGTTTAGATTTTCATCCAATGTGCATAGGTGAACACTAAAATAGTTGTATTTATTTTTATGTATATAGATTACACTGAGATATGTTTCATCCATATGGATCAATTTTCAAAAATGATCTTGTTACAAGTGATGATTTTGTACAGTACATGTTAGTAAGTTCCCCCCTCATGTATTGAGGATTCCAACTGAGAGAATAGTTACACCAAACCTCTACATTTCTGGGCTTCCATTCATTAAATATATTCAGCACTGATCTCTAGTAGAAAAACAACAAATAACTAGATACTTTTGGTAAACACAATGTATCACTATCTTAGGAATACTCTCCTCACCAAGTGATCAAAACTCCACTGAACTTATAATTCCACTGAAAATTCATACTGATCAATATGTTTTATGCTAAATTCTCACTACCTAAGACATATTATGATGAACAGAATCTCATTATTTAGATGAACTGAATCTGGAGACTTTAAAAGGATTTACAATCATAATAGGATCATCCACTACAGTCAGTATCACTGATACTAACCTAGGGTGTATGATCCTCTACCATATTTTCAAATAGATTTTATTTAAAATATGGTTATTAATCTCGTCATATAACTGAGGTATGGGATCTTTTATCTCATTCTTTAGGTAGGGTCAAGCATCCCCCAGTTTACATGGGGTGTGTGATCCCCTATATGTGGGTTATTTTATAGATAGGGTCATTATTTTCCCCTATATATCCAGAAATAGGATCCTATATCTCATATTATATAGGATTAGATAATCCATTTTGAGTCAGATTATAGTTTCTTCTACTACATAGATTGATGTGGATTCACCACTGGTGAGGTTAGTTACTCCCACAGTTGAGGTTTCTTCTAATGAATTGTGGATCCATCGCCATAGTTAAGTGATTGGTAGGGTTTTGGATGATGTTTAGTTTTTGATTATGATCTCTTTCATATGATTAAAAATATAGGATGATCCATAGATAAGGGTTGGTGTAGCTTATTAGGCTCATTCGTGAAGAGGATGATAAGTATAATTGGCCAAATTCTAGTATTAGAATCCCCCACATTCAACTAATGGAATAAAAATATTTTTATTTTGTACATACAGTCATAATGAAGGAGACAACACCAAGTAATTAAATCACTTTCATAATGAACATTCCCCCTTCTTAGAGAACAAAACTAAAACACACCAAGGAGACAACCCCAAGTGATTAAATCACCTCACCTTAAGATATTGGGTCCATATGAATCATGAATGGACAATGGTTATTGGATAAATTATACACTTGAATTAATATAAACATTATTATGGACTTTAAAGTGGAAATTAATTTCCATGATAACATGTTTAAGGCTGCCCTTATTTGATATCAAATTTAGTGTTCCTACATGATACTAAATGTTATAAAATACATGTTATTACTTTAATGTGATCCCTTATAGCATGATAATTTTAATTCTTATATGATAATAATATTCTCATTCTTTATGTTATAAATTTATCATGATGGAAATTTTTAAGGCTTCTTGTTGAAATGGAACATATATATCCATGTTTCCAATGTATTGTATATGCGGGCGTTGATCCTTGTTTTGCAAATGATATATGTTGAATTGTTATGAAAGGAAAACTTTTGGCGTGATTTATTTTCTATGCTTTATTTTGTTTTCATGAAATTTAATTATTATTATTTTTTGTTTCACTAGGTTTATTTTTCTTGTTGATGACATTG
This sequence comes from Viscum album, assembly GCA_963277665.1. Taxonomy (NCBI): domain Eukaryota; kingdom Viridiplantae; phylum Streptophyta; class Magnoliopsida; order Santalales; family Viscaceae; genus Viscum; species Viscum album. The sequence continues at coordinate 1,160,580,991 of OY728126.1, forward strand.
TGTGTTTGGCGATCAAGTTGGTTATTTTCATCTAGTAGTGAGGGTGGTGCTTTCCATCTGGCGGTAAGGGAGGTTCTTTTCATCAGGTAAATTTGATGATTTTTTTTGTGAGGGTTTTGATGTTTTTATGGAGAAGTTGTATTTTGGTAAAATCTCTTAATTTTATGGTTAGTATTGAATGGATTGAGTAATGATGTGATATATTTTATTATAAAACCTCTGTATCTTATTTATTATGTTGGTTTTCATGATTTATTTAATTGAGTTTTTTCAATAATAATAATTTATTGTATACATAACTATTTTTTAATATTATATTTTCTTTATTTATGGTGGGTGGAGTTTATGGGGGCATTGTGTATTATTTTTTTAAATATAAAAAAATTTGAATTATTAATTTAAAAAAAAATTATTATTATATTAGTGGTGGTTTTAAACCCCTTTAATGTTTTAAAAAAATAAATTTTTTAAAATATAAGGGAATAAAACCAACTCTATTTTTTAGAAAATTTAATATTAGAGGCAGTTATAAACCCCTCTAATGTTTTTACCCAAATTAACAGGGGTTAAAACTACATCTAAATTTTTCCTGGAATTTTAATCTTTTTTATTAGAGGAAGTTATAACCCCCTCTAATATTTTTCCCTCAATTAAAGGGGATTAAACCCAACATTAAATTCACCCTATAATTTTAAACTTTTTTATTAGATTCGATTATAACCCTCTCTAATATTTTCCCCCCAATTATGGGGGGTTAAAACTACCTCTAAATTCACCCCTGAATATAAAACGTTTTTATTAGAGGTAGTTAGAACCTCCTGTAATATTTATCCCTTAATTAGAGGGGGTTAAAACCACCTCTAAATTCCCCCATAATTTTAAACTTTTTCATTAGAGGCAGTTATAACCCCCTTTAATATTTTCCCCTGATTATAGGGGGTTAAAAACACTTCTAAATTCCATCTAGAATTTTAAATTTTTTTATTAGAGGTGGTTTTAACCCCCTATATGTTTTTTTGTAGATAAATTTCTTAGATTAGAAGGGTTTTTAACCCCTCTAATAGAATCGTTTCTAATTTTATAATACCATTGATTTCCAAAAACCGTCGTTAATGACAAGTAAGCGGTTATATTAGTAGTGGTTTGAATAACCTCCGCACATATGTTTAGAAGGGATTATAACCCCTTATAATCTAAAATATAACCCCTTATAATATTATTATTTTTTTAGTGATATGAGATGAAAACCCACTATCAAGAATCCATTATCATTCTCCTTTTATAGCTTTCGAAGTGGTTTCAACAACTTGAGCTTTTTGTTCTCCATTTTCTTTCTTCACCTATAGCTTCTGAGATTTGTTAAGAAACTTTTTTTATATGGGTAACAGAATAAGGAAACCCTTATAAAGATGTCCGGGTTGTTCAAATATATCAAAAACAGTTTCCAGCGATTGGAACCTCTTTTAAACATTCACACCAACATTCTCAGATTTCTTTTAAACTTCCTTGTCACGCTTCTTCTTTTGAGAATATTAACTCTCCCTTAAACCATTTCTTCCATAACCTATGAAATTGTCATAAGTTTGTTGGTTGAACCAACACATATTTGAGGTATGTATAAATCCACCACAATACTAGTAGTATCCATTGAAATAATATTTCCCTTTGAAACTTCCATACTGAATGAAGTTATGAACATGCTTCTCAGAATCCTTCTTAATAGAACTTTTTGACCATGAGGCATTACGTTTTCAAATGTAACTATCTTCTTCAGCTCTGATTTCATCCCTGGCTTATCAGATCTATATGTAATAGAAATTTTTCTAGGATAAGAATTATTAGAAACTTCTGATTTTTCAGCATTGTCAACTTTGGACACACACATAACTTTATCATATTTATTCGTCTCATAACCAAATTTTGATTTCTTATCAACCTTTGAAGGAATATTTTGTTGATCCTTATTAGTTTAATTCATACTAGAACTTTTACCAGATTTTGAGATAGAGTTTTTGGAACTTATATTACTTTATTTATCCTTGGAATGTTTTTGTTGCACAGGTTCCAACTCTTCTTATTTTGACTTGAAATTTAATTACAAATGTTCATTATGATTATTTTCATTCTCAAGAGAGTTCTTCAGATCATCAATCTATTTTTTCAACTTTAATTTATCATCAAGAAAACCTTATTGATTTTTTGATGAGGATATTTCTTTTATCAACATTATGTTTTTATTTTCATCCTTCTAGTCTTTTTCAGAAATTGTTTTAACTCTTACTTTAAATGAGAATAAAGTTGATTTTATTGTTCTTCAGAACTACTGATCCTGAAATCCTCATTATTCACTTCTACAAGAAAGTTATTCTCTCTAAATTTTCTAGAAAAAATGATTTTTTTGATTCACCTTCACTATATTCTTCTTCATCATATTTGGACAACAAGCTTCTTCTTTTTTATTTTAAGAACTTTTTATCCTTCCATTTGGAATTTGTTTATCTTTGTCATCCTTTTTCTTCCACAACCATCCTGGGATTCTTTCATATTTATTAGTGTCTTATTATTTCATTCTTTGAGGATAGTTAGCTGCATAGTTCCCAACAGCTCCACATTCAAAACATTTTAAGAGAAGTTTCCCCTTGAATTTATATGTACCTATTTTCACTTTCTTAGAAAACAAGGATAAAATATTATCAAGATTTCTACATACCTCATTTTCAAAATTAGATTCACCAGCTTTATCTTCAATGAGAATCTTTTTTACTCTTTTTTCATTGGATACTTGAAATACATTTCTATATCGGCTTTTTTTCATTTCATAAATATCTATTTTCTCATTTCATATGTGATGATAGTTCTTTGTAGTTTATCAGAAGATAATGTTTTAGGATCTCTTCCTTCCTATTATGAGACTTTTTCATCAAAATTGTGAGGCATAATTCATAAGATATTTTAAAAAGCTATATAAACCTCCAAATTTTTACCAAAACATATGATTGTATTGAAAATGTTATTTACCCAAGTAAAGAAGTCCCCAATAGTTTCAAGATCGCCGATTTTTAAATTTTAATACCTCATCCTCCATATTTCAAGTTTTTCCTTCTTTACTTTTTTCTTTCCTTCATATATGTTTTTCAGATTATCCTAGATACGTTTAGCTTTATAAACACCTTTCACTCATAAAAACACACCCTCATAAATTGATGAGGGTAATAAATTTTTATCTCTTCTATCATTCTCAATATGATTCTAATTGATAGGTGTAAGAGGTTACTTATCATAAATAGGAGTAAATACATCTATTATAGCTACATTAACAAAATACCCAAGAAACATGTGATAAGGAATTATTCTATATTTCTAGATATGATAATTATTTCCATCAAATATGAGAATACCCTTACTGTTCATGGAATAAAAATTCTCTATCACAACTTCTCTTAAAAAACTTCAGAATATAATAAATTAAGGGAACCTTCCTTCTAATAATAATTTAATTTTCCTAGTCATGATTCAAGTATCACTCATAAGGGGGGGGGAATCATTGATAACTTTTTCTTTTATGTTTCCTTCATTTTGAAACAAACTTTTCCTCCTGTTAAAGATTTCTTTCCCTACTGAACACCATCCAAACACACATCTATAGGAACATAATAATTTATAAGGTTCACTACTCAATAAGAGTAGATACGTCCTTGGTATAGTTTGGAATCAATATAATAAAACATAATACCCTAGAAATCATTCCTCTTAAATGGAATAAAATATATAGGATGTTCCCTTAAATTAATGTAGCACTATAATACAACACAAAACTGTGTGTTCTTCTTCTAGCACAAAATGATGTAATTCAATATTACAGTGCTTCTTGATCCACTTCCACAAATTTGATCATTCCAAAAAATTATACTCTTTCTTACCCAGAAGCTAGTAAGAACCTACTAGTCATTATAATGACACTTAGTCCAATGCCTCAGTCTATTTGTGATGATCTATGAAAGTTCTGTTCACTTAAATTTGTTATTAAAAACTTCTTTTTGTGAATCTCCTTAATGAATCTACCTTCACAAAGCTCACACCCTTCACAAAGAAAACTACCCTCTCAGAACCAAATTCCCTCGTGAATCTCACTTAGCTATTTCAAACTTCAGTACTCTTCACAATGCTCAGAATGTTCAGTTGGCTTATATCCTTCATCAACTTCTTAACATACCAACTGTACAAACCACCTTCGTGAATTTGGAGCCTTATAATTTTTGTTTAAGTCTCACTAATCTTTTTAAGGGTCAAGATTCATATTTATAGTCATTTCCACTGATTCCATAACATCCAGGACACATCATCACCATTTTGTGAAGCTCTTTCATTTCCTTATTGATGCTCTCTCTTTTGTGAAGCTCCACAAAAATTTCTCAACTATGATGCTTGTTGTAATCGCAGAGCCTTACGTCACAACTTTTTCATTCCACTATTCCCCTCACCTTCACTTTTTGTGATGTTCTTTGCTATCACGAAGCTTCCTTTAAATCCATTTCATGCTCTGAATGCTCCATTTCTTGTAATCATGAAGATCACTGTCAAAATAATTATATCATTACAAAACACACATCTCAAAGACCATATTCACAAGACTCATTCCTTTTCCTTATTTATATAAGCCCTTCAATGAAATTCACTTTTTTCAATGCAAGACAACCTCTAAATTTTGGACCCCAAAATTTTGGTAAAGACTGGGAAAAAGTTCCAATATAAAATATGCTTCAACCAAACCAACCATGATGATTCACAGTCATCGAGAAACATCTTTTCTACCCCCTACAATCATAAGATGTTCCTAAAAATTTATTCAAATAACTTATGATATTTTTTAAATACAAACTAGCAAAGATTCGTCATATTTACCAAGGAAATTATTGTAACTTCCTTATCTCTAGTAACATTTTTCCTTCAAAATAAAATATCCTTGCTTAAGAATTATGAATCTGAATTATTGAGTACAAATGTCTGTCTGATCATCCACTTATACAAAGTGAAGTGATTTCCTTTCATCTAAAACTTCCTTGACAATAAAAGAAAAAACTCTAAAAAAACTACTTCTTACATCCAAGAAACTACTCCAACTAACTTGGTCCAAAAAAATTATATTATCATTGTTCTATTTATTTCATTTTTTATCATGTTGAATTTAGTCGCTAAAATGGTTAAGTTCAAATTTGATGTTTTGGGGTCATTATGTTTATAACCTCGAAACAACATCAGTGTGATGAATAGGGTCTAAGGGGTTATGTTCTGTTAATTGAAAAATATTAAACGTGTTATAATTATTATATTTACACATTATATAAAAAATTAAAACCAACCATGTATGGAGGTCATGAAAAATTAACCATGTCATTTCATGGAAATGGTAATATATACGGACGCATGAATAACATTTTAATTTTTCTACTAAGTGAAAAAAAAGTAGATTAGATAATATTTTACATTTAAAAAATCATAAATATGTTATATATTTCGTATTAATTCCTTATTTATATCCTTATTACAATCCTAGAATAGTGGAAATAAAATATTAATCATATCTCTTTATGAAGGTGGTAGTCAACACGTACTCACGAGTGATGTTATCATTTTCTGAAAGATGGTTGGGTAAGAATATAAGTAATATACTTTCTTTATAGAACCATAATTATGTCATAAATATCATATATTCTCAGGTGATATTTCATTTTAACCATAAATACAAATCAATCATAAAAAATGAAACACATCGCAATGTAGAGATGGTAGTCCACATGTATGCACAAGCAGTGTTTCCATTTCCCATAGTATGGAAAAGAAGATAAAAAATGGATATAAAATAATTATAATAAAATTTTAATATATGTATCATAATTATGATATTATTTCAGCATGTTTAGGGAATAATTTAAGGAGGTAGGGGAATAACTAAACATAAAACACTTGGTTATGAATTATACATCTTATTTAGAAGACCTCCTAGGATAACACTTTAATACAACATAGGTTAGTATTTTTGTGAGTATAAAACCTATCAAACATGAGGAGGTATTTTGGAAATTTATTTTTCTATTTATTTTTCAATATAAATTTCTTAACTCCTATCTTGACCCTTTTAGCATTTATCAGCATGATAGTGTTTTACCAAGGTTACTATTCATAATGACCTTAAATGAAATTGAAATTGTTAATAAATTAGATCTAAGTGATTCAAAATATTAAACCCATTTTACCATATTCAATTTTTATATGTTGTAATAATTGATTTTAACATAAATACGAAAACCACAATAAAAACTATTTTTAGAAAAATTAATTTTTAAGCATGAAAATGATTTTATACTAGAATCAAATATAATTATGACAAATATGAAAATAATTAGATTATTATTAATAATAGGTAAATAATTTTCCTTTAAAACCAATCCAAAATATAATGGGACTTTTTAAATACTTGAAAAGGATTTGCAGTTTTAATAATAACCAGTATTTTTCACTATTAATCCAAATATCATTCTATTTTGAAAAATCCCAAAAAATAACCATAACTTATATTTAATATAAATATATAAAAACATTATTCCATTTTATCAAATTCAATTTCAAAAAGTAAAAAATTTAACATTTAAATAAAACCATGTAATATATTGAAAAATAATTTGGTTAAATAAAACTATTAAATTTTCAAGTGGAAAAACATAAAATATATATATATGATGAAAATGAATCCATAAATTTAATAATTATAAATAATAATATTTATTTATTTCTAGGATTACTTGGGTTAATTTTTTAAATGTTTGTAATTTTATAAATAAACTTCCATTTAGGATTGAATTAAATTCCCTATTATGGATTTATAAGACACATGCACTTATTCGGTTTTATTATATACTATAATATTTAAAATATTATTAATAATAATAACTATTTATAATATATTTTTTGAATAGTGATCCTTTGATTATTCTAAATATATGGTTATGATAAATCCAATGGACACAGACAAAAGAAGCAATGGCCTCAACCAGTAGGATCGCACCCTTTGAAGTTCATTTATCAGAGCTTCTAAGGGAGATAAATTCATTATTATTTGACCTTGAACAATCCAAATCTGAGATCCAACAACTAAATCATGATTGAAACCGTTTACGATAGAAGTTCAAGCTCATAAATATCATGACCAAAACCATGTACGTCGAACCACCCCTTGAAAATATCACCATCATGCACTATACCCTTAGGGAATTTTACAGTGTCATAAATGTCCATGTATAAAAACCCTAATAATATGAATATGTATATTTAATTTTCAACAGAATATTAGCTATATTTAATTTTTATTTTTGTTACATTATAAATGATTTTGATTTTGATATGATAAAACATAAATTGTATTTTTGGTTAGTATATAATTTTAAATATGACATTCATTTGGATGAATTAATTTATTTTTTAAATAAATGATATTTTATTAAAATATAATTCTTAAATTTTTTTATTAAATATAAATAAAATAAAAAATTTATGAATTCATATGTAATTTTTTTAAGAGTTTGAAAACTATTATTGAAAAAAACACAACATTTCTCAATAAATGCCAATTATTATATTAAAAGTGAAAATTCACATATTTAAAATATTATTTTTATAAAATTAATATTATTTTTGGAATCATCATGTCAAAATTAACCAATGGTGAATTGTTCATAAATTCATAATACATTTGAATTTTCCAGTAAAAATTAAATAGGGTATAAATATGTGGTGAGTATTATGAAATCATAATGACCCAAAAGTGAGGAAATAAATTCTATAAACGGTATCCATGACTAAATATATGTTTCCCCTTTAAAATAATTATATTTTGAGGTAATTTGAATAATTTTATAAAGACATTATGAGTCCTGCAAAACAAAAATTATATTTTAAGGTTTTAAAATCATTTCCTTATAAACATAACTCACCTCTACATAACCAAGGGTAATATTTTAATGATTTTTCCCTCATACTTATAAAATAAATTAAAACCCTCTTCAATGGAATAAAATATGTCTAAGAACAATTGTACAGTTTTTTTTATTATTATAGAGAGTCCAAAACCTATGTTTGAGAAATAATTAAGAACTACCCTCTCTTTTCCTATATAAACCCACCCAAGCTCTCCTTCATCTTCACTAAAATATCATGGAGAACATAGTTACTCATATATACCCTCTCTATAGTCTTACCATGGTTCTCCCATTCTCTCAAGAATCTCCTCGCAATCTTTTGGAATCACCCTCTCGAGTTATAGGATCCTTCCTTTCTCCTCCTTATTCAAACATCTTCTTCATTTTATTCCTTGTATTTCTGATTCATAGTGTTAGTATAGTTTTTTAAATCCCACTTACATTCTATTTTATTTTAAAATATTTATAAACCCATTTTTATCTCATTAATCCATTTTATGAATCTTTAAGTATTGTCGTTATGCTGCTGAAATATCCCTACGCTTTTTCAATGCAAGACCTATTTATTGGGAATGCCATCACTATTTATACTCAAGGGTTTTCACCTAAACATACCTATAATCCATTTCCTAGGTGATTATATATATTTAAAACAAACTCCTTGATATTTTAATTAAATTTTATAAAATATGATACTATTTAGAATTATATATCTGGAATACTTATGCATATACAAGATTTGAAAGTGATGATGCACCCATAATTATATACTGCTATAATGCATTGGGTAATGTTTTAGACTCATGAGACACCATGAAATTCATTATGGAATCAACCTAATCTATCATGGGAATTTTTATTCTATGTTATGATGTCTTTTAGTTTATCCTTGACCTATGTTTATGATTTCAAGTTTAAATTTGTTTCCATGTTTCCCATGTTAGCTTTATGTTATCATGATATATCATGCTTCTTTGTTCTTTTTTATGATTATCACATTTTTATGTCCCATTTAATTTCCTATTGTCTATAATATAATGAATTATTCATGTTATGAATTTTGTATTCCCTTATTAGGATTTATATCCCACCCCTTTATTATGTATGTCCCCATGTTATCCCATAATGTTTTATATATGATGGAATATTACAGGCATGTTAAGGAATCTTTCAATAATTCCTATATTCCTCCAATTTTATGTTGTTATGTAATGTACCTAATTACCCAAATACACCAAACTTCTCAATCTTATGGGTTTTATTATTTTTATTCTTATGTAATAAGTCATGAAATTATGTGTAATAAGTAAAAGGGTTTTCATAGTTGGTATTAGAGGAAGGTTTAGTTATTTTTGGGATTGTGATTTATGAACTATATAGAAGTACTTAGGTATAATAATTATCATAATAATATATATCTATAATTTTTTAATGTATATATTTAATGGTTTCCTAGAAAATACATCCCCCTTAGGATACTACAAGTGGATGTGTATTTGGAAAATAAGTACCTAGGGGTAACATCAGAAAACACTATATTAATCTAGACTTGATTAGAAAATGGTGCATGACAAAGGACCTTGTTGTACACCTATTTTTAAACTCCTAGGGATATTCTTTTGTAAATTCAAATGCTAATTATGAACCATTATTAAGGGAAAAAATATCATAAGAGTTTATGTTAGGAAATATATCATGGATAACATATATTGAAGGATATAAATTCATAATTTAAGCAAAAACATGTCATTTATAAATTATACCTTTAATGTTGTTGGATTATGGAACATGTGTTTAATATTTTAAAATTAATCATCCATAATTTTACAGTTGTTCTATCCAATGGATAGTAATAGGAGGAACCGTGTAAAAACCCAATATGAAGGGAAATGTGATGACTACCGAAATGAGATTCCCAAACTGATGGGAGCAGGAATCCTGAATTTTTTAAGATACTCTCTCTGTTAACTCAGGTTCTGAATACAAATATGAATCATGATAAATTCCCAAATCCCCCTAAGAAATAAAAAAGAAATAATCAAGACCTATATGTGACAAAATACTTTCACTTTCAATGGATAATATCGTCCCTTAATCTTGGAACAATGGATCAACTCCATTGAGAACATATTCTTCATCATTCAATGTATTGAGTTGGATAAGGTCATACTATATGTTTATCATGTGAGGGAGAAACTGATAAGTGGTGGACATTGATCATGAATACAAAGAATGATAAAGATATTGAAGTGATAGGGTGGAAGGAATTATGTAAATAAAATTTACAAATATTTTACTCATATTCTCTAACCTAAAATATGAAGTGGATTTCATTTACCTCAACAAAAAATGATGAATACATCATGGAATATGAAGAAAACTAAACCAGAGATATTTATATCTATGATGAAATTGTTTAACGTGTCCTCAAATTCAAAATGGAGATCAGTGAATCACAAGTGTCTCATGGGGATAAGAATAAAAAAATTAGAGTTTAATTATTATGGTTAAATGGAGAAATCAAAATATGGTTAGAAATTTTTACATCTCACTTTTCTATAGTGTGGAAAAAATCACCCTAGAAATTTCCTAAAGAGAAAGAGGAAACGATTTTGGTGCAAGAAAGAATAGAACCAAGCTATAGATTTCTGATGGGATAAACACACCAATATAATATAAGAGAGTAATTCTATAGAAAAACTTCATCAAATTTCAAAAAAATTCAACTATAAGGAATAATGAAACTATGTGAACCATTTCCCCAATCCAAAGTTTGTTGGAGACAATCAATTCAAACAACCTCCAAGGAAGAAAGGGTGATATTATCTCATTACAACTATTATGGTGGATCTCGACAATGAAGTGGTGACAGATACACTAGTTTTTCATTCAAATATAGTAAATGTACTTTTTAATTATGGTTTTAAGAAATCCTTTATATCATTTTTGTTTATAATAAATATTCAAAAACCACTAAAAATAATGGAAGTACAGTTGTTAGTGAGAATAGAAAATGGATAAATTATTGCATCCCATGTATATAACTCCTCTCATGTCAAAATTTGTGGGATAAACTTCCCAGTGATCCTTGTGAATTTATTTAGTGTAATTTTATGCAATTATGGGTATGGTTTTTATTTTCTTACATATATCTAATATAAATAATCATGATAAGGAAATAACTCTAAATATTACGAATCATCCTCTAATTCAAGACAACTGTAGGGAGAAGGATAAATATTATTCAGAACCATGATATCAAGCATCAATATTATTTCCCTAAGATAAAGAGTATCTTGATAAAATTATATATCTAAATAAAATATCATTCTTAAAGACATTCCTATTCTGATGGAATATGATAATGTGTTTCTCAAAGAATTTATTGGTCTTCCTCCTAGCTGAGAGTTTGAATTTTTAATTGATTTTATACCTAGTTATTTTCTCATATCCTAAAATCTATATAGAGTGGATTTTGTGGAATTTTAGAAGCTAAAGAAACTATTATACATGAATCTACATAATGGTTTCATACGCCCAAGTGCTTCACTATGGGGTGCACCAGTCCTCTCTGTCAATAATAGAGAAGGATAAAGCCTTTTCATTTATTATCATAAGCTCAAAAATATAATAATAAAGATTAAGTATCATATTCCATGAATTACTAACTTGTTAAATAAGCTATATGGATCCCAATACTTCTAAAAGATGTATCTCCAATCAGGGTATTATCAAGTAAGGGTGAAAACATATAATATCCCCAATACATAATTCTGTACAAGGTATGGGCATTATGAGTTCATAGTAATGTCATTCCGACTCACTAATTCTCCATATATCTTTATGGACTTCATGAATACGGACTTTAGATATTACATCAAAAAAATTGGTAGTTTTTATAGACGATATTATAATATAATTTAAAATAAAGGATGAACATGAGAAGCATATGAGAACTATTCTAGGGACCATATGAAAGGAGAATATTTATGAAAAGTATATGAAATATGAGTTACGGTTCAATGAATTCCCATTCTTAGGAAACATTATCACCAAAAATGTGATATCTATAGACCCTTAAAAGTTAGAAGAAATTAAAGGTTGGATGAGAGAATCATCTCTCAAAGATATCCATAGTTTTCCTTGAACTGGCGGGGTATTATTTTCAATTTGTGATAAATTTATCATTATTTTCACACCCTATAACAAAGTTAACACAAAAGGGAGTCAAGAATATTTGTTATAATGAATGTGGTGAGAGATTCAAGGAGTTGAAAAAGATTCTAATCATTTCACATGTACTTATGATACCCACAAGTGAGGAACATTTCATGGAATACAGTGATGATTTGATGTAGGTCTTGGGTTTTGTACTAATGTAGAATGAAAAGGTGATAGCCTATGCCTCAAAGAAATTTAACATTCATTAATAGAACTACCTAATTCATGATCTGTACTTAGCCACAGTAATATTCTCATTGAAAATATGGTGAAATTATCTCATAGGGGAGAAGTGAAATATATATATAGATCATAAAAACCTAAAGTATATATTAACATAGAAATAGATGAATATGCACCAGTGAAGATGGATAGAGCTAATTAATTACTATGACTACTAAATCTACTACCATCCAGGGAAATCAAAAAAAGTGGTAGATGCTCTAATTAGAAATGATCCAAGAATTTTATCATTAAAGATAATTGAGAAGGATATGATCTTATTAGACTTGAAAAATATAAACATGGGAATCATAAAGAAAGGGAAATCATCAATCCATTGACAAATGGTTTCTCAACCATCCCTTATGAAGAAGATAAAGGGTAATCAAATAGTTGATGTGGAATTTCAGAAGAAGGTGGAAGCTATAAGGGAAGGGAATACCTCAGATTTCAAAATTAATGAAGAAGGATTCATAATATTTAGTTCATGTCTATGTGAACATAAAATCAAGAGATAAATAAGGTTTTGTGGGATGATGCATGTATCATGACATTCCCCATCCACCTAGCGAGCATAAAGATGTATTCAGATCTCTGAGAGCGCTATTGGTGGGACAATATGAAGTAGGATATTGTATAATATACATCAAGGTATTTTTTATGTTATGAAGTGAAAGCTGAAAGGAAAAAATACAAGGGGATTATAAAACCATTACACATACCTTTATGATGATGGGAAAATATAACCATGCAATTTTTCACCCAACTTCTGAAGTCATCAAGAGTAAATAATTCTATACGGGGTTTGGTGCATCATATTATAAATATATCTCACTTCATTTTAATTCAAGAGGAATTATCACCTAATCAACTTGTAAGGATATACATTAGAGATAATTGTTGAGGATTTTTCGAACACCACTAACAATTGTATCTAATCGATATCTAAGATTTACCTCAACATTCTTCAAGATTCTCCAACATTATATAAATACTGAGTTGAACTTCAACATTACTTATCACCCTTAAATTGATGTTCAATTTGTGTGGACTATCCAAAAACTTGATAAAATGTTGATATCATTCTCAATAAACATCAAAGGAGGATGGTATCAACATCTTCCTTTGTTCGAGTTCTCATACAATAATAGTTTCCACTCAAGTATCCAAATGACTCCATATGCGTCCCTTTATGGGAAGAGTTTTAGAACACCAGCATGATAGGATAAATTTGGCGAACAAAAACTGGTAATCCCTGAAATGGTCAAGGAAATGGTAATAAATGTCAAGAACATTCATCATCTCATCAGGTCAATAGAAATTTTATAGAAGATCTATGAAAACTTTTGTTGATGATACATAGAGTTTGAGGTTAGAGATAAGGTATTCCTTTTCATATCTCCATGGAAAAAAGTCGTGATATTTTTGAATAAGGGAAACATTATTCCAAGATACATTTTTCCCTTTGAGATTTTTGATTGAATCAGAGTGATAACCTACAAACTAGAACTATAAACTAACTTGTCTCAATTATATGATGTGTTCCATGTATCACTCTTGAATAAGTGCATACTAGATCGATTACAATTATCTAATCCATAGGTGGTACCTTTGGATAATGATATTTCATATGAGTTGTAGTTTGTGAAGATCTTATATCATAGAAACAAAGTTATACAAAAAAACAAAATTCACCTAGTCAAAGTGCTATGGAGAAACCAAAATTTTATAGTGATGTGGGAACCAAATTAGGCAATGAAATAGAATTACCCTCATCTATTTTATTTTTTCTAATGAAAATTTTTAGGGTGAAATTTATAAATGGGGTATGATTATAATGAACCTAACTTTTATAAATAGAATTCCCTTTGTGATTTAATTAGATACCCTATTATGGTTATAGAGAAAACGTGAACTTTTTTTGTTTTATTAAATACTATTAAATTTATAATATCATTAATCATCATAACCATTGATAATATATCTATTGAGTAGTAATCATGTGATTAAAATATATATACGGTTATGATAAAACCATTAGCACCGAACAAATAATGTGTTTAACTATAAGGATAAAAACTTATAAATCTCTTTTATCAGAGATTATGAGGGATATAGAATAGGGAAGGGTTAGAGGATAGCTCCTTTCCCTCATGACTCTCCTCCTCTCACTCTCAGATCCACTTGGGGTTTCCTCTGGAAATCATTTTATATAGGGTCAGTGGTGCATCTCTCCGTTATCCTTATTCTTTACCTCCCCTCTTTTCAAATCCTCCAACCTTCACCTGCTTTTCCAACATTTTTTATCCATGGGTTCTTCCCCATGTGTTTCTTTTGGAGCTTGTCCATGCCTATTTTTTTTCTTCCTCTTTGGTCATGATCCTTTTTTTCACTCCGGGGAAGGTTCTCTGATTTTCTATCGTATCAACAACATATTATTCAAGGAGAATGTGGGGTCCCGTAGATGGTTACCTGTTGTTGAATCCCTCAGATACTATTCCCATGGATCTGAACTCATGTTACTATATTCCTCTCCAAGATATATTTGGAGTGGTTGTTCCATGAGGTTTTGGGTTTTGTGGTTTGGAATTTTTCTGGTCTCAAGGAGCTACATGGGTCGGATTACTCCTATTTTGAAGGATCCGGATTTTCTATCCCGTCTACATTGTCTTCATTCAGAGCCCTTGACCACTCAAACCAATACTTTAACCTCATATTATGATCCTCCTCACTTATTAAGATCTGTAGTGGTGGTAATAATTAGGTTTTTTGGAATTATGGTCCGCTATCTGTGTTCCTGGAGTGAGCCCTCAGATAATGGGTTTTTTCATATTTCTTCCTCGGGTTATCAGTAGAGATTTGTTTTATTCTTCTCAATGGTAAATCTATTTGATTATTGTTTAATAGGGCTATGATTTGTGCTTATGGTTTGGATTTTTTTCATGTTTGTGTTAGGATGGTATGTCTGAGTATGATATACTCTATAATACCAAATGTAGGATCGAATATGTAATGAGATTATCAAATACAAGAGGGGGTGAATTGTATACTATAAAAAATTCCTTTGGAACTTTTACCGATAACCAAAATTCACAACACCTCTAAGATATAATATCTTTCTTGATTCCGAAAAAGTGATTCTAGAAATGAAACTTAATAAAAGTTTACAACAAATGTGATTCTTCCTTAAAGCATATAGAATCTAACTAAAATAGAGTACAAGTATGAGGAAGTATAAGAAATTTATACTTTCCTTATCAATGAAAAATGCAGTGGAAAAACTTGAAACAAAACTAGTAACAAGTAGTAAATCTTTTAGCCCAAAGAGAAGGGTATCCAACAAACTTGGATAAAGGTCTCTTGATTTGTACTTTCAAGAAATTCTATCTTACCCACACTAGGGTAAGCCCAAGATACGAAGATCGGAGTTTGTCTTTATATCCCCGCAAGCCCTCAACTCTTAGGTAGTCGGCACCTCTGTCTTCTTATCCCCGGAAGACCTCGATTGTACACAGTAACAATCGGAGTTGCGCGAAGCAGATCTGCATGAGGAAAAGTTTGAACAATCCGTTCAAACTTTTTGTACGAAGATTGAGAGTTTATAAGATCATCTCTCTCTAGAAATCACTTCAATAGCATGTAAGCACAGATGTCAAAGATTTTGTCCAGTGTAATATTCTTTTCAAATGAGCTCCTATTTATAGACACAGCTCCAACGGTCGGCTGCCTCCTCCAATAGTCATATTTTTCCTTGAATTTCGGAGGGACCTGTACACGTGTCACTCAAACAACTATTATTTGATAACTTAAGGAATGACATCATTTTATAATAGAACAAATGAAAGCATAACTAAAACTGATATTTGGAATGGAGAGAAAATGAAAGTTCAGAGTGATGAAAGATAAATTTTGGTGTCTAACCAGAAAATGAATTCAAAGTCTATAATAAAAAGATATTCAAATTCTGTTTTTATAAGGAATTCGTAATGATAATTCATAATTAGAATTCTTCATCATAATTCTTAATGAGAATTTGTAATAAAAATTCTTCATCAGAATTTGTAATGAGAATTCGTAATCATAATTCTTCCCCAGAATTCATAATGAGAATTTGTAATTAGAATTATTTATTAGAATTCATAATGATAATTTGTAATCAGAATTCATCATCATAATTCATAATGAGAATTTGTAATCAGAATTCATCATTAGAATTCGTAATGATAATTCTTAATCAGAATTCATCATTCGAATTCGCAATGAGAATTCATAATCAGAATTCATCAACAGAATTCATAGTTAGAACTTTATAGAAGTTTGTAATCAGAATTCAGAGTAGAACTTCATAAAATTTCGTAACAGGGAATTCAGAGTAGAACTACATAAATGTTCGTAACAAGAATTCGGATCCTAAAGCAGAATGCTTCATATCTAAGTATTATACTATTCTGAGGTTTTAGATATGAATCCGATTTTTATACTTCAGAAAAATATTGATATGAACAATGAAAACAACGTAGGGGTAAATTTCCTTTGGGAAGGAAATTTTCCTTATGGAAGTAAAACGGGTAAAATTATTTTTGCCTTGAAATAAGGTGTTTGTGATTTTCAAAACAAGAGGAATGGTCAAATCATAAGAAAAACTTGATGACTTACCAATATCCCCCTTATATGAAAGAATGGAAAATTCATAAGGAAAACCTTATTGACTCAACAATCTCCCCCTTTTTGGAAAGCACAAACATCCTTCCGAAAAAGAATTTATGAACTTAGAATAAATTTCTAGACTTTGAAATTAATTCTTATCTCCCTTTGTTTATGAACAATGGTGAATACGACTAACTCCCCCTTTGGATTTGAAACTCTAAGGATCATATTCTAGATTTACGGAATGAGAAATTTTATTTGAATGTGGAAATATTCATAATGAACACTCCCCCTTACTTAGGGATGGTTCTTCTTCACTTAGACATTTTTCCTTCTCCCTTTAATAATTCTTTTTCCTTCTCCCCCTTTGTGATTTTCAAAAAGAGTTTGAGGGAATGGAAAATAATAAAGTACCTGAAATATTAGTATAGACAACCAAACACACAACCAAAAATCCATTACGATTGAAAGAATTAGTTCAGGGGAAAAATACAAAAAAATGTCAGAGTGGTCTATTTTGTTTCTTTTTCCTTGGGAATTAGCATTTTGACAATGGTCTTCAACTTCTTCAGCTCTTTTTGATCTTCCTCAGCTTACTTTTCTAATGCCTTTATTCTGTCTTCCTGATCCTTCAAGACCTCTGTCTGGGCTTTTATGGCCTCTTCCAAAACCTTTAGCAATTCATCCTTCTTTACAATATTCTCTTTGATCTCAATCCGGAGATCTGTTTCCCCCTTCCAGCATTGAGCAACAGAGTTAAGCTACCCATTCAGATATATCACCTATTGAATCTGAGTATTTTGTTCAAGGGTTAACTTGTACTGAAATTATTCTGAAAGATTTTTAATTTTGACATATTTAGTACCAAAAGATTCCTTGACATCTTCTTGGAACTGATCAAGCTCTTACATATCTTTAATAATTTTCTTAGGCCATTTGGTCATATGCTTTCACGATTTCCTATGGGCTTCATAGTTGATCAGGAATTTTTTATGATTAGCCTCTATCTTAACTCATCTATCCATTACCATAGATATGGAGTCTGATTTCTGATTCATACTGTGCTAAAGCATCTGGCATCTAGATTCAATTGCTGGAAAGATCGGAATGGTATCCACCAGCTTCATCAGGGACTGAACCACAAAATCATGTCCCATGGCAGATGACTCTGAATCATACATTCTTCTTTGAGATGGGTCTTCCTCTATCTATACCAACTTCCTCTTAGAAGTTCCTCCAGCTTCTTTCCTTCTGATAATATCTTTTGTTGCGGTGTCAATAAGCGCTTGCTTACCCTTTCTGATATTTGGTATGGCTTCCTCATCTGGTGATTCATGCTCACTTCCGAATAATTTTATAATATTTTCTTCATCCACTTTCTATTTTTAGCTCTGGCTTCAACTTCCTCATGATGGATAAAGTTGTTATTATGACTTTATTTTTTAGATATCTTGTTCACTTCCTCTTCACCCTTCTCTTCATCTACGGGTGTAGCCAATTTTGAGGATCCGTCTTGAGAACTCCGGAGTGAAAATTTCCCTAAAGCACTTTCCCTTTCCGGATATTCTTCAACCTTCTTAATTACATCATCAGAGGCACCACTGCTCTCAGCTTTTTGGACTTCTTATTTAGCTTTCTTTTCTCCCACAACCTTCTCTTGTGGTTTTTCCGGAGTGAAGAAATTATTCCCCAGATTCTTAGTTAATGATTCCACCAAAAAGGTTTTAGGAAAAAGAATTTGTTTGGTTGCAACCTCAGTAGCCCTTAAAAAGAGATTAAATAATCTCTGCCTCAGACATTTTCTTCTTGAGCTTCTTCTCCTTGGCCTGCTTCTCTAACTCATCAGCAGATTTTTCTTTTAAGGCCTTAGCCACAACAGGATCCAAACCGAACTGTGGCTCCCCTGCTTTTCTAGTCTTTTTATCTTCCCTCCACTTTGCAACTACATCATCTGGATACACTTTCTACTTCTTCAGTTTAGGATTTGCAGATTGAGCTTCCTTGGCTTTGGGGGTTTATCTTCATATTGCACTTCCTTCAAATTCCTTTTCTTACCGGCCTTCTTTGAGGGTTCATCCTTTTCCACATTTTCTAGAATGGATTATGCCTCCTCCTTTGGAAGATCATAAAATTCTTCTGTCTCTTTGGAAAATCCAACTTTCATCCTCTTTAAGGTGTCATCACTAATCAGCATCACCTTGCAATTTCTTGGCACCAAACTATCAACGTAGAAATCAATGCTGGATACATAATGATCTGAGCTCTAAGATTTCCATTCTTGATGTTCTGAATCATAATGAGGATATGTCTCATGAGATTCACTTTCCTTTGATTTACCAAAAAATCTAGAATATACATGTCACTCTTATTAAGGGTATCCTTATAACCATTCCTCGGTATGATAAACCCTTGCACCCAAAGCTGTAGAATCCGATTGTTGGTTAAAAGATGGGTGATCTTCTTTGCATTGTTGATATGAGAAAGACCAAGGCACTCCATAGCCTTTTCCTTGACAAAACTACCCTGAACATATGGCAACTTATGAGGGAAAAATTATGCCTCTCCTTCATAGGGTATTCCAACTAGGCTATCCTATTTGGTATAAGATAAAGTATAGGACTTCCCATAGCTTTTGAAGGAGAACTTCTCCCTTCCATCTACCTTGAAAAAACTGGCTGACACATAAAACTCTATGAGCAAGCCCAGATACACCACATCTTAAGCTCGAGTTTTAGAAATGGCTACATCTTCCCATCCATTGAGTTTGATGTTCTTGAAAATTAGAGAATCATACTGATTGAAAAATTTTGGGTGTACCAACCTCTCCCTATATATCTTCCATTTCGAGATCGGCTTGACTGAAGATATATCCTGAGAAGGGGCTTCTGCAGATATTCAGATTGGGCACTTCGAAAGTATTCAGAATGGGATTTTGTAGACGGTCAGAGCTTCGAGACTTGAAATCTTGGAAACTGATGTGGGAAAACCATCTGGGGTCCCCTTTATATAGGCGATGGAAGTGACATTTTAACTTCTAATTCCAATCTAAAGGTTGAAAAACTATCTGATCTAATTTGACGGTTGAAAACATACCCTCAAGGAAATCTTGAATCCGATCTTTTGAGGTTTTAAGAAAAACATTCGTATTTGGGAGGAAACGAATCCTAAATATTGAAAGAAAATACCAGAAAGTAAAATGATTACGAAAACTTGCGTAAGGAAATCAGACCTTTCAGATTGTCTAGGAAGTTTATTCGTAATAGGTGATATTCTTCTTGAAGAAAATTTGACTACGATAAACTCACTATGAAAAACTCACTACGAAAAATTCACTATAATAAACTCACTATGAATAACTTAAGATCTAAAAGTTTTATTGCAAAAAATTTGAGTACCAAAACTTGATTACTAAAATTATGAGTACAAAAAATCCCATTACGAAAATTTCCATTACAAGAATTTCTACTACAAAAATTTCCAGTATGAAAATTTTCAATATGAAAAATTTCCAGTACAAGAATTTCCATTAAGAAAATTTCCATTATGAAAATTTCGAAAACCAACTACGAAAATTTTATTACTAAAATTTTGAAAAACTTACTATGAAAATTTTATTACAAAAAGTTTGAAAAATTTCAGCAACAGATGTACTCCCCCTATGAAAAAGAGTTTATGTAAGGAGATTAGTTCAACAGGAAGTTAATAGAGGAAGATTACCTCATTGTTATCATTCCTAACTTCTGTTTAATGTATTAAAATCTATCAGTAGGTAAAGATTTTGTGAAAATATCAAAAAGCTTATCTTTCATTCCGATGAATTGAAAAATTATATCTTCTTTTTATGTGTGATCCCTAAGAAAGCGATGCGTAATATCTATGTGTTTTTCAAGAGAGTGATATGCAGAGTTTTTACTAAGGGAAATGGCACTTGTGTTATCACACAGAATTTGAGTCTTAGTAAAACTCAAGCCATATTTTGTGAGTGTGTGTTGCATCCACAATACTTGAGCACAACAACTTCTAGTTATTACATATTCATCTTCAGCAGTGGAGAAAGCTACTGAGTGTTGCTTCTTTCAATAAAAACCATGAATGATCTTCCATTGCACTAAGGC
The DNA here is from genome assembly GCA_963277665.1 of Viscum album. Classification (NCBI taxonomy): domain Eukaryota; kingdom Viridiplantae; phylum Streptophyta; class Magnoliopsida; order Santalales; family Viscaceae; genus Viscum; species Viscum album. The sequence continues at coordinate 1,160,602,169 of OY728126.1, forward strand.
AAGGTAGATCTGACTCCAAAGGTCTTCTAAGTTTAGTGTGTAAACATTCTCTTGACTATTGGAAGAAATAATAAATTCTTCCTTGTAATTGTGTACTAAGCACTTATCATTCCTAAAATTCACAAGGTAGCCTTCATAACATAATTGGATTATGCTATTGAGGTTGTGATTAAGACCTTTAACAAATAAACGATTTGAAATCAAAGTTTTTCCAAGAAGAATGATGTTACATATACTAATAATTTCTCCCTGAGCATTATCTCTGAAAGTTACTTTTCCTCATTTTGTCTTGATAATCTTTTCAAAATAGTTTTTATTACGAGTCATATGCCTGGAACATCCAATATCCATGTACCACGTATTATTGTTCGTACCTTCTCTATTTTCTTAAAAATAAGAAAAAAGTTAGATTTTCGGAATCCAGACTTGCATGGATCTGGAATTGTTAGACAACAAAATTTTGGGTATCCACATTTTTTTAGAAAAATAAGCTTTATGGAACCCAAGAGATTGAACTTTATTAAAGGATAAATTTTTCTTCCAATGCCCACCACTTTGACACTTAGTGTAAAAAAGGGTCTTTAGAAGGAACAAAATAGTTGTTATTAAAAACCGGTTTTTGGTGAGTATAACCTACTCCAGTAGTATTTCCTTGAGGTTTGATTTGAGAATAAATCTTGTCAAAATTTTCCTTCCCATAGGTAAATTTTTCAAGAAGCTTCTTAAAGAAAATATTTTGGATTTCAGTCTGATGACTAAATTCCTATCCTCAGGAATCATTTCCTTAGAGTTAGATTTTTCCTCAAAAACGTTTATCTTTGAAATAGAATTCTTAATATCTTTTGAAGGTTCTTCTTTATCAGAATTTTATTTCTCAAGGTCTTTAGAAAGTTTTTCTAAAATCTCTTCTTTATCTCTAAGATCTCTAGAAAGATCTGAAATCTCTTTTGTAAGAATTTATTCCCTAGTATTTTACTTGTCTAATTTCTTAGAAATTTTACAATTTCTTGCTTCAAGTAACTTGGAAAATATAGAAACTTATTCATATGAAGGTAATTCTTCATTTTCAGAGGATGAAGTATCTTCATTAGAAGTACTATTTTCGGAATAGTATTTCTTATCAAGAGATAAATTTGTTAAAGCCTCGGCAGAGCATACTGTGTCCATAAGACATGTATTGGGGAATGAAGTAGTTGAAATGAAACCCATATTCTTCTGTGTTGATGAATCTTATTTAGAAGATTCACTTTCTGAATATTCTCCACATATATCACTCCAAGTATTATTAGCTTTAAGACTTTTCTTATGCTTTTATCTATATAATTTCTTCCTGTTTCTATCTGAATTCCTTTCCTTCTTTTTCTACAAGGTACAATCAGGTCTGATATGACCTATTCTTTTACATTCTTATCACATAACTTCTCTATATTTCTTATCTTTGTAGTCTTTCTTCTTGTACTTATTCGGATGGTTCCTTTGAGCAACAATCTTGTTCATTCTTCGAGCAAGATTAGCTAATTCATTCTTAGACTTTTTTGTGTCACTAGATTCTGACTGAATAATGACTTTATTTGATTTTGATCTAGTTACCCTTTCTGGGGTCTTGTCTTTCATATGTTTATAAGTGGTTGTAAAATCAACTCCTCCATTTTCATTCTTCTTCTTATCATTTTCATCATCTCTCTTCATTCTGGTTTCATGCTGAAGAAGAGTTATAAACAACTCATCTAAGGAAATCTGAGTGACTTCCCTGTTCTCATCAATAGCTGTCCTCTTAGACTCTCATTCATTTGGAATGATATCTATGATCTTATTCACAAGAGCCTCATCATCCAAACCTTTTTTACCCATATATTGAAAGCTATTCAAAATAGTCATAAACCTTTGATGTACTTTGCTTATAGGTTCTCCATAAAGAAAGTTAAAACTATGATATTCAGCTCTCAACATAACTCTTATGGTCACTATGACATTAGATGTACCAAAATGTATGTCTTCAAGTTTCTTCCAGATACTTTTTGCATCTTCACACGAAGATATTTTACTATATATGTTCCTAGTTATTGAACATAACAAAGTATTTCTGACTCTGAAATTTGATTGATATTCTAATTTCTCTTGATTTGTAAAGGTTCTCAATTCCTTATCCAGAATCTTATAATATCTAGTTAGAATTAGATAGTTATCAATTCCAGTATTGATAATGAAAGTCTTCATCCTATCTCTCCAGTATTCATAATCATTTCCATCAAAAACACAAGGTCTGGTAGGATTTAGAATATCTATAGAACCAATATTTAAACCTCCCATCCTTAAGAAAATCTTTGGCACACAAACTTGTTAGTAGAATGAGTTTGTAAATAGGAGAAATTATCCTAAGCAAGGAACTATATATTGTATCTCTAAGAAAAAATGAATCCGAACAATATGTGTCTAAATATATGAATCCAAAAAAATCAATTCCGAGAATTCTCTTCTGAATCTAATCATGAGATTAATTCAGATTGAACCAACGCTCTGATACAAATTGTTAGGATGGTATGTCTGAGTATGATATACTCTATAATACCAAATTTAGGATATAATATATAATGAGATGCTCAAATATAAGAGTGGGGGTAAATTTTATACTTTAAAAAAAATCATTTGGAACTTTTACCGATAACCAAAATTCACAACACCTCTAAGATCTAATATCTTGCTTGACTCCAAAAAAGTGATTCCGAAAATGAAACTTAATAAAAGTTTACAAAAAATGATATTATACCTTAAAGCATATAGAATCTAACTAAAATAGAGTATAAGTATAAGGAAGTATAAGAAATTTATACTTTCCTTATGAGTACAAAATGCAGCGGAAAAACTTGAAACAAAACTAGTAACAAGTAATGAATCTTTTAGCCCAAAGATAAGGGTATCCAACAACCTAGCATAAAGATTCCTTGATTTATACTTTCAAGAAAGTCTATCTTACCCACACCAGGGTAAGTCATCCATACAAAGATCTGAGTCTGTCTTTTTATCTCCGCACGCCCTCAACTATCAGGTAGTCGACACCTCGTTCTTCTTATCCTCGAAAGCCCTCGATTGTACACAGCAACAATCAGAGTCGCATGAAGTAGATCTGCACGAGGCAAAGTTCGAACAATCCGTTCAAACATTCTACACAAAGCATGAGAGTTTATAAGATCCTCTCTTTCTAGAAATCACTTCAACAGCATGTAAGCACAGATGTCAAAGATGTTGTCCCATGTACTCTTCTTTTCAAATGAGCTCCTATTTATAGGCACAGCTCCAATGGTCGGCTCCCTCCTCCAACGATCATATTATTTCCTGAATTTCAGAGGGACCTGTACATGTGTCACTCAAACAACGATTAGTTGATAACTGAAGGAATGATATCGTTTTATAATAGAACAAGTGAAAGCATAACTAAAACTGATATTCGAAATGGAGAGAAAATGAAAGTTCGAAGTGATGAAAGTTAAAGCTCGGAGTATAACTAGAAAATGTATTTGGAGTCTATAATACAAGGATATTCGGATTCTGTTTTTCTAAGGAATTCGTAATGAGAATTTGTAATCATAATTCTTCATCAGAATTCATAATGAGAATTCTTAATTAGAAATATTCATCAGAATTTGTAATGAGAATTCGTAATCAGAATTCTTCATCATAATTCGTAATGAGATTCTTAGTCAGAATTACTCATGAGAATTCGTAATGAGAATTCGTAATCCAAATTCATCATCATAATTCATAATGAGAATTCATAAGTAGAATTCATCATCAGAATTCGTAAGGAGAATTCATAATCAGAATTCATCATCAGAATTTGTAATGAGAATTCGTAATTTGAATTCATCATCAGAATTCGTAGTTAGAACTTTATATAAGTCTGTAATCAGAATTCAGAGTTGAACTTCATAAAGGTACGTAACATGGAATTCGGAGTAGAACATCATAAATGTTTGTATCAGGAATTCAGATCCTAAAATAGAATGCTTCATATCTAATTATTATACGATTCTGAGGTTTTAGATATGAATCTGATTTTTATACTTAAGAAAAATATTGATATGAACAATGAAAACAAGGTAGGGGTAAATTTCCTTTGGGAAGGAAATTTTCCTTATGGAAGTAAAACGGGTAAAATGATTTTTTCCTTAAAATAAGGTGTTTGTGATTTTAAAAACATGAGGAATGGTCAAGTCATAAGAAAACCTTGATGACTTAACAATCTCTCCCTTATATGAACGAATGGAAAAGTCATAAGTAAAACCTTATTGACTCAACATTTTGGCTATGGTGGAATATGTTGTTATTGCTCTTGAAAGATTTGTGTTGATGTTTTATGCTTTTCGATGAGGCGATATCACTCTATATTGGTGGTTTGGTTGTTTTTGGATCATGGGGGGATGACGATGACATGGTATGATGTTTTATTGTTAATTTTATGTACATTGAAGGTCTCCAACGATTGGTGTGGTAGTTGGATAGTGACAATGATGGTGATGGATGGAGATAATGAGAGTGGTGACTCATAATGATGATGGATCTCAAATTGAATTCGGCTGGCACTGCTGAATCTTGTTTTATGATCTTATTATGTGCTATGTTATTTTTTATATATCACTTTGAAATTGGGTATCATTTTTTTTGGTTCCCACCTTGTGTGTAGGTTAACGCTCAACCATAAAGTGGCTTTTGAAAATAAAAAAATCAATCTAAGGGAGATGGAATCACTAGGACTTGACATTGACCAATCCTAAGCTAGGATCTGACAACTAAATAATGATCTAAACCATTTACCAGAGAATTTCAAGATCATCAAGATCACTGCCCAAACCTTGTATGCCGAACCACCCCATCAAAATCTCAACACCACACACATTACTTTTAGAGAATTTTCTAGTGTAATAAAGGGATATATATCAATAACCTATTCATATGAATATGTATATTTTATTTTCAATATAATAATGGTTATATTAACATTGTATCATTGTTACATAATAAATTATTATGATTTTGTTATGATAAAACCCAAATTGTATTTTTGGGTAATATGCAATTTCAAATAATATATTTCATTTGATGAATTATTGGATTTTTAAAGTAAATTATATTTTAATTAAATAATTTTTACAATAATTCTTATTAAATATAAAATATAATATAATTTTTATGAACACAACTTTAATTTTTATAAGGGTTTGAAAACCGTTATTGTCAAAAAAAAACCCAAATTTTGTTAATAAATGTCAATTCTTGATTTAAAATTAAAAATTAACATATTTATAAAAAATATTTTGATAAAATATATATTATTTTTTGAATCATCATGTTGAAATTATCTAATGGTTAATGTTTCATAATTTTCAGAGACAGTCGAATTTTTGGGTAACAATTAAATATGTTATAAATATATTGTGTGTATAATGACACCATTATGAACCAAAAGTGATTTAATGAATTCCATAAAGGTTATACAAGAAAAAATATATATTTCCACTTTAAAATAATGATATTTTAATTTTTTTTATTATTTTTGTAAATATTTTATAAATTCTCAAAAACCAATATTATATTTTATGGTTTTATAATCATTTGTTTATAAACATGACATAATTATACATCCCCAAGTGTGATATTTTAATGAGTTAGGACATTGGAATTATAAAATAAATTAAACCACTTCTATTTGGTATAAAACATAGGAAGTGTTGTGGTTTTTATTACTTTATTATATAGAGTCCAAAACCAAAGTTTGATAAATAATAAAGAACTCTCATCTCTTTTTCTATATAAACACACATAAAATCACATTTATCATCACTAAAAAACCTTTTATCACACCCTTACTCTACCCTACCCTCCCTATATACATAAAAAGTTTCACCCAACCTCTTAAGAATCTCATCTCAAGATTTTGAAATCACCCTCTCAAGGTAAGAGATCTGTTCCTTATCCTCTTTATTCAAGAAACTACTTCAATTTATGTTTTTTATTTACAAATTCTAATGTTGGAATATATTTATAAACAACCCTATTACTATAAATTTTATTTCAAAATGATGATATACCCCCTTAAATCTCATTAACCCATTTCATTAACCCTTAAGTACTTTTTTTATGCAACTGAAATTTCATTGGGATTTTCCCATGAAAAACCTTTTATTGCGAATACCATTATTATTTCCACTAAAGGGTATTAACATAGATATATCTATACTAATATTATTTGATATTTAAATTTATTTATTCAACACTCCTTGATAATTTTATTAAACATGATTGAATATTATTCTATGTTTAATGATCTATATGGCACACTAATGCATGTACATGATATTAATGTGATAGGTATTCCAAAAATTATATAGTGCTCCAATGCATTAAGTAATTTTTTAATCTCATGAGACATAATTAAATGTATTAGATATTGAACCCAATCTATTGTGATAATTTTTCCACCATGTTATTATATCTTGGCATTTATCCTTGACCAATGTTTATAATGTAGTGTTTAAAATTATTGCCAAATTTAATATGTCGCCATTATGCTATCATTTTATATCATGCCTCTTTGTTTATATTTATGTTTCTCATAATTTTATGGACCATTGAATTTTATATTATCAAATATGAAATTATTTCTTCATGTTATTATTTTTTTATTCTATTACTAGTCTTTATATCTCACCCATTTCTTATGTATGTCCCCATATTATCCAATGTAGTTTTAAGTTTTATGGAATATAATTAGCATGTTAATGATGTTTTCAATAATAATGATTCACCCTATCTTTTAATTTGTTATGTAATATACCTAATTATTCAAATACAATATACTTATAAATATTTTGGGTTTTATTATGTGTATTATTTTGTAATAAATCTTGAAATTATGTGTTATAAATACAAGGTTTATCATAGTTTTTGTAGCAACCCTAACCCAGTAGCCCAAACTTGGTCCCTGATTTATTAAATTGGAATAAGATACAATGAATCTCATACCAAATGAAAAAATAGTTAATATTATTAGAAAATTATATACATACATGATTCCCATATTTCAATTTAAACCCATAATTACATCATAATTGTTTTTTTTTTATAATAGCATTATTACCTCTAAAATATCCTTGTGTATAAAACATAGCTGAGTTCATGGATCCAATGAAAGGGGAAAAATAAGGGTGAGGTCAAATGCTCAATAAGGGTTAAGTAAATTAGAATATGTCATGAATCAATAAGAATAATCAATACGGAAAGGTGAAAAACTAAACACACATTCCATTTAAATAACTTAACTATGAATATAAGATAAGGCATAGAAAATATGGAGTTGTAAATAACTAAAAATGCATTCCATATAATCAATAAATAATAATGAAATGAATATAGATATAATATCATCATTAAAATATCATGGTTAATAATAAATAAATTATTAATTAAGGCAATGCTTAATTTTTTGATGTCATTATCTAAGGCATCATGATACATCTATCATCAATACCTTTCACAAGACGGTTTAATACTATAATAAAAAATTAATATAATACTAGATTTATTATTTATCTCATGATACCTACTTATTCATAAAGTGGCTACATAATACTAATCCCCATCCAATACTATAGATTAAAATCATTCCTCATATATCTAATAATCAATTTAATTTGTGAACAATGTGCCTTATCATCAAATATTCATATTCAGTAGAGAATAAAAATTTATCAATATTTCCTAGATAACAAAATAAAATCCATTTTATAAGTTTTATATAAAAATTATATGGTTTAATCAACTAAAATATCCATGAAAAATAATATGGATTTTTAGGGGAAATTTAATATCCAATGATTATAGGAAAATAAATATTTAAAGATAAATTTAATGAATAAAAAAAATAAAGTTAATCTATATACTTTCCTTGGTAAAAGTGATCATAAACACTTCATATAATGAATAAGGATTGTATTAATACAATATATACGCATTTGAGTAAGAATAAAGAGTTGTTTTCATTGATAAAATAAATACCCTAAAAATATATTTAAGAACATTCTTGAGAAAAATATCCTTTTCATTTTGAAAATAACTTTTTATAACTAAAATTTCACAAAATATTTTGAAAATAATTTTCCCTAAAAATAATATTTTAAAATTATAAATTAATATTTAAAACATTTGAGTTTCCATGAAGGCTAGAAATTTCATTCATGTCATACATGTAAAAATAAATATTCCTTTCACTTTTTTAATAAAATAAAAAAAAGAATTGTTTTGAAAATAAAATTAATATTCCTTTAAAAACATTTTTTAAAAAGTAAAAAATGGTTAAAATTTCACTAATAAATAGTTTTGTAGAGTTTAAAACATTTTTTCATTTTTTCTAAATATGGTTTTTGTATAAAACAGATTTCTGACTGAAGAGAGAAATGGAGTTAGATTTTATTGAAAACGCTTTATCAATTATTTGAAGAAACAAAAAGTGGGAAATTGTACTATTACTTGAAAATATCATGAATAACCATAGTAGAATAAAATTAAATGGGTTAATTAGACAGTTATAAACTAATTTTCTTCAATTGAAATTCAATAATAAACAATCTTTATTAGAATGAGATTTTGAAATAAACCCCTAACACGATAATAACGTTAGAGTGACAATTAACTAATGAATCTATTATATGTATCAAATTTAAATCAAAATAAAAAAAGTGAAAATGAATCATAATATAATAAAAAATCGTTAAAATCATTGTCTTATAATATCAAAGATTATGAATAAGTAATATAACCCGTTGAAAATAAATTAAGTTGAAAAATTCTTTACCACTTGGTAACTCTTAAGTCATATCCAGTTGGATGAAATAATTAAAATTTAAACTCAAAATACTGTGAATTATTTTTTTCCATGATTTTAAAGATGAAATGTTACTTTTATAAATCATATAAGAGAAATCGGTGCATAACATGAAAATGTTCCTTAATGAAAGGAAATTGAGATAGAATCCATTACCTCACACTTTCTTTTTGTTTAATATTATTTAACATCCTCTATAGTGGTTATAAACATTTTATTAACTTCTAAAAAATTATATTAATATTTATAATATCATATATTTTACTTTCCTAACATCTTGTCACCTTTTTTTAATTAACTTTCGTTATTTTCATTGTTTCGAGTGTTAATTGCCTTGTTTTCTCTTGTGTATTTTGTTATGAAAGATCTGGTTCATATACATATTATATAGTTATACTGCCTCCAAAATAATAATCATGAAATAATTATCTAATTTAAATATCAATTATAATATTAATACCAATCATGAAGGATGGTTTTGATAAATGGAGTAGTTTACGATCCTTGAGATGGTAGGTTGTACTTATTCAAGGGTAACATTTCCATTTTTCAACGATCATTATGGAAATGAGGTATGTAATATTTTATCTTTCCATAATTATAATAATATAATAAATAAAATACTATTTCTTTAAATATACTTATATATATCATACACATTGTGTGGTGCTGAAAAAAGAGACACAATACTTCGTGAATGCGGTAGTCCATAGGTACACAAATGATGTTATCATATTTCCATGAGTGAAAAAGTAAAAAAAATAAAAAAAATGTATCACATTTTAAGAATGATAAATATGTACTAAATATTATAATTATGTAATTTATATCACATATAATTTTTAAATTTATCCTTATCTCCTACCATGATTATCATTAGTGAATGATGAATCGCATCGCTTCGCGAGGTGGTAGTTCGTCGTACACACTAGAAAAGTTATCATATCCCCTATAGAATGGAAAGAAAGAAAATATATATATTATATAATGAATATAGAGATTTAATTATGTTAAAAATATAATATATATTTATATTTATATATATACTATATATTCATCATCATACCTAACCATGAGAGGTGGTGATGGAAAAAAGAATGACATCAGGTCGTGAGGCGGTGGTCCGTGATACACACGAATGATGACTTTGTAACCCATTTTATGGAAGTAGATATTGTTGTAGCTCATTTAAATAACATAAAACATCTTATTTTATTTATTTTATTTATTTTATTATATCATAATTATTTATTTATAAGTTAATGATGTGGAGGAAGAAATAAAAATAAAAATGCTCATTGAAGAATGTAACCTCTTTTTCGGGTATCGTCTTAAGGTTTGCACCAAAAGCCTTCCTAGGTTGTCTTTCATTCCAAAATAATGCATCTCATAATAGGTTAGGTAAGTTGGGAAGTTATTTGTTAATTTATTATCCAAAAAAAATGTTTTTAAAGTGTGAATTTTAGAGGAGTTTGGTGGCCTTTTATAAGTGAGGTGAGGGGCACACTTTCAATATTTTGAAAAGAATCAATAATACCCAAGTTTTTATCTTTTCACAAGCCTTGAAATGGGTCATTATCAAACCTATAAGATATAAGGTCTAAATATTTCTATATAATGTGTGTTTTACATGTTAGATGGTCATTTTTGACCCTTTTCTTTTTAGTTTAACCCCCCCTGATAAATCCATTTCTACCTTAATTGCGGTAATTAATTTTTACTGTTTTCAGAAATAGTTTTTGTAAAAATTTATTTTAACCATGTTATTAAATATAAATTATTATGTGTGAAAATATGGAATCTATTTTTCCAATTCCCATTCACATAATTGGAAAATTTTAATTTAAAATCAACCCCATATACGTGAAGAAAAATCAGTTTTTTAAAGAGAAAATGTTCAAAAGTTTAAAAAAAAATTATATCATAATTCAACATGAAAATGATTCAAATGAAATAAATTAGATTAATTGATATATAATTGAACTAATTTTAATTTAAAACAAATTAATTTTATAATGTAAAATTATAAATAATTAAAATGAAAAGTTGGTTTTTAATTAAAATTCAATATTTTCACTATTCATCAAAATAATAAATATTTCAAAAAAAATACTAGAAATTCAACCAAATATAATTTTGAAATTATTATTTCCAAAAATTATGTTCATTTTATCAAATAAATTTTATGAAAGTGGTTAAAATTAAATTATTTTCACAAAGCGCCACTATCCTTCCATTAGAAGTATGCAGTTTTTCAAAAAACATTTCTTTTTCATTTAAAAGATTTATATTTTATTTATAATCATTAGATAAAAATATTTTTCATATTTTAGTTATTGTTATTAATATACACTAATTTAACTACTAGGTTTCAGTGGTATACTATATTATGATTCATTTAGACTCAGTGTTGCGTGTTCGACAAGCAATCGATGAGATTAAATTTAAAGAAATGTATTTTTTGGGTTATTTAATCTTGGTGATGCGTGTAACATACGTTATAGAAGAAAATGTTCTTATTTTACAATTTTGGGTTGTCACATTCTTACCACATTAAATAAATTATTTTCTCTCAATTTAAACTGGATATCAATAATTACATGTCTGAAATTTGGAAATATCATTATTGAAATCCCATATCATAAGGGGATTAAAAAATATCCTCTTAATAAGGGAGAAGGGAAAGTAAAAAAAATTATATTGAATATCATGAAAAATGTTTCCATATAGGATAATATTTGTGTCATGTGAATATATATAAATAGAATAAAAGAATAAATAGTTATAGAGAGTGATTTAGGTCATTGATTACAAGAAAGTGAATGATTAATAGAAAGTTAAGGTCCTCAAAACCATTTATTTGGGATGATTTAAAATACCATATAATTCATCTTATATGAATTTAACAGGACAATGAATTTTGTTTCATGATCCTTTTCTTAAATTTTATCAATTATTTTACTTTATAATGATATTTGGAAACATTCTTACTTGATTTGTTTCTATTTTATAAGAAAAATTTCATCATTTGGTTGGTGCTTTGATCAATTTCCAATTCATCACTTACTCCAAGAAATGAATATCAAAAAATGAATTTTTTATACCTAAAACACTCAAATTCACTTTTATCATATTATAATAAATGTGTGACAAGTCTTTCTATATGTCTTTAACTATTTTCCAAATACAATATGGTTAGCACAAGTTATACAATATAATAAATTAATTTATAACAATCAATAGTAACGCCATGGGTTCATCATTAATATATATTCTGCAAATCATTTAACTAAAGACAATGTCATATTAACCAGGACTTCATGATGTCCATTAGTACAATCTAAAACCTTACCATCCTTCAGTCATGGGTTCAAGACTCATGGCCTTACCAAATGTGACAGGTTGTCCCCCAACATGCATGTTATCATTTTTATAAACTATATTAATATAGTTCCTATAACATTTCCAAAATAAATATGATATAAATACTTGAAATAAAATTAATCATTAAATAACATTTTTACTAAAGTTTTAAATGAAACTTTATTCACAAAGTACAATAATATTATTTTTCTATTTTCAAAATTTTATTAATGATCATATTATCCCCTAAAGGCTATAAATACCTTTAAAAATATTTCTATAAAATTTAAAGTCATTATTCTTCAAATAAATTTTTCATTAAAACACATACTTTCCAAAATAATTCCCAAAATTTCCTAAATCTTGGTAAATTCTCATCACATAAAATTTAAAAGAGTTGTTTAATACTTTGAAAATATAATAAATATTAAACTCATAAACCCATAATGGTATCCATAAATATTATGTTTATAAATACACATATGATTCTAAAATTTAACACAATCATTAGATGTTTCATAATTAGTATCACCAAAACACCATTGGTACAAAAAAATACTTCTATAATATAATTCTTAAACCCTAATATACAAATACTTCATCTATTTTATTTAATTATATTTCCTTCCTTATCCTAGGGGTTAACCCATAAAATATTCAATTGATTTAGATAAATCCCAGGTTCTCCACATCTAAGATAGTGAAGTATAAATGGATCTGTATGGTGAGGTTTATTTTCTTCCACTGTACTCTTCATTCTAGCTCAAAAATTCAATACATTATTTCGTTATTTTCCACATGTAAACCATTTTTCCATTCCATTTATACACCTTCTTTTAAATCTAAGAAACCTAAGTTTTAACCTTAGTCATTAATTTTAATTATCTATTCAAATCATTCATAATGTTTTATATGGAAAATGTGAATTATCCCAATCATATATCATGGTTTTGTTGAACTAGGTGCATAGTAAGGGCCATTTTCATGCATGAGGTGAATATTGATTACTGACCAATGTGCCATTTTTGGAGTTATTACCACTAGATACCTCTATTATATGACCACATCCACTTATAGAATCTATATAGGGATGTATTTATATGAAAACCCATATAATCTATTCCTTAGAAAAAATTTAGGTTTTTTTACTTATCATAAAAGTGTATCAAAGGGTTATCTTCACTTATATATGTTTTCATATATCTATATGATAGGGATTCTACTAAAATTCCTCATATACCAGCATTAGTAACCATGACACTAGAAGTCCTAAGTCATTTCCTACTTTATTAAATTGGAATAAGATACAATGAATTCCATCCCAAAGGATAAAATAGTTTATTTGTCTTGGTAAACTAGATACAAACATGATTCACATATTACATTTTAAAAAATCACATCATAATTTTTTATATATAAAATTATTCCTTATATAATATCCTTTCATATCAAACATAGCACACATGCCTTTCAAATAACACGACTTCTTGATAAGATGAGTCATAATCAATATAGAAATGTAAATAACTTAAAACACATTTCATCTAATAAATAACCAAGAATAAAATGTTTCTATAGATAATATCATTTTGAAAATATCATGGACAAAAATAATTAAATTCTTAATGAAGAAAATTCTTAATTATTGGATTTCATGATCTCAATCATCATAAGACCTCTAATGTTAAGACCTTTCACAATATGTTTTAAAACTATATGTAAAAACCCATGTAATTATAGATTACTTATTTTTCAAATGAGACCTATAGATGTATATAGGGGATATATAATATTTAGCCCCACCAATCACTGTAGGTATAAATAATTCTTCATATATTGAATAATTGATTTAATTTGTGAAAAAATATGACCTATCATAAAATATCTATATTCTGTAAAGAATACATATTTTTGAATATTTCCTCAGATAAAAAAATATCTTTCAATTTATAAAAATATATGTAAAAATTATATATGATTCAATTAATTTATATATAAATAAAAAATAATATGTTTATTTACATAAAATTTAATGCCCAATGATCATAGAAAGCTGAATATTTCATAGGATAATTAATGACTACAAAAATGAATCAAGAAAGTAAATTTCAATACATTTCTTGTTAAAAATGATCATAGAACATACTTATAAAGAAAAATTTTGGTATCAATAAAATTTATACCCATTGGAGTAATAATAAAGGGTTTTTTCATTTATGAGTATAAATACCGTAAAAATATCCTGAAAACATTCTTGAGAAAAATATACTTTTCATTTTAAAAATAAATTTTTTAAACTAAAAGTACACAAAATATTTTAAAAATAATTTTATTTGAAAATAATCTTTGAAACTTATAAATAAAGATTAAAATAATTTGATTCGTCATAATCACTATAAATTCTATACATTTCATACACATTAAAAAAACATTCCTTTCACTTTTTCTAAAATATCCTAAAGGAAATTTTTTTCAAAACTGAATGAATATGCCTTTCAGTATAATTTTTTAAAAGTAAAAATGGGTAAAATAATATTTTAATAAATCATTTTGAAATGGTTAAAAAAATTAATTTTTTAAACATGGTTTTTAATGGAAATATATTTCTAACTCGAGAGAGAGATGATGACATATTTTATTAAAAACCATTTATTAATTATTTCAAGAACAAAGGAGTAGAAAAAATAGTAATATTACAAGAAAATATCATTAATAATTAGAGAATAATAAAATTAAATGGGTTTGTTAAACAATAATCAAATAATTTCCTCTAATTTAAATTCATGAATAAATAATCATGATTAGAATGAGAATGTGAAATAGACCATTAAAATGATCATAATGTTTAATTGAGAATTAATCAATGATTTAATTATGTGTAAAATATAAATAAAAAAAAGTGAAAATACAACATATTATTTTTAAAATTCAATACTTACATAATCTTAGAATATAAAATATTATGAATAAGTGATATAACCGAATGAAAATAAATTTAGTTATGAAATTATTTACCACTTGGTAAATCTTAATTAAAATCCCCTTTGATGAAATAATTCAAATTGAAACATAAAATACCATGAATTATTATTTATTCATGATATTACATGTGAAATAGATAGTGTATAAACCATATAAAATAAGATTTTTCTAAACATATAAATGTTCATAAATGAAAGGAAATTGAGATAGAATCCCTTACCTCGTGATTAATTTTGGTTGAATGTGATTTAAAATATTTTGTACTGGTTTAAATATGATATTAACTTATAAAAAAATAATATTAATATTTATAATATCATATATTATCATTTTATAATATATTCTCACCATTAGTTAATAATTTTTCATTATAATCATTCCTTCGAGGGTCTATTTCCTTGTTTTCCCATGCATGTTTTATTATGAAAGGCCCAGTTCATGTACATATTATATAGTTACATCATATTAACAATAATAATGAAATAATTATCATATTTATATATCAGTTATACTTTTAAGAAAAACAAATAAGTATTATTTCGATAAATTAATTACCTTATGATCATAGAGATAGTAGGTCATACGTACGCATGGGTAATATTTCCATTTTTCAACGATCATTATGGAATGGAGGTAAGTAGAATTTTATCATCCCATAAGGATCATAAAATCATAATTACTATATTATTTCTTTATATATATTTATATATATCATCCATTTAGTGTGGTGATGAAAATGGATTCATGTCACTTTGTGAAGGTAGTAGTCCACAAGTACATGAACGATTTTGTCATCTTTTAGTGACTGAAAAGTTAAAAAAAGAAAATGATGTATCATATTTTCAAAATGATTAATATTTCATTAATATCATAATCATTTCATGTATATCACATATAACTATTAAATTTATCCTTATCACCTTACATGATAACTATTACGGAAATATGAATCACATCGTTTCACGAGACGGTGGTCAGCCATACACATGAGCAACGTTATCATATCCACTACGGAATGAAATGGTAAAAGATTATATATGGTATAATAAATACAAAGATATAATTTTTTCTATAAATATAATATATTTATATATATAATTTATATACTATATATTCATAATCATACCCAACTATGAGATTTGGTAATGGAAAAAGGAAGGACATTGGTTCATGATGCGGTAGTCCAAAATACACACAAATGAAGATTTCAAAATGCATATTATGGAAGTAGAGGTTTTTTAAGATCAATAACTTGAAAAAATAACCTATCATTATATGGATGATACTTATTTTATTATATCAACATGGTTTGATAATAATTTCATATGGTTGTGGAAGAAATAATATAAAAATACATGTTGAAGAACCTTACCTTTTCATTGGGTATCCTCTTTAGGTTTGCACCAAAATCCTTCCTATGTTGGATTTATATTCAAAATAATGAATATCGCAATAAGGGAGGGAATTTGGGATGTTATTTTTTTATTTATTTTCCATATCAAATTATTTTTAAGTTGTGAAGTAAAGAATAGGTGTGGTGGCCTTTTATATGTAAGGTGAAAGGCACACTTGTAATTGTTTGAAAAGACTCCATAATACCGAATATGTTTTTCATTTGAAAAGCCTAAAAATGTTTCATTATCGAACAAAGAAAAGATAAGGTCAAAATATGGCCATAAAATGGGATTCGTACAAATTTTTTGGTAATTATTAACCCTTTCCTTCTCAGTTAAACCACCCTTGGTAAATCTATTTTTACCTTTACCACAGTAATTAAATTTAATTTTTTTCACAATTCATTTTCATTAAAACTTATGGTTAACCTTTTATAAATTATAAATTATACTAAATAAAAATATTAAATACTTTTTTAGAAATTCAATTAAGATAATTTAAAATATTTAATTTAAAATTAATCTTGCAGACATGATGAGAAAGAAGGTTTTTAAAGAGAAAATGATCAAAATTTTACATTATTTATATATCAAAATTTAATATGAAAATCATTAAAATAATATAAATTGGATTAATTTATATATAATTTAACTATTATCACTTTAAAACAAAATTGAAATATAATTTAACATTATAAATAATTTAAACTAAAAGGAAATTTGCAATTAAAAATTGGTATTTTTTACTATACATCAAAAAATGAAATATTTAAAAAAATACCGAAAAATGACCCTAAGATAATTTTGACATTATTATTTTAAAAAATGAATTTATTTTTATATAATAAAATTTATAAAAGTGGTAATGATAAATTTTAAATTATATGCTCAAGGCGCTACTAATAAGTCATTTAGAAAATATAGTTTCTAAAAAAAGAATTATTCTAAATGATTATTATTTTATTTCTAATCAACATATAGAATTATTTTTTTTATTTTAGTTAGTAATATTAATACCCTTCAATTTAGAATCTTGGTTACAAAGGTATACTACATTACAGTTAATTTAGACCTTGGGTTGCTTGTTCTACAAGCTATCAGAGAGATTGAATTTAAAAAAATTATTATTATTAAGTTATTTATAATGAATGTTTCATGTCACATATGATATAAAATAAAATGTAATTATTTTATACGTTTTAGGTGTTATAGTTTTGAACCATTATAAAATACCTGGCCTTCTAGGGGGATTTTTACATGTCATGTTTGGCACTTTCAAGTGTTTTTTTAGATGTGATGGTGTTTGAGACCCTAGTTCCCAATTTTTATTTTCTTCTAAATATTTTGTTTCTTGATAAATGTTTATATCAGGTCTCTGGTCTTGTTGGATTATCTTATGAGGTTGATGGAGGTGAGGGTGATTAATATATTATGGTTCATGATGCTGGTGTTGGTCTCTTACTATTGTTTTTCTCACCTCACATTATATTGGTCATGGGAACCTAAGGCTAGGTGGAATGTTTATATTTAGGTGAAACTTGGTAGTTTAAAACTATTGTGAACTCCCCTAGTTATTCTTTGATCCAAAGATAGTAGGAAAGTCTTCCGCAAAGAAGTTAGATGATGTCTATTTGAGTGATATGATATGATGCACTATAGGTTGTAAGGTTGGTTTGTGTTTTGGTAATGTCTATCATTGCATCATTTTATGACATGTGATATATCCAATGACATCCATTATTTAGTTGGTGGATTGAATGATAGTATTCCTCAAGATTTTTTTGACTTCCCTGGATTGCTTGATATGTGTGGAACCTATGATTGGATTCTTTTATTTTTTTTCTTAAATATATGACATTTTTTTTATTATTGAACTTTATTATCATTTATTCATATAGAATGAGTCAGTTCTAAAAAGGATTTTTGATAAATGTTTAAGAAATGTGTTTAAAATGAACAAGGGGTAGCTTTGTAAGGCATGCATGTTTTTAATGAAAATATTTCAAAGTGATTTTTTCATATATGAAATTAGAAATAAAGTTTTATAAAAAAAATTATTAGTGTGTTATATGTTTTAAATTTAATTTGGAATAAAAAACATATATTTCTTATTGTATTTGAAACTATCTAGAATGTAGTTTTATAATTAAAATATTTGAATGTGGCAAGATGAGTGGTGGAATGATGATTATTTTTATGCTTATGTCTATCTTATCACATTTTAGTTTAATACCTTTGATTCATTTATTTTAATCACTTGGAAGTTTCTCTAGTGTAAATTCTAGTTAGTGAATAATAGGGATTTGTGGTTTATTTCCATTTTATTTATCACATTCAGTCAATGGTTCTTAATACATGATTTTTAGGATATAGAATTTTATTTTTATATAATTCCCAGGAATGTTATCCCTTTAAATAATTTCATTATAGCTTTATGGTATGGTTATTGGTGGATTGCATTATCTATGCTTAGACTGGGTGATATGGGAGATTTAACATGTTGAGGGAGTTTTGGGGTGAGTGGTGAGAGTTTTCTAGGTGAGGGAGTTTGAAGGGTGAGATGAGTGATTAGTTTATGTCCTTTTTTATCTGTTATTTTTTTAATTTAATATTTTTTGATTTTTTGTGGATTTTCAACAAACGTATGGTACATTTTTTTAGAATTTTTTGGTTACATTAACTATTATTCAATGGAAAAATCATCCCTAGAAAATATATTTGATACCCATGAGCATATTCCACAACCTGATGGGATCGGAGATTCCCATCAGATATATCATGATATGGCTGAGAAATCCGATGATTAGATGGCTTAATTTAGTTTATGACATTGAGTTCCTAGTATTCCACCACTAGGTACCTGGTGGAGTTAAGAGAGAATCAATTTGTCCAACCATGCCACTAGGTACCTGGTAGTAGACAAAAAATTGTCCAAACCACTAAAACCACACCATATAACTCATTCACTACCATTGGTTGCCCAGTTATGACTTATACTCCTATTTATAGCACCAATTTTCCCCAAACCTAAAATTTCTTCCAAAAATTCTCCCCAACTTTCAAAAAATTCCAAAATATCCTATTTCATACAATCAACACAAAATGTGTTAATCTGAATCAAAAATTTTAAACTCACATGGGTTTTGTATCTCAAATTTTTAGATTACCTCTAAATTCATCAGCTTGTAACGATACAAGTCATTAAAACTCACCACCATACAGCTTTTTATCCCCTATAAGCACTTGAAGAAAATATTCCAACATAAAATTAAATTATAAAATTATGATATAATCATTAATTTACAATTATAAATTGAATAGTATGTAGTTTAACTAACAACACACCTATCCTAGTTAAATGTGATACTCTCTGAAACTCCCATTATGATTCTAAATATGAAACTGGCACATCATAAACTACACATCTGGTTTGATTTCCTTATCATTGAATTTTATTATACATTAAAAATATTTCTAGGCCTCTATTGACTAACTTATCCCAGAAAAAACCATCCTCTCACACTAATATTCCATTACCTAAACTATATTATAATACCTTAACTCCCATAGGAATCATAAATTCAACCAAATACCCACACCAAAGATCAAAATTGACACAAAAAGATAGAGATTAAGAAAACCTTTTGACATACACTATCTAAGAGTACTGATATATTCTTAATTCAAGTCCCTCTCAAACCAATAATTGAATTTTACCCAATTTATTTAATGATATAATAACTTCAACCGAACACCACAGATGTGTCCTAGATATAGAGTTTAATGAAGAACAAAATGAAATTAGTCTACATGAACACTATTATCCTGGGTGAAATATCAACCACACACACACACATATTTTACTCACCTATGACCTTCCTTGAATGAGGATCACTTATGAAGGGATCAATATGATGCCCCCCATCATAAGAGTGTCCATGTCATTTCCTTTATAAACTAAAAAACAGGATTCCCAAATACTACGTCCATTAAATTACTAAAAATAATGATTAGATATGACTAATTCTCTTACAACCAAGATCTATCAATGAAAATAAAATTGATAAAAAAAATTTATCCCTACTAGAAACATTTTAGTTGACATTCCCCAAAACTCCCTTGAAATTATAGTTACACCATCAAAGAGATAATATTGCACTCCCCACCATAGGTCTTTCCATACTCCACATCCCATGTACTAAATCTCCCATAAAACATCACATTCATAGTATCATTTCATAATAATCATTCTCATTCAACCTTTTAACAAAGGAGAACATGTATCACAAAATTTCCACAAGATTCAAGTTATTTATCTCTTCAGAATCTCATTTAAATAATTAGTCCTCTACCCATACTCAAATATGAAAAAAACTACATTTCACATTCTTGATAACACCCCAAGTGTGATCACATACCAAAACATAGACGATTAAAATTAATTATCATGATTAGATATTGAATTAAATGTATTAAAATACATTCCCAAAATCACTAAACCACATGGGTTTTCCTAAATCTCAGGAAATTTATAAGGACCTAAACACATGGCCCCTTATCCACTTCCCAAAATATAGAAGATGATTCACATGAAACGCCAAAGAATTGGCCCCCATGTACATTGGAAATCCCTTATGAAATTATGCTAGCATTCACTCTACCAATAAAAGAACATAGTTAATTTATATTAACCCTTGACGCATTCATGTTATAAAATGAGGAAAAACAAAATTTCTATGTTTTTCTAGGGTATCATAGAGGCTCTCCAGTGTTGTCTCTGTAGAGACCCTAAGCTTGAAGTACATGGAAATTACATTAATTTTGTGGAATACTTAATACATAACAAAAACCAACACTCAAGGACTGTAATAGTATAGTGTCTTTGGAAACTCGGAACATAATCTTCTAATCATAGTGAAATATCTTCAACATCTCCCATAAAGATCTTCCCCTTTTTGTTTTCTTACCTAAAAACCTTTCTTTATATCCTAGGGAAAAGAAAACATATAAAGGGTGAGCTCAAATTCTTAGTAAGGGTAAGCATGGATAATATAAAATAAAACATATACATTTGAACATAAAAACATGAACACAATATTTAAACATCAAGATCTTGAGCAATGACATAAAACATGGAAATAGGTAAGGAATAGATCATAAAGAAACATTAGTCCTGATAAAATAGCATGGGAATAAAACATGTGATTGTGGCAACCATTAAGTACATGATATGATTTCCATAGTAGCCATGTCATTGCCTCCAAGACCATCTTAGTGGACAAAGTCCCTTTCTGAATCGAGTTCACTCCTCGTTCCAGTCCTGTATTACTGAACCGGATTAACTTACCATTCCATCCATATCTATCTCATGATATATAAATATTTACCCAATGCATTGGAGGGAGATATAGGTCCCACCCATATCATAATGAAATCATTCTTACTTGTTCCACAAAATAAACTTAAAACATTCATCATAACCCAAAGAATAAAATGGGTTTCATAAACATCATCCCATCATCACATAATCCATATAAAACAAATGGATATTTCATCATAAGAAAAGTGAAACCATTTAAATCATAGAGACATTATACTTGAAACATGCACATATGAAATAATGTCATCTTAGATGGAAAATGGTTTTGATAAAACACTTGAAATAAATTCTTGATAAAAATATCCTTTCTCCTTAAAAATAATTTTCTTTTCACAAAATGTCACACAATTTTAAAAGAAAAGGATTTTGTTGAAAATAACCATGAAAACTTTTAGAGGAAGCTTCTTGAAAATTAGACGATATGAAACCGTAAAAATCCATTCACGCCGTATAAGTTAAAAATTACATTCTCCTCGTACTTTTTTCAGAAAAGTCAAAAAGTACCTTATATGGTAACTAAAGGAAAGATTCCATTCATACAATGTGGTAAAAAGTCAATAAAGGGTAAAAATGACTTTAAAAATTAATGTATGAATAGTAAACATTTTATGAAAACATTTTTTAGAAAACATGGTCATGGATGATAAACGTAACCCCAGTAAATACTTACATATAAGTTATCTCGAATAAAAAATGAGATTGAAACTTTATCCCTTACCTTAGGTCCGATATGATTTGTACGTATCTGAACCTCCTGTATAATTATTTAAATAATGTCATTGAATTATTATAGAATCATATTCATTGTTATGATATCATATATGGTTCACTTATGACTTTATATTACCCGTTCTTTTGTAAATTCCATGTTAAAGCATCGTTTTGGGTAAAATCATTTTATTTATCGTACTTGTTTGGACTTATTGTTATTGATATTATTATTACTTATATCATGATTTAATTACTTCTAGAATTTAAATAATTATTTAAATAAAAATTCGGTTTTTAAATAGTAACTTAGTGTTTTCACTATTCATCAAAAATTGAAAGTTTTCAGAAAAATTCCAAAAATTCACCCTAGGATAATTTTGATATTCTGAATCCAAAAATGAAGTCTATTTTGAAATATAACATTTATAAAATTAAAAAAAGTGGGTATTACTATTCATAATGGCTAGTTTATATAATATTTTAATAGTATATCTTTGTTTAGTGAAACTCGGTATTGCGTACAACACACGCTATCATGGAAGGTCGTGATTGCGTGTAGTGCAAGCCAAGTCAGGGCTGCGTGTAGTGAAAGCTCCCTTTGGTGTTGTGTATATCATAATCAAAACTTATTTCATTTATACATTAAGAAAAATCTATACCTAATGTCGTGTAGAATAATTCCCATAAAACGAACTTGAAATTGTGTATAACACAAGCCAAGAATAGTGTTGCGTATACTGCAAGATAATATGGCGTAGCATATAGCACAAGCTAAGTTTGGTGTAGCGTACAACACAAGACATCAAAGTAATTAAAAAGAATATTTCTCATAAAATCTTGGGCTGTTACATTCTACCCCCCTTAAAAGGAATTTCTCCCTCGAAATTCGTCGGGGTTATAAATTGTTTACTACTCGAAAGTTTCTTTAATAGAAACCCACATCGTAAAAAGGAATACCAAAACTTATCTTTGAAAACTAAAGTATGAAACTTAATGGTTACCCAAATTAACTAATCACTGGGTTTCCACAGAGGAGAACATAGGTGAAAATAGGGATATGGATGAAAAATCTAACCATCAAGTTCTGATGGATAGTGGTAGAGAACATGGATATGAAAAATCCAACAATCAAAAATCCATAAATTAGTGATGATCTAAGGTACCATCTGATTCATTGGATATAAGGTTACTAGGACAACATTTTTGGTTTTCAAGATGATTTCACTAAAGTTGAAGAATTTGAATTAGAATAAATACTTACTTTATTTCTGTATAATCTCACTGTTGTTTGTGCCTTGAACAATTTCCACTTCATCTCTTAAAGAAATGAAGTTGAATTTTTCATTCGTGAAGTGTTAGCAGATCATGTGATAGAATGATAGGTCATTCCATATGTCTCAAACAAAAGGTTAGAAAAAGTTATCAAATATACATAAGTCCATCTATGGTGAGTTTAATCGTATATGATTCCAAAAATGGACTTATACTTCATCTATCATACTGCTTAATAGAACTAGTTTCTATTAACCAAGGACTTCCTGTAGGCCAGTGGTAGGAAATAAAGTCCTGTCGCACTTCGGTTGTGGGTTCGATTCCCATAGCCTTGTCCGACGCGACGGGTTTTCGCCCGTCCTACAAGTTGTCCCTTTTTCTAAAACTACATTATAATAACATTCCTGCAATAAATAGAAAAATTTCTAGCCTTAAACAATACTATCTTATGTATAACTTAATTCATTCCAATCTTTAGGCTTATCCAAAATACTTCTGTCCAAGATCAAAATATAAAGAAAAAAATTACTAAAAATGCCATCTGTCGAGCATGTGAATACCATCATTTATCATATAATATATCTTGTTGGTCACATTCCAAACATGTGAATACCTTAATCATGTATTACCATAGAGCCTTAGTGAAAACATGAGTGCTGTAAAAAGTTAACTCTTTCCACATACCAAAATCCCAAAATTTCTATATACTCAAACCATGATATCACTTAGTCCTTATATCAATTATGAACTCATGAATACCATCAAACATATTATTTTCTCCTTATCCCTTAATTATGTGCATATAATCTTCTTTCCAAAATTATCTCAATCACTTTCCATGGTTACCAGTACCATATAATTATCAAAAACCACAATAAACCATTATATAGATATTCCAATGTTCCACAATACTATAAATGAGATTTCACAACATTATTTTGGAATCCCTTTACATAAACACATAATCATTCCACCACATCGTTGTCATACTCAACATTGCTAATAGTGATCACATGTGACTTCCCATTGTCCTTTTCCTTAATAGGTTGCTCACATTGATCATCATTAACCCTGGGATTAGGTCATTGATTAGCATAATGCCCCATTTCCTTGCACTTGAAGCATTGAAGTGTTGGTGGAGCATTCTCTGAAGTCATTTCTCTATTCACATCATTTGAAACATTTTTCCCATTACTTCGGCACTTAGCTCCTCGATGACCTTCTTTTCCACACTTGAAACATTTTCTAGTACCTTTTAGACAATCTCCATCATGCTTCTTTCCACACATTGAGCATAAAGTAACATTCATCTTCTTTTCACCATTGTTCTGAGATTTTTCCTTGAACTCCATCTTTCGTTTCTTGTTAAAAACATGAGATGGATGCATAACACCAACTTCTAGTTCTACCTTGATAGCACAACGCACAGTTTCTTCATAGCTATTGAATTCTCTTATCGCTAATTCCCTTCAAAGACTTGGTTTTAAGCCACTGAAGAATCGATCAACTTTTCTTTCAGGATGAATGATAAATCACTACCACAAAAACAGTTTTTCCCAGCGCCCCCCCCCCCCTTATCAGCGCTAACGAAAAAGCGCTGATAAAGGGGGGCCTTTATCAGGGCTCAAAAAAGCGTTGATAAAGGGTGCCTTTATCAGCGCTAAAAAAAGCGCTTATAAAATTACCCCTTTATCAGCGCTTTTTTTTAGCGCTGATAAAGCCCCCCCCCCCTTTATCAGCGCTTTTTTTAGAACTGATAAAGGGACCCCCTTTATCAGCGCTCTTTAGTAGCGCTGATAAAGGGTCGAATTCAAAAAAAATAAAAAACATATATTAATATATTAATATATAAATATAGTTATATTGATATAGATATAATATATAATTTTTAAATATATTTTAGATAAGTATAAATGTACCTTAACACTTAATATACTTAATATATAAGATATTTAGTGAAAATGGCTTCTTAGAAAATTAAAAAAATGTTTTTAATTAATAATTTTCTAATTATTATGGAGTAGTAGTCATTTAATAACAATTTGAAGACTAAAAAAATTAAAAAAATTAAAAAAAGATCCAAAATAAGTTGAAAATGCAACTCAAACTTCAAATGGCCATAACTTTTGATCCAGGTGTCCGTTTGAGCTCTACCACATATCAAATCGAATCTTGTGATGATCTCTACATCTCTGCGATCGGGGGGGCCCGGTAAAGCGTTTTTAAAGGCCAAAAGAAGCCCAGAAGGCCTCCAAAACTGAGTTTTTAGTCGGGGTACCCAAAGTTTTTAACATTTTGTGGGTTTTCAGCCTCATTTGAGGGTGTATTATTGGCTTTTTTGGTGGGGACTGAATTTATTCCAAGGTATTACATTCATATTGATATTATGTATTTTAAATTTTATCGTTTTTTATAATGCACTGCTATTTATAATCAAATATATAACTATATATACATATTTTTTATATATTCAAAACCTAAAAATTAAATTTTTAAAATAAATAATTAAACATATTTACATATAAAATATATTAGCTCTATCTAAATAATAACTAATATCCATTTTATTTAAAATACCAATATATGAATATTTATATAACTACTATATATTAATATAACTATATATATATATTAATCTAGCTATATATATATATATATTAATATAACTACATATATATTAATATTACTATATATATATCTTAATATCACTATAAATATATATATTAATATCACTATAAATATATATATTAATATCACTATAAATATATATATTCATATAACTATATATATATGTATATTAATATAAATATATATTACTATACGAATAAATATAACTAAATATATATATATAAATAGAGATATATATTAATATAACTATATATAGATATATAAATATAAATATATATTACTATACAAATAAATATAACTATATATATATAAATAGAGATATATATTAATATAACTATATATATATATTAATATAACTATATATATATATTAATATAACTATATATATATTAATATAACTATATATATATTAATATAACTATATATATATATTAATATAACTATATATATATTAATATAACTATATATATATTAATATAAATATATATTGCTATATGAATAAATATAACTATATATAGAGAGAGATATATATATATATCATGAAATAGAAAACAAATCAAAAAAGAGTAGTGGTAAGGGCTTAGGCGCGCAGGGGAGAGGTCTCGAGTTCAAAACCTGCTGGAGGCAAAGGCGCGCGCATGGGGGTGGATGTTGGGGGCTAGCGCTGATAAAGGGTGGAGGGGGTGCGTGCGGGTGCTAGAGGGGCTAAAAAGCGCTGTTAAAAGGGGGATCAAGCGCTATAAAATCCCCCCCCCCCCACGATTGGCATGATTTTTTTAATTTTTTGTAATTTTTTTTAAATTTTTTTGAATTTTTAAATTTTTATTTTATTTTTTTTAACTTTTATCAGTACTTTTTTAAAAGCGCTGATAAACGGGTCCTTTATCAGTGCTAAACAAAATCACTGATAAAGGAAGTGCTAATATAGGACCCCTTTATCAGTGATAAAAAAAGGGTTGATAAAGGGGTACTTTTATCAGCGCTTTTTTCAATGCTGATAAAAGACCCCTTTTATCAGCGCTTTTTTTAGCACTGATAAAAGGGGTCTTTATCAACGCTTTTTTTTAGAACTGATAAAGGGGACCCCCCCCCCCCCCTTATCTTTGCCGGCTTTAACAGCGCTTTTCCTAACGCTGTTAAAAGCCCTTTTTAGCACTGTAAAGGGCGTATTTGTAGTACTGAATCCAGATGCATACCTTGCAAGGCTTGTAAAATTCAACTCATATATACCAACAGATTCATTATCCTTTTTCTTAAGCTCAAATAACTCCTTTTCTATATTTGTTCGAAGAATACGAGGGAAGTACTTATTGAAAAACAAGTTCTTGAACTCATCCCATTCTATAGTTTCAATTTCATCTTGGGGCCTTGTATTCTTGATAAGATTCCACCATTAATCAGCTTCACCTTCCAAACGATATACTTCTAAGATGACTTTATCATGTTCAGAACATTGCAAGACTGAAAATATCTTTTCAGTGGTACTGATCCATTGTTCAGCCACTAATGGATCAGTAGACCCATTGAATGAAGGTGGAAGCTGCCTCATGAAGGATTAAACATAATTTTTCTCCTTTATTTGCTCATTTGGAAGTCCAAGATTATTTATAGCTTGTGTAAGTATAGAAATAAGATTGTGCACTCCATCTCCCATAACATTGGTTTGATCAGAAGGACAATCATTGCATCATCCATTACATTGATCAACACGGTTCCTTCGGGTTCCAGCCATTGTCTAAAACCCAAAAAGAATAGTGTGAGAGGCAAAAATCATGATAGGGAAAACAAGATAATAAAGGGGGAGTTCCTTCCATATCTAACATCCTAGGTTTAATTCTAATATCATTACTGTAATTCTAGGACTATAACCTATACTTATATTTAACCTTAGGGACATCCCTAAACATACCTTAGAAATATCTCTAGGGATTTCACTAAAGTTCTCGCATCCTAGTTTCCAAATGTTGACTAAACCTTCCTATGATACCAACTGTAGAGACCCGAAGCTTGACGTACATGGACATTACAATACTTTTGCGGAATACTTAATACATAACAAAAACCAACACTCAAGGACCGTAATAGTTTAGTGTCTTTGGAAACTCAGAACATAATCTTCTAATCATGGTGAAAGATCTTCAACATCTCCCATAAAGATCTTCCCCTTTTTTTTCTTACCTAAAAACCTTTCTTTATATCCTGGGGAAAAGAAAACATATAAAGGGTGAGATCAAATGCACAGTAAGGGTAAGCATGGATAAAATAAAACTAACCATATAAATTTGAACTTAAAAACATGAACACAATGTTTAAACATCAAGATCTTGAGCAATGACATAAAACATGGCAATACGTAAGGCATAGATCATAAAGAAACTTTAGTACTTATAAAATAGCATTGGAATAAAACATGTGATTGTGGAAACCATTAAGTACATGATATGATTTCCATAGTAGCCACGGCATTGCTGCCAAGACCATCTTAGTGGACAAAGTCCCTTTCTGAATCGAGTTCACTCCTCGTTCCAGTCCTGTATTACTGAACCGGATTAACTTACCATTCTATCCATGTCTATCTCATGAGATATAAATCTTTACCCAATGCATTAGAGGGAGATATAGGTCCCACCCATCTCATAATGAAATCATTCTTACTTTTTCTACAAAATAAACTTAAAACATTCATCATAACCCAAAGAATAAAATGGGTTTCATAAACATTATCCCATCATCACATAATTCATATAAAACAAATGGATATTTCATCATAAGAAAAGTGAAACCATGTAAATCATAGATACATTATACTTGAATCATACACATATGAAATAATGTCATCTTAGATGGAAAATGGTTTTGATAAAACACTTGAAATAAATTCTTGAGAAAGTATCCTTTCTCCTTAAAAATCATTTTATTTTCACAAAATGCCACACAATTTTAAAAGAAAAGGATTTTATTGAAAATAACAATGAAAACTTGTAGAGTAAGCTTCTTTAAAATTAGGCGATATGAAACCGTAAAAATCCATTCATGCCGTAAAAGTTTAAAATAACATTCTCCTCATACTTTTGTCGGAAAAGTCAAAAAGTACCTTATATAGTAACTAAAGGAAAGATTTCATTCATACAATGTGGTAAGAAGTCGATAAAGGGTAAAAAGGACTTTAAAAATTCATGGAATAATAGTAAACATTTTATGAAAACATTTTTTATAAAACATGTTCATGGATGAAAAATGTAACCCCAGTAAATACTTACGTATAATCAATCTCGGATAAAAAATGAGATTGAAAATTTATCCCTTACCTTAGGTCTGATATGCTTCGTACGTACCTGAACCTACTATATAATGATTTAAATAATTTCATTGACTTATTACATAATCATATTCATTGTTATGATATCATATATGGTTCACTTATGACTTTATATTACCCGTTCTTTTGTAAATTCCATGTTAAAGCATCATTTTGGGTAAAATCGTTTTATTTATCGTACTTGTTTAGACTTGTTGTTCTTGATATTATTATTACTTATATCATGATATAATTACTTCCAGAATGTAAATCATGATTTATATATCATATATATTCAGTATATATATATATATAATAGATAGATAAATGAAATGAAATACACCGTTCATGGAGACGGTAGGTCGTACGTACGCATGAACGTCATTTTCCTTTCCTTATTGACTTGAATGGAATTAAGTAAATAACGTATAAATAAATCCAATAGAATTATTATGTTATATATACCATTATTATTCATTATATATACTTTATAATCATTATTTAATGGTTAACATGGAGATTGAATCACATCGCGTCGTGGAGACGGTAATCCGTACGTACGCATGAGCGATGATATCATTCCCATAATTTTTTAAAGGAATTGGAGTGGATGATATAATCTCTAATAATCAGTATGATGTTATAGTATCCATATATAGTTATTCTTTACACCATTATACCCATCCAAGTAAGGTGGTGGTGGAAAAACATATTACACCACGGCGTGGAGACGGTATTCCGTACGTACGCACGCGCGGTGATTTCATTTTTTGTAGGATGTATAGAAGGTGAAATGGGGTTGTTTCATATTTACAATAACATATAAGTATATAATTAATACTTATGTTATTACTTTATAATGAAACAACTAAAGAAGAAGAAGTTGAAGAAGAAATAAATTGGAAAGGGTCGGTAATGGATATTACCTCTTCTTTGACGCACCTCTTCTTAACCTTCTCTTAGGGCACTAGGGTTTGTCTTTGAAGAATACCAGGACCTAAATAAAGTTTCTAGGGAAGTGTAGAAGTGAAATTGATAGGGTTTGGCCGAGCTTGATGGCTCAAAGTGGTGTGAGGAAGAGGGGGGGAGGTGGCCTTTTATAAGGGAGGAGAGGGGCACCTTTGGAAAAACTCAAAATATTATTTTATTATAAAGTCATATTCAGTTTTTAATAGCTCCAAATTGATTTATTTCGAAGATAAGTTGGAAATGGGTAGAAATAATCTCGTCAAATAGAATTTGGACAAGTTTAGGTTACTATTTTAACCTTATCATTTAGATTTAACTCTAAGTTAAATAATTTAACTTTTACCGTGTCTTCTTGTTTTCTTACACTATATGGTTAATAAACTTTCTATAAAATGCCAAAAGAACCCCAAGTGATTTATTATTAATATATATCCTTATCTAAGTCATTTTGGCAAACCATATATTTTTAGGAATAAAATAACAATTAATAATATAATATTTTTTTTAAAAACTATTTTATGTCAATTTTGACACTATTTGGTAATTGATTTTTGTGAAAATCATAACAACCTGATTAGTTCTAAGAAAGTTAATTAAATAAATAAAAACATTTCATATTAACCTATAAAATTATTGTAATTTATAAAAAGTCTCAAATTACATTTATTTGGGTATTTATAATATCAATTATGTTAATATTTCCTTAAAAAGGTAATTACTGCATCATCATTGTGTCATATATAAATTAAATTATTTAAAGTCCAAAAATTTTAAATAAATTACCATTATGTATGAAATCTTTTTATCTTTATAATTAATATTTATAGTCGAATTTATCTTATTTATAACCATATATTAAAAATGTTGTAGTTATTAAACTTTGATTTTAACAATTTTAACTCTTTTTTAAATAAAATAATAATAAGTGTCCTAATCTTATCCAAGTGGAAGTAAATGGTCATATTTTATTCCTAAGGTTTTTTTGGTTGAATTAAACTTATCCAATAGAATTAGTACATGTTTTAGGGTAATAATAATATCATTTTTACCCTTAATTACCCTATTTACTTTTAACCGTGGTAAATAAAAGTAAAAAGTTACTATTCACCAAAAATTATTTTTATCTCATTGAACCATATTTTACAAACTAAAATCAACTGTGTCACTCGTATTTTTGAAATTCCATTCACAGAATCGGTAAAATTATGTTTTATGTAAATTTGTAAATTCTCCTAGGAGGTGGGTAAAAGACGGTGAAAAATTCAATATAAAATTTTATATGTATAGAATTATTATAAAATGACTCTAATGAATTACATTGAAATTATATTGGTATTATGTATCAATTTTTACCTAAAATAAATTTAAATAAAATAAATAATTTTTTAAATAAAAATTCAGTTTTTAAATAGTAACCTAGTGCTTTCACTATTCATCAAAAATTGAAAGTTTTCCGAAAAAATCCAAAAAATCACCCTAGGCTAATTATGATATTCCAAATCCAAAAATGAAGTCCATTTTGAAAGATAACATTTATAAAATTACAAAAAGTGGGTATTACTATTCATAACGGCTAGTTTATATAATATTTTAATAGTATATCTTTGTTTAGTGAAACTCGGTATTGCGTACAACACACGCTATCGTGGAAGGTCCCGATTATGTGTAGTGAAAGCCAAGTCAGGGATGTGTGTAGTGAAAGCTCCCTTTGGTGTTGTTTATATCATAATCAAAACTTATTTCATTTATACATTAAACAAAATCTATACCTAATGTCATGTAGAATAATTCCCATAAAACAAACTTGAAATTGTGTATAACACAATCCAAGAATAGTTTTGTGTATACTGCAAGTTAATATGGTGTAGCTTATAGCACAAGCTAATTTTGGTGTAGCGTACAACACAAGACATCAAAGTAATTAAAAATAATATTTCTCATAAAATCTCGTGCTCTTACAGTCTCGCTTGAGGATCTTTATCAATTGTTCAATTACTTAATCTAATTAACCAAAACTACTTATTTTTTTGTTATTTTTATTTATTATATGAATGAAATGGAATTCAAATGAAAATAAATATTTCATAAATTAAAATAACATGTAGTGAAAAATGTGTTTAACAAAGAAAGAACTTGGCCTTTATGGTTTGGTTTTTGGGTTCCATAACTCTCCTCCTTGGTTTTTAAATTTAGTTTGATATTTTAATCATGAAATCAAACTCTTAAACTGATATTATTTTAGTTAGTGATAATAAATCTTGAATGCATTTAGAAATATTAATTATACCTCCTCCTTTGATCAAGGTTAATGGAACACCTCAGTCGACAGTATAATATCTTCCATGACCCGACTCCATCATATGTCAATTCATCCACTAAATGAATAAAAATAATTTCATGAAGATATATATTTAGTGGAATAGATGTATGGTATTTAAAAAAATAATAGAAATGATTTTGACTTCAGTGACGTATTGTAAAATCACCACACTTGTGCAATTCACAATTATTCACCACAAATTTAATTAAAAAATGAATTTACATGTATAATGAATGGAAAACCCCACTTTTCTCCACTGGGAAAATCCTTGGGATATCCCCTCACTTTTTAGGGTAACAGTTCAATGTAGAAATAAATAATAAGTGAATAGAATAATAATAATAAATAAAAATAAGAGAAGAGATAGATAGATAGATAAAGTAATAATAATACAAAAAAGGAGAAGAAAATATATAAACACAAAGAAAATAACTAAAAAAAGAATGAGATGTGGGAGAATAAAATAAAACAATGAGAAAATAAAATAAAATAAAATGGGAAGAATTGATGAACTAATAAGAAGAATAAAAATGATATTAAATAAGAAGAATAATTAAAAGAAGAAGAATAGGAAGATAGAAGGAGAATAAGAACATATGGGGTGAAAACCTTATGAAAATATACATGAATTGTTTATTATAGGTAATTAAAATTGCCTAAGTATTCTAAATTATAAATGAATTTAAAATAAAAAAAGAGAAAATAGAAAACATGAAAATAGACTCATGTTGGCCTCAGGGCTTCCCTATATAATGGTCTGCCAACTCTCCTTGGGTGGTGAACAGCCTCCTCCTTTTATAAGAACTGAGGCATGCCTCAGTCTTAAAATATATGGAAAATATCTTCATGTATCTCCATTTTTAAAATCCCTTGAGACCTGGTATTTTGATTTCAAAAACATCGGATTATTTCATGTGTTTTTAATTATACATAATTGATTGGACTTGGTGTATAAGTCTTCTCCTACTCATTAACATACAAGGACTGTGTGGATTGACATAGTAGTGGAAATAGAAATGTGGAAAGGGTAGTGGATATGTCAGAGCTTCTTGGAGGCTATTATTTCATCATTCCTTAGAAGAAGCCAG
The DNA here is from genome assembly GCA_963277665.1 of Viscum album. Taxonomy (NCBI): domain Eukaryota; kingdom Viridiplantae; phylum Streptophyta; class Magnoliopsida; order Santalales; family Viscaceae; genus Viscum; species Viscum album. The sequence continues at coordinate 1,160,636,452 of OY728126.1, forward strand.
ATGATACTTGAAATTAGGTTCATGTAGCTTGTCTGAGGGTTCAGGGGTGATCTAAGGTGGTCTCGAGTGGTGAATGTGTAGAAATATCTTGGGTTTTTTCTTTCCAGTAGTGTCCATGGAATTTCCTTGTACTATAGTTGCAGATGATGGCATCAAGTAGCAGAGTTGAGGTTGTGTAATGTGGCATGATCTGTCTGATCTAGGTGAGGTGGGATTTTTAATGGATGAACATTAATATTAAAATAACCCATCCCATATAAAATCAATGAGAGGACAGGTGAGTGATTATAAGGTAAGGCATGGGATCACCATAAAAATCACCTATAGTGGGATGGGTCCCCACACTCACATGAACACATTAACATCCGAGCCACAAAACATGCAGCCCATGTGGGCCTTCAGGATCACTATGCTTCCCCATGGTCTTGACTCACTTTGGGCCACTCCTACATAGGATTTTATCCCTCGTGATCATGCTACCTCGAGAAGGCTCTCCCAAGGATTCTTAGATAGTGATCCCTCTTGGGATTGGCTATATGGTGAGCTGCCTTGAATGAGGGATGGCTTGGATCTATATCTAATTTTTTAGTGGACACCTAAAAAAATAAACTTTTAAGAAATATTTAAATACACTTAACCAAGAACACTCAACCATTCATGAAATTTAATCTTAATAAAAATTAAACATTAATACCAAATTTTAAATCTATTTCCATTATAGAATAAAAATTTCCCATAATTTAATAAAAAAATTAATTTCAAATTAATTTTCAATATAAATCCTCTTTAACCCATTGAAAACTCTTTAAAAAAATGCCTGAAATATGTGTGTGTCAGATACCCCCACACCTAAACTGTGCTTATCCTTATGGATAAAATATCAACAAAGAATTCAGAAGGAACCAATTTTACCAATATTCAAATTCTAAATCTATAAATTCAAACAATATTAAATTTCAGATCAAATTTTCAAAAATCCTCAAAAAAATATTTATTTAATTTCTCGATTTTGAAAGAAATAATTTATTCAATCATTTTACATTTTCCTTTGGAAAATTATGGATCATCTCTTTTCATTCATTTAATTTCATCAATTCGTTATTATTAAACATTCCAAATCATGATCCACCTCACAATGGGTACATTTCTCTCATCACTCATGATACAATTCAAGTATAGTTGTTCTCATATCATGGCAACATGTTCCTTATCAATATTATTTTAATGAGACTCTTTTCTCCACTTTTTAAAGACAAAAGACACACGAAATTAGATAGAATTTCATTAAATTTTCAAATGACTCTAAGGATTAAGTCTATTTGGAAATGATTTTTAAAAATAAAGATAGAAATATGAGGTTTCTATCTTAAATTAAAAATCATGATATAATATGTAAAATTTTCATGAAATTCTCCCCTTCAAAAATAACAACTCCCACTTTCCCAAAACTCAATATAAAGGTCATGATCAAAATGAAGAATAATTAATGATTTATGAAACTTCTTGAATTTTTCACTACTATTATACTTTTTCCTTTTTCAAATGAATTTTTAAATTTTTTAAATTTTTTAATGTTATGCTTAGATTAATCCTCACATCCACTACCTAACCACATATGATAAAAATAATCAGTCCAGTGATGGTGATTTTTTATTCTTCTAAGTGGCAACCCATTCCTAGTTTTTCATTCTTTTCAAGATAGAAAACAAGTAAAATTACAATGTATGAATCAAATAACCTTTACAATTACCCAAAGTATCACCCCAACACTTTTTACAAAGAATTAATTTCATCCATTTACTCATGACTCCCTTCACCCACACATTTCAACTCTAAAATATTTTTCATTTACTAATGGTAGGGTAAGAATGGGTAAAAATGTCTTGAAACATGGATTATTACTAAGAAGGTCATTTTTGGTCTCTATAGGTTGAAAAATATTGATGTAAATGTGGTTTTAAGGATAAATTATTTTCAAAAGATACCAAAATAATTTTAAATGTTTTTTTTCTTTGGCATAGCTTTGAAAAGTTCAAATGACAGTTTTAGAAGGTTTTATGTCCCAAGATCACTCAAGAAATTTGTTCAAGAATAAAATAGGAAGTACTTTGTCATGGACTACTCTTGGTAATGAAACATTTGATATTGGAAAATCACTCTATGCTTGATTAAAAGTAAAAAAACAATTCTTATTAATTTCATTAATTCAATCTGTGAAGAAAATGTTAGGAAATTTTATAATTACCCGGCATTAAACATTAAAAAATATTGAGTTAAGTCAAGAATTCACATTGAGGATCTTTTTAGGTTTAGAATTTTGGATAATTAGGCCATAACTATTACATTACATCTCAACTATTACAAAGTATAAACTTCTACGTAGTATCCATTTTTTTATAAAATAAAAACTCTTAAAAGAAATCAAGAATTATTTTCTTGATATGAATCTTCTTGAATTATTCTTTTTTCTTACCCTACCTTATACCTTGTGAAAAAATTTCAAAAACTTGGGATGAGCATAAAAATCTTAGTGGGGATTATAAAATAAGTAAATAAATCATTAGTCCATCAATACATACAAAACATAAGCTCTTTAACACACATCATGAAATAAAAATATTTATGAATAACACATATAAATCATAAATCATAAAGGTGATGTGTGGAATCCATAACATATAAGTAGGGATTTACATTTGGAATACCCATCATAGTATATTCCCTAAATCTCTTAGGAGAAACATTAACATTTACCTCCTTCACATTACCCAATGAATTGGAGAGCTATCTCGGGCAAACCCACCCTAGGTTTATCATGGAACCATCTGTATGCGTACACAATGCCCAAGAACCATAACATAATCATAACACATGAATAAGAATAAAGGAAAGATAACATTTCCACATTGAAATAAAAATATAACATTTCAATATATTGACATAATTAATCCATTCCCAAAAACATTTTCAATGTCAAAATACATAAAAAGAGTATATGGTGTTTATTTTTCTTTTAAAAACATTATGGCTTGTTAAGGAAGCCAAGTATCAAATAATGCTCGCGATGGTGGAAAGGTCATTGTCACCGTGTACGTTAAAAAGAAATATTTTTTTGTCATTTAGTAAAACACTTCATAAAAAAGATTCATTTTGAATAAAAGTAAAATTAAAATGGGTTTATTATAAAGTATATAAAATAAAATCATGTATAAATCGAAGTCTGCCTCAATGAAAGGAGATTGAGACAAAGTCCCTTACCTCGTATCCAACCTGACTCGTTCATTCTTTAATATCCAGAATAATAAACTATAGTAAATTTATACTTACTTGACAACCCTTTTTGAGTTTATTATTACTTTTATGTCACTTATTACAACACTATTTAAATTAGATAATCATTTAAGTTAATAATGGTCGTTTTGTCGATATTTGGTACTTGACTCAAAAATGAACTTGTTATAATTACAAATTGTCCATGTGGTAAAAAATAAATTATATCCATAATTATATTCATTATTTAGATATCATATATATCATATATATCCATTATATATGTGTATTTATAACAGTACATAACATTTGGAGATAAGAAATGAAACGCACCATTCATGTAGACGGTGATCCGTATGTATGCATGAACACTACTTTCATTTATATTTTGTATTTAATGAAATGAAAACAGGGTGATAAATAGATATAGTATAATTACAGTATAACATCATATAAAATTTTATTAACTCAATCCTTTATACATTCCACATATGGAATGAAGGAGTCATATCACTTTGAGGGGGTGGTAGTTCGCACTTCCTCAAATGAAATTATCGTATTTACCCATTATGGAAACCATAAAGGTATGATATAAATGAAAAATAAAAAAGAATATAGACAATATAAATATAATATATATAACATATAATTACATTTCCATCATAATTTCCACTATTATAGGTGATAGGAGATAATTGAACAATCATTGTTTTGTGAGACAGTAGTTTACCATCCACAAAAATAGTTTGTTTGTATCCATTAGATGGAGGTGTTTGGAAGTTTGTTTCCAATATTTATCATAATAACATTATAATATATTTAATACACTATTTTTTTTATAAAATATTGTAATAAAGAGAGTTTATGGGGTTGGAGAAGTAAAATAAAATAAAAGAACTTGAGAGAAGACGTTACCTTTAAATCGGGTAACTCCCTTTGGTTTGAACCAAAAGGCGTTATTGAATTTCCTTCTTCTAAAATTAAGTCTTATGGGTGGAATATATAAATTTTTTAAGATTATTTTATTAGGGTTTGGATGATCCAAGGGACTTTAGAGTTGTGATTAATGAGTTATATGTGGTAGGCTTTTATAAGAGGGAAGAGGGGCTCTTAAGGAAAGTTTGAAAGTATTATTTTATTATATAATTATTTTCGGTTTCAAAAGGTTAAAAACTCATTAAATTCTAAGATAATATAAATATAAGTCGAAATAAAATAATCCAAAAATAATTGGACAGGTTTTGGATGTTTTTAATCCTTATCCTTTTTATTTAACTGTTTTTTTTTACTCTTACGGTTTTATCAAGCACATTGAGAATAAAATAGTTTCCAAAAAAAGAAAAAATATCCAATTAAAGAGTCAATAATAAAATTTTAGACTCATGAAAACTATTTTCAAAAATCTTATATTTTTTAAAATTTTATAATATTTAATAAAATATTTTATATTTTCAAATATGATTTATGTCAATTTTGACACTATTCATATCCCACCTTTTTATAAATCCATAAAAACTTGATTGATTATAAAAAACATAATTAATATAAATATAACATGTAACTATCATCCAAAAAATTATTTTATCATATAAAAATAAACAAATTACATTTATTCTAACAATTATAATTTCATTTATTTGAATCTTTTATTAATGAAGCAATCACTTCATCGCCATTGTGTCATAATTAAATTTATTTATTTAATATTTAAAAATTATAAATAAAATACCATGATTTCGGAAATAATTTTACCTTTATAATGATTATTTATAGTAGAAATGATAACTTATATAACACCATATAAAAAATTTTTTACTACAAGATATATGTTTATGTTACATTTTCCTTAACTTTAAATTAATTTTTATAAAATGTCATTTTCACTTAAAAATGGATCCATGGGGTCCCCTAATAGACCCAAGGATTCCCATTATCAGACATGTATAAGTAAATAAAATTAGGACACATGTTAGGGTAATTTAATATTATTATAATATTATTTTTTTACCCTTATTTACCAGATTTACCCTTTAACCATGGTAAATAAAATATTTACTATAGTTACTATTCATAATGTCTAAAAATAAAAGATACCTATTTAAAAAATGTAGACCTCTTGATTATAAATATGGAATCCATTTTTCCAAATTCAAAACACAGAAGTTGCAGAAATTAATTTAAAATTAATTCTCGTTGTCAAAACCAAAAAGCATGTTTTTAAGAAATAATTACTATCAAAAGATTGACACTTTTTTATGTCCAATTTCAAAGTTAAATTACTTAAAATAAAAAAAATTGTATTAAATGGTAAAAATAAAATCCAATTAAACATTAAAATATTAAAAATTAATATCTAATTATATAAATAAAATATTTAAAAAGGCAGTTTTGAATTAAAATACAGAATGTTTCACTATTCATTAAAAAATAAAATTTATGAGGAAAATACCAAAAAAAATTACCCAAAAAAAATTTTTATCTCCCTATTCTAAAGAGGAAGATTGTGTTGTCAAATGGAACATATAAGACTGACAAAAGGTATATTTAAAATGGGTTCTCCATCAAAATGCGGTAATACCACCTTTTAAAAATATTAGAATATTTATACTTAGAATTGGATTCATTCTCATTTTAAGCCTATAAATTTTATTGGATAAAATTAAAAACATTTAAAAAACATGTTTAATAATAATTTGGTTAGTTATGTTCATTCCCACCAATACAAAGTCTAGGCCTTAACTACCATTTAAAATTATATTATATAATTATTTTTCAGTATGACTTAGCCTTGTGTGCAACCTAAGATTTCGGAGAAACACATTATTGCGTATCGGGTACACCATTGAACATAGCATCCCATTAAAAGTAAAATTAATATTTAATCAAAAATATTAATAAATATGAAAATATCATATCCCTTTTTTACTTGGGATGTTACATACTTACCCCCTTTTGGAAATTGAGTCCTCGTGCTTTTATTTACTTATCAAATAAGTGGGGGTATTTATCCCTCATAGCATTTTCAGATTCCAATGATAACTCTTCAACCATATGGTTTTTCCAAAAAAACTCTTACCTGATGAATTACCTTATTCCAAAACACTCTCTCTCTCTTTGGTCAAGAATTTGGACTAGTTGTTCCTTATAAGAAATATTCTCTTCCAAATGAACTACCTCTAGACTCAAAACGTGAGATGGATTTGACATATACTTTCTCAATATTGAAACATGAAAAACATTTTGTACCTGGGATAAATTTGGAGGTAAATCCACTCTATAAGCAATTGATCCAACCTTCTCTAGAATTTCATAGGGTCCAATGAACCCCGGACTCAAATTTCCCTTATTACCAAAACACATCACTCTTTTCCCTAGAGAAACTTTGAGAAAGACATGATCACCTACCTCGAATGAAATATCCTTCCTCCGGTAATCTATATAACTTTTCTACCTACTCTGATCTATTCTCATGTGCTTCTAAATCAACTAAACATTCTCTGCCATCTCTTCTACCAATTCTAGTCCCATAAACTTCCTTTCACCTAATTCATCCCAAAAATATGGAGTTATACACCGCTTTCCCTATAATTCCTCAAATGGAGCCATCTGTATACTGGAGTTAAAACTGTTATTATAAGAAAATTCAATCAATGAAACATACTGGTCCCAAATTCCATTTTAATTCATTGATCAAGAACATATAATATCTTCCAATGTATGAATTGTTCTTTATGACTACCCATATGATTATGGATGAATAGTTGCACTAAAACTTAATTTAGTACCCAGTGACTTTTGAAGGCCTTTAAAAAAATAGAAGTAAACATGGGATAACAATCAGATACAATAGAGAGAGGAAATCCTTGAAACCTGAATATCTATTTAACATACAACAAGGAAGGTTTATCTATATACAATGTATCATGAATAGGAAGTAAATGAGAAGATTTATTCAGTCGATCAATAATAACCCATATTGCATTATTACCTCAAGATGTCTTTGGTAATCTCACAAAAAAGTCCATGGATATATTTTCCCATTTCCACTCTAGAAACGGTAAAGGCTGAAGCATCCATTTTGGTAATTGTCACTCTTCTTTAACCTTTTTACAAGTCAAACACTTCATAGTAAAGTTAGCAATATCTCTTTTCATTCCATACCACGAGTAATACTCCCAAAGATCTCTATAAATCTTAGTACTTGCCAGGATGAACTGAAAATGGAGAACTATGAGATTCACATAACAATTCATTCTTTAACTGTGAATCACAAGGCACATAAAATATCTTCCCAAATCTCAAAATACAATCATTATCAATGTTAAAATCAAGAAACATACCCTTCTAAACCAACTCTACGTTTTTCTGCAACTCGTTGTCTTCCTTCTGCGCTTTCTTAATTCTGTCTGATAGAGATTATTTCACTGACACCTGAAACAAAAAAGAGGAATCTACTACACCAAAAACTTATTTTCCAAAGTTCATCAAATCTTTAATCAAATTATTTTGTTCCAAACGTAACATGGTTAATGTAGAACTAATTTTTTGACTCAAAGCACCATCCGCTTTATTTTCCTTTCCCAAATGGTAATGGATCATTCTATTGTAATCCTTAATTAATTCTACCCACATATTATGTCTCATGTTTAATTATGTCTAAATGAATATATACTTCAATATTTTTTTATCAGTATATATTTCACACTTTACTCCATGATAATGATGCCACAAAATTTTTAAAGAAAAAACAACAACAGTTAATTTGAAATCATTTGAAGGGTAATTAACTCATGAGGTTTCAACTAACGTCAAGCATAAGAAATTACCTGATCATTCTGTATAAGGACACAACCGATTCCATTCAATGAAGCATCACTGTGGATAACAATTTCAAAATATTTGTAAGGTAATTCCAAAACTAGAGCATTCACCAATATTATTTTCAAATCCTGAAAATAATCATCACATTATTTTTTCCAAATTAACTTAACACCTTTTCAAGTTAAATTAGTCAGTGGACTAGATAACCATGTAGAATTTTCGACAAACCTCTGGTAATAACCTGATAAACCAAGAAAATTACGAATCTCGATTATATTTGTGGGTGTTTTCCATCCATCAAAAACTTTTGTTTTAGCAAGATAAATAGTTATTCTATTTTTTGAAACAATGTGACCAAGGAATGAAAATGGTTGTAACTAAAAATCATACTTTCTGAATTTACCATACAGTTTCTTTTATTTTAAGGTTTGTAAGACATCCCTTAAAAGACTTTCATGTTTGTATTTACATGTGGAATAAACCAAAATATCTTTAATAAACACAACCACAAACTTATCAAAGAACTCATGAAAAATTCTATTCATAAGATCTATGAATACAGCAGTTTCATTGGTTAACCAAAAAGGCATAACTAAAAATTCATAATGTCCATATCTATTACAAAATGTGGTCATCGGAATGTCTGATTCCTTTACTTTCATTTGATGGTAACCCAAACTCAATTAAATCTTCGAAAAATACTGATCTCCTTGGAACTAATGAAAAAATCATCGGTATTAGGCAAAGGATACTTGTCCTTAACAGTGATATTATTCAAGGATCTATAATCATTGTAAAGTGTCATTGAACCATCTTTATTTTTAAGAAAAAAGACAAGAGCACCCCATGGTGATGTGCTAGGTCAAATGAAACATTTATCTAATAAATAATTCATGTTATTCTTTAACTCTAAAAGTTTAATTTTATCCATTCGATAAGGGGGTTTTGAAATTGTCTTAGTATCAGGAACTAAGTCAATAGTAAGTTCAACTTTCCGATCAGGTATTATACAAGGAAAATCATCAGGATAAACATCAAGATACTCATTTACCACTGGAACATCATTAATCTAAATAGTTCCTTTTTTTCAACAACATGTGAATGGTAACATTCATTTTCATATTTTACTAGTTTCTCAACTTTCTGATATGTTATAAAAAGTAAGCGTTCATTTTTGTACACAAAATGAAATTATTTCTGAAAAGAAACTTCTTTATCTCTTCATTAAATATTAGCGTGATAAAAATAAATCCAATCCATACCCAAAATAACACCAAACTCTACTATAGGCAAAACAATATGGTTTTTAGGAAGATTCTTTCAGCACATAAGGACATTAAGGTTCTTATAATTTCTTTTTGTCTCAACATTTCCTCATAGTGTTTTTACCATAAGATTAGGATTCATATCTTGAGATGGAATTCCCAATTTACTAGAAAATTTCTCCGAAATGAATAAATGTGTATACCCTGAATGAAACAACACATTGGCATAACCCGAATAAACAAATAATGTATCTGATACTGCTTCATTCGATGGACCAACATCTCCTAAAGTAGTTTCAAAGGATTTCACCACCCATTTCTACTTGTAGTCCGGATTCTTTCCCTTAATTGAGTTCTTTGTCGGACACTCATTTTCATAATGACCCATTTCTTTGCACTTAAAACATTTTACTGATTGTAAATTAGATTTTGTATTACCATTATCCAGATCTTTTTTAGTGAAATTATGAGCCTTTTGTCTCATTTTACCACATCGGTAGCACATAATAGAATTAAAAAGGAATTACCCCATGTTCTTTTTACCACAATTTTCACACACTATAAACATAAGTTTCTTACCATTAGACTTTTTTTAATAGTTCTTTCCTTTCGTCTGCCACCTTGACCTCTTATTCTGTTATTTTTTAAAGAAAACTTGATCATCAGAAAACTCCATTTCCACCTTCTCTACATATTGAACAAGATTTTCATAACTTTTTGACTCACGAGAATCTAAATTCCTTCGATACTTTGGCTTTAATCCTGAGTAAAAATGATTGATTTTACTATCAAGATCTTGTATGAAATTTGGAGCATACCTTGCGAGTCGAGTGAATATTTCTTCATAAGAAAACACTGATTAATCATACTACCTCAATTATAGGAATTGTTTTTCAATCCAAAGAAGAACCACCTTAGGAAATATATCTCAAGAAACATACCTTGGAATTCATTCCAATCAAGTGCATCAATCTCCTCACTATACCTGATATTTTTCACCATCGACCACCACTGATCGGCTTCACCTTCAAAACGGTAAACTGTGAGACTAAACTTTTGAAGTTATGAACACACCATGACATAAAAAATATTCTCCAATTATTTAATTCACCCTTATTCTAGCATATGGTCGTATGATCCTCTGAATGACTGGGGATGTTGCCTCATGAAATGCTCCACTACTGACATGTTCCTCTGTAGTTGATCTGGTTTATCTCGTTCATGGATACAACCACCATTTACATCCTGATTCAATTGTTCCATCACTACAACAAACTATTCAGTTCTGATTCTGACCTTCTTAGGTTTCTAATTTGGAAGGTTGTTTTGCTCTTGATTTGTCCCATCATAGTTTCCATGTTTCCACTTCAGCAAACCATTATAAATAAATAAATATCATCGATGAAGCAACATGTTATTCTTCAAATGTTATATCATTTAAATCTTACCATAAATTAATTTATGGATATTAATTTAACAATATCCTAACTTTAAAAGTTGTCTAAACTGACCTCAGATACCAAATATAAGGACTCAGCCTTAAACATTTTATAATGTTGAGTTAAGTTAAGAATTCACATTGAGGATCTTTTTAGGTTTATAGTTTTAGATAATTATTCCATAACTATTACATTACATCTCAAATATTACAAAGTATACACTTCTACTTAGTATCCATTTTTTTATAAAATAAAAACTCTTAAAAGAAAACAATAATTTTTTCCTAATATGAATCTTCTTGAATTCTTACTTTCTCTTATCGTGCCTTTTACCATGTGAAAACCATTTCAAAAACATGGGACGATTATAAAAAGCTCATTAAGTTTTATAAAATAACGAAATAAATAATTAGTCCATAAATACATACAAAACATAAGATCCTTAACACACCTCATGAAATCATAAGATTTATGAATAACACATTGAAATCATAAATCATAAAGGTAACATGTGGCATCCATAACATAGTTACATTATAGATTTCACATCTACGTAGGGAGTTCTCTTTGGAATACCCATCAAAGTATATTACCTAAATATCTTAGGAGAAACAATAACATTTACCTCTGCCGTGTTCCCTAATGAATTGGAGAGCTATTTCGGGCTCACCCACACTAGGTTTATTATGTAACCACCCTTATGCATAAACAATTCCCAAGAACCATAACATAATCATAACAAATGAACAAGCATAAAGGAAAGATAACATTTCCACATTGTAATAAAAATATAACATTTCAATATATTGACATAATAAATCTATTCCCAAAACCATTTTCAATACTAAAATACGTAAAAACAGTATATGGTATTTATTTTCCTTTTAAAAACATTATGGATTTTTAAGGAAGCCAAATATCAAATAATACTCACGGTGGCGGAAAGGCCATTGTCACCACGTACATTAAAAAGAAATATTATTTTTGTCGTTTAGTAAAACTCTTCGTAAAAAAAAGACTCATTTTGAATAAAATTAAAATTAAAATGGATTTATTATACAGTGTATAAAAGAAATTCATGTATAAATCGAAGTATGCTTTAATTAAAGGAGATTGAGACGAAGTCCCTTACCTCGTGTCTGACATGACTCGTTTGTTATTTAATCTTCTAAATAATAAAATAAAGTTAATTTATACTTTCTTCAGAATATTTTTCAAGTTTAGTATTATTTTTATATCCCTTATTACCATGTTATTAACATTACATAATCATTTAAGTTAATAATGTTCGTTTTTTCGATATTTGGTACCTGAGTCAAAAATGAACTTCTTATAATTATAAGTTGTCCATGTGGTCAAAATTCCATAATCTAGAGAATGATATTAATGATTTAAATATCATATATATCATATATATCAAGTATATATATGTATTTATAATAGTACATTACATTTAGAGATAACAAATGAAATACACCGTTCGTGGAGACAGTAAGTCATTCATACGCATGAACGCTACTTTCATTTCTATTTCTTATTTAATGGAATGAAAACATAATGATACATAGGTATATTATAATTCTAGTATAATATCATATATAATTTTATTAACTCCATCCTTTATACATTCCATATATGGCATTAACAAGTCATATCACTTTGAGGGGGCGGTAGTCCGTACTTCCTCAAATAAAATTATCGTATTTACCCACTATGGAAACCATAAAGGTATGCCGTAAATTAAAAATACAGAAGAATAGAGACAAAATAAATATAATATATATCACATATAAATACAGTGTCATTATAATGGCCACTGTGATAGGCGGTAGGAGATAATTGAACAATCATTGCTTCGTGAGGCAGTGTTCATCGTCCATAGAAACAATATAGTTATATCCATTAGATTAAGGTTTGTGTAAGTTAGGTATAAATAATTATCATAAAAAAATATAATTATATTGAATATACTGGTCTTGTTATAAAATAATGAAATAAATATAGTTTAGGGGTTGGAGAAGGATAATAAAAGAAAAGAACTTGAGAGAAGACGTTACCTTTAAATCGGGTAACTCCCTTTGGTTTGAACCAAAAGGCTTTATTGAATTTATTTATGCTCAAAGTAATGACTCTAGGTGGAATATAGGTATTTTTTATCTTATAGGAGTAGTTTTTGGATGATCCAAGGGAATTGAGAGGTGTGAGTAATGGGTTAGAGGTGGTGGTCTTTCATTAGAGGGGGGAGGGTCTCTTTAGGAAAGTTTGGAAGTATTATTTTATTATAAAATAATTTTCGGTTTCAAATGGTCAATAAATCATTAAATCAGAATATAATATGAATATAAGTCTAAATAAAATCATCCACTAATAATTTTTTTGGTTTGGGATAGTTTTTAATATTTATCTTTTTTATTTAACCCTTTTTTAGTCTTACAGTTTTATCAAGAATTTAACACTTTGAGAATAAAAATAGTTACCAAAACAAGAAAAATATCCAATTAAGTTGTCTATAATAAAATTTTAGACTTATGATAACTATTTGGACTAATACTATGTTTTTTTGAATTTTATAATATTTAATAAAATGTTTTACATTTTAAGATATGAATTTTTCCGATTTTGACACTATTCATATCATGACTTTTTAAAAATCCATAACAACTCTATTGATTCTAAAAAACTTCATTAATACAAATATAACATTTAAATATAAAACATAAAACTCGTGGATGATATCAAAATAACCAAATTACATTTATTTAAACATTTCTAATATTATTTATTTGAATCCTTTATTAATTAAGCAATCAATGCATCACCATTGTGTCATAATTAAATTTATTTTTTTAATGTCTAAAAATTATAAATAAAATACCATTATTTATTAAATATTTTTATATTTCTAATGATTATTTACAGTTGAAATGATAACTTATATAACAACATATAAAAATTTTTTTACTAAAAGTTATATGTTTTTGTTACATTTTCCTTAACTTTAAATTAATTTTTATAAAACGTCATTTCACTTAAAAATGGCTCCAAGTGGTCCCCAAATTGACTCAATAATTCCCATGGTCGTACATGTTTCTGAAAATTGGATTAAGACACATGTTAGTGTAATTTTGTATTATTATAATATTATTTTTACCCTTATTTTCTAGATATACCCTTTAACTAGTGTAAATAAAATATTTACTGAAGTTACTATTCATAATGTCTAAAATTAAAAGTTAAATATGTACACAATTTGGATGTATGGATTCCAAATATGGAATACATTTTTCCAAATTCAAGACACAGAATTTTCCAAAATTAATTTAATATTTATTCCCATTGTCAAAACCAAAAAAAAGTGTTTTTAAGAAATAATAACTATCAAAAGATTGACACTTGTTTATATCCAATTTCAAAGTGAAATTACTTCCAATGAAAAAAATCAGATTAAATGGTAAAAATATAATACAATTACACTTTAAAACAAATAAATATAAAAATCTAACTATATAAATAAATTATATGAAAAGGCAGTTTTGAATTAAAAGGCAGTATTTTTCACTACTCATTAAAAAATGAACTTTATCAGAAAAATACCAAAAATTTACACAAAATAAATTTTTATATCCCTATTTTAAATAAGAAGTTTATTTTGTCAAATGGAACATATAAAAGTGAAAAAACTAGATTTAAAAGGGGTTTTCTATAAAAAAGGCAGTTAAACCACCTTTTCAAAATATTAGAGTTTTTATGCTTAAAATTGGATTCATTCTCATTTTAAGCCTATAACTTTTATTGGATAAAAGTAAAAACATTAAACAAACATTTTTAATTATAATATGGTTAGTTATATTCATTCCCACCAATACAATGTCTAGGCATTAACTACCATTTAAAAAAATATTATATTATTATTTTTTAGTATTACTCATCCTTGTGTGCAACATTAGATTTCGAAGAAACCCATTGTTGTGTGTTGGGTACGCCATCGAACATAGAATCCAATTTAAAGTAAAATAAATATTTAATTCAAAAATATTAATAAATATGAAAATATCATATCTTTTATTTACTTGGGATGTTACAAATTTCATTTTCATGAATCAACTAATTCCCTTAAATCATGAATCCTCATTTTAATATCCATGTTTCAGTTTAATAATTTAATTATACAGTCTACTCATTAAATCTCATTAAAATTGATATATAAAACATGGAATTAAAGGATTCCTAATAAACTCATATCTCTTACATAATTTAGGTAAATAATAAATTCAATTATGGGCATGCAATTTCCAGTTGAAAGCTTAGAACATGTTGTTCAGACCAAAATGTAGGGATTTTAATAGATAATCATAAAAGTGAATTCCATTTCATAAGAAGATTAGTATTTTTCTTCCACCTTTTTGGGAATCCATATTCCCTCATTAACCTATAAAATAAAATTAACTAATTAAGAACAAGTATCATTTCATTTAAGCTCAAAAATATAAGAGAGAGTGGGATACATGTTGAACTAATTCCTAAGATTGAAATTGAAATCTAAATTACCAAAAAAAAGTTAAAGGTTAAGTCTTGGTATGATCCCCCAAGTGGAACCTAAATTTTTACTGCCTCTAGATGGAAGTACCATCTGTTATCCATAATAGGATGGTGGGTGGATCTTATTAGAATTGAACCACAATATTTTGTTCTTCCTAGATTTCTTTTCTTCCTTCTTGGTGAGGAATGATAAATGGATAGTGTATAACAAATCCACCCATTTGACAATTAAGTATATATTTCATGGTAGGGTAGGATTAAGTATAAATCATCCTTCATTCCTTGTTGCTACTTGTGAAATATCCTCTTCCTTTTCCAGTGTCGTCACAACATGGGGTGCATGGATTAAATGATCAAAGGGAAAGCAAGTTGGTTTTTACACTTGAACACAATTTAAATTTCTATTTTTGACATGAAATTTATCCATTTAAATATAAGTATCCTCTGCCTTAATTTACTATAGCTTTGTAACATCATTTTATTCATGGGATTCCTTAAATTCATACTCTTGAACATTAGGGAGATCCATGTGTTCCTAAATAAGTGCATGTTCATTTCCTTCATCTTCCTCTAAGAAAAAGAAATTATTAAAGAAATATAAAAATTAAAAACCATAACGAGTGATATAGAAATCATATTGAATGAAAATATAAAATATAGAGGTCAACAAATGATCATCTCCCTGAGTTGGTTCTGGTTCAGTCACTTATTCGATGATAAGTGACTCTTGAAGTTGGATCTCAATGGATGGAGGAAGGTAGTTAGTATCCTCTAATATTTCTTCAAATTCAACCAATTGGGTGGTTTATTATTGTTCCATGACTAGAAATAGGTATTCAGTTGTTGATTCTTCAATCTTGTACATAGTATGATCTCGTCTCATTTCATCTTCTACCTAGTCACTCCAAAACTAATCAGAATATTCTACCATATTCTTATCATCACGTGAGTCATCATCTTAAATCTATAGATCTTCATGGTACTCCTAAATCTTTTTCTTAAAATGTCTAGTCTTTTTATGATCCTAAAACTGGGCCTCAATATATTGGATTTATTCAATATAATTAGGAATCTATAGTGGAACTTCTTTCTTGTCCTTGAATCTCTGTAAATCAATATGGAGTTCATAGTCCATGATAATCAGATCTTGAGGTGAGATTACTACCTATATTTCTTTTTTTCTTATGATTTACCATTATTATAAAAACATAAACACTTCTTTGGAGGTCCTCCCTAGTGTATTTTATTTCTTTTTATTACACCTATAAGTAATTTTTCTATGATTTGAAAAAAAATCATTTTAATACACCATATAAAAAAATTATGGGTTTTTTAGGTAAAAATAATGAAAATATATCTAAAATTTGAAAATCGAAAAATAGAATAAACTATTGATTGGATTCCTAGAAACAGTGCTAGTATTGACGCATGTCAATTACAGGGTGTGGAAAAAGTAAATTTCTATGTTTTCCTTTCACACAAAGATGCTGACCAGGGTCATCTAACTTGGGGATCTTTCAAAAAATTTCACTTAATCTAATTCACCTAAAATTATTCTTTTTGGTTGGTTTTATATATTATATGAATGGAATGGAAATTAAATTATATAAAATATTTCATAAATTAAACAAACATGGAATGAAAAAATGTGGTCAATAGAGAAAGAACATGGCATTTTTGGTTTGATTTAAGGATTCTATCACTCTCGTTATTGGTTTTTAAATTTATTTTCATAGTTTAATCATGAAATATCACTGTTAAACTAATATTATTTTATTTATTGGTGTGAAATTTTGAATTCCTTTAGCAATCACAATTCTACCTCCTCTTGTAATCAATTTTAATAGAACACCACAATCTAGAGTGTGACATCTTCCAAGACTAGACACCATAATATGTCGTTTGATCCACTAAATAGGTCAACTTCATCACATGAATATATTATTTTTAGTGGAAGGGAGTGAAAATATTTAAAAAATTAATATAAATGAGTTTGAGTTCAATTTTATAGGGGAAAATCACCACACTCATGCACTTCAGTCATACTCACTACAAATGTATATAAAACATATAAATTTAAGTTAATAATAAATGGAAACACATATAAACTTCCTTGGTAAAAGCCTCAAGTTAGCCCTTCATTTTTTAGGGTAATAGGTCTCTATAGAAAGAAATAAGAAGTTAGTAAAAAGAATAATAAATAAAAATAGAAGAAGAGAGGGACATAAAGAGAGGATTAATAAAATAAAATAAGTAAAAAAATAAAATAAGAAAGATAAAAAAATAAAATAACTAAAATAATAATATATGTAAAATAGGGAGAATGATAATAAAATAAAAATAAAATAAAGATAAAATAAGATAAAATAAAACGGGTAGAAATGATGAAATAAGAAGAAGAAAAAAATGAAATAAAACGAGATGATTAATTTTAGAAGAAGAAGAAGAATAAGTAAGAAGGATAAGAAAAATGGATAGGGAAATAGTTTAAAAAATATACATGAATTTTTATTTAAAATTAATTAAAATTACATAAGAAAACTAAATTAAAAATGAAATAAAAATAAAATAAAAAAAGAAAACATAAAACACATAAAAGGAAGCATATAGGACTCGGGGATTTCCTCCATAGTGGTGTGCCAACTCCCCTTGGACGGTGAAAAATCTAATCCTTCTATATGCAATGAGGTATACCTCTGACAATAACATTAGGTTAAAGATCTTCATGTCTCCCTGTTTTAATCCCTCAAGAACCGGGATTATGATGTTGGAAACACCTGATGATTTTTGGGTGTTTTGAATTATGTATCATAGATTGGCCTTGTAATGGTAGTATTGTCCTATTTATGAATGTTAATTCAATGCATGGGATGTGGGTCTTGTCATGGAAGTGGTAGTGGTTATGTGGAAAGGGCATCGACAACATTAGAGATGCTCAGAGAATCCTCCTTCATCCATCCTTATAAGTGGCTAGATGAAACTCTAAATGATGTTCATGGAGATTTTATGGGGGTTAAGGAGTGATCTGAGGTGTTATCTAGTGGAAGAAGTGGAGGAAGACCTTGGGTTCATAATTTTCAAGTAACGACCATGGCATTTCTCAGTGCTGTAGTGGCGGTCGGAAATGTCAAGTAGTGGATTCACAATAGTGTTAGGTGGTGTGTTCTATCCGAGCGAGGTAAGGAGGTATTTTAAATGGATGATAAATAATATTAAAATAACCCGTCTCACATCGAAATAGTGATTGGAATGGTGAGATATTATAAGTAAATGTGCGGGATCAAAATGGAAACCACCTATAGTGGTGTGGGAACCCAGACTCATATGAACACACTAAAATTTGATTTTTCACACATGTGGACCATATGGGACTTCAGGCACACTATGCTTCCCTGCAAGCTTGAATCTTCATGGGCCACTCTTGAATGTGATTTAAACCCTCATGTTCATACTAGAATGAGCTGGCTCTCCCAAAGTGACTTGGATGTATAGCCCTCTTGGCTCAGCTATATTATGAGAGGCCTTGGTTGAGGGATAACTTGGGTCTAGCCTTAATGTTTTAGTGAACAACTGAAAAAATAAACAAACAATTAAATAATATATAAAGATATTTAACCAAAAACATTCAACCATTCATGAAATTTACCCTTAATAAATATTAAATATTCAAACACACTTTTAAATCTGTTTCCATTTAAGATTAATAATTTCCCATAATTTAATAAAATGATTACTTTCATATGAGTTTTCATTTTAAATCCTCTTAGAACCATTGAAAACTATTTAACAATATTCGTGAAATATGGGTGTACATGCCCCCTCTTCAGTTCATATCCACAGTCTATCAGAGTTAATTCCCAATAAGAATTGGGTACACTCTCCTATAATACCAAATCATATAACCCAGCTATAGAACCCCTGGTTTCAATTACATTACCCTTTTATTATATAATTTAATATTATATAATGTCTTACTTATGTTTTGGTAGGTTTGGGAAGGTCTTGAAATGATTTGGATGTTTTTCTCAAGGTTTTAGTCAGTAAAAACCATGCACCGCATCTAGGAAAATGTGAAACCTATTTTGGGGGTCATTGGGTAGGTGAAATTTGGAACACGGTTTGGTCAAACCGTGTGAGTTCCTAATAGAAACTATGAAAAGGAAAATAGAGGGAAAACATGGTAAGTGCATGATATTTATAATCGTGAGAGCCAACTACATGGGGTGTGGGCTTCAGATAATAGAACTGCACATTTAGTGAATAGTATTCCAAAACATATAGCCCAAAAATGTGGCTACATTGATTTTACAATTGCATGTGCATGGTTGGAACACAGTTCAAAAAACTAAGCGACCTAACAATGTAACGTACAGTTGATGCCCAAAATTTGTAGTTTAATCTACATAAAGGCCTTAAAACCTTTATTTTCACTATTATTTTAGGTTCATGAATTTTTCTTCCTTCCTAGGCTCCCAAGGTGATTCCATTCAATCCAAAGACAACTTTTTCCAAATCAAAGGTCATTGGAGATCTGAATTCAATAGTATATTATTTATTTTCTCTCTATCTATACTTAAATCCTCTCATTTTCTCTCTCATGATTTGTTAGATCTAGTCCAGCATGGATATATCTATATCCTTGTTGAAAATATTGATGTGATACTATTGGATCCTTTAAAAGAAATAATATTCAATTATTTATCTATAAGATCTTAGTGCCATTCTATATATTCATCATTCATTGAGTGGTAGGTGGATTATCTCTCAACTACACTTTTTATATAACTCGAATTATTAAATTATTAAATTGTTTTCCTTGTATTTTAAAATGAAATTTTGTTTTATTTTTTAAGTAATGAATCATTTTTCATACCTCGGGAGATTTGGGAAAAATTATATGGCTTTTGGAAGGCCTTTGTTGTGTATAATTTTAAAATTATGGTTTTGGAATTATGAAAATTTTTTAATTCATGAAATATGTCTAATGAAATATTTCAATGAAATAGTTGTTTTATATTATTTTTTTTGACATGGAATTTTTCATAATTTGGATGTTATGAGTTATTAAGGATGGGTTATGGTCATAATGTCTCAATGAAAAAGTTGGATAGATAATGGTCATGATATACCATCATTAAAGTGAATCCTAAAGTTTGAGTGTGTGTTTGTGTGTGTGGAATTGTGTGGGTGTGTGTGTGTGTGAGTGTGGATGTATAATTAATTATACCAAATCCTAATAAAATTGTTTTTTTTATTCTTATGGTTTATCTCACTTGGATTTCCTTTATTCCCTTGTATAAACTCTTTTCCTACTTTTAAATAAATTTATGTAAAATGTGTTAATTGGTTCTTTTCCTAGTGGTGTGTGTTAGGAGGTATTTAGGGGAATCCTAATAATTTTATAATCACCCCTACTTGATAACTTTTGTGTGTTTGTACATTTCATCTATTAGTACATAGGAAATGGAAATCTATCCAACTTCTCTAGTGATGTACCTTGATAACGTGGGCATTGTAGGTAGTGTTGGAGATTAAATATGGTTTGGGATTTACATGTGAGGATACTACATGGGTGTATTTAAATATTGTCAAATTTATTTCTTATCATCTATTGTCTTAATTTCCATTTTCTCTCTAATATTGTTTTCATTGTATTGGATTTACTTTTTGGTGCATTACATTACCCATGCATCATATTGGAAGATTGGATGTTTATCATTCAATGTTGATAGGTTTTTTTATCTTTTAAAGGAAAATCATACCCTATGATGCTACAAAGAACTAGGAATGTGTTTCCAACAATTAGTGTCTTCGGTATATCACCTAAGTCTTGTAGAATAATTATCACTCCTCAAGAAAATGAGGAGGGGTTGGATGTTACAAACGGTATTAGTATTTTTTGGTCTTTCTGTTGTCTTGGGATGGTAGAAAAAAGATAGGATCATTAGAACATGCAACTTATATCATAAAAATACATAACAAACTTTTTTATATTATAATTATATTTACCTAGGTTTTCTAGGTACACAAGTGTTTTGAGTCACTTTTAGGTAATTTTTCAACTCATCATTGTGGGTTTAGTTGATGAGTGTTTTATATCATGCATCAATATTGAGACTTCCCACTAGGATTTCATTATTGATAATATACTTGATGATTTATAGAAAATAGTTAAAATGGTAATAGTCAATGTATTTTGAAAATTAAACATGAAAAAAAAATTACTCATTCTTATTTTAAATATTTTATGCCTTCAGTTTATAGTTACTATTGACTAAGTGATGCTTTGTCCTAGTTTTAGAAGTAGAACCCTATAGACATCATAGAAACCAACAAGATGAGTCCACTGAAAATTTGGTGGAACCTAAGGCACTATTGAACCAAGAGTAAGTTCAAATAATTTTTCAGGCTTTTCAATCCACTGATAGAGGAAATTGGAATAATGAACTTCAAAACGCGGACCCCTCATTTTAGTTTCAAAATTAGATTCCACCTATATTTTAGGGGGGATTCTGATCATAATAAATTAGAGATATGTATAAATAGGATTAATTAAATAAAATATTTACATGTAAAACTAGTTGATCTAAAATTAAATTTGGAAACATACATGCTCGAGGATTTTTCATGATAATGGTGGGATTTATCAATTCTGGATAAGGTTAACCAAGGACTTCCATTAGAGGATTATTTAGAATTATTCAATATAAAATTCTATACTCACTAATTTTTTATTACGATTATAATAGATTTCATCCTATTAAATCAAGAAAATATCTTGATGATAGAGTATGTGGCTAAGTTAATGAACTTAGTTAACTTTTTACTATAAGTAACTACAAGTCCAACCTTTGAGGCATGGATTTTAGTGTCGGGGTTATGGTCTGAAATTCACTTGAAGATTATTTTTGTTTTCGTTACAAAATATATAAAGATGGTTTATCAAGAAATAATTTAATAAATAGATATTTCTATGAATCCAACTGAATTAGGTGTGTTTATATCCATAGAATCAGGTGGGAACTCAAATGTTAGGAATAAGTGGAAGAGGGAAAACTACTTAAAAAGTGGTGTAGTATCTTATAAATAGACCAAGGGGTCAGTTAATTTTCCATCATGAACTAAGAGTAATCCTGGGTATTTTGATTGCGGTTCACTTGGGTATATCAAGAGGTATTGTATGGAAACACCTAGATCATGTCATAACTTTATCCAGATGGGATGTCTCTAGTATTATTCTTATAGTACTCTAAGGTTTGGTGATAGAAATGTATCACATGTTTCTTAGAAATATTATGCTTCAACGTGGAGATCTCATCAAAATAACCCCATCCTTAGAACCATGTGAGTAAAAGGGATTCTAGGAACACCACGAATCATTAGAAAAAGAAATTTAGACATGATAATAAAGGGAAACGGACAATGAGTAAGTTACTATTTTGTGATGAGTAGGTAATAATGGATAATAAATTAGGTCCTTCTATAGTGTGAGGTATGATTCTGGTAAATTTAACTCTTATTCATGACTTTTTATATTTAGGTTCATCCCACTCTTTTATTTATTCTTGTATTATTGATCTTATGGCCTTTTTTGTTGAGATTATTTCTTCTGTTTTAAAATTGAAAATCCTCTTAGATAACGATAGAATCGATATTTTAAATGTACAACATCTGTGATGACTATCGATGGGTAGTAATTGGTATGTGACTTCTTTGTACTTAAGATGGAAATCTGTGATTTGATTTTGGGAATGTATTGGTCAGTGATAACCAAATTCCATATTGACTATGATACCTAGAAATTCGGCTTCACATCTTCTGATGGTGGTAAAAATAACTTTAAAGGATATTAGATAGTGGATTCAGGCATAGAAATACCCTTAGTGATGATGGTTAGAACCATCTCTTACCATTTGGTTGTGGTAACATTGGCATTAGTGGATGAAATAAGGAATATAGATTTTCCAATCATAGTTGACCAATTTCATGATTTTTTCCTTGATAATTTATCTAGGATTCCACCCAAAAGAGAAGGGGAATTTTTTATTGATCTACTACTAGGGACCAGTCCTATTTCAAATTCATCTTACAATTTAGAGCCAATAGAATTAATGGAATTGATTATTTAGATGTAATAGATAAAAAAAGAAAAGGTTTCATTCAACTGAGCTTGCCCCCATGGGTAGCATCGGACTTTTTTATAAAGAAGGAAAATAATATTGTTTAGTTATGTGCAGATTATTGTAATCTCAATAATGTTATGATAAATAATAGAAATACTCTTCCCTAATTTGATAGTCTCTTTGATTAATTGAGGGGTTCCACATGGTTCTTGAAATTTTATTTATGATCAGGGTATCATCAACTTCGATTTCAAAAGGATGATATTCCAAAACCAGTTTTACAAAGTCGTTATGGCCATTATGAGTATATAGTCATGTCTTTTGGTCTTAAAAATTCACCAATGGTATTTCTGGAATTGATGGATCGAATATTTTAGAGAAATATTAACTATTTTGTGGCAATGTTTTTTAATGATATTATGGTGTATTCTAGGACTAAAGAGGATCATGAGTAACACTTGGTTATAGTGTTGGGTATATTAAGGGAACATTGCCTTTATGATAATATTTAAAAATAAAATTTTGGGATACAAGAGGTATGTTTCCTTAGTCACATAATCATTAAAAATCGGTTTTTGTGCGTCCTAAAAAGATAAAGGTTGTTATCTCATGGAAACCAAAACTGGTTCTTTTTGAGATACATAGTTCTCAAGGCTTAAAAGGCTATTATATACACATTATACTTAATTTTTCATAAATTTCCTCATCAATGATAGCTTTGAAAAGTAATGGTGTTCCCTTCCAATGGAGTATTGATTTCCATAAATCCTTCTAAGAACTCAAGTTTATCCTCACATCAACACCTATCTTTACATTTCTTGGGTCATGAAAAGGCCATCCTATCTATTTTGATGCATTAATATCTGGGTTAGGATGTGTTCTCATTTAGGGAGATCATGTTCTCACTTATGGCTCATAGCTGTTATAGGTACATGGGAAAAACTACCTGATATAAGATTTGAATCTAGTTTATGTACTTAATTATTTGAATACTTGACGTCATTATATTTTTATAAAGATATTTTTGGTGTTTATGGATCATAAAATCTTGAAAAAGATTTTATCACAAAGAGACTTAAACATAAGGACACAAAGATATTTGTAATATCTTCATATGATTGACTTTAACTTGATTTATAAACCCAATAATAGGAATTTTTTGATTATTTATTAAGATGGAATTCATATAACTAGTTTTTTAAAGAATCTTTAGATCAATGGTATCTAATGTCAGCTATAGCTGGCATGAATCTAGGTTATTCATTTAAATGTAACATTGTGATTTTATTTCCTTTCTCCATTGTTCATTATTTGGTAGAGTAGTGAGGGTATGTTCAAATATCTAATCGAGAATGTTTTTCCATGAGGTCGAAACTCAATGGTGGGGAGAAAATTAAGGAATGGATGTTAGATGGGAGATCTATGATGTAGTTTAGAGATCAGATTGTGGTTTCTCCAAGATATTTGAAAAAAAATCTAAATTTCTACCACCATTTCAAATGTATTACATATATGGGTATCCGTAAAAATTATAAGGTACTAAGAACACACTTTTGGTGAGTTTGAATGAATATATGTGGTTGATTTTTTCTCAAGATACATCACATATAACCAGGTCAAGGCAGAGAGCCAAAGTCTAGCTGGTATGTTGAATTCGTTACCAATTCTTATGTGGAAATGGGAGTATATAACTATATATTTTGTGACATATCTACCAAAAATGGTTTGAAAACATGATTCATATGGGTGATCATGGATCGTCTCATAAAGTAAACTCACTTAATCCCAATTCATGAAACCAATATGGTGGAATAGTTTTAAGAAAACTATATTTGATAAGTGGTAAAGATTTATAACATTCTAGTTTTCATCATATCTGGTGAGGACCCAAGGTTTACATCTCAATTATATAAATCCTTATAGCAGATCCTTGGAATCCAGGTGACCATGAGCATATCTTATCATCCTCAAATGGATGGAAAATCTATATGGATGATCTAAACATTGGAATACAAAATTAGATCATTTGTGATGGATTTTTTTGCCTCCTGTAAGGATCATATAACATTATTTAAGTTCTCATACAATAATAGTTATCAGACCTCAATATATATAGCTCGTTTTGAACCATTGAATGGTAATACATTTCATTATCCACTTTGTTGGATATAAATAGGTGATACTTCACATATCAAGACTAGTATTGTACAATAAATAATAGATAATATTCAGATGATCAAAATGAGAATTTCACTGGCTTAGAGTATTCAGAAATTGTATGCAGATCATCATTGTTGATCATTGTTTTTTGAGTTGAGTGACCATGTGTTCTTGAAAATATCTCCAAGGCTTGGAAATTTTTATTTAGATAAGAAAGTGAAGTTGTGTACTTGATTCATCAGACCTTTTTAGATAGATGAATGTGTGGTTGATGTGACTTATTGGTTGGATTTTACACTAAAGTTCAGTTATGTGTGTAATGAGTTTCATGTATATTAATTAAATAAGTAATAGCCTGATTAGGACCATGTGATTCAATGGGAAAATGTTGATATAAATTTGGATGCTACATTGATTCATTTTTTGATATATATTTTATATAGGTAATAAAAGATCTTATGTGGTAAAATAATTAGTTTGGTATGGGTTTTATGGAAGCATGGTCAGATTCAGTAAGAGACATGGGAGCATGAAAAGGAAATGTTAGAGAAATGGCCTAAACTCTTCCAAATATCCACCAGTCTATTTCTTTATGAGGATGAAAATACTAATGGTGGGGAGGATGTAGCACCACTGATTTTCAGTACATTACACTTTTATTATATAATTTAAGGTTATATATTATTGGGTTGTGTTTTGGGAGGTTCAAGAAGGAATTGACATGTTTTGGAGGTGTTTATGAAGGTGCATATTTTTTTATTGTTAGTAGAAATTGTTAACCACATCTAGGAAACCGAACAACATGTTTTGGGGGGTCAATGGCTAGGCGCATGGTTGGTGTATCATATTCCCAAACCGTATGATTTCCTAGCAAAAACAGAGCCATGGAAAATATAGGGCAAAACACAGTTGGTGCATAGATTTTCTAACAGTGAAATAAAATTGTGCTCCTTTTAGATTTTCCAGAAGCACGTGCATGGTTGTCACATGATTAGTCAAATTATGTGACCTAACTATGTGACATACAGTTAATGCACTAAATTTTTTTCTCTAATACATATTATGGACCTAAACCCTCATTTTTTCCTATTATTTTAATGTCAGAATTTTCCCTTCCTTCTTATGCTCCCAAAATGATTGCTTTCAATCTGGAGAAAACTTTTGTCAAATAAAAGTGAATTGGAGACTGAATTCCCTGGTAATCCATTTTTTCTCTCTCTCCTTAGATCATCTTATTTAATCTCACCTATATTATTAGACATAGTATTCCATGGATAGATCTATATCCATTTTTGAAATTTTTTATGAGATCTTGTTGGATCTTTTGAAGAAAATAATATCCAAGGACATATCTTGAATATATTAATATAATTCTTCATTTTCACCATCTGTTGAGAGGTAGGGGGATTCTAAATCAAATCCACATTTTTTAAAACATGAATCCTTAAATTGTTAAATTTTTTGTTTGGATTTAGAAGGAAATATTGTGTGATTAGTGGAGGAACCCCAAATTTCATACCTTTGTAAATTTTTTGAAAATTTGGATGGCTTTGGGAAACCTTCATTGAATATAATTTTAAAATTATGGTTTTGGAATTATGAATGGTTTTAATACACAAAATATGTTCTATGAAATGTTTCAATGAAATATTTTTTTATATAAATGGTTTTGACAAGTAATTTGGCATAATTGTAACACCCCATGATTTTGAAAATTAATTTAATATTGAATACATGAAACACAGAGTTTCTACAAAACACAACTTTTTTATAACCTAGCTAGTAAAAATAATTTTTCCTCCTTTGTGATTTGAATTTAAAAAAATGGATATACATTATTGTGTTCAGTACGATATTTATAATCAAGAAAGACAAACTTAATTTTTTATATGAATAGTAACATACCCTTATGAATAGTAATTTCACTCTCATGAATATTAGTGAATTGTAAATCGGCCAAAAAATAGAAACTTCATCCATGAATGTATAAATACAATTTAGACATCTTATAAGTGAAAAAATGGTCACAGTATAAGTATTGGTATTTTTGTATGTCGTGAAAATTATAATAAAAATTTTATTATTAATTTCATAATATAAAATGAAAATTTATTTTCATAAAATGTAACCATAAGTTGTTACTTTGTTTTCTCATGTTTATAATATAATTTTATGGGACCTTGATTAATTTTTAATGGTGTTATAAAACGAGTTATAGTTTTTAAATGTTTTTTTTTGGGATAAATTATGAATTTATTTAAAAATTAAATTAAAAATATTTAGAAATTTTTTTTCAAAAAAATGGATTTCATTTTTGAATTCTATATATTGAAAAATGGTTGGGGTAAATTTTTGATATTTTTATAAAATGCTTAAATTTTATGTGAATAGTAAAATACGATAATTTTTTATAAATGCTAAATAAATGATTTATTGGGTCATAAGTGATGTATAGATGATGTAATCCGACTAGGTTAGATGTCACATTCACTTATTACTATTCCAGTTCAGAAGAATCATTACTATTTTTGTATGTTAAAAAATATTAAAATAATGAGTAAAATAATGGGAAAACCCTCCTCTCCTCTACTATAAAACCCCCCCTCACTCCCTATTCTCTTCACTCCTATCAAACCTTGGTCCATGTATGAACTCTTCTCAAATAACCACCCAAGATCCTACCCCACGTTTATAATCCCTTGGTCTCATTAAAAGTCCAAAACCTCTCCCCTAAAGAGGCTCTCAAGAAGATTTCTTTAAGAGGTAAATTCCTCTTTTCATTTAATTTATTTAAAGTTCATTCCTTTTCTTTTTCTTTCCTCGCCTCCTTTCATCCAAATGTTGTAATGAATCCAGTAACATACATATACTGGAATTTATTTATGATAATGTAATGATTATTCATCATCTCTCTTTTCCCCTTCTTTTATTCTATAAATGAAAACACCATCCGAGATGTGTTAATTTATCACATTCAAGGACGACGAGTTTTCAATTCCTATTACCATATTCAATTCTGGTCATGAAACCATTTTGATAGTTGAACCAAACTATAATATATTTATTATGACTTATTTAAGGTTCTTTAATCCTTTTGTATATATGATATTAATTTATAAATCAAAAGGAGTGTGTTGTTATCAAAACTGAAAATTAACCCAAACAATTTTCATTAAAGGTTTATATAATGATTCATCTTCACTCCCAAAAACCAAACGAATTATATAAAATTTTAATATTATTTTATTCACTAATAAAATAAAACTTCTATTATGGATGACCATTATCATTCTACATGTTTATCCACACATGAATATAAGTAAACCGATCATGAAAACCAAGGAAGAAATCACTCCCAAACAATGAAATTGAATCTCTTAACCCATAAAAATGCCATGAGAGTACCTAAATAAGGTTATAATAAATAAATTAAAAATATAGTATGTTCTGTACTCATTAATTTATGAACCTAAATTTTATTATTCAAGTCATTAAGATCAAGTGGGGAATACCTTCTAACTTAAGGTAATTGTTTTCTACCTGAACCTCCATTTTCATTAGGGTTACTCTTATTCTCAACATACCTCAATTAAATTATTATTTATTCATATTTACTCTAAAAATATTCTGCATGAGTTTTCTATATATTTTTAACAATCATATTCCTACCTTTATTTATGGGGAGTTATATATTTTAAAAGTTCTTTAAAAAAATTTTCTCGGAATACAACCCCAATTCAAGGGAATTTCTAAAATTATTACCTATTTTTATGGAAAATATTTAATCAGTTTTTAGAAACTAGTATATTTATAAAATGAATAATTTTATTATAAAAATAATATCTTTATTCACTTATGGTTTTATAAAAATACTTTTTCAAAAAAACACTTCTTTTCAAAGTAAAAGAGTATTTATCTAAAGAATTACTCGATTATTTTATAATAGTATCTTTATCTATTTCATCACTCTTGTTGATTTTTATGTATTATTGGGAGTAATATTTTATGATATAATATATATATTTAATAGAATGGTTTATGATTATTTTGATTGTGGATGTGCTATCTTAAAATCATTCTCCAATTTACTCCGAATGGTTGGTGTTTATACTTAATGTTCATGGAAAGTTATTTACATTTCATATATTAATTTAAATATGAATGTATATGTTATTTATTGTTATCCCCATTCATATAAGGAATTTGTTGGACTTATTAAGTGTTGGGTGGGTCCCACTTTTTCCCCTCGTTACATCAGTTGGTCTCATGAGAAATACTATGGTCTTGGAATAAGGCCTTGACAAAATGGACATTTATGGTCTTGGAATGAGGCCTTCACAATATGGTTATGATGTCCTACATTATGAATTCCCTCATTATGAAAATAGTGTTGATAGTTAAGGAGATTATTTGAATCGTATAATACCCATGATTATGTTTTATTATGGAATTATTTAGTCATCTCTTATGCATGTCGTAATGTGTTCAAGTTTGTTTTTAAAGGTATGTTTTTTAGTTATTTTCCATGCCTAATGTTAATGTTTATGATATATTCTTATGTATTTCTTACCATTACTAAGCATTTGAGCTCACCCCTTCTTTATGTTTCATTTTTCTAGGACATGAAGAGGTATATTATTAATGACATGTAGAAATAACCTTGGAGTTATAGATTTTTTAAAAGGAGTTTATATGTTGTATTCCTTTTCAAGTTGCAATGTTGAACTTATGTATGTATCTTGTTTCCAAAGCTTCTAAAATACTCAGTCCTTCAGGATGCATATTCCTTATTTATTTTCCAATGTAATAAAATAATACAACATCTTTGGCCAACTTGGGTTAGGTCCTTACAGTTGGTATCAAAGGAAGTTTAGTAAAAACCTTGAAATCAGATTTAGAAAACATCAATTAGGGAACAAAACCCTAAGATAGTATTTCAGGATAAATATACAAGAACATCTAAGAATTTTTGGTAATTAATAGGTTATGTGTATTTTTCTAGATAATAAATTTATGTCTGGATACTACAAGTGGACGTGGTTCTGGAACAGATCTACCTAGGAGTGAAAACTCTAATAAGGAGTTTCAGGATTGACCTGGGGTATCCTATTACACAACAATGGGACTTACTTCCCACCTGGTTTGAAACTCCTATGGGATATGCTTAGGATAATTTACATTTTAATTACAAGACATTATGAAGGATTTAAATTTAAAATTTTCCTCAAAGAAACCATGTTTATGATTATGAGATTATCTATGTATAGAATTTTATTTTTTGCTAAGTATTTTTCTATGTTGAGATTATAAATTATGATTCATAACCTAATATAGTGTATACCATTATGTAGAAATGGTGTGTAGTGGAAGGAATTGAAACTGCATCAATTCATGTGTCCCATTTATGGATTTCCCTTTGATGTAAGATAATGATGTTGGTTATGGTGTTTTGACAGGTGTTGACCAAATTATAACTATACTGGGATAACTAACTTAGGTTATGAATAATAACCTTACACATATGGAGAATCTGGATCCACAATGTTGGGGTGTTATATTTTACCACTTTATGTGACAAAAACCCGACTAATTTAAATGGACTAAAAACCCATTATTATAGGAGGAGTGGATAAGTTAATTAGAGAAGATATTTCTTTCTTTGGGATGTAATGAAAGAGAGGCAGTTTTCATGGAATTTTATCAACTATCAAGAGATGTAGTTCAATGGTGGTCATTAATCCAATACACAAAGGAGGAGGAAGAAATAGAAGAAATGTAATGGAGGGATTTTAAGGAAATATTCTTAGAAAAATACATCCTTCGTGAACAGTGAGCATATATGGAATGGTAGTTTCTGAATTTGAGGCAAAAAGAGGATGAGAATGTTTTTAAGTATGAAGCTAGCTTCACAAGGTTAGCAAGACATGTCGCGGACTACATATGTAATCCAAGGAGCAAAATTGATTGATTCTTTGATGGTTTAAAACCATTCATATGAAGGGATCTATTCTTCCAAAGTTTCTTATTATATGAAGATATAGTCTCAAGTTCTAACAAAACGAAAAAACAATTATCTAAGTCTTATGATTTTAAGGTAAAGAAAGAGAATAAGAGAGTGGTTGAAAACTCTGGAAAAGGAAATAAAGAAATGGGAAGAAGGGAAGAGTTGACCTTACACCCTGTGATAATTGTGGGGAGATACACCATGGTACTTTCTTGAAGGGTATGGGGGTTTGTTGCATGTGTGGAGAAAAAGTCTACATATTCTAAAATTGTAAGGGGGAGAAAGAAGCTACCAATAGTCATTGATAAAATTGAAGGAGAGGGTAAATTATGCAAATAATTATCCTAGGTGTCGATGAAATGTTCCCTAAAGAAGGCCAAGGGAGAAATTTCAATCTTATGTAGTCACAACTATGGAAGTTGAAGTTTCTAATGATGTGGTGGAAAATACTTTAATCATTTCCTCGAACTTATCCAATGCTTTATTTGATTCTATATCATTTCCTTCTTTCATATCTTCCCAGTTTTCCAAAAAAATAGATATTTATAATTTGATTTAATAAGGATTTCTCTGTAAAAACTCTTAAGGGAAGTATTATTGCAACAAAGTTCTGTCAGGAAGTCCTCATTATGGCATATAAACGTTCTTTATCCATTGATTTTGTAATCATACCTGTGATTGAATTTGATATAATCCTCGTTACAGATTGCATTTCAAACTATGATGTGAAAATTTACTGTAAGAAGAAGGAGGTTACAATTTTGTAAGGATGGTGTGGAATCCTTTATCTTTAGGGAAGAAACATCACCATATGATTCTTATCTAGATCCACCCCCAGTAGCTCTACTGAATTCAATTATTGGGAAGGAAAGTGATGCAATAACTATGGGTGGGGAATTGAATGTTCAAATAGAGGACTTACATATTGTGCAAGAATATGTTTATGTGTTTCTAGAGGATTTACCTAGACATCCTCCAGAGCCAGAAATTGAGTATTCCATTGAATTAATTCCAGATTCAAGGCCCGTATCAAATATCCATTATAGAATGGACACTTTGGAATTAGTAGAACTGAAGAAACAACTAGAGCAATTGAGTGATAAAGTATTTATTCTCCCTAGTATTTATCCATGGGGATCCCTTATCCTTTTTATTAAGAATAAATATGGATCTACAAGGTTGTGCATTGACTATAGGAAGATCAATGTTATAACAATAAATAAAAAGTATCACCTACCTCACATTGATTATTTATTTTATCAAATTCATGGAGCCTAATATTTTATGAAGATTGAACTTTGATCTGGATATCATTAGATGCTAGTAAAAAAGGAAGACATTTCAAAGATAGTATTTTAACCAGGTATGGGGATTATGAGTTTAAATTAATGCATTTTGGACTGAATAATGCACCATTGGTTTTCATGGATCTAAAGAATAGAGTTTTCAAGGAATATCTTGATGAATTTGTGGTGGTATTTATTAATGATATCTTCGTATACTCCAAAACCTACAAATATCATGAAAATCACTTGTGCAATATTATGAAGTCTCTTAGAGGAAATGAATTATATGGAAAGTTTAGAAAGTATGAATTTTGGCTTCAATCTGTTTCCATTCATGGCCACATTGTCTCTATGGATAGAATATCTTTTGATCCTATGAATTCAAAGGTTGTGCAAGAATGGCATGCTCCAATGAACATAACTGACGTACGTAGTTTTATTGGTTTAGCAGGTTATTATCGGTGTTTTGATCAGAACATCGCCTATTTATCCAACCCAATAACCAAGATTACATGTAAAGGGGTTAGGTTTGTACGGACAAAAGAATTTGAGGAATGTTTTGAGGAATTGAAGAGGATATTAGTGAATTATCTGATCCTAACTCTACCATCGGGGAATAATGTTTTGGTGATCTATAGTCATGCATAAAATAAAGTACATGGTTATATCCTTATGTAGAATGATATATTTATTTCCTATGCATCATGTTAGTTAACAATTCATGAACAAAACTATCCTACTCATGATCTTAAGTTATCTTATATGATCTTTTCTCTAAAAATATGGAGACACTAACTCTATGGTAAAATATGTGACATATATACAGATCACATGAGTCTGAAGTATATATTATAATAGAAATAACTCAAAATAAGGCAAAGATGATGTCTCAAACTACTCAACGATTATGATTGTTCCATACACTATCACCCAAGAAATGAAAATAAGGTAGATGATGCATTGAGTATGAAGGATCATGAAATTTTAAAAAAAAATGAATATTGAAAGGGACCCTGTATTCATGGATCTAATAAGGATGGACATGGAAATTATCAATGAAGGTGAAAAATCATTACTTTTTCAATTATCTTCACAAATATATTTAATATAAATGATTAAAATCTCTCATCCTGATGATGACTTCAAAATAAAATTAATACTATGAAAGATGGGATGTTGGATGACTTCATGTGTGAAGATGGAGTTCTCAAATTTAGGAATAGGATTTCTGTTCCAACTATACCCGAGCTGAAAATGGAGTTATTGGATGATGCACATAGCTCAAATTTCTTTATACACTCTGGTAGCACTAAAATGTATATACATTTTAAGGAACATTTCTAGTGGGACAAAATGAAGCAGGAAATTTCTGATTATGTATCAAGATGTTTATTATTTCAATAAGTGAAAGATAAATAACAACATCCAGGAAGTGTCATGCAACCTCTGCCTATTCCTACATGGAAATGGGATGACATCACTATAGCTTTTTTCATTGGATTACCTAAAACTCTAATAAGAAATGATGCAATATGGTTAATTGTGGATCAACTTACTAAATCTGCACATTTCTTCACTATAAGGGAGGATTTTCTACTTAAGTTCCTAGAACAACTCTATATCAATGAAGTTGTGAGGCTTTATAGAGAGCCTCTCTCAATTGTTTCTGATCATGATTCTTGATTTACATCGAAATTCTAGAAAAGTCTTTTGAAAGTTTTAGATATTGAGCTTTTTTTAGTACTTCTTATCACCCAATAACTAATGGGAAATCAGAAAGGACAATCCAAACCTTAGAGGACATGTTTAGATCATGTTTACTTGACATTCAAGGTAGTGGGACCAATATTTACCTTTAGTAGGGTTTTCCTGCAATAATAGTTTCCATTCAAGTAATCAAATGGAACCATATGAAGCATTATATAGAAAGAGATGTCATACACTAACTTGTTAGTATGAAGTTGGAGAAAGGTAGCTTGTGGGGAAAGAGATTTTGGAGGAAACAACAGCAAAGTTAAAGACTATTCAAACCCATATCAAAGCATCTCAACCCAGGAAAAAGAGATATGCTGATAATCTAAGTAATGATTTGGAATTTCAAGTGGGAGATCACATTTTTGTGAAAGTATCCCCATGGAAGGGAGTTATATGATTTGGGAAGAAAGGAAAACTGGGCCCTAGTTACATTTTACCTGTTTAAATCATAGATATAATTAGAGTTTTTTCATATCGTTTGGATATACTGCCTAGCCTTTCTAAAGTACACAATGTATTCTATGACTCGTTGCTGAGAAAGTACAAGTAGGACGCAACACATGTCCTCACTTCTGAAGGTATATAATTAAAACCTGACCAATGTTACTGTGAAGAGCCTATCTAGATTATAGACACTAATGAATAAGTTTTGAGGAATCAGACGACTCAACTGGTAATGATACTTTGAAAAAAATCATAAATTTGAAGAGGCAACATGGGAGCGTGAGGAGCTTATGATGAAGAACTACCCAAATACCTTTGTGTGGTAATATTCTGGTAATTTTGAGGATGAATTTTTTATAAGAAGGGGATAAAGTAACACCCTGTGTTGTTTCAAATAAATTTAATATTGAATTCATCAAACACTGAGTTTCTACAAAACACCACTTTGTTATAACCTAGTCGGTAAACATAATTTTTCCTCCTCTATGATTTGAACTTCAAAAAACTGACATATATGATTGTGTTTAGTAAGATATTTAGAGTCTAATAAGACAAACTTAATTTTTTATTAATAGTAACATACCCTTATTAATAGTATTATCACTCTCATGAATAGTAAAGACTAATAAATTAATAGAAAAAATAGAAAATTCACACATGAATGTATAAATACAATTTAGACATCTTATAAGTGAAACAATGATCATAGTATATTTATTGGTATTTTTTTATGTAATAAATATTTTAATTACAATATTATGATTAATTTAATAATTTCATGTAAGGACCCAAACCTAGTTTCCCAGAGTCGGTGCCTTATTTCATTACAATGGTATATAAAAAAGGAATATGCATCCCGAAGGATTGACTACTTTAGTATTATTGGAAACAAGATACATACATAAGTTCAACATTACAACTTGAAAATAAATACAACATAGAAACACGTTATACAACATCCATAACTCCTAGGTTATTTCAGCATGTCATTAATAATAAAATTCTTCATATATTAATATAATGAAACATAAGAAAGGGGTGAGCTCAAACACTCAGTAAGGGTAAGAAATATAGTGGAAGATATATAAACATTAGGTATGTTGAATAACTAAAAATATATGTCTTTAACAAAAACTTTAACACATTATGGAAGGAATAAGAGGTGAGTAATTAATGACATAATAAAACATATTCATGGGTATTATACTAGTTGAATAACCACATGAACCATCAATACTATTTTCATAATGAGGGAATGCATAATGCAGGACATCATAACCATACCATCAAGGCCTCATGCCAAGACCGTAAATAATCATTTTGTCAAGCCCTTGTTCCAAGACCGTAGTTTGTCTCATGAGACCTACCAATGCACCGAGGGGCTATAGCGGTCCCCACCCAAAACATTATTTGTCCAATGAATTCTTCATATTAATGGGGAAAATATAAACATATACATTCATATTGAATCTAATATATGAAATGTAAATAACTTTCCCCAGACATTAAGCATTAACATTGACCATTCGGAGTAAATTGGTTAATGGTTTTAAGATAGAACATCCAATGCCAAAATAATAATAAATCATTAAGTTAAATATGGTAGATGATACCATGAAATACTAATCCCAATAAATCTTAATAATCAATAAGAGTTTCTAAATAGACAAAGATACTCTTATAAAATCATTGAGTAATTCTTGGAATAAATACCCTTTTACATTGAAAAGAAGAGTTCTTTTGGAAAATTATTTTCATAAAACCATAACTGAAGTAAGATATTATTTTCTTAATAAAATGTGTTATTTCATAAATATAATGGTTTCCAAAAACATATTATATGGTTCCCTTGAAAATAGGTGAGAATTTGAGAAATTCCCTTGAATTGGGCTTGTATTTCAGGATGGATTTTTAAAAGATCCTTTTAGAACATATAAATACCATTAAATGAAAGAATAATTATGGTTAGTAAACATATATTTAATACTCACACATAATTTATGATGAGTACATAATAATAAAAAATAATTTTATTGGGGTAATTAGACAATAAAAATAACCCGAATGAAAATGGAGGTTTGGGTGGGAAAACCCTTACCTTAAGTAAAAATTTGTTCCTCTCTTGAACTTAAGGTCCTAGAACATGAAATTAGAATTATTAATAACTTATTTAAGAACCTATTATACATTTATTTAGTTTATAATAAGTATTTTTAGTTCATTTATTTCCTTATTGATAAGTTGTTATATTGAATTTTGTCGTTCCGAAGTGCTCGTTTTCCTGATTTTCATAATCGGTTCACTTGTTTTTAAGAAATGGAGTTCATGTGGAATGGATGTAAATCTCCATAATTGAAATTAAATTTTATTTATTAACATCCAGAATTGATAATGGTAATTTATTTCATTTGGTTACATGGAAAAATGATGAATCATTAGATTCAATATTAATGACATTCAACTATATTATTTATCGGTATTTTGATTATTAGGAACTAGTTTGGTCATATGATTTAATAATATGTATGTATACTAGTTCATGGATATTAATTAGGTTATAATAAATATATTATAGTCTATTTTAACCATAAAAATGGTTTCATGAACTGTAATTAAGGAGAAATTGAAGAACGAAACTTCTTCATCAATGAAGGTTATAAATTGGAACCTCGGGGATGTTGATATCATTTATAAAATAAAAGTAAGAGAGTAAGAATATTGATGATGGTTCTTCTATTTACATGATGTAATTCCATTATAGAGATGATACTGGGATTATCATGGTCATTTGGATAGAGGAGGTGGGAATAGGATAATAAAAGTAGATAAATTGAAATGAAACTAAATGAAAAAGAATGGTGTTTTACCTCTTGAAATAACCTCCTTGAGAACCTCCTTAAGGGAAGGGGTTTTTGTCTTTTGGAAAAACCAATATATTCTCGGACATGGGGATTGAATAGGTAAGAGTATTTGGGAATAACCTGGAGGTTTTTCAAGGAATAGAGGAGTGAAGAGAAGAGGGAGTGATGGAGGGTTTTTATAGTGGAGGAGAGTGAATTTTGAATATTTTTCTCATTATTTTATTATTTCCCTCAAGACAACCAATAGTGTTGTTTAATTTGATCCCTTATAGTAATAAGTTCATGTTAGTTCTAACCAAGTATCCCTTCATCACCCATGATTTCATAAATATTTCATTTAACTAATAATTTGTATATATGGTATTTTACTATATTTCACTATTCATCAAAAATTCAAGAATTTTAGAAAAATCTCAAAAATTAACTCATAAAATTTTTTGATGTGTTGAATTCAAAAATGAACTATAATTTTCAAAAATAATTTTCTAAATATTATTAATTTATTTTTTAAATAAAATCATAATTAATTCAAAAAATAACAATTTTAAAGGTATAATTAGTTTTATATCACATTGAAAATTTAATTAAGATCTCATTATCTTATTAACTTAAGAAAATAAAATAATATCATTATTTACTATTCATAAGGTTATATTACAATTCATATTACTATTCATAAGGGTATGTTAGTATTCACCAAAAATTAAGATTTTTCTATCATACTCCAAATGACTTTCTGATCACAACTCTAGATGGTGGTTTATTGAAATTCAAAACATAGTAGATCCAATGTTGGGTTTAATATATAGATTATAAAATGTGATGTTTTGTAGGGAAACAGTGTTTCATGCATTCAATATTTATTGTCAAACCTTGGGGTGTTACATTCTCCCCTCCTTACAAAAATTTCGTCCTCTAAATTCCCAAAATGTTCCCTAAAAATATTCGGGTATGTATTAATGATAATCACCTCAGGATCCCATGTTGATTACTCCATATTATAGTTACTCCAAATAACCTTTACTAGAGGAGTCATCTGATTTCTCAATACTTGTTCTCTGGTATCAAGAATCTTGATAGTCTCTTCACAATAAGACGGATTGGGCTCATGTTTAATTTCTTCATAGGTGAGTAAATGTGTTGTGTATGGAATGTGTTTCCTTAACATTGATACATGGAACACATTTTAAATTTTGGAGAGACTTGGTGGAATTTACAAATAGTAAGATACGGCTCTAATTCGATCCATAATTTCAAAAGGTCTAATGTACCTAGGACTTAATTTTCCCTTTTTACCGAATTGTATAATACCCTTCCATGGAGATACCTTTAAGAAAACATGATCACCTTATTGAAATTCCAAATCCTTTCTTCGCTTATCAACATAGATATTTTGCCTAATTTGAGCTGTTTGATATGGGTTTGGATAATATTCACATTTTCTGTTGTTTCCTCAACATGTTCTGGTCCTACAATCTTTCTTTCACCAACATCATCCCAATAAGTTGGTATACAACATCTCTTTCCATGTAACGCTTCATATGGTTCCATATGAATAATTGAATGGAATCTATTATTATAAGAAAATTCTACGAGAGGTAAATACTGATTCCTCATACTATTAAAGTAATGTGAACAAGACCTCAACATGTCTTCCAAAGATTGAATAGTATGTTCTGATTGTCTACTAGTTTGTGGGTGGTAGGAAGTGCTCAAATGAATATTAGTATCTAGGGCCTTCTGAAGACCTTTTCATAATTTTGATGTAAAATGGGGATCATGATCAGAAAAAATTGATAAGGGTACCCCATGAAGTATTACAACTTCATTAATATATTTTATTGTTAAATGTTCAAGTGGTAAATCTTCTCTTATAGCAAGAAAATGTGCTTATTTTGTAAGATGGTCAATAATGACCCATATAACATCATTAATTCTTGGATTATTTGGTATCCTCATGAAAAAATCCATCATAATATCATCCCATTTCTACACAGGAATAGGAAGGGGTTTCATGACTCCTACAGAATTTTTTCTTCCATCCTTAACCTGTTGTCAAACTGAACATCTCGACACATAATTATAAATCTCCCACTTTATGTTTTCCCACAAAAAATGTTCCTTTATATGTCTATACATATTTTTTATTTGAGGGAGTATATAGAAATTATATTTAGGAGCATCATCCAATAGTTTTATCTTTATCTATATAATATCAAGAACACAAAGCCTTTTTCCAAATTTCAAAATTCTACCTTTATATTCAAATTCAATCAACATCCCATCATTTATAGCTTTAATTATTTTTTGAAACTCCTCATCATCAGCCTGAGAACCTTTTATTCTTTCCGACAAAGAAGGTTTGTCAACAATTTGAAAAATTAGTGACATGTTACCTTCCATGATAACTCCCATATCCATCTTTACTAGATCCATGAACATAGGATCCCTTTCAACTCTCATCTTGTTCAAAATTTGGTGGTCATTTTTACTCAAAGCATATGCCACCTTATTTTTCTTCCTTGGGAGGTAGTGTATTGTGCAGTCATAATCCTTGAGTAGTTCAATCCATCTCCTTTGTCTCAGGTTGAGTTCTTTCTATGAGAAGATATATATTAAACTATTATGATATGTATATATATCACATTTTTCGCCAAAGTGGTAATGTATCCAAATCTTCAGAGAAAATATTAGTTCTTAGAAATCAATATCATGTGTTGGATAGTTTTGTTCAAGAATTTTTATCCACCTAGATGCATAGGAAATCACTCTATCATTCTACTTAAGGACACAACCAAGTCCTTTATTTAATGCATCATTATAGATCACAAATCCATCATTCCATGATGGTAGAGTCAAGATTGGAGCATCCACTAATCTTCTCTTCAATTCTTCAAAATATTCTTCATAATATTTTTTCCATATGAACTTAACCCCTTTTTGTGTGATCTTGGTCATTGGGATGCCTAAAAGGGATAAGTTCTGAATGAAACGTCGATAATAACCAAATAAACCAATAAAACTGCGTACCTTAGTTATGTTCGTTGGAGTAGGATATTCTTGAAAAGCCTTTGTATTTGCATGATCAACATATATTCTATACTTAGAGACAATGTGGCCAAGGAAGTAAACTTATTGAAGATAAAAGTCACACTTGATGAACTTCCCATATAATTCATTTCATCGAAGAGTCTTCAAAATAGTGCGTAAGTGATTTTCATTATCTTCATAGATTTTAGAGTATAC
Source organism: Viscum album (assembly GCA_963277665.1). Lineage (NCBI taxonomy): Eukaryota > Viridiplantae > Streptophyta > Magnoliopsida > Santalales > Viscaceae > Viscum > Viscum album. The sequence goes on from OY728126.1 coordinate 1,160,677,665, forward strand.
TAAGATATCATCAATAAACTCCACCAAAAATTCATCAAGATATTCCTTGAAAACACTATTCATTAGATCGATGAAAACAAATGGTGCATTAGTCATTCCAAAAGAAATTACTGTAAACTCATAATTCTCATACCTGGTTCGAAATGCTATTTTTGGAATGTCTTTCTTCCTCACAAGAAACTCATGATATCCATATTGAAGATCGATCTTTGAAAAATATTTGACCCCATGAATTTGATAAAATAAATAATCAATTTAAGGTAGGGATACTTGTTCATTATTGTTATATAATTGATCTCTATGTAGTTATTGCACAACCTCATGGATCCATCATTCTTCTTATGGAAAAGAACAGGGGCTCCCCATAGAGAAACACTAGTATGAATAAATTCTTTATCACTAAATTACTCTAGTTGTTTCTTTAGTTCCAATAACTCAATAGTGTCCATTATATAACGGTTCTTTGATATGGATCTTGAACCAGAAGTTAAGTTAATGGAAAACACAATTTCCCTCTCTGGAGGATGTCCAGGTAAATCCTATGGAAAGACATCAACATATTCTTGTACAATAGGTACATATTCTATTTGAAAATTATTTTCCTCACCCATAGTTATTGAATTCCCTTCTTCCCCAATAATTGAATCCAGTAGAGCTACTATGGGTGGATCTAGATTAGAATCAGATGGTGATGTTTCGGCCCAAAAGATAAGGGATTACACATCATCTTCAAAAATTGTAACCTCCTTCTTCTTGCAATAAATTTTAACATCATGGTTTGAAATCCAATACATACCAAAGATTATATCAAATTAAATCATGGTTATGATAATAAAATTAGCATATAATGCATGTTTATATACCATAATGGGGACTGTCTGACACAACTTTGTTACAATGATACTTCCTTTTGGAGTTTTTACTAATAACTCCCTTATTAAATAAAATTGTAAATATCTTATTTTCTTGGAAAACTAGGAAGATATGAAATAATATGATGATCAAGAATCAAATAAAGCATTGGATATGTTTGATTAAATTATTAATATACCTACCACCACTTTCTTAGGATCTTTAACCTCTGCAGTTGTGACTGCATAAGCTTGGAATTTCTCCCTTTGCCTTCTTTGGGGAACATTTCCCTAACGCTTAGGATATTCATGTGAATAATGTTCCATCACACTACAATTGTATAATTGAATATTGGTAGATTATTTCCTCACCTTACAATCACTAGATAGGTGGAATTTTTCTCTGCACTTGTTACAGAATCCTATTCCATTCAGGAAAGTGACAGGGTGTTTCTTCCCACAATTACTATAGGATGAAAGTTCAACTATTCCCTTATTCCCCATTTTTTTATTTCCTTTTCCATAGTTTTTAGAAGCCCTCTTCTTCTCTTATTTTCCATTAAATTCATAAGACTTAGAAAATTCTTTTTCTGTCTTGATATCACTTGAGACTATATATTCATATGATGAGAAACTTTGGGAGACTATATCCCTTCAGGGGAGTATTTTTAAACCATCAAAAAATCGATCAATGTTTCTCTTTAGATTATATATGAAGTCCGCAGCATACCTTTACATCCTTGTAAATTTGGATTCACACTTGGAAACATTTTCATCCTCCATCTTCCTTAGATTCAAGAATTTACTCTCCATATTAGCTCGTTGTTCGTGAGGGAAATATTTTTCTAGGAACATTTCCTTAAAATCCCTCCATTTCATATAGTCTATTTCTTCCTCCTTATTTTTATTTTGGATTAACAACCACCACTGATCCGAATCTCTTAATAGATGATAAATTTCCATGACAACCTTCTCTCTTTCATGACATCCCAAAGAAAGAAATATCTTCTCTAGGGAACATATCCACTTCTCTACTACAAATGGGTTTGTAGTCCCATTGAATAGTGGAATATTTTGTCAAATAAATAGATCTAATATAGTTCCTCTGCATGGTGAATCTGGATGATCCATATGGGTAAGGTTATTATTCATAACTTGAATCAGTTGTCCCAGTATAGTTACAAGTTTCTCAACCCCAGTCACAGCACTAGATCCAACATCATTATCTTTCATTGGATAGAAATATCTACATGGGGGATGTGAATTCATGTATTTTCCATTCCTTATACTATGTTTCATTTCTAGATAATGTAATACACTATATTAGGTTATGAATCATAATGTATAATATCAATATAGAAAAAAAACATAAATCAAAATTATATACATAGTTAATCTCTTAATCATAAACATGGTAACTTTGAGTAAATATTTACTTTTAAAACCTTTATTATTCCTTGAACATAAAATGTGATTTATCCTAAGAATATCCTCCAAGAGTTTCAATACCAAGAGTGTAGCAATCCCCATTTTCATGTACTATGATACCCTGGGTCAAGCCCGAAACTCGTTGTCAGAATTTTCACTCCAAGGTACATCTGTGCTAGAGCCACCTCTACCTGTTTGTATCCAAACAGGGATGTATTTTCTAGAAAGATCCACAAAATATATTCCTTTCCAAGAATTCCAGGACATTATTGTATGTTTTTCCTCAAATACTACCTTAGGTATTTGTTCCCTAATCTATATTTTCTAATCTATCTTCCAAGTTTGCTACCAAACTTCCTCTAATACCAACTGTAAAGACCCGACTCCAGTTTCCTAGAGTCGGTGCCTTATTTGATTACAATGTCATATAAACAAGGAATATGCATCCTGAATGACTGAATAGTTTATTGTTATTGGAAACAAGATACATACAAAAGTTCAACATTACAACTTGAAAAAAAACAACATAGAAACTCTTTAGACAATATCCATAACTCCTAGTTTATTTCAGCATGTCATTCATAATAAAATTATTCACGTCCTGAGAAAATGAAAAATAATAAATAGGTGAGATCAAACACTCAATAAGGGTAAGTAATATAGCAGAAGATATATAAACATTAGGTATGTTAAATAACTAAAAACATATGACATTAACAAAAACATTCACTACTGTAAATTTAAGCTATACCAACGGTTTAAAACTGTTGGCATAGGTTGTAGAACTGTTGGGATAGGGTATCCCAACTGTTTATCAAACTATTGGGCTGTTTGGCATGGGGAAAGCCCTATACCAACGGTTCTGCATGAACCATTGGATTAGGATGGAATCAATTTCATATACCAACGGTTAAAGTGAACCATTGGAAATGAGGGATTCTATTTCATTATACCAACAGTTAACCTGAACCGTTGGTAATGAGGGATTCTATTTCATTATACAAACGGTTAACCTGAACCATTGGCAATGCGAGAATAACAGCAGAAACACGGGGCACTGCAATTGCAATTAAAAACATTATCACTATCTAAAAATAGCAGCACTGTGCCTACTACACCTTCAATTAAAAATAGCAGCACCATGTATATCCATATAATCACATACAAGTTGTGGGAAGAATGTGGCATTGTAATTAAAAACAAAAACACCATATACAAATAATTATCGAACAAAACAAACTATAGAGAAACAAATTAGATACACTTTATCATTCTATATCTTTCAATATCAGATAGTATCATACATTAAAGAAAGAAAAATAACCAAAAAATGTAAAGAGTACAACAGAGGAAGTAGTGGGTGAAAATTGAAGCCAAATGAATTGTGTAATTGTTCATCATGGACGAATAACACCCCCACCCATGGAACCATCATTAGAGGCGACAGATGAAAATTCAAACTTCGGGTATCTATTTGGATTCTTCAATTGCCACACAAACATGCAACAGCTCAGGATCTGAATCATTAAAATAGGAGTACACTAGTTTATAAAAACATTTCCATGAACTAAACACAGCCTGACGAAAAAATTCACAAAAAAATAAGCTTACATATTTCATCCAGCACTCCTGGTGCTTGTGCTATTGATATCAGAATAATGGGACCCCATCTCATCTAGGAAATACACCCACAAATTACACACCTTTTTACCAGGTTTCACCCTTTTATCCTGATCCAAACATACAGGAAAAACTCAGCAGTGTTGTCTTTGTGGTTAGTAAGAACCCACTGGATGGCCATGCCACCATAATCAATATAGATTTCATCATTTCATTCAGGTGGGAGCAGCCTGCCAGGTTTTTTTAAAAAAAACTGAAGTATGTGTTGGAGACCAACCCATACTCAAATTTTATTAATGAAAAAAGAGTGTACAAAGATTACACAAGGTGAAAAGAGCATGCAAAAGAACATAATTAAATGTTACCAAAAATAGAAAGAAGATGAGCTTACAAAATCATGACAAAGGTAGTGAAAAAGGACTCCCTGAAACATGATCACTTCATTCTAGATTCTATCCAAAAAGATCCAATCACTTCCTCTAAAAGTGATTGGAACATCCTGGGAAGTAGGAACATAAAATAAAATGGGAAGAAATTACAAATCCTTTAGGACTCATTCCAAAATCTCCAAAAACATCCTCAACTGTATTTATAACACCCATTCCAACCAAAATAGATACCATGTAAAGTGAGAAAAATAGGCTTAGAAAGATAGAAAATTTCTGAAACCTTAGATAGAACAGAGAATCAAAACAGAGTCTAGAAGCATCGTCCCTTGATCTAAAAATTCAGAAAGCAACGAAGCCTTTAGATCCCTCTAATGGTTCAGAACAAAATTCTCAAAATTGATCCATCCTTCAATATATGCAGAAATTGTCTAGCATATTTCATTGCCACTAGGAAACAACAAAAACACCACCATAGAAAAACACATCAAGATTATAATAACCACTAACACATCTCAAACCTAATCCATCACCATATTATAACCATCACACAACAAGCATCTTCCATTCACCACTAACCATCCCTCAACATATACCATGAAAATCCAACCACAATCTCACTAATTCAACACAATCTACATCAGAAATGGTTATACCAATCTCCATAATTAACCAAAAAGATCCAAAAAACACAGTGTAAAAATAGAAGACATTCTAGAATGCATAGAAATATATTTTCACCACCATAATTACCACAATATCAATTTAAAGGGGTATTTGAAAATATTTCCCCATCGCTTTCATGACTATTTTCCCAAAATTTCTAGATTCACACATAACTAGTTTATTTCTATGTTTATCATTATAACCTTTTTTGAATGACGAGTTAAAAATAATCAATCACATAAGGGGTTTATAATTTAAAGTGGCTAAAAGAAACAAACAAAATATTTTTCATGTTAAATGTCACATTGAAGCAGAACCCTAATGAAAAAACCAAAATAAATAGAGGCAGAAGACAAATATCAGTTAGAACTTACTTATTTGATGTGGAAGATGTAACAATAACTTAAACAAGGATGGATCACCGCTGGGAGGTAACATTAGCTGCCTGGGAAAAAGAGGGGCGCTCTGGTCATAGGGTACTAAGTTCCCCCCTCTTAGTGTGATGACTTAATTAAACTAGGAACATCAGTTTATTGAGAAAAAATAGGTTAATAATATTTGATTCATTTATAACCACTAAGAAAACACCCAAAATAAATCAAGTAAAAAGATATAACTCAATGAAAAACTACCGATTTGAAGTGGGAAGACAAAAAATGACTGAAATCTGGATGGGGACGGATGGGAAAAATAAGAACCACAGAACCTGCGAAGAACCAATTCGAAGAATGGAAACCACTGCGAAGAAGGGAAGAACCACCGCGAAGAAACACCGTGAAGAATGGGAACCCCTCGGGAGAAGGTAAAGCACTGTGAATCTGTTTTAGGGTTTTTTCACTCTGATTGGGTCTAGAGTCAGAGTCGGGATGGTTGGGCATTTTTTTATGCGGAAAATCTATCCTAAAAAATAGAAGCATTTTGGGTTTTTTTTGGGTCTCGAGTTTGGTATTTTGTTTCAAGAAATTTATTTTTGGGTAATATATTGCAATGGTTTTGAATAACCGTTGGCTTAGATTTACATTATATGGTTCATGGATGACTATCCCAACGGTTTAAATAAACTGTTGGGAACTTAATCAGGTACATTCCCTATTTCAATGGGTTTTCTAAACTGTTGGAAAAATACTCACATACATGCCCTATCTCAACGAGTTTTCTAAACCGTTGGGATAATGGCGTTGGGATAGAGGGGATTTCTAGTGGTGATTAACACACTATGGAAGGAATAAGAGATGGGTAATTAATTCCATAATAAAACATAATCATGGGTATTCTACTAGTAGAATAACCACATGAACCATAAATACTATTTTCATAATGAGGGAATGCATAATTTGGGATATCATAACCATAACGTCAAGTCTTTGTGCCAAGACCATAAATAATCATTTTTTCAAGGTCATGTGTCGAGATTGTAGTTTGTCTCATGAGACCTGCCGATGAACCGAGGGTCTATATTGGGCCTCACCCAACACTTTCTATGTCCAATTCACTACTCATATAGACAAGGACAAATATAAACAACATGTACATTCATATTGAAACTAATATATGAAATTTAAATAACTTTCCCCAAACATTAAGCATAATCACTAACCATTCAGAGTAAATTGGTGAATGGTTTTAAGATAGCACATCCATAGACAAAATAATCATAAACCATTAAATTAAATATGGAATATTATACCATTAAATATTAATCCCAATAATACATAAGAATCAATATGAGTATTGAAATAGATGAAGATACTCTTATAAAATCTTCGAGTAATTCTTGGGATAAATGCCCTTTTACTTTGAAAAGAAGAGTTATTTTGTAAAATAATTTGTATAAAACCATAAGTGAAGTAAGATAATATTTTCATAACAAATTTAGTGATTTTATAAATATAATGGTTTCCAAAAAAAGATTATAGGTTGCCCCTGAAAATAGGTAAGAATTTGAGAAATTCCCTTGAATCAGGCTTGTATTTTGGGAAGAATTTTTAAAATATCCTTTTAGAACATATAACTCCCATTAAATGAAAGTAGGATTCTAGTTGATAAACATATACAGAACACTTACACCTAATTTATGTTGAGTAAATAATGATACACAATAATTTCATTGAGGTAATTAGATAATAAAAATAACCCGAATGAAATTAGAGGTTCGGGTGGAAAACCCCTTACCATAAGTTTGAATGTGTTCTTATCTTGAACTTAAGGTCCTGAAATATAAAATTAGACTTATTAATAAATTATTTCAGAACATATTATAAATGTATTTAGTTTATCATAATTCTGTTTAGTTCATTTCTATCCTTATTGATAACTTATTATATTGAATTCTATTGTTCTGGAGTTCGGGTGGAAAACCCCTTACCTTATAGTCTTAATCAACCATAAAAATGGTTTCATGACTAGTAATGATAGAGAAATTTAAGAACGAAACTTCATTGTCCATGAAGGTTATAAATTGGAACCTCATGGACGTTGATTTCATTTAAAAAATAAAAGGGAGAGAGTAAAAATTTTGATGATGTATCTTCCATTAACATGATATAATTACAGTATATATATGATACTAGAATTATCATGGTCATTTGGATATAGGATGTGAGAACAGAATAACAAAAAAAGATAAATTTAAATGAATCTAAATGAAAAAGAAGGGTGATTTACCTCTTGAAATAACCTCCTTGAGAACCTCATTAAGGGAAGGTGTTTTGAACTTTTGGAAAGACCAATAGATTCTGTAAAGTGGGGAGTGAATAGGGAAGGGTATTTGGGAAGAAAATTGAGGATATTAAAGGATTAGAGGACTAAAGAGAATAGGGAGTGATGGGGGTTTTCTATAGTGGAGGAGTGAGTGAATTTTGAATATTTTACTCATTATTTTATTATTTCCCTCAAGACAACCAATAGTGTTGTTTCATGTGACCAATAATAGTAATAAGTGCATGTGAGTTTGAACCAAGTGGCCTTACATCACTCATGATGTCATAGGTAGTGTATTTAACTGATAATTTGTATATACGGTATTTTACCGTATTTCACTATTCATCAAAAATTCAAGAATTTCAAAAAAATCTAAAAAATTTGACCCTATAATTTTTCGATGTGTTGAATTCAAAAATGAACTCTGTTTTTCAAAAATAATTTTATAAATATTATTAATTTAATTTTTAAATAAAATCATAGTTAATTTGAAAAATAAAAATTTTAAACGTATAATTAGTTTTATATCACATTGAAAAATTAATTAAGATCTCATTATCTTATTACCTTAATAAAATAAAATAATATCATTATTTACTATTCATAAGGGTCATATTACACTTCATTTTACTATTCATATGGTTATGTTATTATTCACAAAAAATCATGTTTGTTCTATCAGACTCTAAATTACTTACTTATCACAACTCTAGATGACCGTTTTTTGAAATTCAAAACATAGTAGACCCAAATTTTTGTTTAATGGCTAGATTATAAAATGTGTTGTTTTGTAGGTACATAGTTTTTCATGCATTAAATATTTATTTTAAAACCTTGGGGTGTCACATTTAAAATGGAAATTTATTTTCATAATATTTACTTATAAATTGTTACTTTATTATCTTATGGTTATAAGATAATTTTATGGGACCTTGATTAATTTCTCGAGGTGTTATAAAACGAGTTATAGTTTTAAAGTTGTTTTTTTTAGTAAATTATAATTTTATTTAAAAATTAAATTAAAAATATTTAGAAAATTATTTTTCAAAAATGGATTTCATTTTTTAATTCTACACATCAAAAAATGGTTGGGGAATTTTTTTGGTATTTTTCTAAAATACATGAATTTTATGTGAATAGTAAAATTTGATTATTTATGATAAATACTAAATACATGATTTATTAGGTCATAAGTGATGTATGGATTATTTAAACCCACTATGTTTTAACTCACATGAACTTATTATTATTCTAGGTCACAATAATCAATACTATTTGTTGTCTTTGCCAAAATAATAAAATAATGAGTAAAATAATGGGAAACCCCTCCTCTCCTCCACCATAAAAACCCCCCATCATACCATTTTCTATTCACTGCTCTCAAGACTTGTTACATGTATAAATTCTACTCAAATATCATCTCAAGCTCCTCCCTCACTTCTAAAATCCCTTGGTCTCATTAAAAGACTAAAACCACTCCCCTAAAAAGACTCTCAAGGAAGATTTCTTCAAGAGGTAAATTCCTCTTTTCATTTCTTTTATTTCAAGTTCATTTATTTTCTTTTTATTTCCTCGCCTACATTCATATAAAGGTTTTTATGACTCCATTACCTTAAATATACTAGATTTTTTTATGATAAAGTAATAATTTATCATCATCTCTCCTTTCCCCTTCATTTATGCTAGAAATTAAAACATCATCTGAGATGTGTTAATTAATCACATTCAAGGATGGCAGGTTTTCAATTTCTATTACCATATTCAATTCTGGTCATGAAACCATTTTTATGGTTGAACCAAAATATAATATATTTATTATGGATTACTTAAGGTTCTGGAATCCATTTTTACACCTGATATCAATTTATAAATCAAAAAGAGTTTGTTGTGATCAAAACCAACAATTAACCCAAACAATTGTCATTAAAGTTTTATATAATAATTCTTCATAACTCCCAATAAAAAAAGATTATAACATTTTAATTTTCTTTTTGTTCACTAATAACATACAAATTCTATTCTGGATGACCATTCTCATTCTCCATTATTATCCGTACATGAATATAAGTAAACAGATCATGAAAACCAAGGAAGAAAACACTCCCAAACAATGAAATTGAATCACTTAACCCATCAAAATTCTATGAATGAACCTAAATAAGGTAATAATAAATCAATTACATATATAGGATGTTGTGGAATCATTAATTTATGAACTTAAATTTTATTATTCAGGTCATTGAGATCATGTGAAGAACACCTTCAGACTTAAGGTACGGGTTTTCTACCTGAACCCCCATTTTCAATCTGGTTACTCTTATTCTCTACATACCTCAATTAAATTATTATTTATTCATATGTACTCATCATAAATTATGTATGAATTTTCTATATATTTGTACCAACCATATTCCTACCTTCATTTATGGGGAGATATACATTTTAAAATATCTTTCAAAAATTCATCCCGAAATATAAGCCTGATTCAAGGGAATTTCTAAAATTCTTACCTATTTTCAAGGAAACTCTATAATATGTTTTTATAAACTATTATCATTATAAAATAAATAATTTTATTCTAAAAATAATATCTTACTTCTCTTCTAGTTTTATAAAAATCCTTTTCCAAAATAACTCTTCTTTTAAAAGTAAAATAGTATTTATCTCAAGAATTACTCAATGATTTTATAAGAGTATCTTCATCTGTTTCAACAATCTTATTTATTATTATGTTTTACTGGGATTAATATTTTATGATATCATCTACCATATTTAATTGAATTGTTTGTGATTATTTTGACTATGGATGTGTTATCTTAAAACCATTCCAAAATTTACTCTGAATGGTTGGTGTTTATGCTTCATGTTTAGGGAAAGTTATTTAAATTTCATATATTAGTTTCAATATGAATTTATATGTTTTTTATGTTTATCCTTTTTCATATTCAAATAAATTGGACTTAGTAAGTGTCAGGTGGGGCCTTATATAGCCCCTCAGTTCATTGGTAGGTCTCATGAGACAAACTATGGTCTTAGAACGAGGCCTTGACAAAATCGATATTTATGGTCTTGGAACGAGGTCTAAACGGTATGGTTATGATGTCCCGCATTATGAATTCCATCATTATGGTAATAGTATTGATAGTTCATGAGGTTATTAGACTAGTAGAATACCCCTAATTATGTTTTATTATGGAATTATTTATTCATCTATTATTCCTTCCATAATTTTTTCAAATTTGTTTTTAAAGGTATGTTTTTTTAGTTATTCACCATGCATAATGTTCAAGTTTATGATATCTTACGCTATATTCCTTACCCTTACTAAGTGTTTGAGATTACCCCTTTCTTATCTCTAATTTTCCCAAGACATGAAAAGGTATATAATGAATGACATGTAGAAATAACCTTGGATTTATGTATTTTATCAAATGATTTTATATGTTGTATTTATTTTCATGTTGTAATGTTGAACTTATTTTAGTATCTTGTTTCTAAATCTGATAAACTACTTGGTCCTTTGGGATGCATATTCCTTGTTCATATTTTAATGTAATAAAATAAGGCACCAGCTCCGAGCAACTAGGGTTGGGTACTTACAGTAATTATATTAGCATGAGTTATTAGGGACAGATTATGATTGAGAAGAACCACCATAAAAAGTGGGATGAAGCATGGTCATAAAGTACAACCTTCAATGTAAATCCCCAAACTTTTGTGTGTGTGTGTGTGTGAAATTTTGTGTGTGTGTCTGGATATGGAATTGATTATTTTTAATGCTAAATAAATGGGTTTTAATAATTTTTATGGTTTATCTCACTTATGTTTACCTTATTCCCTTGTATAAATTGTTTTCCTACTTTTCAACTATTTTTTATAACATTTCATAACTAGTTATTATCCTAGTGTCTTCTATTGGAAAGTAGTTGGGGAAATCCTAATGAGTTTATACTCACCCCTTGCTTGGAAAATCCAATGTGTTTTCTGATTTCATCTATCATGATGCAAGAAAGGGAATGATATCATATTTATTTTTTGATTCACCATGATATCATGGGAAAGGAAGTAGGTGTTAGTACATGGATCTGGTTTGGGATTTACTTATGAGAATACCAAATGGTTTTCTTTAGGTATTATCTTCTTTATTTTCTTATCTATTTTTGTATTTATTTTTTAGTTTTAATTATGATATTATTTTTATTTTATTATCTTTACATTGGGTTTCATTACATTACTCATGTATCATATTGGTGTATTGGATGATTATTATTTAGTGTTGACAAGTTGTTTTATCTTGTAAGGGTAAATCATCCCCCATCTTGTTCCAAATCCTTTGGAATTTATTTCTGGCCTTTGGTGACTTAGGGATTCCACCTAAGACCAGTATCATCATTGTCTCTCCTCAAGACAATGATGAGGGGTGGTATGTTACATCATCTCATGTTTTCATGTGTCTTATATCATAAATACTAGCCTCATACACTTAAAAAACTAACCATGAATTCCCTAAATAAAAACAAATTTAATTAAAGGAATTAATTTCTTTCTATTATATAACCTTGGTAAAATCACCTATGCCAAAACAATTTGCATGATCACACATCGCTCATAGAGATTCTAAATTTACAAAGTATTTTTCCACACTCCACTCACCCTAGAAAAAACCATATTGGTTCACCCTTTATTATCCCAAGGAAACCTATACATGAAACCAACTAGGATAGCATCCATATAATCCTTCCTTCAAAACACAACCACAATTAAATGGGAAAAAAAGTTTTACATCATAATAGACCAAGGAATCCCATGTTATTTTCATTATAATATCTAGGGTATCGAGCTCATCAAGGAAACTTGTGCCCATTTCAAAACATATATCATGCAATCCCTACATGTATCCAATGCATCATTGATGTGTCAAATTGGAATGTCATGTCCCATATAACCTAAAGAGTATCAGATCTAAGGGAATAACATGAACACAAGAACACATCCCTATATGCCAAAGTATTATGAATACAATTGAGTTCATACAACAGTATAGGGGATATTATTACCTTTAATATGAATCTCGAAGTTCATATCATAATCTACCAAAAAATCAGTCTAACCCATCTGTATAATGCAAATACCCAAAACCTATAGGCATAAAATAGGGAGCCAAGAGGGTGTCCCAAAGTTAAGAATATAAAATAATGTATTTTATATGATATAAAACCCACATTTTATTTTAATAATATTTTATAATTTTTATCATATATTCTATAAAATATATATATAAATATAAAGGTCGAGTGTCATTGGGATATTAGATAAAACATACTAAAACAAAAAAAAAAATATTTCATTCTATATTTATCATTACCCCATATATATCATCATTATTCTATCACTTAAAGGGATTTCCATTAGATATAAATAAATAAAAAGTAATCATAAAATCCTAGTAAAGGTTAATCAAGTGAAAATGACGGTGAGTTATCATCAATAAAGGAATGATAAAAGATAAAAACCATAATAAGTCAATAAAAATTAAGGCATATAAGGAATGATATCATAAGAACATGTTAATCATGACATTCATGAGAAAGTAGAACAACCTAAAATATTTCATAAACTTATGTTGAGGCGCACTACCAAGTCATCATGGCATAATGAGTTAAGTTAATTGTCCATGCACCATACATGGTATCTCATGAGATTTAAGAATTACTCAACTGATTGGGTGAATGTATAAATTTTTTCTCACTGATCACATCATAAAATATAATTTTTATATATTCCATATGGAAACATAAATCATACATTGATAATTATCATGAAATAAATCCATAAAAATTAAACAGTTTAAATTGTTGAACCATAAAGTCTATTAAAATAGGGAATAATATAGTTTCCAAAAAAATTAATATTTCATATTGGATGTGAAAATAAATAATTATAAATTTATGAAAATGGAAAATCCATGAATATAATGTTAGATATTAAGAAATATTCATAAAGATGTTAAGTAGAGGAAGAAATAAATTTGACTTGTTTCCAATATAACATCATAGGGTTTTTTACGGAAAAAAAAGGATGATAATCATAAATAAATGAAAATAAAAAGAATAATGATGAAAAAATAAATGGATAAATTATAATATAGAGTAGTTAATAATAAGATGGTAGTGGGAGTTAGTAAAAGAAACAATATTTGAACAATAACAAAGACTTAAAAATAACCACTTACCTCGAATATGACATTATTTGAATACATATTATAACCTCTTAAATAATAAAGTTAAATTTATTAATTAATTTATTATAAACTAATTCAACTTTTGTTTCTATATTATTATTCCTTTTTTAAATATTATCATATTATTTATTATGTTTTTGTTTTTATTAATCGTCAAGATGTTTGTTTAATAATTCCATATTTTAATTGGTTAGATGATATGTGTCATTGGTGTTTGTCCCTTATTTTTTTGTTTTCAAAGAGTTAAAATTTAAATATCCATGTTATACCAATAATATAATGTATCAATAGTTATATTGTTACAAAAAAATTATTCAACTAATAAATTGTTTCTCAAAAAAAACTTATCTTTTTGAGAAATTAAACTGACTGTGAAGTTTTATTTTTAATATCATTAATATCATAGTTAAATTATAATTCTATAATATTAAAAAATTTCTAATTTTTTTATTAATGTTATCATATTCCTATGAAAAAAATTTAAAACTAAAATATAAAGGTAGTGATGAAAAATACTTCACTCACCTAGGTGTTATAAACCCACCTTGGTGTGGGTGGTTTTTTTAAGAATAATGTGATGAGAAGAGAAATAATCAATAATTTATTAATATAGTATCATTATTTTATAATTATAATATTTTAATAATAATATTAGTGTTTTAATTTTGGTTTTATGATTTGTAATGTAATGACCCATGATTTTGGACCCTTTAAATTAATATAATATACAATTGCTTGTATCCCACACAACAATGAAATAATGAAAAACATAACTAAAACAAACCAAAACATATTATAGTTACTTTAATAATATAATAATTAATAGAAAAAAATATAATAATTATTTAAAATAGTTATATATTATTATTTGAATAATATTTTAAAAATATACTATTTGAATAACCTTTTTAAAAAATTAGGAGTATTGTGTTTCAAATTAATAAATTAAATTTATCATAGTTAAAAGTTTATTATAATAGGTAATACTTATATTTTTAAACTAATGTATCATTATTAAATTGTTTATAAATCTATATGAAATAATGTTAAAAACACTTGAAGTTTTAAACGGTCATTTTTTTACAAAAACATCTTTTATTTATATATCTTCATTTAAAATATAATTTATAAGTTTTATAATTTTAATTTTTAAAATAATAACTTCATTTTTTCATTAAACATTTAAATATTATCTTTGGATTAATTTTTTGAATTCTTCTATAAAGTTTTGTTTTTAGGTGAATAGTAAAAGATACCATTTTTACAAATATAATGATATTTATTACATTATTAGTATATAAGTACGAATTCTTAATTAACGAAACCTTTTTATAAGAATAAATTTTTATTTTAAAATAAAATTTAAAATTTTATAAAATAAATAATTTACAAACCCATATTTTACATTTTAGGGCATAAGTTATATTTTTTAAAACATTGTTTTTAATAAATTATACATTTTTTATTTTAAAATTAATTTTCACCACTTTTATAAATTTATCCAAATGAAATGGATTTCAAATTTTTAATTATTATATCCACAATATATACTAAGTACCATTTTTGGGAATAAAGGATAAGTTACATTAGGTAAAAAAACTACTTTTTGTGATAAATTCTAAAATGGTAAAAGTAATAATCTAGGAGTAAAATACATAAAACATGTTTAAAACATGTGTTTAAATGTGTTTATCAGGATTTTATTTATATTATCACTTATTATCTTCATTATTTATCAATTTTTTAGCCACTATCCTTCATATTTACTTCCAATTATTGAATTTTGTTCAATATTTACAAAAATGTCATCCCTTTTCACTTATAAAAGGGGCACACCACTCTTCACTTATCCTCACACAAAAATACATTTAATTTAGTCTAAACTATACCTAAAAAATATCCTCAAAACTCTTATACACCTTTAATATGTTTTATTCTTCTCGAAATACCATCTCTAAAAGGCTTAATTCCATTCACAAAATAGATAATTCAAGTAGTGATATATAAATTTCAAACCACTTCTTTCTCTTTTCTATTTATTTATATAAAATCCTTCTTAAGAAAAGATAATTACAATATATTAAAATGATAAAATAAGTATCATTAGTATACTGTTATCTTATTATAATTATGGCATAATCGTTAACCATAATTATCCCTTTTTATTAAGAAAAACGAAATTGTTAATCATGTGTTATATAAACTACCTCCTTCATGAAGTAATGTGTTAATTTTATATAAAAAATATTAAAGGTTGTTTATAATTTTCAAATTAACATATATATAAGTGTAATTTTTATAAAATATTTTAAATTCTGTATTGATAAACCATATTACTCCTTTTAGATTTTCAATAGATAACGAAATCATCATCCTTGTGTACTACCTCCATGGAACAATCAATTTCCATTTTTATTTTCATAAACACCATACATATTTGGTTATGATATTGGTTTTGTGGGTAAATATAATTTTTATTCAATTATTAAAGTTATGGAAGTAAACATTTGACAAAATATTATGAATATAAGAAATAAAGAACTACAGTAAATTCAATTGTTCAAGAGAGCATTCTAAGAGAAAAAAATGATTTCATCATACTATAAAATAACTTCTTATATGTTATAATATTATTATAATACTTATAAAATATTATATATCTCACTAATAAACACTAATATTATTATTATTCTTATGTTATAATTATTTTACAATTAAATCACTTCTTAATCATTTATTAATTATTGTATTTCCTATTTGGGTTGGTTTAAATACCTACTTGAATGGTGTTGTAAATTTATATCATGGATGATATTATGAATTTAATTTATGGTAATATAATTTAATAATAAGTAATTAATGAGTTTTTTATATAATATTAATATAAAAATTTAACTCATTATTTAATAAAACACCCTTCGTTCGTAAAGAATCATCGAAACAAGCTCATCGATGAATTCATCATTAATGATCGTAACCAAAAATATCATAAAGTAAAATTAGAAAATTAGAAAATTTCATAATAAATAAATTATTTTACCTCATATTATTTAGTAATTATTATATTTGTTATAATAATGAAAAATAACACTATTATTATGAAACTATTTTAGAACGATCAAGATTACTCACACAATATTGAAAATAGATATTAACTAACTAACATGAATAGAGGGAATGATTTAAAATGAAGATTATAAAAACATATATAAATAAATAAGGTTATAAAATTTTATATCAATTTGGTTATGTTTTTTATATAGAAATTTAGAGAGTGATTACTTAATAGAGAATTCAAGGTAATGATTTCTTTGTCTCATTTTCAAATCCTTGTGACATATTTGATATTGTGAATCATGATTTATATTATATGATGTATTAAATACCATATTTACTTAAATTATAATGAATATATCTCTTTTAATTATACTTGAATTTAAATTTCATGGTAACCCTCTAATTCTTATGTTATAATTACCATAATTTGTTTTGGAAACTCAGTTATCATTTATTCAATTACGATTGATCTTCTTAAACTTATTTCATATAAGTTTCGTAATTTCTTACATTTAATTGTATTTTTCTATAATTAATCCTTTTATTATATATATTTACATATCAACTATATAAACCCTTCCTAAATTTATCTTTCTTTTTGAATTATGGAATTTATAAGGGATTTCATTAGATCGAATTTCTTTCCATTTAGTTGAAATGATATTGTATGAGCATTATTCTTATATGTTTTATTAATCATTTTATTTTCTATTTTATAAGATATTCACACTGTTATTTCTAGTGAAATTATGTTTTTAACTTAAATATATTTTATCAATTCATTTCTTCCTCATAAAAGCTCAACATTTTTAAGAAATAAATATCTTCTCCTTTAAATTTTTTTCCTCTACTTCAATGTTCATTTTTCCAAAAAAATGTTTTTCATTTCTTATTTTGAAACCCAAATATGAGTTTAATTAAAAAAACAATATATTTCCCTAATCCTATTTTAAATTTTATGTTTCAATACCTCTTTTATGATGTGGTTTTTTAATAAAGGAATTTTGAAATATTCGAAAGGTTTTCCAGCCTTGAAAAATAAAATATTTTTTTTCCACTCCACTTTTCTTTTCAAAAACCTTTATATCATTTCAAGGATCTATTATTAAAGTTTCTTTTTAAAAATTAAATTTTTTTCCAATGTTTTTACATAAAATTTTTGAAACCATTATTTCTTTTTTAGGTATCCATTTTTTTCATGAACCGACCAATATAAACTAGTAAACCTGAACTCAAATCACTAATAAAGATGACCATGGGGAATTCTTTATCCCCTCAGGCTGGTGACTAGCACATGTGAATCAACTATAATCAAGAGTGAATTATTAGTCCAATAGAAAACTCCTCAATACAAATCAGTGGATAAGAAACAATAAAAAGTTATTATGATAAACACTCCTCAAGAAATAGAACCAAAAATTGAAATATACATGTCTAAAAAATGGTATGTTAACCAAATTCATCCAATAAAACCATCAATATATCAACATCATATTTCCTCATAACAAGTGTAATGTATACTCTATCAGTCACTAACAACTCCCAAGGTCCCACTAATCAAGAACACCAACCACCTATGAGTAGTGTTTTACCTTTTCCTAGACCTGGAATAAAAAAAATTATAAACTCCAAAATTAAAAAGGAAAGGTGTGAGTAATAATATCCTTTTATGATCTCACCAAGTATTCCAAAATCAATAAATATCAAATAAAATAAATATGAACAATTTTAAATAAAAAATATTTAGTAATATTTTCATATTTTATATCAAAACTTATGTTTCTAAACATTTCAATAGATAATATAAAACATTTAAAAAATTGAATTTCATTAAAAATAGGCATATACCATCATCATTTTCAAATTAGTAATGAATATTCATTTATATCAAAATATTAATTAATAATAAATATTATCAATCTCTATCATGTATAAATCATTTACAATCAAAGAATAATGGTTTGGACTCTTGGGGTTAGTTTAGTACATGGATTCTCACACATCTTAGTGAAATACAGATCCGTGTGTCCAAAATTCCCTATATTTAAATCACTGGGGGAATAGGAGAACAACCCAAAGAATTAATTCTGTACACTCAATATGCTTACTCATCATGGTCATCATAAATCCATTTCTATGTAGAGTTAATGCATTCTGTGTATGTTTTATTCCCACCTTACTACCTATGCTCCCATTTTCTTCAATGAAATAAATAATATAAGGGGATATCATTAATTTCAATCAATCTCAAATAATTTAAATCAATCATTAAAATCATACCAAATTTCAATTTTCGAAACATTCCATTTCATTTCAAAGACCAAAATCAAATGGTTTTCATAAAAAAACTAATCCCTTTCAAATCAATTTATTTCTTCTCAAATCATAAAAAAATTTATCCATCTCATCTCAAAGGACATAATCAAAATCATTCATTCCAATTCAAGATCATTTATTGTAAATCAACACATTATTTCAAAATTTATTTTCAAAGATATTTCATGACACAAACCCTTACATTTACAAAATAATTTACCAAAATTCTCAAATAAATATTTAGAAATCAATTAGAAATTTATTTCAAATTAATAAAGAAAAAATTATTGAAAATAAAAGGAATATTCTTAAAAAATCACATATGAAAATCAAAGGATCATTGGTCCTCAAAATGGGATCCTCAATCAAAGAGCCGAAACGGGTAGAATGAATCAAGAAAGAATACTAGAAGCACAATTCATCAAGTCAATATTTGGATCCATCAATGAAACATGGATCCACCACTATCTAAGAATGGAAGATATTTAGAAGGGAGAAATAATTATAAAATTAATATTACACTCACTGGAAGAGAATGAACACATCAACCGGTAATTTTACTAATGAATAATCAATGTTGGAAAGGGAAAACACATGTAGAGAGCATCTAAGGTTGATGGAATAAAATTAGGTTCAATGGAGATGAATTTATAAATAAATGGGAAAATAAGAAAAGAAATATGGTATTTCCATCCCCATTCTCATGAACATTGATGACACTCTCTAACCATTAGATCCCACCAGCTAGCTAGTCGTGCTTTATAGAATTCCCAAGAATTTAGAAGTCCCATCAGCTGGAATGTGAGCATCTATCGACTGGCAGGTGGGATTTCTATTGGGTATCAATTATTCCATAAACCCACCAATGTTTAAGTGGATAACACAAGCTGAAAAATGGGATTTCTATATGAATAACCTACAGAAATCCTTCCTTTGACTAACTAGTCGACCTCCCATGGCTATTTTATAGGATCATATCCCCTCTCATGAATTACAGTTGAGTGCCTAAAAATGAATCTCTTGACCTCCTCAGAAATAGTCAAAACACACTCATATCTCTTCTAAAGTCTCAAATAATTATTTTACATCTAAGATTAAATGGGTATAAAAGGATAAAAACATGAAAAGAAAATAGAGTAAAAAAACAAGGATCATACCTGAATGTTGGTGTCAAGATGAAACAATTCTCCCCACCATAAAAAATTTATACTCCCAAAATACCCTATCAAGAAGACTACATAGAAAAGGGGTGAGGCCACTACTCTCTCATAAATTCCTCACACATTAAAATTTCATGAGATTAAAAATTATGCTACCATGGAACCCAAACAAAATTTATGGACTTCCCATAAAGAACCTTCATTTGAGAATAAATAATCTGAATGGATACTTTATCATGGTAATATCATGTTACACATTGAGGTCCTCCCAAATAAAAACATGGGATGGGTTAGAAAGATACTTCTTGATCTAAGACATGTGAAACAAGTCATGAATCAATGCCATCTATTGTAGAAAATCCTAAGGGTATGCCACTTTTCTAATCCACTCAACTATATCAAATGGCCTTATGTATCTAGATTCTAAATTCCCCTATTCCCCAAGCTTTTGATGACCTATCCATGGTTAAGAACTCAAAAAGATCATTCTCACAAACTGAGAACTCCAAGAGATGATAAAGAATATCTATATAAGACTTATATTGGATCTATTTCATTGATATTATCTAATGAATCATTTTGATATTATCTTTCATCTTTAGGACTAAACTATGTCCCATAAGGGATGTTTCTCCAATAACTGACCAACAAATTATATATTTATAAGGAGATACAAACAAGTTCCTAAAGGGTAATATCTTAATAAATGAATGGTAATTGTTATTATAAGAAAACTCAACCTTCCCCTAGTGGAAATCCAAAGATCCCACAAAGACAATGACACAACCGTGAAGCATGTCCTCTAGAATTTATATAGCATGTCATGTCTAACTATCTATCTACCTATGGTGTGTTGTTCTCAACTCTGTATGGGATCTCATTAACTCCTAGAGGCCTCACCAAAAACATGACGTGAACTAAGAATCCCTATTAGAAACCATGGAAGATGAAACTCTATTCAATTTAATGATATCTTGTATATATATATTTCTCAATTCCTCAATTATTTTGGTATCATTAATTGAAATTAAGTGAGTTGATTTAACATTTGATTTATCATCTCCATTATAACATTATTTCCTTGAGGATTATATGGTAACCTTATAAAAAATTCCATCGATATCTTATCCTACTTATAATTTGGAATGTGAAGTGGTTTAAGTAGTCCATAAGGATTATGATGCTTAGCCTTAATAAACTAACACATATAAGAATAATAATAAAATTAGTAAAGTCTTGTTTCATACATAGCCACAAAAAATGAAACCTCATATCATAAAACATCTTCTTTGTGCATGGTAGTAACTCTGACTAGAAATGGTGAAAATATCCCATTATATCATTTCTCTTTGGTGATAGAACAATATAGTTGTTCATAAAGAAAAGGTTACCCTCATAAGATAAAGACTGTTCATTTATGATCTCCTGGTAAGGCCCCGAGTCCCCCACTTCTAGATCCAATAAAAAAATAGTGTTATATATTTATTTTATAAAACTAAATAAAAATATACAGTCCATATACAACTGAGGATCTTTTTGAGTTAAGGATTTCAAGTAAAATAACTACTATTACAAATTATCAAAGTATAAACAATAAATAAAAAACAATATATTTTAATTTTCTCACACCAGCTCCTTATAAAATAAAATCTCTTTGAAACTTATAAATGATATTAAAACATTTTAAAAAACATAAGGTGAGCATAATTTCCCAATAAGGGGTTTTTAAAAATTCTGTGAAAACCCTTTTTGAAAATACCATTTTGAAAATTTCTGTAAAAACATTTTTCTTTATGTAAAAATAAATATTTTTTAAAGACTATGAAATTCCATATAATTTTTTTTAAATTATTTGGGATTATTATGAGTCTGCAAAAATTGACGTCTCTTGATTCTGAGGCCCGGTGTGCCCGAAACAGAATTTTGAAATTTTTTAAGGTATATTCAGTAAACGTGCTGGTGGCATTTTCTATCTTTAGAACCAGTGCTTGGATTAAAAATACAAAGGCACCGTTGAATCCATAGTGTCAGGATTTGCTTAAGGAAGGCATAACTTCAACTGCAGTAGGTCAGGTGAAAAATTTAGTTTTATGGATTTTTGAAAAATAATAATATAACATAAAAATGTTATTTTATTTTATCTACCAACTACTGAGTGGAATTAGCGGGACCACTGAGTTTTCAAGATATTTAATGGCTTGACTCTTGTGTCTTGAAACCACACCATTGAGAGTTAAGAGGTTCATTCATTAACAAACCTCATTAATATTTCATAGCGTTAATCACCCTTCCCCTCTATTTAAAGGATGCTCAAGCTTGGGTTTTTGACATAGATGGGAGGAACCTCTAACGATGTACCGCAGCATCTTCCAACAATGAAGAACAGATGATTAGACAGCAATGTTGGATGAATCGATCCAGGATCAATGAACATCGGTGGCTTTATCATGCATGGATTCATCTTCTACAACCCTGAAGTCTCCTCTGAACCTGAGGTAGGGTATGTTTATTTTTAAATTCATGATAATTTGTTTATTTTCCATGTTCTTGAAAAGAATGATGAATCTTTTAAGTACTAAATGGGTTTTAGTTTATCTATGATGAATTAATTACTACCCACTTGTTATGATGCTAATGCGAAGGGCTTGGGCCAAACGAACAAGGCTCGAACCCTCCATCACTTAGGTTTTTTTCGCGTTCTTCATGGGAAAGTTTGAACTCAAAAAAACATGAATCGAGGATCTACTTAGTGATGGAAGCAACCTGGGAGGCCCATAGGTGAGTTCGGAAGTGAAAACAGACCACCAGAGCTCACCCGGTGGCACATGGAAGTACCGTCGTCGCGACACCGGCACGGCGGCATTGGAAACTAGTGCCAGTAGGAGATAGAGTTGGCCAGCATCAGCCATCCATGGTGGTAGTAGGTGGGGAGCCATTGTGCACTACGATGGAAAGTCGTGGCGGTCAGTATGGGTGGTCGGCCGCGTTGGCGGAAGGTGGCGCGCCATCATGCATCGCGGAGAAGAGTCGCAACATCGAGTGACGGCAGAGGGGACCCATGTCTTGTGGATCCCACTGATAGGAGGAAGGTGCCACTGATTGATTAACCCAGATTTATTTACCATCTGGGAAGGGGGGAGACCACCCAGCTGGCGGACCGCGCCAGCCACCGGGCCGAGTCGCCTGGCGAGTCGTGCCCAACTGAGGCGGGCCAGGCCGTTCGGCAGCCCAACAGGCTGAACCCGCATCTCATCCCACTTGATTCGGACCAGCTAGTTTGGGTCGGGTCGGGTCGGCCCCAGATAGGGCGGGTCGGGCCTGTCCGACCGGGTCAGACCAGACCCGGACCCTTTTCCTTCTAGATATTCTTAAAATTTTGTATCTCACAAATCAGCCATCCGTTTGAAAAATAGTCTATGAATCTATAATACTTGGAACGATATGGTCCTTTTGAGATACTACACCTGGGTTTTGGATAATTTTGGAGTACGGACGGGTTGGATCGAACCCGAATCCAACTGGGCCCTCGTTACTAAAACACTTATGACTCACAGACCGGGCGTCCGATTGATGCTCTGTCTGTTGTGTTGGAACCCTTACGACATGGCGGTCCTTTGGGTTACATCATTTTTCAGCTTTGTGGCAGTGAAGAATGACTTCTATCTTTAGGAGAAGATGCTACATAACTCAAATGCACCGGGTACAGAGAAATATGGTGACTGGCTATTAATTGAAGAGAGACCCTGTGTGGATCAGCATCATAGTGACCCTGTGTGGATCATCATTATAGAAACCCTGTGTGGATCAGCATCATAGAGACTTTTTATGGATCAGCATCATAGAGACCATATGTTGATCAGCATCATAGCGACCCTATGTGGATCAGCATCATAGTGACTCTATGTGGATCAGCATCGTAGTGACCCTGTGTGGATCAGCATCATAGAAACCCTCTGTGGATTAGCATCATAGAGACCCTGTGTGGACCAGCATTCTAGTGACCCTATGAGGATAAGAAGTGCGTCACCCGATGAGGACCAGCCTAAGAGAAGCTTGTCATGTATCAGTGACATACAATCCTCTGTGTATTGAAAATGGATCAACACTTTTATGGTTCAGTTGTTGAAACTTCCTAATGGAATAAAATAATATAGCTTTAGACTAATCGTATTTATTCCTGGTCTCTGAGTTGTATACCTAGTTTTATATGAGTCTTTTTATTTGTGCTTTTTAATTGAGATCATTCTTTTTGGATTTCCTTAGTGGAATTATGAGAGTCCTTCGAGGGTCTCAGGGTCCCTACTGGGTATTGTTATACTCACCCCTACACGGGCTTCACCCGCACCTTATTGTGTCTTGTGTAGATGATGAGAGGCTTTTCTAAGACTTTAGGAGCTATGACCTGGTGACACACGGAGGTGACTGGTTAACATGGAGAGATGTGGAGATGATTTGTACCTACCCATCAAGTAGGATCCTTGGTGGATGATCTTAGGAGTTGTTTCTATTTTCTGTTGTATTGTATCTTTCTGTTGGTCTTGTATTCTGGACCCTTTACATTCAGTACACACTTTTACTACTATAGTTTTACTACGTGTTTTGTGTCTTTTCATTTTATTAGTCTGTGTTTTTGCAGGTTCAGAGTCAATGCCTTCTCATTTTAGGGATACAGATTTCCAATGCTAGCCGACAAACCATGGCCTATGGAAGGAGGGCTTGGGGTAGTCATGGTATGAGCCCCGGGGTATGGGTCATGACAAAGTGGTATCAAATGAGTCAGTTCTACTGATGAACTAGGACTCTGATCTTTCCAATGGAGCAACAGTGTTAATTGTTTTGAGTGTGGTTTTTAGTTTAGGTAGTCCATTGTTGGTGCGGTGGCCAACATATCCATACATTGGGATCCTGAATTCTGATTTCTGACTCGGTGCACGAAAACACTGTTTGTGTGTGTTTTGGAAATGTTTTACTTTTGATCTATTTTCAGTCCGCTCACCAAGTATAATATATTGACCATCACGCACTTGTTTCTTTCAGGATGCCACCATGTAGACAACCATCCAGGGATCCAAAGAGAGTTCATTATGACGGTCCACCGAGTGATTAGGCTTCGGTGTAGGGAACTCTTACAGTGATAGCACCTTCGAGTGGTGCACCAGCAGCAGCCCCACCCATTGGGCATAAGTTTCCACCATCCCCACTAGTGGATGGTGCACGCCGACTGAGCATGTTGCATGAGTTCCAGCGGCAGAGGACTCTGAGGTTTCTAGGAGAGATAGATCCCCAAGTAGCTGAGGACTGGCTGGAGGATGTGGCACATGTTTTCCACCTAGCTGGAACACCCTCAGATTAGATGGTGATCCTAGATGATAGCCTCTTCCATGGCACAACAAGGAGATGGTGGATCCTGACACTCCAGTTACATGACAAGGAAACCCTCACCTGGACGAACTTAGATAGCCTCTTTAGGGTGGAGTTTGTTCCAGCGACACTATGCTCTGGGCGTATTTCTGAGATCCTACACTTATAGAAGGGCAGCCTGATAGTATCCCAGTACTTAGTGATATTCCTTAACATCTCACTCTACTCCACCAACATGGTACAGGACCCTTTCTTTAGGGTCAGGACCTTTGAATAGGGTATCTAGTAGGAAATTAGAGCATCGATGATATCGCTCAATATCCCAACACAGGCTGGAGTGCTCGAGCAAGCATTATTTTTTGAGAGCTTCTTAGGTGAGTAGACACCGATGGTGAGAGACAAAAATGGTCGAGAAACCACTGAGGTAGAGTCTGATATTCAAGTGAGGAGGTCTAAAAGGTGGAGGATGTAGAAGAGGAGTAGGCCATGCAGCAGGCGGTGGGTGGCGTTTTGAGGTTCTACCACCACCACCTCTAGGTGGTCCACCCCTACCTCAGGGAGAAGGCGGATAATGATGACCTCAGCTTCACGCAGCTGAGGACAATGACCACGGTTCTCCAGAGGTGATTCTAGGTATGATCTGTATTGACTTCACTCTAGCTGCAGTACTTATATACACAGGTTCCAGTCACTCTTTCATTTCCATGACTTTAGGTCGGAGCTTGAAGATTTTGGTAGAGCCATTGCATCAATCCTTACATTTATAGACTCCTACGGGAGAGGATTATATGATTACACACTAGTTTCAGAAGTGTGAGATTACTCTAGGAGGCGAGAGCTTTGGATGGGATCTCCTAGTTGCAGTATCAAGGCCTTATGATGTCATCTTGTGTATAGACTGGTTATCTATGGTCCATGCTCATATTGACAGTTTTAGGCACAAAGTGCAGTTTTTCTGCAAGGATGGGATCAGTTTTTCCTTCACCAGTGAGAAGTGAACCTTTACAGCAAGGGATGGAATTTCTTAGAGGAGGTTGCATCCGATCACACATCAGTTGGCTAGCCTTACCCTCGGAGTAGTTGACATGAGGAGTCCGAGATATCCTACAGTGTTGGACTAGCATGGTGATGTCTTTCATGATGATATTCCAGGAAAGCCTTTTCATAGATAGGTAGACATCTACATTGACTTGTAACCCAGGATGACACTAATATCTACACCCGTATATCGGATGGCTCTCATGGAGCTTTGTGAGCTGCGGGTATAGTTAGAGGACTTGCATAGGAAGGGGTTCATAAGGCCTAGTGTTTCTCCATGGGAATCCCTGATTTGTTTACCAAGAAGGAAGATGGAAGTATAAGGATTTATGTGGACTATCGGCACCTGAAATAGGTGACAGTGAAGAACAAGTATCATCTGTCGAGGATTTATGATCTCTTCAACCAGCTAAAGAGAGCACAGTGGTTTTCTAAGATAGACCTTAGATTAGGCTATCATCGGCTTAGGGTACGGTATGAGGACGTACCGAAGATATCCTTCAGATATCAGTATGGCCATTATGAGTTCTTGGTAATGACCTTCGGTGTGACCAATGCTCTATAAGTGTTCATGGGGCTCACGAACAGAATCTTCTAGCCTTACCTCGATCGATTTGTGGTAGTCTTCATTTACGACATCTTGATATACTCAGTATTGTAGGAGGAGCACGCAATACACCTATATATAGTTATAGATACACTCTGAGAGAACTATATTTATGGAAATCTCTCGAAGTGATAGTTATGGATATGGGAAGTCCACTTTCTGGGGCACCTTATCTTGGAAGTTAGAGTTTCAGTGGATCTGGTAAAGATAGAGGCATTTTTTTCTTGGGATCCACCTAGGATTGTGACTGAGGTGTGGAGTTTCCTAGGATTGGTTGGGTACTACTGTAGATTCATACCCAACTTTTTCAGAGTTTTGAAACCCTTTTCAACCTTGAGGAAGAAGGGGTAGCCTTTCTTGTGGATGGAGAAGTTCCAGTAGAGTTTCTAGGAGCTTAGGTGAAGGCTGACGATTTCCCCCATCTTGAGGCTACCAGAAGAGGGTGTTGGGTATCTAGTCTATTGTGATGCATCATAGATTGGACTAATTTGTGTCCTGATTTAGAAATGAGTGGTTATCACCTATTTCTCATGTAAGTTGAGACAGAATGATCAAAACTATGCGACCCATGGCCTATAATTAGTAGCAGTGGTCTTTTCATTGAAGATGTGGTGGCACTACTTGATGGGAAAACATTTTACAGTCTCCTCTGATCATAAGATTCTCAGGTATATCTTCTTATAGAAGGACATGAACCTGAGACAGTTATAATGGCTAGAGTTCCTCGAGTACTAAAACATTGAGATAGTCTACACTCTTGGGAATGGGAACGTAGTAGTAGTTGCAGTCAGTAGGAGGCATGGCCTACAGTTGCTGAGTGAGGCGACAGAGAAGATAGTTGCATTGCAATTATCCTTTTTGTATAATGATGGAGAATCTTATCTTCAGTCTATGATAGTTACTCCCCCGCTCCTTCAATAAGTCAAGGAGGCACAGCTTGGGGACATAGACTGTGAGGCCCGACGTGCTCAGATATCCTTAGGACAGGATCCTGATGGATTTTCTGAAGGTGGGGAGCATGTTATCCTCTTCTGAGGATGCACTATGGTATAAATGACACTACAAAAGGAGGTGTTGAGGGAGTTCCATATATCCCCTTTGGATTAGAAAAAAAGTATGACAATGAAAATAGAATTATAGTACACACATAAAAATTATAAAAAGTAATGTTTATAAATAAAACATTTCAGCATTTCATAATTTGAAAATATTAACTTGAGTAAGATCATGATTTGGAATTAAAACCAATTTTCATACATTAATCATTCAGATAATGAAATATATATATATATATAAACATATATAACAAAAACATAGATTTAAAAATAAGTAACGACACTCTTATACTTTTGAAAATAATATACATCCCTCATTAAAATTTAAATTTACCTCCTTAAATAATTAGAAATTTTATAAATGAATAACTTATAATGTGAAGATAATATATAAATATATATATATATATTCACTCTTACCAAATACTAGAAACCAAAATGGGGAGGAATCTCCTTCAATCATGGTGTACATGAACCAATGAAAGGGAAGTTAATATAAGTAAGGCTACGTTCGGCCCCTTCCAATCGAGAGAATGAGGTTCTCCCAGTAAAGAGAATCTTATATGTATATATATATATGTACATGGATGTTCTGGTAACCCACACATCTTGCAAGAGAAAATATGATCTTTGAAGGCGGATACTACTTTCCTATAAATAGGATGTCTATCAACATATAAGGCATTAACAGAGTGTTTCAAAACCAAGGCTTTGTCTAAACTCAGCATGATGAACTGGTTTGTTCTGGTTTGTTTTTTGGTTATTTTGAAAAAAATAACACTATATTTCACAATTGTTAAACTTTTTTGAAAAAATATTTATGCATGTGGTTTTCAATGCTTCTTTTAGAAGCAAGAATCATCAAGTTTTCTATGGGTTTATGTAGATCTTGAAAATAGTTTGGGGTATGATTTTTCATCGAGGGGAAATCGAAATCATTAGCACACTATGTATAGTTCAATTGCATCATTTATTTTCACTAGGAGGGGGAGGATAATACAACTCGGTTCATGAAGTAATAATGATGGAGACTTCGGATTCTTTTGTTGGCTTGTAAGAGAAGCATCGATGAACATTGAGGGATGAAGGTCGGAGGAATAAGATGACTCTTGAGGAAGATCGGATGACTGGGGTGATTTGATCTGGAGGTCAATATATAAATGGTATTTTAACTTTAGGTTAACAGTACCAAGATAAACATGTCCCATATCAAAAGAATTAATGTTTCTCTACTCCCATATAATCTAAGTGATGATTTTATCTCACTAAAAGCATCTAATGGGGTGCTCTCCAAACAGTCCATATACACGGGCTCGTGCAATTGTGTCACCTAAACTATACAAGAGGTTCGTGTCCCACCTAACACATGAACATGCCTTTACATAGCCCCATGGGTTATAGCCTAGGTTATGGCTCATGTGAACCCCTTCCAAATGATTGGCCAGGTGTACTAGTCCCACTTAAGTATTGGTTGACCAAATATTTGGCTTCTTTAGGTTCAGTAAAAAAATTTATTTAAAAAAATAATTAATTAAATTTAAGATTAATTTATTATTGTTTTACTTATTTTTATTTCACTTATATTATTATAATTAACTCACATTCACCATATTTAATATAAATTTAACATATTTATTAATTTATATTTCATAGAGTTATTATTTATTAAGACTAATTATTTTTTAAAATTTCTAAAAAAATTATTATTTAACTAAATATTATAATATTCAAAAACTAGTAAATTATTCAAAAATATTTTAAAAATAAAATTAATTTTATAGGATATTATTATGATAGTAATAATAGTAAAAGTAATTAAAGATAGTAAATATTTTAAATTTAAAATAATAAGTAATTCAAAAGAAATGATTTTATAAACATAATTTTTAAATATCAAAAATAATGAATCCTTAAAATGATAATCATTATGACTTATAAATTATATAAATTTTATATAATGTTAAAAATAGGTATTAATATATATATAGTAATTTTCGTTGAGAAGTATTAATGCATTAAAAACTTTCAATATTAAAACATCGGGTTTTGAAAAAAGTATATTTTTTTAAGTAAATAATATAAATTTTAAGACTGTTTTAAGAAAAATAAATTTATTTAAGAATATAAATATATTAATATAATTTTATATTCATTAATAAAATAAAGCTAATATCTAAATTTATATACAATTCAAATTTGATTACGGGAAACATTTCATTTAATATTGAATTATACTTTAGATTTTTTTAATTATAAAAAAACTGTATTTAATAAAAAAATTACTAAAGTTATTAAATTCCCAAGATGTTACATTATACCCCCATTATATGGAATTTTACCCTTGAAATTCATTTTTCATACTTGAGGAAGATTTTGACATTACATTTTCAGAATTTAGAATGCTAGAATCATTATAATTCTATATTCTTAAAGATCACTTAATTACCTAGGAGTTAAAAAGTAGATTTTTGAATCTAATATTTTTCCTCAATCTAAAAGGTTATAAAAAGAAGGTTTTACTAAAAGAATATACATATAAAATTAACCTATTTTAAACCAAACAACATATTCTCCAAAGTTATTAAAATTGTCCCTTTGATACCATTGTAATCCCCCAAGACACGCACTTCTGAATGCGGTACAAAAAATAGTGTTGTATATTTTTTTTATAAAAATAAATTAAAATATAGAATCCATAGACAAATTATGATCCTTTATGTTCTAGGTTTTGGAGGAAAATTAATACTATTATAGATTATATAAGTTTAATTAATAAATAAAATGGAAGTTATTTTTATAATGTACCGAGTTTTTGTAGCGGGTCAAAATGATCAATACATTTGAATTTTTGGAGTTTAGTGAGGAAGAAAAATATTTTCATGATATTAGGAACTTAATTCCAAGATTTTCCCTAGACCAAGGAATTTTTTATGTGTTTTATTAATCTATAAGTGCCTCTGGGTTTTGAGTGGGTTTCAGGTGTGTTAGAGGCTAAAAAATCAGTTTTGGGAAAGTAAAGACTAGGGCACACAGTTTGGAAAAACTGTATAGCCTCCCAATGTAACAGTGTTTTCCACCTTTGGATCTATAAACTTTTTTTCAAACTTTGAAGGAGGGGTACACAGTCATGTGGAAACTCTATAACTTTTAGGAGGGGGATTTTTACAACCTGCACAGAGTTTGGGAAAATCATGTGCAAGGACGCATGCTCAGTGCCACTTAACTAGTGGCTATGCATGGGCACCACATAGTTTGGTAAAACTATTCTAAACAACTCTATGAGGTTTGGTTCCTAAGAAGTGGGATACACACAGTTGGTTCACGGTTATCCAAACCAGGTGGGTAATTAAAATGTGGTAAATTACTATTTTTATTCTCCTTTATTATTTATTCCTCCTTCTTTATTTCTTCCTAACTTTTAGGCTTCAC
The DNA here is from genome assembly GCA_963277665.1 of Viscum album. Taxonomy (NCBI): domain Eukaryota; kingdom Viridiplantae; phylum Streptophyta; class Magnoliopsida; order Santalales; family Viscaceae; genus Viscum; species Viscum album. The sequence goes on from OY728126.1 coordinate 1,160,709,580, forward strand.
CTCTAATGGTCTTGAATATCTCCTCCTACTCCATCTTGAATTTCAGATATCTTTGACATTCGAGATTTGATTCAATCTTCGACAGGTGCATTGGAACTGCATTGGTAAGGTCTTTAATCCAATTACTTCTTTTATTTCATGATCTATCAATATAGTGTATTAAATATTTCTGAGATGTTTTACCCTATTTTCATTTTGTATACCTAAAATGATTATTTCTCTCAATTTGGATCAAGTTAGAGGCTGATATCAGTTGAGAGATCATCTACCAACTAGATGTAGGTGGTTCCTAGCATTCTCTTTGATTTCTATTGTATTTTGGGGGTGTGTTCTGGATACCATTGTTGGGTAGTCTGAGTGAGGCCCTATTTAATTAATTACTATAATTTAAATTAATTATTTGATCACTAGATACACTTATGGGAATACTTCCACCTGGTTACAAATGGTATGATCCTGGTGAGAGGCTTTGGACCTTGGGAAGATTAGAACAGGATATTTATTTCATTAAATTATACTATTTATGATCCTTTCTTGGTTTTGAGGTAACATGATGGGATTGGATCAAGGATTGAGATGGTGTTGACCACCTTGATGAGGTGATGTTGTTCGTTATGTTGGGATTATCCCAGACACTTTGGGTGATTTTGATCATTAGTTGGGCGACTGGGCTGTCAGATTAAGGCAACAAGGTCATTGGTCTATGGGCAAGGCTCATGTGATATTGGATGGTGTTGAACATTGGGATGAGCAACGCAGTTATAGGGTCATGATATTCCGAGAATATGTGTACTAGTAACTTTTTTGTGATTGTCGGTCACCGTGATTGGATAACATGTCATTGGAGTCATGTGCACACAAATAGGACTCATATGATGTGGTGATGTTGACCACTCATGTGGATAGAGGCCTCTGTTACATGCATTTTAGGGTTGTATTGATCACTAGTATGGTTGGAGGTTCTTTCCCTTGAAAGTCATGGGGATGGTGATGAGCCATATGTTGATGATATTGAGACCATAGGTTGGGGGCTGAGGCTCACTATATATTGAGGCAATTGGGCTAGGATTATTTAGGAGGATGGATATCATCATTCCATAGGAATTTGGATATTGAGATAATGGTGATTAATACTTAAAATATAGACATCATTATGCCTCGTAAGTTGGGATATGAGGTGGTGGGAGCCTTCTAGTAGGGGTATGAGGGTCCATGTACTTATTAGTGAGCATGGATTTTTGGATGCAGATATATGATTGATGGAAAGAGGTGTCTGGAAAATCTTTTAGAGTTGGGAATTCAGGGTTCACATATGATGATTTAATCCAGGGGATGCCTTGAGATTTTTGTTAAGAATCCTCACCGCTACCATTGTACTGATAATGGAAAAAGAAGTTGATCACTTCTCTATGGCTTCTGAGTACAAGGGAAGTGAGTATTTATTTATTGAGCATGGTCTCCCATTCTATTCATTTTTTAGACACCTTATTTATCACATATGTATGATATGAACACATTGGTTGTGGCCTACTGATATTATTTTCACACCCTACGTGGGCCCCTTGCGACACATGTAGACATTACTATTTTGAGATTATGTAAGGTTTTGGGCTCAGAAGGTGGACCTTTGTGCTAGTGTTGGGATAATAGCATGGGATGGGTGGAAAGGACCTTAGGTTCTTTCATCAGTTGGAGTTATTTATTTTTAGTATCTTTTCATTTGTGTCATCATGCTTATTATATATAGGTACTATGGTTGTCCACAGGTGACATGTTTTACTTATTTTCGTGTATGAACTGATGTGTATGCAAGCTTCTATAAATGGTATCTTGTGATGATTTACTCTAAAAGTGTTGTGTTGAGCATGTTGTCTATTACAGCTTTTTTTCTATTGATTCTTCCCATATTGCATGTTTTTGTTTCAACTATGATAGGTTACTAGTCCAATGTTCTATTTACTTATTCCCCTATGTTATACACATTTAGAACATTATTATTATTACAAACATAGGGTATAGTATCACCACTATTACCTATTTACACCCACATTTCTTGTTGGAAGCCTTTGAAATACAGCAAGGTGCACCAAAGACCAAGTGGCCAACTAGCTTGGATCACTGACTGAGTAACAAACCAGGTTAGGGTGATACAAATGGTATTACAGAAGTTCATGATTGGGAATTTGTAACATCATTTGGATAGATACTAATGATATTAAGTCTTTTATTTTCTTATTTGGTCTTAATTTTTTTGGATTTGGTAGAATGGATAACATTCTATTGTCGAAATTGGTTATAGAGCTCATGTTTGGGTGCCTGCAGCCCCATGCATGGGGACAAACCATGTTTCCAAGGGTGGGAAATAATTATTTTTTATTTTTTATTTTATAGTTGATATGATTTCCACCATTAGTGGTGAACTTGGGTGTGATTATTATCTATTATGATAAGTGACCCTTTCTCTAGTATAGAAATAGAGTATAGACGTTTGGACTGGTATGGAAAAGGAGTTTTTATCATGATTTCTTTGAAGGAACACTGGATTTTATATGTGTGTGTGTGTGTGTGTTTGTGTGCGTGTGTGTGTGATTAAATTATCTATGATTTTCATTGGGAAATTGGATTTCACTAAGAGGGGTTTGGTTATTTAAAGTGTCAAAAAATGAATTTAATAGTGTTTTCCTACTTAGCCTCTCTTTGGTGGCATTCTAATCATCCAGCCTAGGAATATGGTTCCAATGAAATATATGTGATTCTATGTGATATGTGATATATGTATATGTATGAATGACTATGATATGAGAAATTAGGGATGATGATATGGGAGAGTTGTTTAAAATTTTAAAAAAGAATCTAAACTGTGTATTATTTATTATCCACTTTAGTGGAATCTTATCCAGCCACATTGGATAGATATATGATGCCCTACTCTGATATGGGTAGGTGAGGGGCCTTGAGGCTAGATTTATATGTGATATATGAATCTGATATATATATATACACATGGAGGTTAGGTTTACTCGCATATCTTGTTGGAGAAGTTGGGTTCTTTCAAGGTGGCTACAGCGAACCTAAAAATAGGATGATTATCATCCTATAAGGCCTTAAATTAGTGTTTCAAAACTATGTCTTTGTCTATACCCAACCTGATGAACTATTTTAAGATGATTTTTAAAAAAAATAAGACTCAATTTCACAATTGTTAAATGTTTTTGAAAAAGTATTTATGATTCCTATTTTCAATGATTCTTTGAGAAGCAAGGATTATCGAGGTTTCTAGGGATTTCTGTAGATCTGGAAAATGTTTTGGGGTGTGTTTTTTCATTGAGGGAAAATAACCATTATTAGTAAACTATTTCTAGGTTTATTGTATTGTGGTTTTATTTCACTGGAATGGAGGAGGAGAAGACAAATCAATTTAAGAAGTAATGATGATAGAAATTTTGGTTGCTTCAGTATTCTTGTGAGGGAAGGATCTATAAATTGTAAGGGAGGTAGTTTTAAGGAAGAATATTACATGGGAGGAATATCGACAGTTACGGATATTTTATAAAATGGTCATGATATAAAATTCTTTTAACTTAGAGTGAAAAGTACCCGAATAAATGTGTCCGCATCAAAAGAATATGTGCTTCTTCACTCCCATATAAGCTAAGCGATGTGTTTAACTAACCAAAAGCATATAAATGGGTGCTCTTCTAGTGGGCCTTATACACGGGCCCATTTATGCGTCTCACCTAACCTATATATGGGGGTCATGACCCACCTAACCTATGAACATGCCTATACATGACCCTATGAGCTGTAGCCTATTCTATTCCCCTTGTGGAATCCTACCAAAGGTTGGGCCAAGTGTACCAGTCCCTCCCAAGTAGTGTTTGACCATACACTTGGAATCCTTAGGTTGAGTAAAACAAAATAATAAGAATTAATTAAATAGAAATTGAATTTATAATTTTTTTACTTATTTTACATTCACTTATATTATTCTAATTAACACACATTCACTATATTGATTATGTCTTTAACATAATTATTAATTTATGTCTTATAGAGTCGTTATTTCTTAAGACTGATAAATTTTGTAAATTTCCACATAAAATTATTATTTAACTTAATATTATAATATTTGAAAACAAGTAAATTGTTTAAAAACATTTTTAACATAAAATTACTTTTACATACTATTATTAATAGGGTAATAATAGTAGAACTCACTAAAGCTAGTAAATATTTTAAATAGAAAACAATAATTAATTAAAAAGTAATGATTTTATAAATATAATTTGTATATATCAAAAATGAAGAATCATTAAAAAAAATCAATTATAAATTAAAAATTATATAAATTATATATGATGTTCAAAAATGGAATTACTATATATATGGAGTAATTTTTTTAAAAAGTAGTAATGTATACAAAAATTTCAATATCAAAACATGGGGTTTTGAAAAATGTATATTTATTAAGTAAATAATAATTTTTTAAGACTATTTTATGAAAGATACATATATTTAAGAATACAAATATATTAATATACTTACATATTCCTTAATAGAATAAAGTTAATATCTTAATTAATAAACAAAACCAAATTTAATTATGGAAAATATTTAATTTTATGTTAACTTGTACTTTAGTTTTTTTTAAATTGTAAAAAACATTATTTAATATACAATTATTAAAATGTTTAAAATCTTGGGATGTTACACTCCACACCATATAAAGAATATTTGATGTCTCAAAAATCATTATCAAGCTATTATTCCTATAGAGACATCTTGAGAAGAGAGGATTTCAACAAAACACTAACCAAAACAACCTTAGTCGCAACCTCTAAGACTCCAAAATGCATATGAGAAAAGAAATCAGTGAGATTCCACTATTTAAAGGATTATTTTGTGGCCTGAGAGGGAATTTTCCTACTCAAAGAATCTATGACAACATTCCCCTTTCAAGGGGAGTAGGAAATTTTAAATTCAAAAGATTTGAGGTACTCCACCCATCACCTCTGATGGAGATTCAATTATTTTTACAAGAAGATATAACTCAAGATTTTTTTATTTTAATAAATGGTAAAATTATTTTTTTAAATGTAATTATGAAAACATTTAAGATAATGCATCCCTATTGTGAGTTAGATATAATATGTGGGATAGTTCTTCTCATGAGTTCAAAGATGATGAGAACCATAATCCACCACATGATCACCCTATATGAAAACGTATCCCAAGCCTAAACCCAATGAATCACAAAAGACCATGTAGAACTTACTAGCTTCTAGAAGAGTCAATACTAGGGTAGAAGTAAAATGGTGATTAAATCATCAAAGGAAGCCTAGAATTTTGAATCCCAAATAAAAATCACTCCTTTATTAGTGAGAGTGTTCAATAGAAAATCAAACTTAGAGAAATATTTTATAAACTGATGGTAACACCCTGAGAAACCTATATAGCTCTGAATCTCAAAGATGTTATATATTTCTTCCCAAGAAATGATAGTTTTCACCTTTTCATGATCAACTAAGATACCATGTTCTGAGACCATGTTCCCTAATAACTTCAATTCTTAAATCCAAGAATATAATTTTGAAATATTTTCATAAATTTAGTGATTTTTCAAGATGTACAGAACTACTCTCTAATGAAACACATGATCCTACTTAGTTTTAGAGTAGACCAAGTAATCATCCACAAATACCATGAGGAAATAATCAACATACTAGTGTAAAATATTGTTAATAAATGTTATAAAAAAATAGAGGGATATTTATTCATACCAAATTCAATAACAAGATAATCATAGTAGTCATACCAGATCTTGAAATTAGTTTTAGAGATATCAAACTATTTGATCCTCAGATGGTGATAACCATATCAAAGATCGATCTTAGAGAACCAATTTTCTCATTTCAGTTAATAAACCAAATCATCTATCTGGGGAAATAAATAAATTCTCTTAACCAAAAATTAATTGATATTTCTATAATAAACACATAAGCAAAGGGTTCCATTGGCCTTATTTTTGAAAAGTACCAGTGCTGCCTAAGTTGGCACAATTAATTTAATGAATTATTTGGACATAAATTCATCCAAAATAGTATTTAATTATTTCATTTTAGCTAGTTATATTTGGTAGTGTGTGTTATATATATGTTGGGTACCTGGTACCATGTTAATATAAAACTTCATCTCACTTACCAGTGGAAAACCAGAAAATTATGTTGGAAAAACATTCAAAAATTCATCCTCTATTGGAGGAAGATCGCCGCCTAAATATTCTCACTCCATTTCAAAATAAAATTTATATATAATACTTCATAGATCTAGAAGTGTATGTATATCTCAGTCGTCCCTTGGGAACCATTGTCCCTTAAAAACACGGCACTCCTCATTGGGGGTAGAAAAAGACACCCACCAAAGATAATAGTAAATTTGGGATTTATGAGCCACCAACCAATCCATATTGAGAACAGAATCCAAAGGTATTACATCCATAAACAAAAAATCATAGGTAAGATCAGTTTAGCATCAAGATAACGTACAAGAGTGACATCAGATACCCTGCCCTCTTTTCATCCAAGGAGGCATGAGCTTCATATGATGATACGACAAGTCCATGGTGTGGGAAGATATGAAAGAATGTGAGGTGCCATTATCAGATAAATCATTCACAAAAGATAAATCAATGGTAATGGTACCACTCACAATTAAAAAACCCACATCACTTCCCACTACATACTCATGAACTACATGAGGAATCTTTTTTTATAATTCTTGTGGATGGAACCCCATAGTTCTTGAAGTGTCATAATGTGACATAGATCATCCCAATAATATTGAGATGGTTCCACTATGAAGAGAGGTAAAAATATGGAAAACCTCTACAAGTTACATGAGCATTAGAAATAGATATAAATATTTATTGCCTCTATGAAATCATGATTCAAGTTCCTAACTTTTCCATATTGGAAATAAGTATAAGGGCCTTTGATAGAAACTATAGAAAATTTGGAGGAAGACTGTTATCATAGAACACCACCGCTATTTCCAACACAATAATCATTTTTCTTCTACTTCTATTTAAAGGAACCACTAAATCTTACACTGGTAGTAGTAAGAACTCCTTTCAGCTATGACTTAATAGCTAGACAATTCAAGTTCATCCATCAGAGATCTATTCCAAACATTGAAATACATGATAAGATTAACCAACAATACCTAATATTATACATCTAATCGATGGCCCATCTCAAAACTTTAGGACTTTAGTTTCTCATTTGACACCACCTTGAGTGAAAACTGATCAAGTTCAGCAAAATGATTGTCATATAGAGTCATTACCCATTCAAATTGTTGAAGGTTGAGAAAATCAATGTACATATTCAATACCATCAACTCTAGAGAGAATTGATCCATGAAAAGGTTTATCAAGTCTTTTCACTCCAAGTACTCATTATTTCCTTCCATAACTACAGAATCCCACTATATTCTACTAGTACCTTCGAATTTAAAGGTCATAAATTTCACCATAATGGAATCTATAATCTCTATAAACTCAAAGAGATGTTAAATATTTATCATCCAATCCTTTTACCTTGAATATTGTTCATTCCCTATAAATATAGTGGTTTCTGATGAATAAACTCTTAGGAATAATATTTTTTATAGTCCTTCCAAGGAGAAATCTCAACATCATGAATGGGAATAGGTGCAACTACATGGCCGATATCTTGGACCCCATATAAAAAACTTATGCAAGGTTCTAATTGATTAGGGGGTTAACTTATTGTGGTTCATCAGAATCACCCTCCATTAGTCTGTCTTAACATCTTATTGGGGGCATGGTATTATACAAAAATAATATATAATAAGTAAATATCACTGAAGAGACATAGGATCATCACCCTTATAAATAAAAATTCAACTAGGGAACACAAATATCAGATAAAATCTTGGGAAAGGTCTAGAATCAAATCAAACAACTCCTCAAAGAGACTTTTTTCCAACAATAAATGGTAACTTAAGGATTTTTATAATGATATTTCTTTAGGAACTCACTTGTAACCTACCACTTAAGTCATGGGAATCATGTATCTTATCTACCAAGAATTCCCAATCTTCTTACTAACATCCAAGAAAGGAAATGACCATATTTGATACTAATTTTTTATGAACTAGATCAAATAACCCTATAAACCTAAACCAAAATTAGTTATGACACATCCCAAAGGCCATTCTCGGTCCCCATGGTCTAGAGACTAGTTCTTGAGAATCAAATACAATCATGGGGGAATGATTTTACTATAATAAAAACTCATAAAGGAAATGTAGTGGGTAGGAAACAATAAATATTTAGTATTCCAAACACTCCTCAAAATAAAATTACCATAGATGGATAGATAAAAGTCAAAAAAATGGTATGTTAACCAAATTAATCTGATAAAAACATCAATACATCAACACTATATTTTCTAATTACATGTGGAATGCATACTCCACTAGTCACCATCAACTCCCATTGTCCCATTAATCAAGAACTCATGCCACATCCAAGTAGTGCTTTCCCTTTTCCTAGACCTAGTATAATAAAATCTATAAATTCTTGAAGGAAAAGGTAGGGTGTGAGAAACAATAACCTAGTAGGATATCACAAAGTGTTCTATAAGAAATATATATAGAATAAACAAAATATGTCCAATTTTAAGTAAAAAATGTCCTGGAAATTGTTAGGGCCAATAGGGGCATATATACCCTGAGAGGGGGGGTGAATCAGGGTATGGATATTCTTTTTCAAAGTTCTTCCTACCCCACTGGATCTTGACCTCTTTATTACAAGGGTCACTTTGTTTGCTCTTGTATGTAAACTGTGATCACTTATTTACTTCTTTATCTAATGATGATGCTTTGAATGCAATGCAGGGAAGCAAACAGATAGACACAGAGATTTTTACTTGGTTCACCCTCACTGGGCTACGTCCAAGGAGCATACGCCGACAAGTTGTCAGTCGTACCAAATTCCACTAATCTTCACTAGTTGTGGATTACAATGTTCGGGCTAGATCACTTCTATGACCAGGCTCACTGCCTATACAAGGTTTAGGGTTAGCTCACTGCTTTCCCAAGGGTCACTCCCTGTTTCTCTCTCTCTGGCTCACTGCCGGTGGAGAGGATCACCTTCTTCCTCTTCCTAAGCTCACTGCTCTTGGAAGGAATCCACTCACAGTTTATAGACCTGTATGTCTCTTAATTTGCATGAATGAATGCATCTTCCTTTATGTGTAGATGCTCTGTTGAAGTACAACTTTTACCCGAAGATGAATATCTCTTTGCACCAAAGGTATCGGGAAAACTTCCAGCTTCCACGCAGTCCGAAAAACACTACTGGAACAAACCTTACATGGCGCGCAAGTCTACCTCGGCACGCAAGTATCGGCGCGCAAGTCACAACGGGCGCGCAAGTCCTCCTCTGACACTTGTGCGACACAAGCTTCCTCAACTCCAAACTTGCGCGACTCTCTTACTTTTACACCCAAACCAATATTGGCACACAACTGCCAACCGGCGCGCAACTTCTAACACCGGCGCACAACTTCAACCACTGGCGCGCAACTTCACCTGCGCGACCACACACACCACCTGCGCGACCACCACACCTGCGCGACGGGAGCTCTGATTTCTCAAAGAGTTGAACTCCGGTAAAGAATGAGGAGGGGTGGTCTAGTATTTATAGGCAATCTGACCACCCTGCGCGACGGCGCGCAAGTCACCTGCGCGACCCAGTCTCGGCGCGCAAGTCTTCTCTCCTTTTAGACACTTGCGCGACCAACTCCAAAACTTGCGCGAACCTATTTCCTTAGCCATATTTTGATCTTCTGATCTTGAAAAACATATGGCATGCAAGTTTCCTGTACACCAAGTTCACGGCACGCAAGTCCCTTTGCCAAAAACACTTTTCTTCATTTGCCGATTTTCAGGCCCTAAAATTTGGCAAACACTGGAAAACGGCACCACCTTGTAACTATTCTTTTGTACCGCCTCCAGATCATCCATTCCTTTCATCAACGTTCTTTAATCAAACATGGATCGTTGACCTCAGCTCTTGAACTCAACATTCCACCATGAAATCCTCTTTGTCAACAAATTTGTATGTCATAGTTTTGCTTTGTCAACAATCACTACTCAGATGTCCACTTTGTCAACAAATACAATCACCTCAAAAATGCTTCAATGATACCTTGAGGGATTGTTTCCCAACAATTTCCCCCTTTGGGTTTGTTGACAACTCTTCCAAAACAAATATATGTCGTTGATTCTTCAGCCTCCATTCGCCTCACTGCGATTCTGATAGCGATCAAGAATTTACTCAACACATACTCTAAGCCCACATGAGCAATGCTCGGCGTGAGAAACAAGAGTAAATGAAAAGTTCATCAATGAATCACTTTATCTCTGACATCCACTGTTGACAATAAACTGATACCAATTTGTACTAAACTGATACCAATTGTTGATGGATTTGTTGGAAGACCAATGTTGGGTTTGGAAATATTCTTACCACGTTCCAAAACCACTCTTCTGCTTTTATCACGATCCTCAGCTGTTGTGATATCTATTCTTTGATCGATCACTTCTAGCATCGTCAGATTTAATACACTCCCCCTTTCTCATTGCTCCCCCTTTCTGGCTGCTCCACCTGTCAGCTTCTCCCCGTATCAATTATGATTTATCAAATCTCTGCACTGTCTCCCCCTTGAACAATCACTATTTTCTCCTCCTTTAACAAACACTTTTCTCCCCCTTTGTCAACGAACCCAAAGGACAGTCCTTTGTAGTATGTAACATAGTAGAGAACACATATCAGCATATTAGGGAAAAACACATCATACCTCGGGGAGAGGGGGGATGGGTCCCACATCCACACTATTTCAAGTGCGGGGAATCGACTGAACTCCCAGAGCCAGTCGATGCCTCTCAAAAGCTTCCTTGGGTAAGGCCTTTGTCAGAATGTCTGCAACCTGTAGCTCTGTAGGCACATACTTCAACTTCACGATGCCCTGCTCAACCTTCTCCTTGATGAAATGATACTTTATCTCAATGTGCTTTGTCCTGGAATGATGGACGGGATTTTTGCTAAGATTTATAGCACTTGAGTTATCGCACATGATTCCGATTGGAGACTTCACTTCAACTCCCATATCTTCAAGCTGCTGCTTCATCCACAATAACTGTGTGCATGCTTGAGTGGACGTAATATACTCAGCTTCTGCAGTGCTCAATGAAATGCAATCTTGCTTCTTGCTTAGCCAAGAAATACACAATCCACCAAGATAGAATGCACCACCTGACATTGATTTTCTATCATTTGCTGAACCGGCTCAGTCTGCATCAGTATATCCCAATAACTCTGTCTGAGATTTATCAGTATATGTCAAGCCGAAATCCACTATGCCCTTGATATACCGAAGTATTCTTTTCACTGCGAGCATGTGACTTTCCTTGGGATTACTCTGATATCTCGCTGCTTGGCATGTGGCGAAAACAATATCAGGCCTTGTTGCGGTTAAGTACAATAGACTTCCAATGATTTGCCTATATTCTGTGATATTAACTGACTTTCCATCCTCATCTTTTGATAATTTCATCCGGGTAGCCACCGGAGTCTTCATCTCCTTGGAATTTTCCATTCCAAACCTTCTCAGGACCTCCTTGGCATATTTAGATTGAGAAATGAATGTTCCATTCCTTCCTTGTGTTACCTGTAGACCAAGGAAAAACGTTAGCTCTCCAATCATTGACATTTCAAACTCATTTTTCATGAATTCGGAAAACTGTCTGCACTGAGCTTCATCTGATCCGCCAAATATTATGTCATCGACATAAATCAACACCATCATCCTTTTATTACTTTCATTACTGAAATAGAGATTGTAATCAACTCCTCCACACTGAAAACCAAGCTTCTTCAAGTACTGATCAAGCCTTGAGTACCATGCCCTTGGTGCTTGTTTCAGCCCATACAATGCCTTCTTCAGCCTGCAAAATTTGTTCTCATCCTCATGAATGAGAAAACCATCTGGCTGCTCAATATACACCTCCTCTTCCAGAACACCATTCAAGAATGCAGATTTGACATCCATCTGGAACACTTTGAACTTCCTTTGCACTGCGATGGCTAGGAATAATCTTATTGTCTCTAGCCTTGCTACCGGTGCAAATGTCTCATCAAAATCAATTCCCTCGATCTGGGAGTACCCCTTGCACACTAGACGTGCTTTGTTCCGAATCACTGTGTCATCTTCATTCATCTTATTGCGATAGACCCATTTGGTCCCAATGACATTCTTGTCTGCTGGCCTCAAAACAATCTCCCATGTCTGGTTCTTCTCAATTTGATCAAGCTCTTCATTTATAGCCTGAACCCAGTTTTCATCTTCAGCTGCATCAGAAAAACATTTTGGCTCCACCAATGATATTCTGCATGTCAATTTTAGCTCAAATCTTTGACTATTGTGCAGACGAGGATTTTTCATTTCTAAATCAGCATTTGTCACTTATGCTTCCCCTTTGTTTCTTTCCTCCTCATCACGTTTATCAGGAAATTTCTCACTGTTTCATTGTTCAGTGAAATCATCCCTTTCAACTACTTCTCACAGCTTCTTGGTATCCTGAAAACAGTCAGCTGATACCAAAATGTTAGATCAAAATAAATAAGCATGAAATGCTTGATCACTGCTGCTTCTCCCATAGTATGTCTTATCTCGATAGTCAACACTTGAGATGGGTCATCCAATTATTTCCTTGATGGATCTGGCATCTGATTTTGTTATTGAATGCTCCCCCTATGTTATTCAACACTTCCTGGGGTTAGACCCACTGTTTATACCCATAAACGTCATTCTTCTCCTGCATCATTTATTCTAATCTGGCACTCAGCATCGAGCCATTAACCAAATCTCTAAGCCTACTGAGTTGGAACTCGGTGTAGGAAACAAGAGACAAATTCAATAACACAATCACTTCCTGTTGTGCTCTCACTTCCTATTGTGCTCTGTTGCTCCCTTTTATCATCAACTTTGATAACTGATTTGAGTCAATCAAAACACTGAAGCAAATCACGTTTCCATTTTTCATCTTTAGATGCCACTTCCCCTTGGATCGTATCTCCCTAAAACCTGAAACACATCAATCATCAGTTAATAGCATTTATATACATAGGGAGAGGGGAGTTTTTCTCGAATCCTCAAAACGAGGATAGTGGTTGATCCTGACGGGTCAACCCTTTGATTTTTTCTTAGAGGGCATCACACTCCTTTCTTGCTTCCTCCAGCTGCCTAGCCAACTTCAACTGTTCTAGCCATATGACTAGGCATTCATTGCCTGCATTCTGAGCATTTTTCTGATATGTAGATTTGGTAGGCTTGTCCTTTCTCACCGCTTGGGGTATAAACCCGCTAGTACACATTTCCTTATTTGAGGTTCTACCAAAATTCTATTTTCCTTGATTATTTCTCTGAGTAGGAACATCTCTGTTTGGCATCTTCCCTTTCTTCTTCTCCCATCTTAGGGGTCTTCTCCTTTCCTTCACTTCTCGCTGAGAAACACGACATGTGTATTTTTCAATGCATTCTTTGTTTATCTGACTTTTATCATATTTATGAGTCTCCACCCTATTTTTCATTAGCGGTGGGTCCTCCACTGAATGTACTTTCTCCTTACTCACAGCTGTAGTGTTTCCTCTCTTTTTCTTCCAGATATGGTCATGTTCTTTCTTAGAGAGCGGTTGTGAGTGTGACAGAGATGGTGACTGATACACCTTTCGTTCAGCTCCATGTGATTCCCCTAAGGCTCTAAACCTATTCTCCAACTTTCCACTTTGTCTCCCAGTGTACGATTTCTCATTATACACCACTGGTGTCAGGAATCTCCTTTCATGTTCCTTTCCCTTTCCTGTTTTCTTCTTGTAGAAATGTCTTGCCAAATTCCCATAATCAGAACATATAAAACATTTCCCATTAAAGGCATACCTCATTTCATCACTTCTTTGTTGAGATGTTGATTCACCTTGAGATCCTCTTCTGATATTGGGCTCCTGTGCTTCCTGACACATACTCATTGCGTGTCCCTTTATTCCACATAAATAGCATCTGATGAATGTTTTCCTCAGAGAGAATCTCTTCTCTGATTTCTCATGACGCTTCTTTTTCTCAGATCTAGTAATGTTTCTATTTTCACAGCCTGAGATGTATTCTTGTGCCTCTAGACAGAAGCTTGACGTGTGGCACTAAATCCCGCAGAAATAGCACATGTCATCACTTCTTCTTGTAGCTATCCTCTTAGGCATATCTCCCACACCAACATGATTTTCTCCATTTCTGGAGTTGTTCACGGATCTCTTCTTGTCATGCATGGGAGGTGATTCATCAAATCCAATACCAGCTTTTCCAAAACTTGCTGGTCTTTGAGCTGAGAAAATATTCTATTGTTTCTCTTCCGAAACAACATATCTGATCTTAATTTTATCATCACTTGTCTAAGGATGATCAAATAGTAAATGCAAGGCATCCTTTATTTTAGGCTTTCCTCTATCATTGGAACTCTCTAATTCCTTTTTAACTGATTCTAGCTCTTCTTCCAACTTTTGAATCTCTGTCTCCCTTGATTCAAGTTGGACATCAAGTTCTCTCTTGAGAAGCTTCCCTCTTCTCATCTCATCTTCCAATTCACGTGTCAGATTTTCCACCATTGCACTTTGTTTCACTACTTTCAATTTTTCCTCAGAAACAGATTTAGAGACAGATTCATTCTCTTGTTGTAGGCTTCGATTCTTCTGAACTTCTTCAGAAAATTGTGCTACTAGATCATCATTTCTAGCTTTCAGATTCTGAACATTATCTGACTTTTGATTCTCTTCATAATCATCAGCCTTTTGTTTTCCTTTCATTTTAGACATCTTTTGTAGTTCTTCAACATGAGAGTCATTCTTCTCTGTTAGGTCAGTAACTATATCAATAAGCCTTTGATTTAAGCCTTTTTAGCTTGTTGACCTCAATCTCCAATGCCTTGATCTGGATATCTTTAGATTTGGCTTCTCAGTGTTTCCAACGTCACATGGAATATTAGGTTCTTCGATGCTCTTGAATTGATCTTTCACTTTTCTATTCAAGCCATCGATCTCCCTTTTCTGTTCTTCAATCTTAAGCTTATACTCACTAACTGATTCTGAGTTCTCTGGTGCTGATAACTTGAGTTTCTCAATTTTATTTATCAACTCAGACTTCTCTTCTTCCTGCTGCTGCATATAGAGTTTGGCATCACGAACAACTTTGTTAGCATTCTTGGTTTTGGCTCTCCAAACATCTATCTCTTCAAGAGAATCCCCTAACTCAGCTCGCATATCTATTCTTCCTTCAATTTCTTCTTCTATTTCAGTATCACTCTGATGCTCATGTACTTTACTCATTCCAACATCATGATTGAGTGAATCAATCTTTTCCCTTTCTGATTCATCCAAGCCTTCCTTCAGCAAGCTATTTGATTACTTTAGTTGAATCACACATTTTCCATATACACTACCACACTGAGGAGTACCACCTGACTTCTGCTTATTCTTGGATGTTTTTCCCTTTGCCATGGCAGATTGAGATAAGAGCAGACTGATTGTTTATCCACACATATCGACTACACCAAGTTGGAGCAAACAAATCTGATAACAGCAACCCTCCCTCTGATACCAATTGTTAGGGCCAATAGGGGCCTATATACCCTGAGAGGGGGGGTGAATCAGGGTATGGATATTCATTTTCAAAGTTCTTCCTACCCCACTGGATCTTGACCTCTTTATTACAAGGGTCACTTTGTTTGCTCTTGTGTGTAAACTGTGATCACTTCTTTACTTCTTTATCTAATGATGATGCTTTGAATGCAATGCAGGGAAGCAAACAGATAGACACAGAGATTTTTACTTGGTTCACCCTCACTGGGCTACGTCCAAGGAGCATACGCCGACAAGTTTTTGGTCGTACCAAATTCCACTAATCTTCACTAGCTTTGGATTACAATATTCGGGCTAGATCACTTCTATGCCCAGGCTCACTGCCTATACAAGGTTTAGGGTTAGCTCACTGCTTTCCCAAGGGTCACTCCCTGTTTCTCTCTCTCTGGCTCACTGCCGGTGGAGAGGATCACCTTCTTCCTCTTCCTAAGATCACTGCTCTTGGAAGGAATCCACTCACAGTTTATAGACCTGTAGGTCTCTTCATTTGCATGAATGAATGCATCTTCCTCTATGTGTAGATGCTCTGTTGAAGTACAACTTTCACCCGAAGATGAATATCTCTTTGCACCGAAGGTATCGGGAAAACTTCCAGCTTCCACGCAGTCCGAAAAACACTGCTGGAACAAACCTTACTTGGTGCGCAAGTCTACCTCGACGCGCAAGTATCGGCGCGCAAGTCACAACGGGCGCGCAAGTCCTCCTCTGACACTTGCGCGACACAAGCTTCCTCAACTCCAAACTTGCGCGACTCTCTTCCTTTTACACCAAAACCAATATTGGCGCACAACTGCCAACCGACGCGCAACTTCTAACACCGGCGCACAACTTCAACCACTGGCGCGCAACTTCACCTGCGCGACCACACACACCACCTGCGTGACCACCACACCTGCGCGACGGGAGCTCTGATTTCTCAAATAGTTGAACTCCGGTAAAGAATGAGGAGGGGTGGTCCAGTATTTATAGGCAATCTGACCACCCTGCGTGACGGCGCGCAAGTCACCTGCGCGACCCAGTCTCGGCGCGCAAGTCTTCTCTCCTTTTAGACACTTGCGCGACCAACTCCCAAACTTGCGTGAACCTATTTCCTTAGACATATTTTGATCTTCTAATCTTGAAAAACATATGGCGCGCAAGTTTCTTGTACACCAAGTTCACGGCACGCAAGTCCCTTTTCCAAAAACACTTTTCTTCATTTGCCGATTTTCAGGCCCTAAAATTTGGCAAACACTGGAAAACGGCACCACCTTGTAACTGTTCTTTTGTACCGCCTCCAGATCATCCATTCCTTTCATCGACGTTCTTGAATCAAACATGGATCGTTGACCTTAGCTCTTGAACTCGACATTCCACCATGAAATCCTCTTTGTCAACAAATTTGTATGTCATAGTTTTGCTTTGTCAACAATCACTAATCAGATGTCCACTTTGTCAACAAACACAATCACCTCAAAAATGCTTCAATGATACCTTGAGGGATTTTTGCCCAATAGAAATATTTTTATCGTTTATATCAAAACTTAATTTTCAAAACATTTCAATTTATGGTATAAAATAATTAAAAAAGTGAATTTTCTTAAAAACAGGAAGTACAAGAATCTTTTTTAAATCAATCGTGAATAATCATTTCTATAAAAATAAAAATGAAGAAGTTTTACTATCAATCCATTGAATGTTTAAATAATTTAAATCCAAATCACTATGGATAAGAGTATTGCGGATAGGTTAGTACAAGGATTCTAACACATATCAGGGAAATATAGATCCAGGTGTCCACACACATCCCTAGATTGAAATCCTAAAGGGAATAGGAGAACACCATAAAGAATTAATTCCTAACACTTAATATATTTAGTCCTCAATTTTATCACCAATTCATTCTTAAGTATATATAATACATGCCTACTATGTTTTCCTCCCTCATAACTACATAGGATTCCATTTTCTTCAATGAAATCAATCACACATGGGGTTATTATTCATTTCAATAAATTGTAAATTATTTCAATCAATCATATCAATCATACCCATGTTCAAATTTTAAAACATTATATATTATTTCAAAAACCAATATCAAATGGTTTTAATCAAAAACTCATGCCTTTAAAGTCATTTTATTTCATCTTAGATTATAAAACATTTAATGACTTATCTTTTCAAAGTCACCATTAAAATAATTCTTCAAATCATTCATTTAAATTTAAGATCATTTTTTATAAATAAAAAATTTAATTAAAAATATACTATCAATAATATTTCTTCATTCAGGTCATTCCGTTTCAAAACCATTTTTCAAAAGAATTAAATGATTATTTATAAATCAATTGGAAATCAATTTCAAATTAAGCTAGAAAAAATCATTTCAAATTATAGAAATTTACTTATAAAACCACCAACCTCAATCAAGTATTCATCGATCACCGTCATGGATCCTCAATCAGAGAGTTTAAAGGGAAGGAAAGAATCAAGAAAGAATCCTAAAACTACAATTCATCAAGTCAAGATACAGATCCATTAATGAAATAATGATCCACTACTCTTGGAGTTGGAGAGAGATGTAGAAATAAGAATTCATAATCAAATTAAGATTACACTCACTAAGAGATAATAAACACATAAACCAACACATTGATCCATACTAAATCATGATTTAAATGGCCAAAACAACACTACAGATTCTCCAAGGCTGAGGGTATCAAATTAGGTTTGATAGAAGTGATTTTAGAAATAAAATGAGAGATTGATAGAAAATAAATATGATATTTCCCTTCCTATTATCACCAATATAAGTGTCAACGGCTAGCCATTGGCTCCCATTATCTATTCATTGGCTCCCACTGGCTAGTTGTGGTCACTTGGTATAATTCCCAAGCATCTAGATTTCCCACTTTTGGTTGGTGGGATCCTACTAGTTTCCTGGTGGGATTACTTTAAGAACCCACTTCAACCAGCCACCCACTAGTGGGCAGGTGGACCTCACCGGTCAGTCTATGGGCTTCCGATAGGATCAATCCTTCTTCCAGTTATCCAATGTCCCTCACCAACTATCTAGTGGACCTATTGTATCCATTTTGGCTATATTCTCCTTCCCACTCTCACCCCAAACTCCGAAGTCCCTCCCGATAAATCTACCAACCTCTTCAACAAGAGTCAAAATGTACTCTTGGTCCCCCCAAAGCCTCAATAAATAAATATACAACCAGTATTCAATAGTTATAACTAGAGAAAATAATGAAAACAAATATCAAAATAAACTAAGGATCTTACCTAAAAGTTGGTGTCAGGGTGATACATTTTTAAATATTTTTTAAGTAAATATTCTCACATCAATTTTTTTAAATATAAATGTAATTTTAAAGGTTAAATTATCTAAGATTCCTTTTAAAAGTAATTTTTTTTCAAAAAAATCACTTTAACTTTTCAAAAAAAAAATTAATGTGATTCATAATGTTATATTTTGCAATAACGATAAAAATGTTTTTTAAAAACATATTAATAGTGGTGATTCCATTTTCCTTATTTTCATTAAATTTATTATTTCATTGGATGTTATTGTTCATGAACCACTTACTAATTTTTCTTATGAAATAATCTTTTTGGAAGATTGAATTTTGGGTATCTATCATTTACATTCTTGATGTTATTTTTAGTGATGCCATTTGGAAATGTTGTGAAACCCATTTTTCATTCTATGGGTAATTTATGATGTGTTTAATGAAATTTGTTAAATCACAAATAGATGTATCGTTGATTGATGAGTGGGGTCCTATATAACCCTCCAATGAATTGGTTATGTATTTATATCTCATGAGACAAGTATTTCAAGCCTGGAAAAAAATTCATAATAAGAAGTGTGAACATTTTATTTGTTCAAAAAATAGAACGTGCACATTTTTTTTGTTCACCACATGAAGAGTGGGAATTATTTTTATTCCAAAAACAAATCCTAGACAATTTTTTCCATAATTTAATAATTTTATCCATGCTAGTTTTTTTCTAATTTTATTTGTTATTTTTGGTTATAAGGGAAAGTTGCATTTCCAAGCCATATTCCTATGATTATTCTATCATGGATGATGTTAATTGAATCATTTTTACACACTCATTTGATTCATGTATTGTGATATTCAAAGAATTATTTGATGATTATGACTTAGTATTTTTTGGTTATAAGATTCTTATGTATCCTAATTATACTTGTATACTCATCTTATTCTCACTTATGATATTTGATTTCTAAAGTGTATGTTTACCATTACTAAGAATATGAGCTCACCTCTTTCTTATGTTTCCATCACCTAATTTATGTAGACAATAAATGTATGTAATATATATAAGAGTTTATTATGTTTATATTTTTTGGGAGATGTTGAATATTTGTTATGGATTAAGAAGGATCTCTCACAATAGAAAAACAAAATATATTAGTTAAAAGGGAATGAGTTTTTTTAGTTAATGTTATTTCCTAAATCTCTAAAAATCTAAATCTAAATGGTTTTTGGAATGTATTATAATGAAATATTTTATTTAAGTTGTTTAATTTAGAATTTAATGCCTACTGGATGATATATTTGGTATCCAAAATGGGTTTAGATAACTTTGGATATTACTATGTTATTGGATAAGGATAATTTAGGAGATAGAAATTTTATCAAAATTTCATAAGTTACGGTTGATCATAATTTCAAAGGTATATATGGCCATTTAGGTTCATTAAGGTAATATTTAATATTAATGGGATTAGGATTACATAAATTTATTGAAAACCATAGGGATAAGTCAAATGGATAATTTTAAGTATAAGATTACATCCTGAATGTTTAATTAAGTAGAGATTCTACTGTTTTCTTGGTAATTTTTTATCTATATAAATAGTAAAAGTTGTTAAAAAATCCAACAAAGATGTACCTAGGGTTAAAAACTCTGAAAATTATGTATTGGGTGTTAAATAAATAATCGCTTAGTGCATGTGTACCCCAAGATTGACACTCCTAGGGGTTATGATTTGGCCACTCATGTTCTCTTTATGAACCATAATTACATATTTTTTTAGAAATTAATTTAAGGGATTAGTTTTAATAAATATGATTGAACACAAGTTAAAGTAACCTAGTTTGAACAAAGATATATATATGATAAACCAATTTTTATCATAACCATTTAATTTTTAGTATTTGGTTGAAATGGGATCATGAAGATGAAGATGATAAAGTTATGTATCAATAAACCACTATGTCATATAACTAAATAAACTAGCATACTTTAATGGTTGAAAATTTTGAATATTATTATTATGATGAAAAAAAGATGAGTTTCCTCATATTACCTTAAGTTGTGAAGTTTATATATTAATAAAAATTATATCTTGATACTCTTAGCTAGTTTCATTAGTGATTGATATTTATCAATGATATTCTGGTATATTCTAAAAGTTATGAGGATTGTGTGAAACGTATAAGAATTTTTATTCATTAGTTCTAATTTAATTTTTTGGAAACATATATTAAATTCTATTAATAAACTTGAAAATTTATTCTATGATATAGTTATATTTTTTGGCATAATTATTGAAGAATATTTGATTGAGCTATGGATAGCTATTAGGTTTAATATATGCTTGATGTAAAGGTAATAAAGGGTTGATGGATTTTGAAAAAAGTGAGTTAGGTTGTATTGATACACTTGAAATTTATTATTTATTTAATAAAAAATGATCCATTATGTTTTTTAGGAAGTTTATCTTATTTTTTAGGTAATGACATATATTCACTACTATGTGACTTTATGAACTAGTGGTTAATACATTTGGGGGTTAAAGATAGAGTAATTTTTAAGAGGAATATATGATTTCCCTATGGTTTCATATCTTATAGATTCGGATGGTTTCTCAAAAGGTATATAATGGAGAATATATTATTTGGTTATATAAATACTATTTTATAAGATTGTATGAATGATTAATGTTCTTTGAGAAAAGATAAGTAACTTGTTATATCCTAAGTACACAAGGTAGATGTTATAATAGAAGTTATATAATGAATAGTAAATATGTTAATATTACCCTAACCTAATTTCATCAGTGAGTAAAAATTAAAATTATAAGGGAAAATTTTATTTAAGGGGGTATAATTTAACGAACAAAGATTTTGGATCCTTTAAATTAATAATATCTTCAATAGTTTGTGTCACACACAACAAAAATCTAACACAAACCCTCATCTAAAAGAACCACAATATATTAAAATTACATTTATAATATAATCATTAGTAGAGAAAAATATTATAATAAATTAAAATAATTATATATTATTATTTGATTAAAAAGTTAAAATGTCTAGATTTTAAATAAAATTTATTTAAGGGTAATATTTTATTTTACCTTAATAAATTAAATTGATCATAGGTAAAAGTTTATTATAGTATTTAATATTTATATTTATAAATAAATATTCAATACTCCATTATTTAGAAATCTATATGTAGTAAGTTTTAAAAACTTGAAGTTTAAAAAGGTCATTTTTTAATAAAACAATCTTTTCATAATATATATTCATTTAAAAGATAATTTATAAATTTGAAAATTTTAATTTGAAATAAATATTCTTTATTTTTTGGATTAAACATTTCAATATTATCTTAATATTAATTTTTAATGTTTTTAAAAAAATTAAGTGAATAATTTAAAATATAATTTTTCAAATAAAATGACTTTTATAAAATTATTAGTGTATAATTCTGGATTTAAAATTCATAAAAAAAATTTCTAAGACTAAATATATATTTTATAATTGAATTTATAATTAAAAAAAAATATTTATAAACCCATGTGTGAACTTTTTGAACTTAATTTACATTTTTAATAAAATTATTTTTAATACAATATACATTTAGTATTTTAAAATTAAATTTTATCAATTTTATAAATTTAAAAAAATAGAAAAATGTTTCAGATTTTGAACCAATAGGTCCAAATTTTGTAATAATGACAATTTTTGGTGCATAAAGAATAAGTTACCTTAGGTAAAAACCTAGTAACCATAGTTAAAAAATAAAGTGGTAAAAGTAAAAATCTAAGAGTAAAAGACATAAAACATGTTTAAAACATGTGTGGGAATGTTTATATGAGTCATTTATCAACCTTATAATTTCTCTTATCTATTATTTATTAATTTTGGATCCACTTTCCTTGATAGTGACTTCCCATTATTGAAACATTTTGGGTATTTACAAAAATGATATCCCTTATCACTTATAAAAGGGTCAAACCTTTCCTAACTTCCCCTCATACTAAAATCCACCTATTTCAGCCTATAATCTATCCAAAACTCTCCTAAAAATAATTATCCACATTCAAGAGGTTTTTTCCTCTCAAAGACCATCCCTCAAAGGCTTAACTACATTCAAAAAGGAGATTGTTCAAGTATTGATGTATAAATTTATAACAACTTATTTCTCATTGACACGAACATTGTTGAAGCCGATAAAAGTTTAATATTTATGTTTGGCTACAAACTACTATCCAGTAGAAAGTAGGTTCGAACACATAGGGAAGGATGGTGGCCAAATTTCTTTTCTATGAATCCTCTTTTTGTCAGCAGTAAGAGTGTTTTTTTTTATTTTCTTATGTTTTTTTTGATTTTTAAAGAAATAAAGTAACACAACATTCTTTCTATATTTTTTATCTAAACTATGATGAAGTAGGAAATAGATTTAAAATAGTAATTAATAGAAATATAGAGTGCTAATAATTGAACAATCAGAATTAAATGCTCGGGGAAAAACTCTAACCACGGGTTTTAAAAGGATTCCTTATCACTGAATGTTGTTGCAATGTACCACTATAAAAAATAATGACATACTTCCCTCGTCAAGAGTTAAGTTATACATATTGACAAATCTCAGAGTTTTCCACTCCAAGAAAGGTTCAAATGTTGAATTTTGATTGAAAAGTACAACATAACAGGTTCGCTGTTAGTTATGAAGTTTCTATTTTAAATTAAATGTTTTAAAAAATGAATCCACGGTCATTCTCACAGAATGATCGTGGAATTGAAATTATAATGCTAGTGGCTTGATATAGTTAAATTAATTCATAATTGATCTCACCAATCAGTTTTGGACACATTTAATTGATATGTGAAAAAGATGATAAAAGATAACCAGTAGAAGTAGAAATTCCCCGAACTAGAAGATTTAGCTAACAATCATTTTCGTTTTCATTACTTCAATTGAAATCATTCTATAACAGAGTAAAAAAATTTAAAGCAAGTGGGAGGAATAATTACCCAAATAATGCTCTACACATGTACTCCTTTGACTCCAGGGCTTCCCACCGCGTCTCCAGAATCTGCTCCTTGGATCTGCTATGCTCTGATGTGTGAGAAGTTTTCCAATGATTGAATCCTCGTCCAATCCCCCTTATTCATCGTACTGTTACACTGTTCTAAACAACCTGTCATCTCTTGTGTATCACCGACCAACTTCCACCGACTCAAAGTGGTCCTTTATTGTTGCACTGCACACATGCACTTTTTGATTGAATCACACGTCACACTAGCTTTTCCATTGTAACTAACTTCTGACTGAGCGGTTGAGATGAATCTGGATGGGTTTTTTCCTCCCTTGTTTCTGAAAAGATAAATATAATATAAGTAAATGAATTAATTAAAGTTATTAAAAATATTTTATAAAGTAATTTAACTAATAAAAACACTATAATAATTAATATTATTTATTTATAATTATTTAGTGATTATTAAAATATCTGTTATTATTTTTCCTTAACTCTTTAACTATTATTATTTAATTGAAAACTTGTATTACTTATTACTAATTACTAAATTATTTAATTAACGACATTAAATTTTTTTAATTACCTAATATAATATTTATCATTATTATTTTGAGATAAAATTTATTATTAAATTAATTATCTATCAATGTTAATATTAAAGTTTATTTTAGTTAATAAATTTAATAAATTATTATTATTATATTAAGGTATCTATCAATTTAATTAAAATTATTTTTTCTAATTTTACTTATAAATTATTGATATTTTAGTTTTAAAATATTTTATTTAATTAATTAGTTTAATATTTTTATATATTTATTATTATTATTATTTATTTATTTGTGTTATTAGTTTTATAATTTAGTATAGTTTTTTATTATTTTTATTTATTAAGTACTTTCTCCCCCCAATTCTCGGTGCACAGGGGGGCTTCTCGGTTCTTCCTCCTACCCACGACGGCACACGGGCCTCCGAATCATCCTCCTCCTTGTAGCGATCTTCAGAAATCGGTTTTCAGCGGCTATCCTCCTCCATGGCTCAGCCTCGATTCATAGTGGCGACACACCTTTTCAGCGCGGTGAATCTTTCTTCGGGAGACGTCCTCTGGGTTCGGTCAAAACGGTGGATCTGGAAAAGGTCTCGGCTCGACTCGGCAGTCCCAGCTGCGTGAGTTAGGTCGGCATCGGAGAATGGAAGCGGTCGTGGCGGCGGGAAGCAACTCTGGAGACCACAATTCCTCCCATATTCAAATCTGTGGATGACAGGGTTACTTGAACATCACCGACCATCAGCAGGTGAGGAGGTTTACTGTGAGACCATAAACAGGGTGAAATAGTAAAGGGAGTTTGTTGTGGCACCCAAAATGAAATGGTGCCACTCGGGCTTGGGCTACAAAATAAAATTTATTAAAAACAGATTAAAAAATTAAATAAAGTCTAAAAAAATTACTAATTTTTAAAAAATAAGAATTAATTAAAACAATTGAAAAAATTAAGTTACCCAAAAACATAAATAAAATTTATAAAACAACTAAAACTTAAATTTAATTATTATTATTTAATTAAAATTTCTATTAATTATTATTAATTACTAAATTATTTAATTAAAAACATTAAATTTTTTAATTACCTTATATAATATTTATAATTATTATTTTGAGATAATTTTATTAGAAATATTCTCAGTTCTTCCTCCTGCTCGCGACAATACACGGGCCTCTCAATCAGCCACCTCCTCATAGCGATCTTCAGAAATCAGCATTCATCGGTTATCCTCCTCCATGGCTCAGCCTCATCTCATAGTGGCGATACACCTTCTCAACACAATGACTCTTGCTTCAGGAGACTTCATCAGGTTCAGTTAGAATGGTGGATCTGGTAAAGGTCACGACTCGACTTGGTATTCTCGATGGTGTGAGTTAGGTTCGAATCAGAGAATGGTGAGTGGTCATGGTGGTGGGAAGCAATTCCAGAGACCACTATTCCTCCCAACTTCAAATCTATGGATTACAGGGTTACTCCGGTTGCATCGAGCATCGAGAGGTGGTTCAGATCTGTGGTTCTCCTTAACTGGGTGCGGCAAGTCTCCAGATCAACAAACTCTCCTCCACAGTAGAAATGGCGCGGCCTTCCCTTGACGACATCATGCGACTCAACCCTCTGGGGGCCCTTCTTCGATTTCGGTTCTAAGTTAGAATCTCTGGTTGGTTTTGAATCTGTTTTTGGAATTTTTTTCGTTAATTGGGTCTTGTTTAAAGATCTGGTCCAAGCCTAAAACACAGATGTGTTGTGGTTTGAATTTTCTTTAATGTGTCGAGAGAAAGGGTGAAGAATTTTTTGGATTGGTGATGGTGGGATAGTTGTGGTGAAGCGGTGCCATGGTTACTATGGCACCGTGATAAGATTACAATAGCAGGAAAATTTATGAAACAATGAAACGGTGTAGGGATTAATATAGATGAAACTGTGACAAAGTACGATGCCACAATGAGATAGAGTGGAGAAAAATGGTGGTAGCGAGAAATAGCCATAGGAGGAGGGGAGACCAGTAGCAGGGAAATAGTAGAAGAGGTTACGGTGGCACCGAGAGAGAGATACTATAGAACTGGGTTGAGGAGGTTTACTATGCGACTGTAAATAGGGTGAAAAAGTAAATGGAGTTTGCTTTGGAACTGTAAAGGAAACAGTGCCACTGGGACTTGTCCTATAAAATAAAATTTATTTCAAATATATTAAAACTTAAATAAATTCTAAACAAAATAACTAAATTAAAAAAAGAATTAATTAAAAGAATTAAAAAAATTAAGTTACTCAAAAACATAAATAAAATTTATGAAACAACTAAAAATTAAATTAAATTGTTACTAACTTCAAAATACAAGACTTAAATAATAACTAAATTAAAATAAAAAATAAAAAAATCAATTACAACATTTAAAGTAAATAGATAAAAACACTAAACCAATTAATAAATTATAAGACTATAAAACTAATGTAAACCATAAACTAATTATTTTAAAGGTTTAAATACATAATTAATTGTAAAATTTGATTAAATGATAAAATTAATTATAAAAATTCAAAGTATGATTATTTAATAAAAATTGAAAAATTAATTAATTAAATCATTTAAAAATTAAATACAAATATGTGGAAAACTGTGTAAAATTAAGGCCACATCACTCATTTCTATTTAGTTATGTGAAATCATTAATAAAATTACATTAAATCATATTAAAATCATAAAATTAATATCATTTGTTTAGTTTTATGTTATTATAATGATGGTAGAAACATTAACCACCTTTCTCTCATTTCTTTTATGAAAAATGAAATTGTTAACTGTGCATTATGCAGACTATTGCCTCTATGAAGTAACATGTTCGATTTAAATAATTTTTTTTATGGATTATACAAATATAGAATTTAATATATATATATATATATATATAAGTACCTATTAACCATATTTTAAATTAAAAATGGTGGTAAATGAAACCGTCCAAAATAGTATTCTTTGACAAAAAATGATTTCTTCATACTATGAAATAAATTTATATAGGTTATCCTATTATAATTATCATTTAAAACTATAATATATCACACTAATAAAGGATATGTAAAATAATTTTGATTCAGTTATAATGATATTATGACAAATTCACCTCATAATTATCCATTAATTACGGTATGTTTATGTTTGGGTTAGTTTAACCACCTACTTGAACAATTCTATAAATACATATCATGGATGACTGTGAGAATTTAATTTATGGTAATATTATATATATATATATATATATATATATATATATTAAATAATTACTAGTTTTTGGTTCTGTAGTAGTAATATAAAGATTTAACTCATTATTTATGAAAACGCTCTAAGTTCGCTAAGAATCATCGAAACAAGATCATCACTGGATTCATTATTAATTATAGTTACCTAAAATATCATAGAATTAAATTATAAAATTGTAAAAATTATTAATGAATAAATTATAGTACATTTTAATATCTTTTAATGATGAAAATTTGGAGACTAATGAAGAACAACACAACTATTATGAAACTAGTTCAAAACGATCAAGATTACTAACACCCCATATTGAAAATAGATAATAAATAAGTAACATACATGTAGGGAATAATTGTAAATGAATTTTAAAAAAGTTTATGAACACAAATATTTTTATTAAATGGGTGATTAAGATGGTTATGTTTTATAAAGGGCGTTATAGTGTGATCAACTCAGTATGGATTTAAGGTATTGGTTTCTTGGTCTAACTTTTAAATCCATGAGACATGTTTGAAATTCATGCCATAATTTATTTTATATGGTGTATCAGCTATCATATTTCCCTCAATAATAATTATTACCTCTCATTTCATGATTATTCGATTTCAATTTCATGGTAACCCTCTTATTCAAACATTACCAATACTGTAAGTGTTTTTAGAAAGTCAATTCTCATCCATTGAGTTATGATTGTTCTTCTTGAAATTTTTTCATATAAGATGGGTAAATTATTCCATTTTATTTTATTATGTGGTAATTTATTTTTTTATTTTCTTTATTTACATTTATAACACATAAAACCGTATAAATATTCCTTGCTTAATGAATTATAACATCATTAAAGGATTTGGTTAACTCAAATCTCTTTTCTTTGAGGTAAAATGTTATTCCTTGAGTATATTTCATCTATGTTTGATAACTCCTTAAATTTACTATTTAATAAGATATTTAGTATTTTATATCTTGGAAAAAATATGTTTTTATCTCAAAGATGTTTTATTGATGAATTCATTTCTCATAAAAGTGAAATAGTTTTAAGAAAAAAAATATCATCTCATTTAAATATCGTTTTCCCTCTATTTCCATTGTAATTTTTCCAAAAATATGTTTTTCCTTTCTTATTTAGAAACCAAAATATGTGTTTACTCATGTAAAATCTATATTTCTCTTCCCCTATTTTAAAATTAAAACTTTACTACCTCTTTTATGATGTGGGTTCTCAGAAAATACATTTCAAAATATTCAAAAGGTTTTCCATCCTTTCAAAATAAAATGTTTTATCTTCATCTCAACATTTCTTTTTAATAACTTTTACATAATTTTGAGGATATATTATTTATTTTTATTTTAAAAAATATTAATTTTTTTCCAAAGTTTTCACATCACCTTTTTGAAACCATTATGTCATTTTCATGGCACCTTTTTAAAGATTCTTTTTTAAGTAACTGTTTTCATAATGTTTTCATATCACTTTATAAAAATCTTAATTTCATTTTCAATGTTACATTATTTAATATTCCTTTTAAAAGTAATTTTTTTTTCAAATATTATCAAAATTACTTTTTTAAAATGTATTTTTAATATGATTCATAACTCTATATATTATGACAATGATAAAAATGTTTTATAAAAACTTTTTAATGGTTTCAATTCCATTTTCCTTTTTTTATTTAAAAGTATTTTTCATTGGAAGTTAATTTTCATGAACCTCCCTCTAAATTTTATTAAGGAATAAATATTATTGGTGATTGAATTTTTTGTATCTTCTTTTTATATTCTTGATGTCAATTTTGATGACATGATATGGAAATGTCCTGAAACCCATTTTTAATTCCACAGGTTCTTTATGAAGTGTATGATAATATTTATTCAAGTGGAACCATATATATGGATAATTTATGGGTGGGTCCTTATATGATCTTCCAATGCATTGGTTATGTATTTATATCTCATGATACATGTATTTTAATCATGGACATTTTGATTATTCACAATAAGAAGTGTGGACATTTTTCATGTTCATCGTATGAAGCATGAACATTTTTTCTATTCACAATATAAATAGTGGTTATTATTTTGTTGACAACATGAACCATGGAAAAAAATTTCTTCACATAGTAATAATTATCATATTCTTATTTTTGTTCCAAAATTATTTTTATGTTGGTTTTTAATGGCATGTTACATTTCCAATATATATGCCTATTATTATGCTCCAAGGGATCGTGTTTATTGACTCTTGTTTCCAAACTCTTTTGATTCGTGGCTTATGATATGGAAATCCTTATTCCATGATTTATGATTCATTTTTTTTACAATTTTCTTATGTATTCTGATAATACTCATAAGGTCATTTAATTCTCACTTTTGATATTTAATTGTTAATGTTTATGTTTACCATTACTAAGAATTTGACCTCACCTATTTCTTATGCCTCCATCCACTAGGTTATAAAGATAATAAAAGTATGTAATATCTAGAAGATATTATTATATTTATAATTTATTAGATAGGTTGAATGGTATTTATGGATTAAGGAGTTACTCTTATAATGGAAAATTTTCCATTATTTAAAATGGTGTGAGTTTTTTAGTCGATGTTTTATCCTATTTATAGAGAAATATAAACCAAAAAGGTGATGGTAATTAATTTTAATGAAATATCTATTATAATTCATGTAATTTAGATGGCCACATCTACGAGATGGTATATATAAGAAATGTATGAAAATTTAAATAAGCGTGATGAGTAAATTTACCTTCATTGGGGAAACTTCCTTCGGATACTCCTTACGGATTCATATATTAGTATTTTTATTAAATGAAAACATATAAACAGTGGTGAGGGGTGTTTTAGGATGTATTTTGGTAGATATTGTCTTGGGAGAGAAATTAGAAGTTAAATGGGATGGGTGTAAGAGGGTTGTATATATAGGTAAAGGAGAGAGATGTTATTTAAATAAAATATTAAATATTTTTTTATTTAAGATCAATGATGTGAGTATTTATGATTCTTGTGACTAATATCTTGTAAGTTAGTTGTTTGGGGATAAATATGCGCTCCCAATTAGCTAAAGTTTAAGTGTCAGGGTAAGTTCAATTCTACCATTTATGGGGAGGGTTGGTGGGCCTTCTAATCCTAATAGGACCCCACATAAATAAATTCACTTTTAGTGATCTGAACTGGCTGTCCCACCTTGGTGTGTTAGGACAACTACCAGATTAGAGGTGTCTTGGGGGGAGGGGTAAAATATGTTAATCCTTACTAGAAATAAAAATAATAATAGTGTTTGATTATAAACATTTTTTTCAATGAACTCTTTAAAAAGAGAATGATATCAGTGGAATATTTTATTAAAAGTAAATAATAAAAAAATTGGTTATTATTAGAATAAAATATAATTTAGGCTTTAAAATTTAAAATTTATGTTTATAAATACAAAAAAAATGTGTTATTTTACTCATTGAAACTATTTTAATTCATAAAAACAGATTTGGAAATATTGATCTATTTTGACATCATTATGATGTCATAAAACTGGTGGTATATTCAAAAACATTATTTTAAATACTCATAAAAAATTCAACACTTTAAAAAAAATTCTAAAACATAAAACTATACTAATTTTGTTATGATGATTCCAAAAATTTGATCAATTTTATCATAATAAATTTATAATTTAGTTCACTTTAATATTAATATTTTAAAATGAAAATTAATTTTTATACTAAATATATAAAAAAATTATTAAAAAATTATAGATAGGCATGAATTGAGTTATATATAATGAGAAATCATTTTATTATATTCCTATATTTGTATTTCATCATTTTATTCAAGGTAAATATTTTTTACAAGCTATTTAACTTTTCCAAAGGTCATGTTACAATTCTAATGGCCTAGTTACTATTCCAATGGTCATATTGGTATTTCAATAGTAATATTTAGTCAATAATTCCTATAAAGTACTCTCAGTCCTTATATTTATCATTAAAAAGAATTCCTCTCGTGGTTATATATTTTATATTTATAAAATTTTGATTATATATCAATTTTTATAGTATTATTTGTGTGTGTGATAATTCTAGGGGACCATAAGGAACCATAATTTATAATTTTAGTTATATTATTTACATGTGTATATTTTCTTATTGTACTATTTTGTCACGACCCCCTCCCACCAAAGATACCCCTCCTGAGCTGGCCATGGTGAAAGGGAGATAATGACCCCTGAGTCCCGCCTCCAGTAGGCCCCGAGGTGGCAACTAGAACCAATGGTACGAGTTTTCACAAATATGAGAGGCATTACCCTTTTTATTATTTAAGATCGGGAAATAGGACAAGTCAATCACCAAAAAGGAAAAGAACAAGTGTATATAAATAAAGCCAAACCAATCTGACATGCATGTTTAAATAGTTCTGAAACAAAGTATAAGTACAAGAAATCTCATAATCACAATACCAAAAGAAACAAGAGTACAAAAAACTGCAACAAATACAACTATCCTGACTAGTAGGGTCCCGCACAACCATGGTAGTCCTCCTGGAAACTTGAAAGTAAACGTAGGGTGAGCATAAAAGTATACTCAGTAGGGAAACCTAAAGATCTCGTGCACAGGTGGGGAGACATCCTAATGTCTCGTGAGAACAACAGAAGAAACCTAGCAAGAAAATCTATCCACCCAACGTCACCATCCACACTCACCAAAAACACAATCACAATAGGTAGTAGTATATAAGAACAAGAGTATTGGGTACCCCGCATCATTTACCATTAGTTAGCTACTCTTCCTAAAGGCGAACGTCCTGACGCTACCACACTCTTCCCGCCCGCACACACCTGGGCCTCAAGAACCACACATCCTGCCTGCACACACCTGGGCCTCACAGCCACGTATCCTGCCTACACACACCTGGTCCTTACAACCACGTATCCCGCCTACACACACCTGGGCCACATCCCGAAGATTCTTGGGAAACAGTAAAACATGCCCGAAGAGTCTTGGGCGAAAACCACCCTAAACAAAACCTACCTGAAGGGTCTCAGGTGTAAGGTCACCTCAATCCATCACAGACTAGGGAAGAAGGAGCAAGAAGGAGCTAGTAACTAAGGGGAAAACACCCTCTCCCATGAAATGGGAGTGTTCGGCACTAAGTGCTCAACATGGGTGGGGTGTGATAAAACACAAAAGATACAGATATATATATATACCAAACACTCAGCCCAACCCATGGCCTCTAATCAGAGAACTGAGCACGTGCCTCGGCACTACTACTACAAGGCATGCATACAACACACAACCCCAACCCCATTTAGGTTTTCACGTTTCAGTAGAATTATTTTATTTAGTTCCTTATCTACTGGGCAACTTTCCATAACCAACCACATCAATTGTTCGTAAAGCATATCCCTGCCATCCAAAAATCAAGTTAAGAAAACACAAGAAACACTACCAAGTCCCTTATTATCCATCCAAACCATTAACTATTAATCCTATTCCATTACCATGACCCACCATTCACTAACTCTTCCACTTTTTATTATTCACAACCCATAGTTCGTTCACATTCAAGCCCATCCCCGTAGCCCTGCTGCGAACCACCATAACCACAAACACACCGAAACCCGTACATCATTATCCCTTTAAATACCATTTATTGCAGCCCCACTGCCCGTCACCAACATAGCATTTACACCAACCCACAACCATGCCAACCGCAGCCCCACTGCTCACCCAATCCACAACAACCTGCAAAACACTCCCATCACATTCCACATATCCAATCCAACACCCACATGTTCATTATTCCATTTTCTTCAACTGGGGTGATCATACAAGGGTTCCATATTTTAAATCATCCAGCTTTACATGATTAACCAAATTCCACATTCAACGAAGTTTCCATCCACAAAAACGGTCTAGAAATATAGGGCAACATTTAATTGCGCAATCAAAGGCCCCCAACGACCGTGATTTTCAGTAGGCATAAGCCTATTCAATTCACAACATAATATCACATGATATAAAATAAACATATCAAGTTTCCCATCCCCATTATATAATCTAGTTATTATCTTTATTAAACCAGTTCAAATGTGTTTCATGTAAACAAGAGGACACCCACCCCGCATGATGCACAATTTAGAGAGACGAAGGTAAGATCCCTACCTCAACAGGTTCTGATCACAACGCTCCCCAGATCAACTTTAGAAGACGTCCGTCGGTGTCCGCCACTTTTGTCGAATCCCAGAAAAACCTCCTCGGGTAGAAGTTGGAAAGGAAAGGCTGAAGGAAAGACAAAGGATCCAAGATCAGAAGTTCCGCCTCGTCGTTATGATCCCGTGGCCACTGACAGATCGTAAATCGGAGCTTGGACGAAGAAGTTATGGAAGAAAAGGAGCCTTCGATTCTCTTGGGAGAGCTCTGCTCAGAGGGATGGGGAGGAGAGTAGTGAATTGAAAAGGAGCAGGGGACCCCTCTTTTTATAGGTGAGGAAAACAAAAGTACACAGCATGTACTTTATGGTATACGGCGTGTACTCGGCCATTTCACACGGTCACCACGCAGCTTCCAACATAGCCTTTAACGTGGCACGCGACCGTTGAATGGTCAACACACGGTTTGAGGGTAACGCGTACACGGGGAGGGACTACATGGTGTGTAGTATTGGATACACGACGTGTACTCATTTATTTCACACGGCAAGGACACAACTCCAACACAACACACAACCGTTGACTGGTCAATGCACGGTTTGAGGGTAACGTGTACGCGGGGAGGGACTACACGACGTGTAGTTTGGGGTACACGACGTATGCCCATTTATTTCACACGGCAAGGACACGACCTTGAACACGGGGTATACCCGATGAGGGGGTACATGGCATGTACTCACACTGCACGACGTGTAGTTTCAAAATTCTGAAAAGTGTGGGAAAAGTCCATTTTACCCTCTAGAACACTTCATGACCCTCTTTTCGACAAAGGAATGGGCCGGAGAGTTCCGGGCCATTACATCAGATACCTCTTAAAACATTATCGTCCCCAAGAATTCAAAATCCAACCCAGAGGAACCCAATAAGATACCTCTTAGGGCCCTCGT
This sequence comes from Viscum album, assembly GCA_963277665.1. Taxonomy (NCBI): domain Eukaryota; kingdom Viridiplantae; phylum Streptophyta; class Magnoliopsida; order Santalales; family Viscaceae; genus Viscum; species Viscum album. Next base: position 1,160,744,553 of record OY728126.1, read on the forward strand.
TATAACAGGAACCCAACCAACAACCCTAATCATATGTGTTAGGAATTCCTTCTCCTATATCGAGATATTATCCGCTTTAGGCAGCACTGACTCGCCTGCACGGGTTTAATCGTATCCTCATTAATGCGTCTCGATTAAGAATTAGGTCTTCCCACTTCCATACATTAGGATTTTGTAACTTGCACTACCCCCAACACCACACAATCAACACACTGCCTGAACATGTGGTTTGGGGAAATTCCTTCTCCTATGTCGAGATATTATCCGCTTTAGGTGGCACTGACTCGCCCGAACGGGTTCAATCGCATCCGCATTAATGCGTCTTGATTAAGGATCAGGTTTTTCCCTTTTCCCCACACATCCGTACATGATACACACTTCTATAGAACAAGGAAACAAAAGGTCTCATAACTGACAAGCCAAACATTCCATATATCAAAGGTACAGAGTATAACATCAATAAAAAAGCTCAGAAGAACAAGGGAAAACACAAGTCAAAAAAACTCTGGGTACTGAGCGTGCATTTGGGCCTCCCACTCCCAAGTTCTCTCCTCAAGGCAGCTATGCCTCCACAACACAAGAACCAAGGGAATGGTTCATCCACGGAGCACCTTCTCTTTACGATCCTCGATTCTGACTGGTCGTTCCTCGAAGGTCCTGTCGTCTCCCATATTTAACTCTCCCCAGTCGATAACGTGAGAGTCGTCATTTAAGTATCGACATAGCTGGGAGACGTGGAAGACGTCATGAACCTTCTCCAAATGAGGTGGCAGGGCTAGCTGATATGCTACCTCACCGACTTGCCTCAGCACCTCAAAAGGTCTGATGAACCTAGGAGAGAGCTTACTCCCCTTACCGAACATCTGCTGCCCCTGTCAAGGGGAAACCTTCAAGAACACATGGTCTCCCACCTTGAACTCCAAAGGCCTCCTCCGACGATCAACATAAGACTTCTGTCGGTCCTGAACCGCTTTCATCCTCTCACGTACAAGCTGGACTTTCTCTATGGTGCTCTGCACTACCTCTGGCCCAAGAGCATCTGTCTCACCAACCTCTGCCCAGCAAATGGGTGAACGACATGGACTTCCATACAAAACCTCAAACGGTGCCATGCCAATAGTAGAGTGGAAGCCGTTGTTTTAGGAAAACTCTACAAAAGGCAAGTTTCATACCCATGATCCTCCGAAATCCAGAACGCATGCTCGTAGCATGTCCTCCAACGTCTGGATAGTCCGCTCTATCTGCCCATCGGTCTGGGGGTGGAAATCAGTGCTAAGGCATAGCTGGGTGCCAAAAGCATGCTGTAACCCCCTCTAGACTCATGAGGTAAACCGAGTATCCCGATCTGAGATGATAGTCTTTGAAACTCCATGAAAACTCACCACCTCGTCTACGTACCTCTGTACTAAGGTTCTCACCAGGCCCGACTCCTTAATTGCTAAGAAGTGAGCTGATTTCTTCAGTCGATCCACCACTACCCAGATAACATCATAACCACCCTAAGCTCTGGGTAGTCTTGTGATAAAGTCCATTGAGATGTCATTCCACTTCCACTCGGGGACATCTAAAGGATGTAACAAACCACTAGGAACACGGTGTTCATCCTTCACTTGCTGACACACTAGGCGTTTATCCACAGACTCTGCCATTTCCCGTTTCACCCCAGGCAACCAAAACTGTTCCCTCAGGCCTCGGTACATTTTTGAAACTCATGGATGTACCGCCAAGGCTGATCTATGTAACTCACAGAGAACTCCCTCATGCATCGCCTCCGGAACAAACAACCTTCCATGGAAAAGCATCTTATGTCGGCTATCCTCTGACCATCCTTTTAGAGCGTTTCCATGATCGAAACGATCCCACATCACTTCCACCTTGGATTCCCCCAGTGAGACTCTTCCACCTACTACAACAAGGAGGAATGCACCGTCATCTGAAAAAAACAGCCTCTAACACCTTCTACCCTTGCATCCAAGTGCAAGGCGGGCAACTCTCCCATCACTCTCCAAGCATCAGTGGATTCCCGAACCACTTTCTTATCCGAATTCCTGCTCAGGGCATCAGCCACAAAATTTCCCTTACCTTTAGTGTAAGAGATCTCGAAGTCATAGTCTTGGAGGAACTCGACCCATCTCCACTACCATAAGTTCAGGTCACTTTGAGAGAAGATATAACACAGGATATTGTGATCTGAGAAGACCACAAAGTGCTCCCCAAAGAGGTAATGTCACCACAACTTTAGTGTGAACACTACTGCTGCAAGCTCTAGATCATGGGTGGCAAAGTTACGTTCATGAGGGTGTAACTGCCTAGACCAATAACAGATCACTCCCTTCTTCTAAATCAGCACGCACCCCAGACCAAGGACAGAAGCATCACAAAACACCTCATACAACAACCCTTCCTCTAGAAACCTAAGTATGGGAGCACTGAACAACTTCTCCTTCAGGTAGTCGAAATCTTTTTGTCACTGCTCGCTCCATAGGAAGACCAGGTTCTTCCTAGTCAAAGCCGTCAATGGAGCAGCAACTAGAGAGAAGTCTAAAAAGAACCTCCGATAGTAACCTGCTAACCCTAGGAAACTACAAACTTCTTCCACGCTCTTGGGTGCTGCCAAAGAAACAATTGCCTCCACCTTTGACGGGTCCACTGACACTCTATGCTGAGACACCACGTGCCCAAGGAAGTGTACTTCTTGCATCAAGAACTTACACTTCGACAATTTCCCGTAAAACTGGTGGTGTAGAAGGACTTCCAAGACTGCCCTGTGATGCTCAACATTCTCCTCCTCTGATCTTGAGTAGATCAGGATTTCATCGATAAACACAATGACGAACCGGTCCAGAAACTCTCGGAAGACAAAGTTTATAAGTCCCATGAACACAGACGGTGCATTCGTAACTCCAAACGAAATCACTACAAACTCAAAGTGCCCATACCTGCACCTAAAAGATGTCTTTGAGATGTCACTGTCCTTCACCCTTAGCTGATGATATCCAGATCGTAGATCAATCTTATAAAACCAACCTGCTCCCCTCAGTTGGTCGAAGAGATCATCTATCCTTGGAAGGGGGTAATGGTTTTTGACCATTACCTGGTTTAACCTTTGGTAGTCTATGTATAGACTGAGACCACCATCTGCCTTCTTTATGAACAAAACTGGAGTACCCCATGGCGATACGCTGGGTTGAACAAAACCCTTCTCCATTAGATCGTCAATCTGAATCCGCAACTCCCAAAACTCTGAAGGTTCCATCCGATAAGGGGCCATCGAAATCGGACGGGCACCAGGCTTTAAGTCTATCTCGAACTCAACGTCACGTCAGGGGGGTGGGGGGTGGGGGTAGAGTCACAACCTCCTGAGGAAAAACATCTAGGAACTACCCAATAACCTCTGGGACATCCATCATCTCTGTATTAGCTGGAATCACTGATAACCCTCCTAACAAGGAAAGAAGAGGCTCCACACACCGAATTCCCACCTGATTGCTCCTCTCGCCAACAAAAGCTACATGTTTCCCATCCACGTCGGAGAACACAACCCTTCTTCAGAATCAGTCGATAACAGCACTAACGGAAAACAACCAATCGATGCTTAGGATGACATCATATGGATGCATCTGTAACAGAAGAAGGTCCCCACTAGATCGATGTGGTCCCAACGTCATCCCACATCCCCGACAAACACAAGATATGCTGGTCTGGCCTCCAACTGGTGTACTCAGAACCAGGGGTACAGAAAGTCACTCTACATCTAGACCCAAATCATGGGCTAGATCGGGTGCAACAAAGGAGTGTGAAGCTTCTGAATCGAACAAGGCAGAAACGAAAGTGTTGAACAATCAAATCACACCTCACACCACCTCTGGTCCTACCGGAGCTGCCAACTCTGCTGCGTGCAATTGTCCACGCCCAGCTCCTCTGCCTCTATGATGTCGACCACATCCCCGACCACGTCCTGGTCGAGGTCCCTGAGGAGCACCCTGAGGTCGGCTTCCTCCCGCAATGTCTGCCCTTGGAGGAGCATGGTCCTGCTGTTGCTGGAAGGGCCTCACCAGAAACTGGTGCTGCTGAGGTGGGAACTGAACCTTCCCACCTCCACCGTACTGATCTCGGGTCAGGCACCGACTCTGAACGTGCCTGAAACCTCCACAAGAAAAACACTTTGGTCCTAGGCTCGTGAAAAAGGGACGAGGACGTGAAGATCTGAACTGGAACTATTGGGGCCTACTCCCCACTGGCCTAAACCTGGAAGGTCCTGTCGTAGGAGACCTACTGCTTACTGCCTTCCCCTTCGACGAACCTAGCTGGATCCCATCACGTGGTGCACCTCCCTGCGAGTGCATCCTCTTTACAACCTCTGCCTTCTTCTGTACTACTAAGTATGTCGGAAGGGTGAAGGGGGTGACAACATACTAGAGCGAAGGGCAAAGCGCCTCCTCCAAACATCTCACCCGAGACTCCTCATCCGAAAAAGAGATCCGGAGCAAAGCATAGGAGATCCTTGAAATTGATCCCCAACTCTCATACTAACATACTCCCCTGGTGGAGGGAGAGTAAATCCTGCTGCTTCTTCATATTGATCATGGAAGAAAGGAATTCCTCTTGTAATTCCTTATCAAAGTCATCCCATAGAACCTCTGTCTCTGTCCTCTCTCTCTGAGGTAGAGCATCCACCACTGTTGTGTCGCACCTCTCAGCTGACTAACTACTAGGGGAACCCAGTACTCCCTCAGAGCACGAATCAAGGTAAAAGTGATCCCTGTCTCCTCAAGCCACCCCTCCTTCTCCGTATCCAAAGTACTACCCTCGTACTTCTTGAGGGTTTGCCACTGGAAAGAACAGAGAGTCTTCTGCCATTGGATATCTTCCTCCTCTCGGTCAATCCTCAACTAATCGACCGCCTGAATCTGCTGGGCCTCGGTCGTCTGAGCCACCCGGGGATGACGTCTAGGTGCCATAGCTGTATGGTAAACAAGGATCGCCTAAGCCCAAGTAGTGAGGAAATTTCTCAGGGTTTAATTTTATCATTTTATTTCAATTTCTTTCCCAGAACACCCAAATCAAGTAAAACACAATCATGATGATTCATGTACCTTCCCTAGGCTCTCTACCCTGCAATCAATGTAGTATCACTTGGTCATTCGGTAGGCTAGAGTCCTTGCATCGGATCACAGGGGGCCCTAAAATCCCGTGTCCTAGCTGGTCCTCCTTGGCCTATGTCACGCACCAAGATTAACCAACACTGTTTCCCTACCATCCCATGCAATCCTCACTGTGCCTAACTCCAGAATCCATCCTATCTCTCAGCCATCTCCTCTGATACCATTCTGTCATGACCCCCTCCCACCAAAGATGCCCCTCCTAAGCTGGAAATGGTGAAAGGGAGATAATGACCCCCGAGTCCCGACTCCAGTAGGCCCCGGGGTGGTGACTAACACCAAGGGTATGAGTTTTCACAAATATGGGAGGCATTACCCTTTTTATTATTTAATATCAGGAAATAGGACAAGTCAACCACCAAAAAGGAAAATAACAAGTGTATAGAAATAAACCCAAACCAATCCCACATGCATGTTTAAATAGTTCCGAAACAAGGTACAAGTACAAGAAAGCTCAAAAGTACAATACCAAAAGAAACAAGAGTACAACAAACTGCAATAACTCCAACTGTCCTGACTAGTAGGGTCCCGAACGGCCCTGGTAGTCCTCCTAGAAACCTGAAAGTAAACGTAGGGTGAGCATTGAAGTATACTCAGTAGGGAAACCTAAAGCTCTCATGCACAGGTGGGGAGACATCCTAATGTCCCATGAGAACAACAGAAGAAACCTAGCAAGGAAATCTATACACCCAACCTCACCATCCACACTCACCAAAAAAACAATCACAACATGTAGTAGTATATAAGAACAAGAGTATTGGGTACCCCGCACCATTTCCCATTAGTTAGATGCTCTTCCTAACGGTGAACATCCTGACGCTACCTCACTCTTCCCGCCCGCACACTCCTGGGCCTCAAGAACCACACATCCCGCCCGCACACACCTGGGCCTCACAAACACGTATCATGACTGCACACACCTGGGCGTCACAACCACGTATCCTGCCTGCACACACCTGGGCCTCACAACCACATATCCCGCCCGCACACACCTGGGCCTCATCCTAATGATTCTTGGGAAACAGTAAAACCTTCCCGAAGAGTCTTGGGCTAAAACCACCCCAAACGAAACCTACCTGAAGGGTCTTAGGTGTAGGGTCGCCTCAAGCCATCACAGCCTAGGGAAGAAGAAGCAGGAAGAAGCTAGTAACTAAGGGGAAAATACCCTCTCCCATGAAATGGTAGTGTTCGGCATTAAGTTCTCAACATGGGTGGGGTGTGATAAAATAAAAAAGATACAGATACATATATATACCAAACACTCAGCCCAACCAATGGCTTCTAATCAGAGAACTGAGCACGTGCCTCGGCACTGCTACTACGAAGCATGCATACAACAAACAACCCAACCCCATTTAGGTTTTCACGTTTCAGAAGAATTAGTTTATTTAGTTCCTTAACTATTGGGAAAATTTCAACAACCAACCACATCAATCGTTCGTAAAGCATATCCTTACCATCCAAAAATAATGTTAGGAAAACACAAGCAACACAACCAAGTCCCTACTTATCCATCCAAACCATTAACTATTAATCCCGTTCCATTACCATGACCCACCATTCATTAACTCTTCCACTTTTTATTATTCCCAACCCATAGTTCGTTCACATTCAAGCCCATCCCTGCAGCCCTGCTGCCAACCACCATAACCACAAACACAATGAAACCCTTACATCATTATCCCTTTAAATACCATTTATTGCAGCCCCACTGCCCGTCACCAACATAGCATTCACACCAACCCACAACCAGGACAACCGCATCCCCACTGCTCACTCGATCCACAACAACCTGCAAAACACCCCCATCACATGCCACGTATCCAAGACAACACCCACATGTTCATTATTCCATTTTGTTCAACCGGGGTGATCATATATGGGTTCCAGATTTTAAATCAGCCAACTTTATGCGATTAACCAAATTCCACATTCAACAAAGTTTCCATCCACAAAAACGGTCTAGACAGATAGGGAAACATTTAATTGCATAAGAAAAGGCCCCCAACGACCGTGATTTTCAGTAGGCATAAGCCTATTCAATTCACAACATAATATCACAGGATATAAAATAAACATAACAACTTTCCCATCCCTGTTATATAAGCTTGTTATTATCTTTATTAAACCGGTTCAAATGTGTTTCACATAAACAATAGAAAACCCACCCCACATGATGAAAAATTTAGAGAGACGATGGTAAGATCCCCGCCTCAATAGGTTATGATCACAACGCTCCCCCGAATCAACTTTAGAAGACGTCTGTCGGCGTCCGTCACTTCTGTCGAATCCCAGAAAACCCTACTAGGGTGGAAGTTGTAAAGGAAAGGCCGAAGGAAAGACAACAGATCCAAGCTCAGAAGTTCTAACTCGTTGTTACGATCCCATGGCCACTGACGGATCATAAATTGGAGCTCAGACGAAGATGTTATGGAAGAAAAGGAGCCTTCAAGTCTCTTGCTAGAGCTCTGCTCAGAGGAATGGGGAGGAGAGGAGTGAATTGAAAAGGAGGAGGGGACCCCTCCTTTTATAGGCGAGGAAAACAAAAGTACACGGTGTGTACTTTATGGTACATGATGTGTACTTGGCCATTTCACACGATCACCATGCGGCTTCCAACACAGCCTTTAACGCGGCACGCGGCCGTTGACTGGTCAACACATGGTTTGAGGGTAACATGTACGCGGGGAGATACTACACGACATGTAGTTTGGGGTACACAGTGTGTACCCATTTATTTCACATGGCAAGGACAGGACCTTGAACACGGGGTATACCTGGTGAGGGGGTACACGACGTGTACTCACACTACACGGCGTATAGTTTCAAAATTCTCAAAATTGTGGGAAAAGTCCATTTTACCCTCAAGAACACTTCATGACCCTCTTTTTGAGAAAGGAATGGGCCGGAGAGGTCTGGGCCATTACATATTTTGAATTTTATAGTATTTATTTTTCCTTAATAATTATTTTTATATGTTTAATAAATAAAACAATTGTCAAATTTGGAATGATTGTATGTGTTTTATATTATAGTTTAGACTTAAATATGACACACATATATATTAAGGAAATAAATTTATTTAGAAAAGTATAGGCTATTACATATAAGTAATTAACCATAATAGAGTTGTCATAGTAGAATAATATATATATCATAATTCATAATAAATAAGAATATTTTCACATAGACTGATACATATTCATTACAGTAGTAAATTTATAATAGCCTCCTGCCCAACTCACATGACCATCTCCAGCCAAATCCCCAACCTCTAATACCATGCTCATCTCTATACATGTTTCCAACTCCAAAGTAATACATGTGACTAAACTAATACATGAAGTTTTTCCCATATACATTAAAATATATTTTATGTATGTTGGTAGGGGAAAATCCACTAATCTATTGAGATTACCTTGCTCAACTCAACACCCTCGTAGAGAGTGATCAAATGGATGTACATGAAAATCTGGGGAAATGACAAGTCATGATCAATAAAAATAACCTACCTAGAATCATATTAGAAGATAAACATGAAACCCTTACCTATACCCACATTATAAGAAGAGAAATACACCCCTAAAGACTCACACTAATAATACCCAACTCGTGCCAAGACTTAGTAACTTGTAATTGATAACACACATACCACCATAACCCAATGTTTTATACCAAACCTCTCTTATATCATCATACATAATAACAATAAAGACTCCAAGTATATATGAAACTCACTTATATGATCCCTACATGACCCATCTATCATCTTACTAATCTCTCATAATTGAAACCCAAAAAATATCATAGTTTAAATTATTAAATAATAAAAAATAAAATAGGGCCCAAGCAGATAATCAAGTATAGCGAAAATTCCATATCAAATAATAGAAAAAATAAATAATGGGGCCATGATCTATTAATAAAAATCTTATATCTTAGTCCCTTCCCAAACCATATTATTGGTACACACCATAACTACTACCAAAATACCCATAGAGAACCTCTATCTCGGTCTAATATGTGACATGTCATTATAGGGACTCGCTCCCACTAAATGATGGTACACCCCCTTGAATTCACCCTGATCACTCTAATCATATATCAAAAACCAACATCAACAAACAAGTGTGGTCCATGGAATTGGTATTACCTTTTTTTATCCTTGTAATGAATTATTTAAGCTCTATTTCATGAAAACGTCCATTATAGCCCAATTTTCTTCACTATTATGCCTATTTTGAGACACCCTAGACTGGAACTCCCAAATTTGGTGCAAAAAAACATATTATTTATATAATAATTTTGATACTAACTAAAGTGAACCAAAAATAAACATTTAAAATTACAATATCAATAATAACTATTGAATCACTTATATACCCTAGATTTGTTTGGGTTTGTAGTTTTATATAATTAGATAAAATAATTTAACTATAAAAAACTATGTGATTAAAATCAAATGAAAATTCATCATGATAAACACAAAACTCTTTACTTTATAATAAGACTTCGATATCTTGCAAAAAATTCTCCACACATGATACCCATCTAGACATATAATATTTAATACTCTTATTCATAACCTATAGAAATTGAAAAAAAATAAGGGAGAGCTTAAATTCTCATTAAGGGTAATAAAAGTGATAACAATCAAAGATCATAAGTGAAATTGAGGTGAAAATGTGGGTTTGATAACTTAATCATGGTATAATAACACACCATAAGGAAAACATACATAATAAAACATGTATCATAAGTGATGAATCATAACATAAGGATTTTTTCATAAATACGAGGATATTATAGGATCATGGAATCATATGAATGTGGAATCAATATAAAACATTACATCATAGACATAGTTCAAATCTCACTACCAAGAAAACATAGTAAAGTGAATAGAGTCTCATGTTGGATTGTGTTTACTCCCAACCTCCCATATATTTTATCTCATGGGATATAAAATAGTACCTAATTCTATAGAGGGTTGAATAATTTTAGGCCCACCCATTACATAATAATATGTACATTCATATGTGTTCAATATAAAAAACATCAATAATTTCATCAAAGAATAATTAACTTGGGGGAGAAATGGTTTTTATGAATATTTACACACAATAATGATATATTCCATCTAGAGAAATAATGTGTATATTTCATTACATCATATACCTAGTGAATCATAAGAAACTTTATGGGATGTTAAAATTGATGAAAACACTTTTATAAGATGATGGATTACTCAGCACTTTCAAATGGTATCATATAAAAAGAGATCAATATTTATATTTCTTAATATTGAGGGTTAGGTCTTCCCAAAAAACATCATAAGATTATTTATAGGGTAATACATGAAAAAAACTCCAAATGAGATATATATTTTAGAGTTTGAAAGTAAAATGGAAGATAAATTATAAAAATGAGTTTTATAAAGATACGTTTCTAAAAATAAACATATAAAGAACTTATTAATTATATTCAAGGAGGTGAAAAGAGTAAATTAAAATAATTAATTTTAAAAAAATAAAAATATTCAAACCACGAAAACAAATAAATTTAAAGATAAGAAATGTGGGGTTGAGGACAAAAATATACATAAGTGGAATGAAATTCATTTTTTATTCTTCTAGAATATTAACCATTGTTTTTAAAATGAAAAATTAACAAACAAATGGTAATAAATATTACTTTATAAAATAATTAAAACTTTAATAAGAATATTAATTAATAAAAATGGTTATAAAATCATGAAAATACATTCATGTAGAAAACATTAATAAATGATATTATTTTCAAATGTTTGTATAAAAAGTAAAAAAACATGTGAAAACATGCTAAGAATATTAATTATAAAACTTTTAAAATAAAGATAAATATTTTGTAAAATTAAATTAAATAATAATTTAATTATATATAATAACATTCTTAGAATAATATAAATAATATTTTCATGGAGGATAAAGATTTTTGATTGTAAAGTAGAGGTAAGTCAGCTCAACTTACAAGTAATCTTTTGGTAAAATTGTAAACCAAATAAAATTCAAAGGGAAAGATGTCATGAAAACCCCAAGAATGAGTTGGGGAGAATAAAATATGTGGGGTTTAATATATAATGATCATGAAATTTACCTATATAGAAAATTAGTCATAAAAAATATTTAATTCAAAGTGAGATGGAAAATAAAACACTTATAAACAAAGTAAGGTATGAAATATAAATACACATGGGAGGAAAAGAGACTATAAATTAATTAAAAATAAATAAAAAATAATTTAAACATTCTATAAATTTAATTTGAGTCATATAATAGAAGATATATAATTGAAGTACAATACTTGATAAGAGTACATATTTGGAAAGGAAACCCTTACCAGGATCGTAACATGTTAATTAAAAATACACCAATGGAGTGATTATGTGAAATAAATATAAATACAAATAAATAAAGTTGAAATAAAAAAACAATAAGTAGTTATAATGAACATAATCTTTGAGTAACATATTTAATTAAGAGAAAATATAACTCAATGAAAGTAAAATGAGTTAATAAAGTCTTTATAAACAGCAGTAAAATATGAATCAAAATCACATTGAAATAGATCATAAGATAGTGATTTAAATAACATAAATAAAAAGTTATTTATGAATAAATAATTAAATTTTAAATTGAATACATCATTTTAAATAAAAAATAATAGGTTCATAACTTGAAAAAAGTATCAAGGAATATATTTTCAGATAAATAATCATTGCCTTATTTTTTTCTTTTCCAGACACACTCTGACATCCTATATAATAAAATAATAATAATTAATAATTTATTTAGGAACGTTATTCATTTTTATTTCATATATTAAGGTTCAATTATAATAATATTTTATTCATTTATTGTATTGTTTTTTCTATCATCATCCACTTGGATTTATTCGGCCGATTTCTCCAAAACTGCTTCGGTGTGTTGAACATGTATAAAGGTGTTATAAAATATTTTCAAAATATCTTGATTTATATATTTTTAGACTATTTATCATTAAATTATAAAAAAAATTATACATATCAATATACTGTCCAAAATGTATTCAAATTATGAAGGATATCTTGGTATGGTCATTTTGGGTGGTTTAAATTGATATGATCATTTGCTTTTAATATCATTAATATAATGGATATTTTATCTTTATAGAATATTAATCATGTTAAAAATATCTTATTTATTTACTGAATCTATTTTTAGAACCATACATGGAAGGCAGTGATCATAAATAAAATATGGCATCAATGAAGGTGGTAGGAAAACCATAATATGGATGACATTTTCATTTTCCTAATGGATGTGATGAAGTTATATAATTATTATTACACTAACATAATAAAATTTTCGTATACTATTTATATTTATTTAATTATATTATTATTGGTATAATTTACTTGGAGGAGGTAGAAATATAATTTAAAGGAATATAACAAGAAAGTGATTATGAGTTCTTACCTTACTCATTGGGATTACTCCTTTTATAATTGTATTAACCCTTTCAAAAAATTGTATTTTGATATGAAAATAACCTTGAGGATATATATATGAGTTTTGGGAAATTTTTTCATTAGATTATTTTCATTCTAAGAAGCTTTATGTGTGAGGAGATGTGGGGTGATGAAGGGGTCCTTTTGTAAGAGAGGAGTGTCATTTTGGTAAATATCAATTTATTAATATAAAAAGGAATATCATATTCAAGGAATTTGGAAAAAAATTATAATTAGTTAGTACAAGATAAGTTATGTTATTAAAATCCTTTATCCATCTATTTATATTTATGGTTTTATGGTATTTATTAGACTTTACCTCTTAATTTAACACTTTTACCTTATTTTAGCCTTTACTATGGTGACTAATTTTTAACTTGGTAACTTATTTTTATGAAATAAAATTAATTCATTTAATTACATAATTTTGATTATTATAATTGAAAATATGAAATATTTTTTATTTATTTCAATTATCTTCAATATAATTATACAAAACACAATAAATATAATTTTAGGAAAGAAAATAGCCATAAAAATACTTATTTAGGCCTAATATTATGAATGGTATTGATAAAAATTAGAATATTTTAGGGAATACCTAATATGAACATGAAATAACATATAGATTCTAATCAGAAATTAACCACACTGTCTTAGGTAATACTTAGAAACTCATCTTGTCCCTTATAATAGTCATATATTGATATTTTCATTTATCTCAACCATTTGCACAAAATATGTTTCTTTATTTGGATATAAGGCATATGAGTTTCTAAGGAAATACCTTTCACAGATTCATTTCCATGATTCTATTTTCAACTAAATAATAAAACCAAAATTATTATGATAATATCCAATAAAATCAAAGTAATCCATTATATGAACATGAAAAATCAATCTAAAAATGACTCATCCTATAACACTTTCATTTCAAAATATAAAATTATTTGGTCAGCCTATAAATAATTTAATTAAATGTATATTCCTATATGTTTTTATGCTATTAATAGGAATAAAAATAACCCTAAAAATAACTAACCCAAAAATCGTAGAATTCTATGCTCCCAGAATCCATCTTATCCTTTTTCCTAAAACAAAATTAATCATTCTTAAAATCACAAACCAATAAATGTATAACTTATTATTATATAATACTAAATATATATTAATATTTTCCAAAAATAACTGAAATTACCTTATCACTAAATCACTTTTCAATCCCCATGGTAGTTTTAATTTCACAAAATCAATTGACCCTTCCTCCTAATTAACCATAATTAACACATCATAAAATCACCTACTAACCAAAATGGTTATATAACCCCAAATCATATATCATTTTTAAATCCCAATAAACATCTCAGAATATCACCTTAAAATACAATCACTTATGACCACAAAAGGTGGTTTATGCCTCTTAACTTATGATTAACCTTAAACTTATTAACCCATGATGGAATCCGCAACTATTAAATTACCCTAATTTAATAATATAATAACCTATAATGTTATCTAAATTCTTATCTGATACCAATTGAGAAGCCTCATACATGCACTCTCAAATCTGGTGAAAAAAACATTTTCTTTATATACTAGAATTAATACCAACTGAAGTGACCCAAACATAAAAATCCATAATTACAATATTAAAAAAAATATTTAGTCACATAAATACCCAAGATTCTTTTAGGATAAAAGTTTTAAAAAATTATGGAAAAATCCTTTATCTAAAAAAACTTGTATCTTTCCCATCAAATGTAAATTTTTCCCAACAAACCAACAATTCCTTATTTCATAATAAGATTTCATTATATCCCAAAAAATTATCCACACATGATACCCTTTTGGAAATATAATTCAAAATACTCTTCTTCTAACCTAGGGAAATTGAAATATAATAAAGGTGAGATAAAATTCTTAGTAAGGGTAAATATATGAGATAATAATTGAAGATCATTAGTGAACATGATATGAACAAGTGGGTATGAGAACATAATGAAGGTGAAAGATTTCATGATAAAGAAATCATAGATAAGAAATCATGTATCATAAGTCATTAATTATAACAAAAGGATTGTGGAATAAATAATCATAAACCTTAGGATCATTGAATAATAATATTTTTGAAACAAAATCAAACATTATATTATAATAATAAGTCAAGGATCACTACTATGATAACATAACATAGTAGATATAGTATCATATTGTATTGTTCATACTTACCAGTCCTATACATGTCATATAATGAGGTATAAAACATTACCCAATTCTTTATATATATTTATAATTTTGTTCCCACACATAACAATATAATATATACATGAATATTAGTTTCACATAATAATACATTCATTATTTCATCAATGAATAATAAACCTGAGAAATAAATGGGTTTCATAAAGATTTCTATTAAACATGGTTTCATTCCATCCAAATAAATAATATATATGGAATCATTAAATCATATCCCATGTGAATAATAATAAACCTTAAGGGATATTGGCATATATTACAAACACTTTTATAAGAATATGGGTTTGTTTTTTAAAAAATACGTGTGTTGACCAGATTTGTAATATGATTCACATTGGGTTCACCATTTTTTTAATAAATGTGTGTGTCAACTGGATTCCTAATAAGATTCATGTTGGTTTAACCATATTTGTTTTTAATGAAATTATTTTTAGTTTTCAAGTTTTTGGAAACATGATTCATGATTCTTATGATAACTCATTTATTCTATTATCACATGCTTTTATATAGGGTTCACTATTTTAGTCTCTATCAGAATAAAATGGCCTCATGGTTGATTATAAGTGGCTTGGTATAGTTTCAAAATCATTCACGTCAACATTTTTTGTATGAGAAAACTCCCAATGGCCTCCATATCTATAAAGAGTTATGGGCCTGGTTTCCAAAGGCAGACATTCATTAGGGTTTCAAACCCAATGATTCTTAGAAAATCAAATTGGTCTAGAGTATAGGAGGTCATGATCATCGAACCATTTTGGGGGAATGTATTTCCTACTATGAGACTCTCTTATATATTTAAGATATATTCATGAATCTTTCACAAATCTTGATAGGAGACTGATTACCTAGATAAAATGATCAAGTGTTGAATCCCAGTACATGTGAGAGGGCATTCTACAAATGACACTGCTATATGTATTAGAGGTTCTCCATATTCTTTCCTTTTATTTCATAACAATAAGAAAATTTTTATGATTTTAATCCCAATGAATAATAACTCTAGAGTTTATTAACATCCATGAAGGTTATTGGTTTTTTGGGATTGGGATTGAACCACTAAGAGACATCCTAAGTATCCTATGAGAATCAAAATAAAACCCACATATTTTATGAAGGACCTTTCCAAGTACTTTAACATCATATAGAAAGGATATATATGATGGAATATAAGAATTAGGTATGGATATCAATCCTTATGAAGTCATCCTATGCATCCTACTTATAAATGTAATCTGATTCCTCATAGTTAAGTTCGTTTTCAACGAATTCATGGGCGAGGAAGTGTAATTAACACTTTTGAGGGGTATTTCCCCAAAGTTTATGAAATCTGTGGGATTATACAAAGATACATGCCCATATTTGAAGGAATTTTTATCATGTGGAAGACATGATCATTGTGGGTATCTAATCCCATATGATTCATTCTTTTTGTAATGAACAAAAGATAGTAAGAGATAAAACATGTCATAATGGATAAATGATTGAACTAATATGTGGTTACACACTGAGGTCACCCTGATATTTGAATGGGAATTACAAACTTAAATCTCCCTTATCATGGGATATTTTTTATGCTAATGGTATGATCATTTCAATTCCCTATTATCACTTGATTTATTCTATATGTGAGAAACAAGATATGGTAAGGTATTATATGCATTACTTATATGTGTAGGAGTTATGAATTGAATAATACATTATAAGATATGATTAGAAACCTTATAAAGGACATAGACCCACAAGGGAAGGTATCGTATTCATTTTTTTAAGGATCTTGGACCTTATAATTAATTCTATGTATATTTTTTATAATAGGAATTATAGGCCTCATAGTTCACTTAGGTTCTTAATTCACTGATGGATAACGAAATATGGTATGTCCACATGAGTTTGGTCCCTTAAGCAATAGTAAATGAGACGTTGAGGGACTTTCACCATGGTGGATGTCCATGTCACATATCTACAACTTATCCTTTGATAGATAAATAGTATAGACCACGAGATATCTATTGAGTATTCTTGGATGGAATGATGACACCTTTTGGGGACATGGCATGAATAGGGATTCGTTAATACATATCACTTAGTCCATCATGGAAACTCTCCACATAAAAGGGGAACATGACCAAAGGCTCATGGTTGGGGGTTGGCATGGTTCACCAGTATATATCCAAGTGTGCTTATTTGGAAAGGTCTTCATGTCTGAGGGTGTCTTCCGGGAAAGGATGACATGTCTAAGGGTGTATTTTAGTCAAATTTGACATGTCCTATAGTCTTTTTATGGATAAGGAACTGATCACATGAACCGTGTGATACCTTTTCATGATCCTTCTTACATGTTTGGATTACTTCAGGGGATCCATATAGCTTGTCCAAAGTTCTTCACGTGATCTAGGATGACACATCCAAGGGTGTTGTGTGATCAAAGTTGGCATGTTCTGGGGTTATTGTATGATCAGAACAACATGTCCAGAGACATTTGAGTGATTGATATAACATGCTCAAGGGCCTTTGTGTGATCCACCTAGCATGTCTAAGGTTAAATCTATGACCAGGCCAGTATGTCTAAAGGCCTTTTCATAATTGATCTAATATTCATGTAGTTATTCACACGATCAATGAACTAATCTTGTGAATTTCATGATCCCTTAACATGAATATTATCATAACAACCATAATATAAAGGTCCCATAATTTATATATTTTCATCACATGAATACCATGGTGTTTTTCCACCGATGAATCACATGATCAAGATGATATATCCATCATCCTTAATGTGATCAATGAACTGATCATGTAAACCCTTTTTGTATCCTATATTATATTATTCCTCCTATGTTACTCATCATACTTATCTAGGTGGAAGACTCATGAAATCACGTAATCCATTTTCTCTAGAAAGTATTCTCCTATTTATGTGTGTGTATTTCTTCATCTATGGGGTTTTTATTGGGATCACCACCCCTATATATATTCTAATTTTCATGGTGATCAAGCTGAGTATTTCAACTTAAGTCAGCAAATGGGAGAATATTCATATGTTAGGAACATAATATATGCTTTGTGTGATCCAACTACATTTCATCAATAATTTCCTCCCTTTATCACATGATAAATAGTTACTACGTTATCAGTCCTTCATTACCAGCCTATTCCATCAAATAATCCATTCACTTGGATTGATTTTCAGGGAGTTGATCATTAGTCATTAAGGGGGAATCACCTAATGTTTAATAAGGGAATGACCAAAGGCCTTTTCACGATCAATATGACATGTCTAAATGCTTACACATGATCAATACATCATGTATGCGGGCCTTCATGAGATCAAACATACATTTCTAAGGTCATTCATGAGATCAGGCTGACATGTCTGAGGGAATTCACGTGATCTATGAATTGATCACATGAAGCATGTAATCCTGTCATGTGCAAAATATAATATATTCCATCATGTTAGGATCTCATCGTTTTTATATTTATATAACATGATAAATTTGGTGATTATGAAACATTCATCCATAAAGGTGTCTCATGGTCAAATTTGACATGTATGAGTTCCTTCAAATGATGATACAGACATGTCTAGGGGCCTTAAAAGATCTAGATGACATTTACAAGGTCTTTCATGTGATTAATAAAATGATCACATGAATCAGGTAATCCCATCAATATGAAAAACATCATAACTTACATTTCCTAATAATCCCATCACTTTTAGATTTCAATCACATGATCCATTGGTAAATTTTTAATTGTTCATCCACTAAGGTGTTGTATGATCAATGTGGGAAAGTCTGAGTGTCTTTTTTTCATATATCCGACATGTATGGGGTGATTTTCATGATTAATGATCTGATAACATGTACCTTGTAATCTGTATGTATGATCTGGTTGTCAAGGTGTTAATCGCCTAGCTTTAAAAGGGGTGTCACTTGATCAGTCATGGATCATGTGTTGACATGAGACCCTTAACATGGAAAAACCTTTTTAGTCGTCCATGGATCATCTCATGATGTGTTTGCGAGTAGTTGGGAAGTTCATTTGATCATGTGACATCAGTGTATGAACTCTTATATAGTCTCAATTTCTTCTTATCCTTTTGTAGGAAAATGATAATCATGATTTGGGTATTTTTTAACTATAATTTTATAATTCTCATTTAGTGGGCATCAAAAAATTCCCCCCTATGAATATAATTTTGTAGGAGGAAACAAGGAATCAATAATGAGAAAGTAAATTCCCTCATGAGCCCTTTGGGATTCCAATTGTTAGTTTTCTGAGTGTCTCTCGGTCCTTCAAGAGACCTTTGGTATTCTTCAAGACTCCCTATAAATAGGATTTCTAAGGTCTATCCCTTCCACTTGTGACCTAGAATTTTGGAGAGTTACAAAAAAAATTAATTTCTGTGATTTCTTCACAAGACTGTATCACATAACCTCATCGTGAGAACCGTTTTCATGATCTTCTCATAGGATCTCCCCAAATAATGACTTTTTCTATAAAAATAATGTAACAAATATACTAATTAATAATAGGTAATTTACTTGAACTATGTTGTGAATACTAATCCCTGGTGGTTCTTTACCTTATGTGCTTGGCTATCACCTATATTCATAATGATTTACATTATTTTTGTGACCTTATCATGGTCACATGATCACGAGTATTGAATAAATCATTTGATCGTGAGAATTTTATTGGTCGCATGATTATGAAATCTAGAATGGATCACATGCTCCATGTCATTCCATACAATTCATTCATTTTCTATCTAGTCCACCCATTTTACGATTCCAACCTTGTTCTAATGACTGGTTTTTTATGTCTTGGGTTAGATTAATTTGATCTTGCAAACTTCATCCAAAACGGACACCCCAAGGGATATGATCATGGGGAACCACAATGTTGATCCCTAGTATCAGGTCTTGTCTACGAACAGGATTCTCAAGGGTCACCTTTTGATTGGCCTTCAAAACTTGCATTTATTGCATAGACTGCCTCTTTATAACTTTGACTTTCTAGATGATGTCCCCATCCCTTCTCATAACTAAAATATTCTAATTTTATAGTTTTCATCTTCCTTCAAATGTATCTAGGTTATTGTATCTGAGTATAGAAAACTAATTCTTGTTCCATTCTATGGATCATCCTACTCATTGAATCACTCCTATCTAAGCCAAGATAGTTGTGATCTCACACATCGACTGATTTTTTAGATTTACTCAAACATGCTCGAATCATTTTTTGATAACATGAAAGGTGGATATAATTTGAAATGGGATCTGTTCCATGGAAGAATTTTTTTTGATGAATGGGCATAGTCATTATGGAGAAGATGGAATTGAAAAAAAGTTTTGAATAAACTACCCACCATCCACCTCTATGAGGTGATGTGGATTTTTTAATTCACCATGTATCATAAAAAATCATTATATAGATGATCAATAAATGGTATCATGACACCAACTCTATTTATTTAACCAATGGAAAGGTACGAATCTTCCTATGGGACAACAATATTCTTAGGGGAATAATTCCTATTTGGGGGATGTATGATGAATTCTTATATTCCATGTATTTTCTAAATTACCATGAATAGACCCCAATCTTATATGGGGACACGAAAATCATTTTCAAGGTGAGTCTAAAGAAGAAATTGAACCTATGATCAATCATTTCTTTTAGGGATTGGATAAAAAATTCTTTCTTAAATAAGGGATTGGAAGACTATGGTAAGTCCACATCATAACGCTTTTAGAAAGGTTTGGGATACCATGGGATCTTATTAGGCTGTTCTAGAGGCTAGTGAGGACACTTCATGGGGGTACAAGGTGAAACCTATAATATCTTTAAGTCTCTATTTGGTAGGGTTTTTTTCATGTTTTCAAATAGATTGATTTTCCCTACCAGGGTTGGAATTCAAGTCAATACACAGGTGATGGAAGATTTACTAGTATAAGGGTAGCCTCTTAAAATATTTGTGCCAACCCTTAATCATATATATTATCTTCTCAACCATATTCTACAAGGTAATACCCCTTACTAGATTAGCAGGCCCTTCCAGTTTCTATTTTTCAAGATAAGAAAGAAATTTAGGTGTCATGGGTACTAAAATAAAAATAAATTCCATAATTTCCTGTTATTCACTCAACTAATAAATATATCTGGGGTCAAGGAAACATTGTTTTATGTCCATTATGACTTTAACATGCTGATAAAACATATTTTTTTTAATTTCTTGTCATTCCTCACACCCTCTAGGCTAGTCATTAATGATAGATGTGGTTCCCCTAATGAGAGGTAAAAAAATATTTCTTTTCCATGATAGAGTTTTTACAACCCATTTAGATGAGATAATCATTTTTGATTCATATTCCCCATACACATTTTCTCATAATTTCTACTACACTAAACACTTGTCCTCTCACCCATGTGATAGTGTGCGAGGGAAACACCATCACGATATTATCCTTCAATTCTAGATGATTTTGGAAAATGGGGATATTGATGACAATATTTGATTTCTTCCTTATAATTCTCCTACTTATCTATCTCAAGACTATTACCAATCTTGGAGGGAATCTTATCCAGCTTGTGTGTTGAGTTGACTAGTTTGATGGGTAGATACACCCTATGCCTCTTTCAATCCATTGTTCATGGAATCAATGAAACTAGTTCAAGACTCATGGATCCCTTTGAATAAATCCCCTCATCATTATGACAAGTCCTTTGATGAATAGGTAGGTTTTTTTGAGGAAATCAGCCCCCCAATACTGATAATGGGAGATTTTTTATCAGAGGAGGGTTAGAGCATGTCATTAGCGAAGGGAGAGAAATCCAATCCACTAATTTTTACTTCCCCATAGGCTGGTTCATGATTTCTTTCTATGGATCTAGTGTCATAATATTTCTCAAAATTTTCTCCTTTTGCCAATGAACCCTCTGAAATGGACACCGAGATCTGGGTTTCCTAAAGAATAATTTGGCACTAATTTCACGCCGTAATTATCGAGATTCCCTTATAAGATATTCATGGTCACGGGGAGTGCCTCTTCTAGATTTTCCATATCCTAGGGGAAGGTGGATTCAATTATTGAATATTTTATGAATCACATAAAAAATAATCATGTTAAAACAACAACTATATAACCATAAGATTGAGCTGCATGAATTTGAAAACAATATTTTATTGATTCAACATATGAGGGATTCCTCATAGGCATTGTAACACCATAAGATTTCATAGTACGTTATTTCTTCAAAGTAATTTAATAACTTGCGCTACATGAAACACCGAGTTTGAGCGCACCACGACTTACCAAAATAGCCGTTCAAAATTGGTTATGAGTAGTATTAACTAAAATTTTAATTTTATATACTCCATATAATTTTAGAATCCATATTATGTGTTTATTATACATAATATAAGAACAAATTAATTTTTTAGATAAAAGAAGTATTTTTCAAAAAATGCAATTTTACCACCTTTTAATGGAGAACACTTTTTAAATCCATTATTTTAAACTTTTATATTTTAAATTGAGTAAAATTAAATTCTTATTTAGAATATGGACATAAAAATTTAGTTTGTATAGATTTTTGGTAATTTTCTGATAACTTTTATATTTTGATGTATAATGAAAAATACCATGTTTTAATTGAAACCAACTATTTTAATTGAAATAATTTATAGTGTTAAATTATGAATTTGAATGGTTTTGAAGTATAATTAGATTATATTTTTATTATTTAATATAATTTAGGTCATTTTAAGTAATTTTACATTTAAATAGCACATAAACATATGTCAATCTTTTGATAGTTTTTACTTCTTAAAAACCTGCTTTTTGGTTTCGACAACGGGAATTAATTTTTAATTAATTTCTGAAAATTTTGTGTTTTGAATTTTGAAAAATTGGTTTCATATTTGGAATCAGGAGGACCAAATTTTAAAAATATTAAACTTTTATTTTTAGACATTATGAATAATTACTTCGGTAAATATTTTATTTGCCATGGTTAAAGGGTAAATCCGGTAAATAAGGGTAAAAAAATAATATTATAATAATATTAAATTACCCTAACACATGTCCTAACCCTATTCTATGATATATTTCTGACCATGGAAATCCTTAGGTCGATTTTAGGACCCCATAGAGCCACTTGGGACTGATAATGACATTTTATATTAAATATTCTAAAGTGAAGACAAAAATAACAAAAGTAAATATCTTTTACTAAAAAACATTTATATGAGGTTATATGATTGATATATTCAACTATAAATAGTAATTATAAATATAAGACTAATTACTACATTATGATATTTTATTTATAATTTTTATACATAAAATAAATATATTTATATATGACACAATAATGATGAAGTATTTTCCTTATTAAGTAAAAAATAAAATAAATAATATTATAAATATTAAAATAAATATAATTTGGAAGTTTTTATTCCATAAAAGAATTTTATAGGTGAATATGACATGTTAGGGTTGATTCAGTGAATTTATTTCGAATTAATAATGCTGTTATGACTTTCAAAAAAACAAAATAACAAATATTGTCCAAATTGACATAAATGAGTTTTTAAAACAAATACTATATTATTAAATGATATAATAGTACTAAAAATATATGGTTCAGAAAATGGACTTATATAATAATATATATGTCAATAATGAACCACTTGAGGTTCTCTTGGAAGTTTATAGTATGTTTATTAACCATATAATATAAAAATACAAAGAGACATGGTAAATGTCAAACTATTTACCTAAGAGTTTAATCTAAAATATAAGGTTAATATGGTGACAAAAACCTATCTAAAACTGATTGGTTGAGTGTTTTTAGACCCATAACCACCTTATCCCCGAAATAAATAATTTTTAGCCATTATAAACCTAAAATTATTTTATTATAAAATAATATTTCAATATTTTCCTAAAGTGCCCCCACTTCTCTTATAAAAAGGCACTTCCCATTATCTAAATTTCACACCTCCAAATCCATTTGGTTCAGAAAACCCGTAACAAAATATCATTCCAACTATCCTACCTTCATCCTATAATTTTTACTCTGGTCATAAAGCCAACCTAAGGATCTCTTTTGATCAAATCAAAAGGAAGAACCCGAAGAAGAGGTAAATATTTCATCACCTCTTTCAAGTTCTTTTCATCTTCCACGACCTCTTTCTTTGTTGTTTATATTATAAAATAATAACTCCAGTATAGTTTATATACTGTGATGTTATATATTCTATCCTTCATATGAATGAAAAAGTCACCATACATGCGTACGTACGGTTTACCGTCTCCACGTCATGGGGTAGTTGTTATTCAATATATTATTATTTGGATGGGTATAATGATGATGTATAATTGTTGTAAATAATAAATATTACATGTTAATTATTCTATATATATATGATATAACATCCATTTACATACTATTTTAATATCAAAAGAATGATATTTTCGCTCGTGCGTACGTATGAATTACCGTCTCCACGAACGCAATGAGATTCATTTCCCCATCATAACCATTCAAAAGTAATTTTCACTTGATGATTAAAAATTATATTTAAGAACTTAATATAATTTTTTATATGAATCAAATACATCCTATCCATAACAGACACGTCTTATGTAACAAAAAATTTAAAGGAAAATGAATTAGTTAACACCCGAAACGACAATAATACTAAAATATTTTTAAAAAAGAAATATTAGAAGATCATATAAGATATCATATTTATGTATATGGTTATTTTATAATTTAATAACATTTATTTAATTATTATACATGAATTTAACGTACCCTTGACCAAACAAAAGTACAAGGTAAGGGTTAATTATACAATCTTTTGATTATTTGAGGTTGTTTTTACATAAGTATCTACTGAGAACTCTTTATCATCCACATCTGTGTTTCATAAGAATGTTTTCAAAATGAATATTTTAAGGTTTTATGTAAGGGAATCTTTAACTAGATCATCATTTTAAATGGTTTAAATATTTATTCTTCTAAATCACTCTCATTAATGTCCATGTTTTCAAAATGGGTTTTAAGGATTTATTTATATGCACATGAATGTTTTTAAAATGTTAATTTCCTTTAAAAGTTTCAAATTGGTATGGGACACTTTGATTAAAAAATGTCTTTAAATTTATTCCTTTTTAAAGTGTGTGACTTTTAAATGTTTTCATGAAAAGGGGATATTTCTCTCAAAGTGTTTTACAAATCATTTTCAACTATGTCAACATCTTTTTTTAATATTATTATTGATTGAGGTTGATTTATTATAAATAAAAACGTCAATATTGTATTGAATAAGTTATGGTATGGTTGAATATGGATGTGTTATTTTTATTCCATTCATGGTTTATGGATAAATTATTGACATTTCTTATTCTAGTTTTAATATGAATTTTTATGTTATGTTTAAACCTTTTCATACGATGAATGCATTGTACTTAGTAAGTGACAGGTGGAGACCGTTATAGCTCCTCGTTTCATTGGTAGGTCTCATGAGACAAACTAGTGTCTTGGCACAAGGCCTTGACAAAATCTTATTTTTATTCTTGGAACAAAGCCTTGACTATGTGGTTATGAAGTCTGGCATTATGCATTACATCATTAAGAAATTGGATATTTGATATTACATGTGATTATTAGACTGGTAAAATATCCATGTGAATAAGTAAATGGAATTATTTGATTTATATTTTCCATATTATTCCGAAGTTTAAGCTTAAAAGGATTATGTTTTAGTCTTATACATTTCCATAAATGTTTATGTTTATTTATGAAAGTTTCCGCAATATTGTTATCATTACTGAGCATCTGAGCTCACCCCTTTCTATGTTTTATTTTTCCTAGGATGTGAAGAAGTGTTTAATGTTTGATAATAAGGGTTAAGCTCGGGGATTAATGGCATTATCAAATGATATTTATGTTGTGTTTTATTTTCTAATGTGTAATGAAACGTTCATGTATGTAGTCTATTTTCCAATAATGTTAAACTAATCGGTCTTTTGGGACTTGATTCCTTGTAATCATGCCAATGTATTAAAATAATACACCAACTCAGGGTAACAGGGGTTGGGGCATTACAGGCATTGGATAAAAAAACATACATCATTCAAGTTTCATGATCGGATGAGTGACTTGGCTTCATAGATAGAGGAAGATGAATTGTTCATAGCTCATGTGAATACTTCTTTCTTAAATGAATCCACTTTACTGGATGCCACTCAAAAATTTGATTATGAGTTATCCTCCATGATTCAGGCTCTTATCCCACTATATTTGGTTGAGGAAATGGAGTAGGTGACATTTCAAAATTAAATTTAATCCTCTCACAAAGATCTAGATGATTTGGATAACTCAAAAAATTAATTTTTACAATGATTTGTGTATGTCCTCTGAGGAACCCTAGGAGAGACCCCAGACTATTGAGATTACTCCAACCTTTGTACACCATTAATAAATGGATACATTTAATTTTGTATATTATTTTCAATCCCTATCTATTTTATCACATGTATGACACATTAATATATTCATATCATAGAAATCATTAGATACATCAAGCAAAACCAATTATGATAGGGAAACCCAAAATTTGAACTAAAAAAATCAAATCATAATAGACCTATCATGATTCTTTCCCCTGAATGGTTAGTATAATAAGTACCCTTATTGATTATTAGGGTAGTTCCTTTTGTGGATTATCTAGTTTGAAGGGTTGTTCCATGGTGGATGTATCTCAAGGTGAGAGTGATCTAATAGTTTCCTAAATCAATGGGTCTTGTGAGCATAACTTGATTTTTTTTAGGTCTAGATAATGGACGCTACAAGATTTGTATCTCTTGTTTTTGTTTTGTCCCCAATTTTTTCAAATATATTAAGGGATATTCTTAGCCTTCAAAAATTCATATTTTACTCAAGTTAACCGTTATGATCTTTCATCCAGACTGGTTTTGTGCCTTTTCCTTTTTACAAGTCCTCGATGTTTCCCAGATCGCACAGTGTGTCTGACCTATGAGAAGAGACTTGACTTTTCCCAAGGGTTACCTTTATGAATTTTAAAACTAGAAATAATTTTAAATCTTTTAATTATTATTTTAAGTAATTTCAAGTTGGGATGATAAAGTGATTCTATTTTTAGGTTGGAAAGCTCATAATTTTTTTTGTTGTATTTTAGGGTCTTCTACCTTGTAGCTTCTATTTCTATAGTTTAGGGTCTTCTATAGAAGAAATTTTATAATTGTGGTTTTAGGTCTCATAGATCTGATCATCAATTGTTTTAGTTTATGTTATTTTTGGTTGAAACTTCAATTATTGTATAAACTCAGACCATATATTTTTTTAGTTTAGGGTCTTCTAGCTAGGAATTTATTTTGATATATTTTGGGGACTTCTATCATAGACCTTTTATTAATATAATTAAATGTATTATAGATCATACATTCTATTGATTAAGAAGATGAAGACAAAGAGTATGTGTTTTCATTAAGTGTTCTAAAACCCTACATCCAATATGAGATTCTGGAGAATGGATATTCATAAAGGGTTTTGACACTCTACATTCTTAAGGAAATAATTAAGTATTAATATTCATGAAGGGTTCTAACAATCTGTACCCATGAATAAAGGTTCTTGTTAGATGATGAAATAATTTTACAGGTGTTGAATAAACTTTCATATTTGGAATATGGGTTGATAAAATCACACCTCATGGAGTTTGAATATGAGGTGATGAGATGGGGCAGGCATATAGGGGATGATCACAAAACACTCTAAGGTGTCGAGTTCCACGATAATTTTGTTGGGGAACATGAGTATTTTAGTTGATTTATTATAAGTAGAAGATTACTATATTTGACTTATCAGGGTCCCTTATGCATGAGATTATATGGTCTTACTTTCATGGTCAAGTAGAGGGGTCCCCACTCCTTTTCATGGGCTATGGAATATTTATAATGATTAAAAAATTTGGAAAATGAAGTAGGTTATGGAGAAAAGGCTATCCAAGAAGGGTTCTGGAACCTTGGGTTGGTTTTATTTTATGGTTTTAAACTTGGTCCAAACATTATGTGGTTTTGGGTCACATGATGAGGTACACTAAAAGGTTCAATAATTATGTACTGCATTCATTATTTGATAATGATTACAATACTTGGTACTGTAATGTCAAGGATATCTGATCCATAAGAATATTTTGTTCACGGGATTGGAAAATCATGGTCTAGGAATTTCCAAGCAAATCGGGAATGGAGATTAGTGGTTATATGTCCAAACAAGGTTCTCACACGGCCAGGGGAATATCTTATGGATTTAATGGGGGGCCTTTATTCTATGAAAAAATCATCCACTATATGAAATCTCTATAGAATTATGTTATTCACTAGAGAATCCTAGAAGGGTCCCTTTAGAGTAGTAATTCCTTATTACCAATACACTATAGGGAAGAACCAAGAGGAATAACTAAAGGCTATGCAGTTCCAGGAGAAGTATGACAACTTAAGGAACTGCTATGTATCAACTCAGACTTCAAATACATAGAGATTATTTAAAGAAAATGTAATATTCAAGAAGGGTTTAAGTACCCTAATTTTCTTTCACCCCCTACAAAACACATTATCATAGATAGAGGATGTGATCCATAATTTCTATAACGTTTTCCTAGATGAAGGGGTCTAGTAGGCATGGATCATCTTTTACTATGGCTGCAAGATGGACCCTACATGTAACATCCCGGTTCCGGAAGCCACCTAGAGGAGTCTCTTACTCGGTTAGTCACATGGACTCAAGCGCATTTCCCCAAACGCCAGAGGATACCGACTAGAAGCAAGGGCCTTGGGTGTGATAGTGGGGAAACTATTCCCTCATTGGCAGAGTACACGGTGGAAGAAAAACAAATAGACAACATCAGAAACCGTAACAATCCATACAAGAGTAAATGATAAACAACGGAAGACTAACAGTAAACAACTGGAGCACACACACATGTATATAAAATGTCGCATGATACATATGTCTAGGAAAGTAGCCAAACAAGTCACAATGATGAACATGATACTAAACCAAAGTGAAAAAGAAAACAGGTAAACTCCTCAGTATCACAAGCCATATATTGGTCCCATGCTCTCCAGCTCCACAGTAAGTCAAGTACATGAAGTAGAAGGGCGCTTTACCTTTTCTATACCTACAAAAATATAGTCTGCTTGGGCCCAAAAGCATGGCCCAAATAGGGTGTGATACAAGATCCCAGTAGGAAACCACCCAAAGATCCATGCCTAACAGTCAGTGAATACATGGTAAGTAAAAGTATAGAAAACAGTAAATAGGAAAACACACAGCAGCTACAATCCACAATGTCTAGTATATAATGTACATAGGTAACATCCAATCAAAAAGTAGAACAACAGGTAACCCCCAGGGTAGTTCTCACAGCCTAACCCTTATGGTTCAACCTACAAGTACTAGAAACCCTATGAGAGGCACACACAATCTCACCCCTCTGGCTCAACTAAAGAACAGACTCTCTGAGGAATCACTCACCGTCAATTCCCCCTATAGTCTCGTATCTTACTAAAGGATCTCTGGGGAAGCACTCAACGTCTCATTTCCCCTGTGGCCCATGTTGAGTAAATACAGACTCTCAGAGGAAGCAATCATCGTCAATTCCCCCTTTGGTCTCGCATCGAATTAATAAGACACTCTAGAGAAGCCCTTACATCCATTCTCCATATGGTCCACTACACTATGTTCTCACAGCCCTGTGTAAAATAAACATGCATAGCACGCGTATCACCCCAAGTAAACCTCAAGAACTACTTGGCTATCATTCTAAGGCACAACAGCATAACAGTACAACAATTCCACTATCCTACAACTAGGCATGAAAACTGAAAAAACATGTATGGAAAAACATCCAGACCACAATAAAAATTACACTTTTCACAAGCATTGACCTATACTCAAGAAATCAAGCAAAACAGACAAACAACAAGAGAAAAAATAGGAAACACACAATACCCCTGTTCAAGGGAATTGGTGGAATTTCAAAAAATATTCAAAGACTTCCTACAGAAAGGCACAAACCACCTACCTTGATCCTAGGAGATCGATATACTTGAACCATGAGGCTTGATTCTCCTTAGAACGACGTAGATCTATGAAAACACACAAAATGCTCAACCCGTGATATCTTGAGAAAGAGGAGGAATTGGAAAACAAGGATCTAGGAGAAGGAAGGTCTCACCACTGCGGTTCCAACGCAATCAATGACGATCGATTCAGAGAAAGGATAGAGGCTCGGGGGCTCAGAGAATTTCTGCGGCTGTACGGGTTCTCTCAGATGAAGAACCTGAAAAAGAAGTGAGTTCTGTCCGTCAGGCATGACCCCGGTCCGTTTAATGAAAAAAAATAAATTACACGGAGTGTACTTATGGGGTACATAGTGTGTACTTATCCTTTCTGTACTCCACTTTATGTGGCCTCCACATCGCCCCTACACATCGTGTGTGTGGCCCGGACACAGTCAGCACACGGCCTGGCGTTGCATCAAAGTACACAGCGTGTACATAAAAAGTACACAGTGTGTAATTAGGAAATTTCTAGATTTTTTCTCTTTTTCTAAAAAACGACAAGAAAAGGAAAAACATACCTGAAACGAAGATCCGGGTTCTTACAAACTTCCCCCCTTAAAAAAATTCTTCCTCGAATTTCCCTAGTGAGGCGTAGAAGAAGAAACTCCAAACAGCTCTGGCCACTGCGATCATACATCAGCCTCTCTCTCCCAGGTCTCATCCTGTACTCGCCTGTGCTGCCATAGCACCCGTACAAGAGGAACAGACCGCCCATGGAGAACCTTCGTACTGCGATCGACTATCCGGATAGGATGATCCTCAAAAGATGCATCTGTTTTGAGCTCAACCTCCTCGGACTGAAAGGCATGAGAAGGGTCTGAAAAGTAATGTTAGAGCTGAGAGACATGGAATATGTCATGCATGGCCCGATACATTTGAGGTAACTGCAACCGATAGGAAACCATCACAACTCTCTCCAATACCTCAAATGGACCGACGTACCACAGTGAAAGCTTACCCTGTCTTTGAATCCTCTTCTGTCCCAACCTCGGTGCAACATGTAGGAAAACCTGATCTCCGACCTCGAACTCCAGAGGTCATCTCCGCTGATCAGCATAAGACTTCTGTCAAGACTGTGCTGTATCCATCCTCTTTCAAATCAATTCTATCTGCTATGAGGTCTCCTGAACAAGACGAGGTCCCAGCAAAGATGCCTCTCCTACCACTAGCCAGCATAAAGGTGATCGGCATGGCCTACCGTATAAAGCCTTGTAAGGTGCCATCTGAATAGTCTCCTGAAAACTGTTTTTGTAGGCGAACTCCACAAGAGAGATATGTTTCTACCAAGAACCACCAAAGTCTAGAATGCAATCTCGGAGCATATCCTCAAGAACTTGGATCGTACGCTCAAACTGGCCATCTTTCTGGGGATGGTATGTTGTACTCAAAAGTACATGTGTACCCAAATCCCTTTAAAGCCCCTGCCAGAACCGAGAAGTAAAGCGCACATCCCTATCTGAAACAATGGAGTGTGGAACTCCATGCAGGCGTACAATCTCTCGGATGCATAGTCATCCCATATCATCAAAACTGAAGGTCTCCTTGATCGGTAAGAAGTGAGCAACCCGTGTAAGCCTATCGACGATAACCCAAACAACATCGTTCTCTTGAGGTGACCTCAGTAATCTGGTCACGAAGTCCATCGTGACATCGTTCCACTTCCACTCTGAAATGGGTAACTATTGTAAAAGGCCTGCAGCTCGCTGATGCTCCACCTTCACCTTCTGACAAGTAGAACACCTCAAGACGAAACCAAAAACATCTCTCTTCATACCTAGCTACCAGTACTGGTGATGAAGATCCCGATACATCTTGGTGACTTTAGGATGAACTTCCCAAACTGAGGAAGAAAAATCCCAAATCATTTCCTCAGATATGTCTGTTGGTACCCATATGCATCCTTAGAAACACAAGATCTTATCCTCGCCCACTATCCATCCAGGAAGAGGGTCTTCTCCTGACACACTCTCCCGCATGACTAATCCTTCTGAGTCTGATAGTTTCCTCATCCATACCCGATCAAGAAGTGTAGAGGTAACAAATATAGAAGATAGGTAAGTCTGTCCCTATCTATCATGCACCCCCAAATGCATCTCAGAGAAAAGATCCATAAGCTGCCACTCACTGCTGGCCTCCTAAACTGACTGAATCTGAGTTCTCCTGCTCAACACATCTACCACTACGTTTCCCTTTCCCAGTGTATAGGCAAGATCAAAATAAAAAAATAGAAGATACTCGACCCACCTGTGCTATCTCAGATTCAGATCACGCTGAGTGAAGATGTACTTTAGACTCTTGTGGTTGGTGAAAACCACAAAGTACTCTCCCAGAAGGTAATGTCTCGAACAACGCAAGGCATGAACAACAGCTGCCAACTCCAGATCGTGCGTCGGGTAGTTCCTCTCATGTGGCCTCAACTGCTGAGACTCGTACGCAACGACTCCATCTCCCTGCAAAAGCACATCACCCAGCCCGATACCTGAAACATCACAATAAACAGTATAGCTCTTTACTAGCTCTAGAAAGACTAATATCGATGCTGACATCAACCTTCCCTTCAGCTCCTGAAAGGATGACTCACAAGAATCCGACCATAAGAACTTCTCCCCCTTCTTGGTTCGACCTGTCAAAGATGCTACTAGGCATGAAAAGTCCTGAATGAAGTGTCTGTAGTATCCAGCCTGCCCTAGGAAGCTCCGTACCTCAAAAACATTCTTCGGCTACTCCCAGGAAACTACAGCTCTCACTTTCTCTGGGTCCATAGATACTCCTACCTCTGAGATGACGTGACCAAAGAAGTGAATCTGATCCATCCAAAAGTGGATCTTCGAGAGTTTAGCATAAAGCCGATGCTCTCTCAGTGTACTCAAATCGATCTCAAGATGGGTAGCATAGTCATGTCGAGTGTGTGAGTACACCAAGATATCGTCCACTAAGACCAAGACGAAGGAATCCAAGTAAGGATGGAACACTCGGTTCATCAGTGCCATGAAAACATCTGGCTCATTCGTGAGACCGAACGGTATAACCCTATACTCTTAGAGACCATACCTGCTTCTGAAGGCTTCCAGAGGTAAATCTGATGGTCTAACACGCAACTGATGATAACCGGACCTCAAATCGATCTTTGAGAACGAACGGGATCCTTGAAGCTGATCGAAAAGATCATCAATCCTCAGAAAGGGACATCGATTCTTGACCATCAACTAGCTCAGCTTTCGATAATCCACACAGAGCCTAAGGGTACCGTCTGCCTTCTTCGCAAACAAGACAGGAGAACCCCAAGGAGAAGTACTAGTTCGGATGATTCCCTTTGCTTGAAACTCCTCCAACTGCTTCTTGAGCTCCTGCAACTCAGGTGTAGCCATCCTATAGGGAGGAATGGACACCGGTGCTACTCCTGGCACGAGCTCAATTGAGAAGTCTACCTCATGCTCTGGAGGTAAACCTGATAAATACTTTGGAAAGACATCTATGTAACAATCCACCATTAAAGGAAAGTCCAACTGTGAAGTACCCTGATCATCCAGATAAAGACTAGAAATCTAGGCCGTAACCCTTCTTAGCCCATGATGCTCGAGTCCTGCTCGACTCGCCTGAACATCCCATTCGCCTCTATGAAGAAAAGATTCACCCTCTGGTGAAATGAAACTCACCCTGCGGTGATAACAGTCGATGACTGCTTGGAAGGGTACCAACCAGTCCATCCCAAGAATGACATCATATCCTGTCATCTTTAGGACATAGAGATCCCATAAGAAACGATACCATGCAACACCGAGAGGGCACTCTCTGCACTGACATACACTATATGTCCTTGTTCCCAAAGGTGTGCCTAGTGTCAACAAGTCGACAGAAGAAAAGATACAGAGCCCAAGGCTCTCCACAATAGTAACAGAGATAAAGATATTCATATAACCAGTATCGAAAAGAGATGAATATAAAACTGAGGCTACTAAGATCGTACCCCGAACTGTATAAGGTCCGGGATCCTGATCCTGATAGGTCTGCTCCACCGTAAAAGTCTGGCCTACCCCGCGGTCCTATGACCCTGTATAAACACTCTGAGCTGATCCTCCCCACTGATGATGAAAGGCTGGTGACTGACTACCACGGCCTCGACCTCCACCTCAGCCCGAATGGCCAGAAGAACTCCAGTTCCCCAATTGGTGAGAAACTGGTGGTGCTGCTACTGAACGAGAAGTCATGGAAGAACCCCCATCACCAGAGCTAGTGAGAAAACCTGGAAGAAACGATGAAGGTGACCCATCTTTCTGCAAGATCAGCACTCCACTGGGTATCTTTGACACTGCGGTCTCGTGTGCCCTTCCCTTCCCCACTGGTAGCATACTACCTGGCTACCTGAAGATGTATCTCACCTCCTCGGATCACCACGCGTATACTCCCTATGGCTCTTCCTACTGTCAAATGGAGGAATACTAGCTATGGAAGCAGAACCGCCCTGGCTCACAGCTCCAGAGTCTCTCATATTGTGCTATGCAATCAGTGCCTGGTTGACAATGGAAGTGATGGAAGTCAACTGGAAGATATTCACCTACGAACGGATCTCCCGCCTGAGACCATCCTCAAACTTCCTTACTAAGAACATTCCCTCTCCAACCTGGAGGGGTGTGAAATGCTGCAACTCGGTGAAACGAGAGGAATACTACATAATAGAAAGAGTACCCTGCTCTAGACTTAGGAACATCTGGGGTCGATTGGCCCTCAGGGTCTCCGGGTAGAAGTAGTCATAAAACATGCACTAGAACTCCTCCCAAGCCATAACCTGCTGATGACCCGCCTGTGAGATCACATCCCACAACCTCTTGGCGGAGTCTTGTAGAATATAGGTAGCAAGATTGAACCGCCTCTCTAGAGGCATTTCCAGATTCTAAAAGATAGTCAGCATGGCTTCTATCCATGACTCTGCAGCCTGTGGTCCTCCTTCCCCTGAGAAAGTAAGAGGATGCTGCTGCTGGAAAACCCATGTCAAGTTTTCCATAGTTGTGGAAGGAGTCGATGCTCCCTGAAATGTCTACATCATCCTCATAAAGCCTTCCCTAAACTGCGCATCAGTTCCTGCAACTGGTATGATAGCCGGCGCCAAGGCTGACACGACTGGAGGATCAGCAGGAAGTCCCTGATCAGCCATATCTGGCATCTGATCACTATCCTGCAACTGACGTACAACCGGAGGACGTCTCAGAGGCATAGCTCTGAAAGATCAAAATCATACCTTAGATCAAGAATATCAAGGAAAAATAACAAAGGAGTACAAAATGGAAACAGGAGAAGGAAAAACTCATGTTTTACAAAACATGACTACAAAGTGTGTATAGACTCTACACGAAATGTAATCATATCTATTCCCCTACCCGAGTCTCCTTGCATGGCTAACCCACACAGTTTTCTTGAACTGAGACTACACAGCGTGTTCCCTGTAGACACGGCGTGTAGTAGACAAGGTTTCAACGACCCGTGTTGTTAGTTACAGGGCCGGTTACACGGCTGAGGATACATGGCGTGTTCCGAACAAACACGGAGTGTATAGGAGGAGATAACACCACCCCGTGTTATTCGTGAAACGACCGGGTATCTAGAACAAGACTACATGGTGTGTTCAGAAAAAACACAGCATGTATTACACGAGCATCCCCGACCCGTGTTGTTAGTGATACGGCCGGGTACACGGCTCACTACTACACGATGTGTACCTACCGTAAACAACGTGTTCTTAGGGATTTTCACAACCCATGTTTATACTCACATAGTTAGTGACATGGTTTAAAAACTAAATGGTGTGTATATATAAAGTAAAGACAATTTATTCTAGGTTTTTTCTGGGCAGTAGCTCTGAAACTGCACCGAAGCCCAGAAAAAACTGAAAAACAAGCATGATGGTGCCAAATTCCGATCCGTGAGGGCCTATACTCCCCATGAATCAAAGCTTGGCATCTATGACATATCATATATAAGAGAAAAAAGTCAATGATCCACCAATTTGTGATTAATGAGGGCCCATAACACCTCCAGAACCAAAATTTATCATTCATTTAAACAAGGTTCAATAGAAACAACCTCTCTATCAAACTGCAGGGATTCTATCAGAGAATATATCAAAACAACATGCATAATCTACACAATATCTATCACAACAACATGAAATTGCTAATGCACCCTAGATGGCCTAGCAAGAATGCATGGCATGTGATTTATAACAAGTGCCTATATGATGCATAAGATGGCATACCCTCATCTCATCAGGTTGCAACAGAAATAGAACCACAACATCATCAACAATAACAACACAAAGCATGTGAATCACTCTAGGTGAAATCAGATCAACTGTAACATAGAAAAACCAGAAAACTATAATAAGCATGGTAGATTGGCTTTTCCCTGTACACGGGTTAGCTACTTCTGAGAACAGCTTAATACCAAGTACTGAATCTATCCTATCTCTGGATAAAGGCTCCAAACAATAAATCAAGAGAAAATAAACCCTCTGATTTCACTTTGTAACATCCCGGTTCTGGAAGCAACCCAAAGGAACCCCGTACCCGGTTGGTCACATGGCCTCAAGCGCATTTCCCCAAATTCCAAAGGCTGCCAACTAGCAGCAAGGGCCTTGGGTGTGATAGTGGGGAAACTATTCCCTCATTGGCAGAGTACACAGTGGAATAAAAACATATAGACAATAGAAAAAACCGTATCCATCCATACAAGAGTAAACGATAAACAAAGAAAGACTAATAGTAAACAACTGGAGCACACACACATGTATATAAAATGATGCATGATACATATGTCTAGGAAAGCATCCAAACAAGTTACAATGCTGAACACAATACTAAACCAAAGTGTAAAATAAAACAGGTAAACTCCTCAGCATCGCAAGCCATAACTTGGTCCCATGCTCTCCAGCTCCACAGCAAGTCAAGTACCTGAAGTAGAAGGGTGCTTTCCATTTTCTATACCTACAACAATATAGTCTGCTTGGGCCCAAAATCATGTCCCAAACAGGGTGTGAGACAAGTTCCTAGTAGGAAAACACCCAAAGATCTATGCCTAACAGTCAGTGAATACATGGCAAGTAAAAGTATAGGAAGTAGTAAATAGGAAAACACAAAACAGCTACAATCCATAGTGTCTAGAATATAAAGTACACAAGTAATATCCAATCAACAAGTAGAACAATAGGTAACCCCCTAAGTATTTCTCACAGCCTAACCCTTATGGTTCAACCTACAAGTACTAGAATCCCTCTGGGAGGCACACACAGTATCACCACTCTGGCTCAACTAAAGAATAGACTCTCTAAGGAACCACTCACCATCAATTCCACCTATAGTCTCGTATCATAATAAAGGCTCTCTAGGGAAGCACTCAACGTCTCATTCCCCCCGTGTTCTGTTTCGAGGAACTACAGACTCTATGAGGAAGCACTCATCATCAATTCCCCCTTTTGTCTCGTATCGAATTAATAAGACACTCTGGAGAAGCCCTTACATCTATTCTCCCTATGGTCCACTACACTAGGTTCTCATAGCCCTGTGTAAAATAAACATGCATAGCGCGCATATCGCCCCAAGTAAACCTCAAGAACTAATTGACTATCATTCTAAGGCACAACATCATAACAGTAAAATAGTTCCACTATCCTACAACTAAGCATCAAAACTAGAAAAACATGCATGGAAAAACATCCAGAGAAAAATAAAAATTACCATATTCACAAGCATTGACCTCTACTCAAGAAATCAAGCAAAGCAGGCAAAAAACAAGGGAAAAAATAGGAAACACACAGTACCCCATTCAAGGGAATTGGTGGAATTGCAAAAAATATTCAAAGAAATCGTACAGAAAGGCACAAACCACCTACCTCGATCATAGGAGATCGATATACATGAACCATGAGGCTTGATTCTCTTTAGAACTGCATAGATCTATGAAAATGCACAAAATGATCAACCCACGATATCTTGAGAAAGAGGAGGAATTGGGAAACAAGGACCTAGGATAAGGAAGGGCCTACCACTACGGTTCCAATGCAATCATCGACGGTCGATTCAAAGAATGGATGGAAGCTCGAGGGCTCGGAGAAGTTCCATGGCCGTATGGGTTCTCTCAGATGAAGAACATGAAGAAGAAGTGAGTTCTGTCCGTCAGGCGTGACCTTGGTCCGTTTAATGAAAAAAAAGTATACGACGTGTACTTCTGGGGTACACGGCGTGTACTTTGCCTTTCTGTACTCTGCTTTAAGTGGCCTCCACATCGCCCCTACACACTGTGTGTGTGGCCCGGACACGGCCAACACATGGCCTGGTGCTGCATCAAATTACACGGCATGTACTTATAAAGTACACAGCGTGTACTTAGGAAATTTCCAAATTTTCAACTATTTCTCAAAAACGACCAGAAAAGAAAAAACATAACTGAAACGAAGATCCAAGTTCTTACACTACAAACTTTGAGCCTCTTTTAATGTATGCAATAACTTTTTCCTAAAATATATATATGAATATTTTACCAAGTGAAGAATTTATTTTTTCCCAAAATTCCCCTTATATGTTATCATCCTAAAAAAATTATTTCCATTTCACTGATAGTTTAGGGTTTTTTGATTTGGACCATCAAGGATAAACATTAAGTTTGTATGTATTTGACCAAGTTTCACACATTTTATAGTCATTTTACGTGTACCTAGTTTTAGGGGGTGTGTTACACAATATCCTAATTAATATTCCCAAGGTTAAGAGTACTCCAACACCCATTTGATAAGGAGATGATTATTTTTTCAATCATGGTGCAATATTATTCAATCACGAGTAATGGTATGATACAATCATATCGAGGATGATCACAAATAATTCTACGATGATGAGATCAACTGTGATGATGTTGGGGTTAATAAGTATCACAAATCTCCTCTTACAAGGACAAAAATACCTCTAGTTGATAATTCTAAGGGCCTTATGAATATTTGACTAATACAAGGTCAAACAAGGAGATATTCTCCTCTTTTTAAGGGCTATGGAAGGTTTACGAAAACTCGATATGCTCATAGTGTGAAGTGTTATTTATTGATTGAGGTTCTAAAATAGATGATGGAAGAAAACAAAAAATTCATTAGCCAAGGTTAGGCACATGTGTTCCTTTGATAAGGATTGATTATGGATTATGGTTTACAAATTTTAATATTTTTTATTGGCATTTCACCTTCCATGAAGTTTAACATCATGTGATGAAGATGTAATTGTCATGTAGATTAACATTCTATGATGGGGACATCATTTTTGTAGTTTAAAATCATCTGGTAAGGATGTAATTTTCATATAGTTTAATGTTATATGACCAAGATTTTTTCATTACATTTTAACATCATACAATAAGGATATGGGAACCAATTTAAAATTCCACAATGTATCCCTAAATACACCCACATTTTTTGGGTGTGGTAAGGTTATAATTGTAATTTATGTGGCTATACTTCCTTGGTTTTCCCTATGCATTTTTTAAGGGAAGGAATAATTTCACAATAAACTCTTTCAAGGAGATCCATTTTCATATATCAATATCTCTCATGAAAAATGGGGTATGTATAATTGTTTTTTCATTTTGTAGTTGGGCCCAAGTTTGAAGGATCCTCGATGTCCTTAAGTATCTTATAATAATAGGAATCAAGCCACGTATAGTGCTCTTCTAGCTCCCCTATAGACGGAGATTTATATGTGGGTAGGTTTATTTTGTAATCTATACATAATATTCTCAAGGATTCCTCTAAAGAGATCCAACCTACATGCAGGAAAGGAGGATTGATTTCTACCTCAGTTCAAATCCATTATGAAAGTGAGGTATCACTTCAAAGGTTTAAATAGTTAGGTAGGATGGATATTTTTTTTATAATTCATGGCTGGTCTTGGTGAAAAGTGGTCCATGCATCACTACCTACCCTATAAGGGAAAAAATCAAGACATTTATACTTACGGATAATTTAATAGTCCTCTTATAGAGATATGACTTGTATGTATGGAATAGGGGAATATTTCCCCTAAAAGAGAATTGGCATACTATTTTCCAGGTGTTAGATCTCTAACCATTGGTGATACTATCAAGGTGAATGGATCTCATTTTGGGAGAGTATTTCCCTTGTGCGGGAATATTTGTATTCATATATCCAAACATGATTGATAGATTTCAATATGGATCAAGAATAGAGGAAGGTTGTGATATTGTAAAAATTGTTGCTGGGATCAAAAAAATATACCCAAGAAACACTACATATTCTAATAGGTTAGGAATCAAGCCCACATAGTTCCTTTTTAATAAGGTTCCCTACATATATTGGGCTCATATTAAAGGATGGTTTGTTTATTGTTCTAAATGTTGTGGTTGGGCCTAGTGTTTGGGATTCAGGTGAAACTATGTATCTCAAAGGAATGACAATCAATCCACATGTAGTTCTTGTAAGGTAGACTCCCCTCACAGATCTATATCAAATCAAAGTATGGGGGATTTTAGTATTTTATCCTTGTATAGAGATGAAAATTTATCCCTAGCACCAATTTATGGGTAGGACAACCAACTCTATGTAGTTCTTGGGTATTTCATGATGGACTATATGTTATGTTGTTTAATTTCATGTGACTAGTACATATAATGGATGATGTTTTATAGTCATGAAACATTAACCCAATAGGATTGATAAGAGTATTGGGTATCTTAAGGCATTTGGTTCTTCTCATGTAGTTCATACCCTAAAATTAAAGCGCCCTAGAATATAGTGTTATAATCTTGCCTTGATAATGAGTACGATGCACATATGGGTAACATCATGAACTTATGAATCCTCTTGAATAGTTGGTTTATGGAATTTTTAAATCATAACCCAATAATATTTTATTCAATGTGAGGTGAATTCTTGTTGGTACATGTCAAAAATTTGTAATGGAGGAATATCATATCCCATATAGTCAAGATAATTACTCCTCGATTTAAGGGGGATCTTTCCTTTGGAACCAAAACATCCCCTGGGCATGATATATGGGGAATTGTGTTAGTAACCAGTTCATCCTAGTGGGGTCCCTTCATATTATCCAGTCCATGTTACCATTTTCTATAGGTGGAACCAAGATTATATGGGATCAAATTCCATGGGGTTCTAAGAGAAGTGTATCAACTCAAGGAATTGGTTGGTATTAACTCAAATATCTATGATATGAAGTTGGTTCATAGATAACATAATATTTATGAAGGGTTCAAGCACCCTAAAGGATATGAAATCATGTACTAAACCCATTTTTTGGGTTAAGGGATAAAACACATGATTCCTAAGTACACAATCATCAGAGGATGATCTATGTTGCATGAAGACCTCTTGTCATGTATTTTAACATCGTGTGACTAGAATGTGGTCATCTTGTTGAATTTCATTTCAATAATATGTGGTTCCTTGTATTTTAATAGAACACACCATATTCTCACTAGTCAGAGTGGCTTTCCAGGTTCCCTAATGTCACATGAGTCATGCTCTATGTGAGAAACAAGTGACGACCGATCATTTTATTAAGCCATGTGAGAGTGAATGAAAGTGAATATGTGGGGGGAATCTACATTTTCTTATCAGTAGGAATCCCCACACAATTTTTTTTATTATCAATGTTTACAGTTAAAATTATTTAAGATTCATGGATAGGCCTGAAATAAATGATATTGATATCTCTATTTATCATGAGATGATAGGAATAAATCCATACATAGTTCTCATATAGAGAACTCCCTGTATAGACCTAACACATATATAGAGAGGGGGAATTATATATATATATACTCATTGTATCTGGGACCATGATTAAGGAACATGGATGTCACTATATATCCTATAGAAATAGGAATAAATCCCCACATAGTTCTGGAGAA
This sequence comes from Viscum album, assembly GCA_963277665.1. Taxonomy (NCBI): domain Eukaryota; kingdom Viridiplantae; phylum Streptophyta; class Magnoliopsida; order Santalales; family Viscaceae; genus Viscum; species Viscum album. The sequence continues at coordinate 1,160,786,594 of OY728126.1, forward strand.
AACACTCTACATAGGTCTTACCCATATATAAGGAGGGGGTATTTTCTATATATTATGTCTGGACCTAGGATTTTATATGAGTGTTTCACTATATATAATGTGGTAATATGAATCAAGCTACACATAGTTCTTATATAGTATTTTCTCTATGCGTGTCTGAACCATACACTTGGATGGGGTATTTTCCTTTTATATTATGCTTGGTACATGGATTTAATATCTATATATCACTATGTATCCTAAGGTAATAGGAATCAAGACACACATAGTTCTTTTATATGATCCCTTATGCATATATGACTCTCACATAGGGATGGGGTGTCTTGTTTTTTTAAATCATGTGTTGTAATTTCCATTAAATAAGTATCTTATCTTGAGAAATAAGGACATGTTCCATGTATTTTAACATCATAAAAAAAGAAGTGTTCTGTTTAGTTTAACAATATTTGGTAAGGATATGGAGATTATATGAAATTTAAATTATTACCTCTGGGACATAGGTTTGAAGGCCTAAAGCACTAATACATTCTTGATCCCTCATGGAATTGGGAAAACAGGTGAAATAAATCTTGTAATTAAATTCATATATTAAGGATGGTCAACATTGAACTATTATAGAAATAGATCATGGAGTAATAGGGGGTCCTCTGGGACTAAAATATCCTATAGTAACAAGTTCTTAAGAATTGTTTTATTCATCATCAAATCCTAGAAGGGTCCCTTTATGAGCCAAAACATCCCCTTGGCATAACCTCTTCATAATTTTTTTATTCAACACTGAATCCTAGGAGGGTTCCTTTAGGAGTGTTCAATACCTATTTAAAATATGATTCAAGGGAGAACCAATTGTATGTGGACTCAAGGTCCATGAACTTACAAGAGAATATGTTCTCAACATATCTAGTGATTTTGACATAAAAAGGGGGCATGAATTATTTTAGTGCAAAAGGAGGTTTCTAAATGGATTTTAAAACTCAAGGAAGATGGGTCTTCATAGAAGAATAATACCCTAAAATTAAAGGTTTTAAGAATTTTATATCATAATATTTATTTTATAATGGGTATGATACACAGATAGGTAACATTGAGGGTATCTAAATATGCTCGAATAGTCAGGTTATCATAAGTGTAAATCATAAACCATGAATATATTAGTCAACATGTGGTGGAAAGTAGTGGGTATATGTTAACCATTAATGATGACGGAAATCTATTTCCCCCACAGTAAGAAAATGGTTCTAGGATTTAAGGGGGCCTTTCCTCTTGGGATAAAACATCCCCTAGGAACAAGATCTGAGGCATTGTGTTATTCTCTAGTGAATCCTAGATATGTCCCTTCAGATTAGTTATTCCATGTTACCAATTTTCTATAATGTAAAATCAAAATTATGTGGGATCTAGGTCTTTGGGGTTCTAATATAAGTGTATCAATCCAAGTAATTGGTTAGTATACAATTAGATATCAATTATATGAAGTTGTTTCTTGGAGAACATAATATTCAAGAAGCATTCAAGAACCCTAAAGGCTATGAAAACATGAATTGAACACATTTTTTGGTTAAAGAGATAAACCATGTAATTTCTAAGTACAAAATCATTAGGGGTGATCTATTTGGCATGAAGTCATCTTCTTTTTAAGTTTTAACATCAAACAACTAGGATGTGTTCATGAAGTTTAACATCATATGACTAGGATGTTGTTCTTAGTATTTAAATAGAACACACCCCAATTGTGTTGGTTAGAGTATCTTTGTAGGTTCCCTAAGATCACATGAGTCATTCCCTACATGGGAAACAAGAGATAGCTGGACAATCGATTGAGCCATGATAAACTACATGAAAAGGAATGTGTATGGATGTTCATATTTTAATGTGGACTGGATCCTCTACATACATTTGACTCTTGGGTAGAGACGTGGTTTGGAGTGATGAAAACACATGGTTGGACCTAAAATGGAGGATCAATGTGTCACTATGTATCACATAGCATAGTAACCAAGACACATATATTTCTTATATGAGAATCCCCTATGGAGATATAACCCATACACAATGGAAGGGGCTTTTTGAAATGAAACAAGGCCAAATATTGGGATCCTAGTGTCCCTACACATCTTATTGTAATAGGAATCAATCTAAAAAATTTTATAGTTCTTGATCCCTTGTACAGATCTGAATCTAACATGGGGATAGAGGAAGATATTTCATGGATTGAAAAGGAAGTAAACTGGATGTGTGAGGTTTTAGTGCCAAAATCTGGTGAGATTACCTTGTACTCATGTGGGATTATGGGAATAAACTTAGTGTAAGATGGTAAACCCTAACAATAGGAACTTTTTACAAAGATATAGCTCATGCATAAGAGGAGGGGAAGTTCCCCAAAGGTAAAAACATGTTGTGTAGTTTATATTCTTATAACCATGACATGAGATATTATATAGTTTAAAGTCTTTCTTCCTAGACTTTAGGGATTTTATTGTTTAACATCATGTGACTAGATGTGTTCTGTGTAGTTTAACATCATGCAGTAAGCACATGAAATGTTATGAAATTTAAATTTGTTCCACAAGGTCTTAGGTAAGATGGTGGAAGTTACACAATGTACTTGTTAAGAGACCTTGCGTTGGTGGGGGGGTAATGTGTTCCCCATCCATCATGGATAATGAGTAAGCCCCATTATAATAGACATTTTGTCAAATGTCATGGACTTCCAAATTGTGTTTTAACTTTGTGGGTTTCTTCCCTTATATCATCAGTGTTCTGAGAACCAATTTCAATTCTTCATAGAGGAATGTGTTGAGTAAAACCTTTTTGTTAATGGATCGTGCAATTGGATTCTGAAGAGTCTTGAGGATGTGCAATGTGCACAACATTTCCCCATCGAGTAGTTCTAACTCATGTAGTCTCTTTTATGATTATTCATCATCTGATATTTCTATAAATATATCTATTCAAAGTGAGTGAAACTATAGTTTTATAGGTAAAACTACCTCTGTTCCGTAAACTAACTAATATGGGGTTTATTGTGTAGTATTTTAAGTGGTGGTATGGTAGTCTCACAAATCATGAAATACCCTATCCTTCCAATATATCTTGTCTTTCCCACCATTTTCAAGAGTATATTTGATATAGTATTATTGAATCCATATATCTATCCATTTGCTAGTTTTTTTTCATAGTGACATGAATGGTTGGACATGATGTTATACTCCTAATCAAGCCTCTTCAACTTATAATAATAGAATTTGCTGCAATTTTCCATCAATATCCTATGAGAAACACCGAATCTGGTGATAATAATAAACTTCATGAATTATATGATACTCCTTTTCCAATATTCCTTGAGTGGTATGGACTTATACAATTTTAAAAATAATTCAATTGTAGTAAGGATTTACTAAATCCTCTTAACTATAGTTGGGAGATATATCCCCACAACATCCATTCCCCATATGGAAAATGGATAGGAATACTTAGTTATGTATAATAATTATGGTGGATTATGGATGATTTTTTCAAGAATCTAACATGAATGAAACTTCCTAGTGAATTCTATGTAGTCTTTTATCATTTTATTCTAGTAGTAACCAAGAATCTTAATTTGGGGGGAGAGTTTGGTTCTAGACTAGTGAGAACTACAAGAGACTGCATGGACTTATTTCATAATGGTGGGAGTCCCTCCTTCTAAAACACATCTATGGAAGAATCCATTAAGGCCTAAATTATAAAGGGATTTCTACTCATTCTACCCTTCTTAAAGGATGGAATTTTTTGTTGGAATTTAAAGTGTTCCCTTTTGGCTTGATATAATAGTAGGATACCATTTTAAAGGTAATATATTATTAGATCCATCCATCAAGGGGTATATGATGGATCATCATTCTCTGGGCATCAATAATCTGATTAATTTCCATCATATCATAGACAATGACTTATGAGACCACCCTTAGGTGTATGATGTGTAAGACTCATCCTAATCAGGATTGGCCAGGACTATGGTAGTATTTGACACTATATCATCATGATCACTCTATGATAGAGTTATGTGATACAATATTGGTTCTAATGGGAAATCCACCATTAATCCTCTCACATAACCGATGAGAGGGGACAATTATTCCCTCCGTAGAGAATATTCATCATTGATATGTTTGATCACTATATCCAAATCAAATTTAACATTCAAGAATGTTATTTTAATCTATAGGGCTAGATCTAATCATTTGATAAGGCCTTGGTATTCCACATAATTATTAGTACAAATGTTGGATAGTGAGAAGGAATAGGGAAAATTTTCCTTATCTGGTGAAACAAATAAAAATCCTAGACCAACAAGACTAATCTATGGGTTTTCTATTTTATTTAAAACTAGACATTAGGAGGCACCATCAAAAATATATATCGCACATTCAGGGAGTGTCATGGGAATATAAAACTTCTTTGTTTGGAGGTTTGGTGTCTCTAGGAATGTTTTCCATGATAGGATGTTCTGTGAGGAAATCATCAAATTTATGCCCTTATATTTCCATCTATGACATAATTTTAATGTCATACTATTATATAATAACTTCCCATTGGTCCAAACACCTGGTTAACATAGTGAATCCAATAATGTACTTGATCGATTTGATATGAGATACCAAATAGGATTCATGATGTTGTAAGTAATGCCTCAAATTTTTCACTATGAATATGAGCATGATACAGCTCTTCTCAATATCAAAATATAGAGTCTCAATATATATCATTGTTTAGCTGAGTTAGTAGAGTATATTTTCATTCCATGCATCATTTTTCCCTATAATGAGAGTTTTGAGTGATCATTTCATGGTGACCATGTATAAGATAAGTGGATTTACATCTAATGGTGGCATCAAGACCTATAGATACATAAGGTACGACTTAAGGATCTCAAAATATTATTTTCAATCCTTCTACCACTAGTAGGTGACTACCTTATTTATTAAAATATAAATTTGATATATTTTCCAGCTAGTTTGTCTATGAAAAACATGATATAAGAAAGGTTCCCTTTGATCCCTCTCAGTTCTTTTATATTTTTTATAGGTGAAATTGAAAATATTTCTCTATCATTTTATGGGTTGACCTTGATGCCATGGTGTCATACCACAAAGCTGAGGAGTTTCCCTGATATTACTAAAAATTCACACTTTAAAGGGTTCATCTTCTAACTGTGAAATAGTAATTTGTCAAATATTGTTTAATGATCATTGGTGTGATCAAAATGATATCATAATTTACCCACCAGGTCACTGATATAACACTACACAATTCATTCCAAGAATTGTTTAAAGAAAAGTTACATGGTTCATTGATAAGTATCCTTGGTATTTTTAATCCAAATGGGATAACCTGGTTAAAAATATAACTTCGGGTGATCTAAAATTAGTGGCTTCCTCATCTTTAGGGGTCATCATGATTGGGTTGTATCCTGAATACCCAACTATAAAGGAAATTTATTGGAATATAGTAGTTGCATTGATCAAAAGTTTTGTGATTGATATTAAGAACTCATCATTTGAGTAGTCTTGATTAACAAACCTAAAATTTGTGTACACCTTGATCTTTTCATTATTCTTATAGGTGAGGAAAATACTAGAAAAACATTTTGGGTACTTCACCTCTCTGAAAAATATGTCCTTGATCATTTTCCAACTTTTGATTCCAACTTGGTAGCATAAGAGTGGTGAATTATCATGGATACCTACTTGAAACCTCAGTGGTCATTAGACAAGACAAGATAATGAGTATCCACATCATGGTTCATTTCAAGTATATATATAATTCCAGGATAAAAATATTGATGGCTCTTTAGAAAGGAATTATATATCTCCAATTTTTCGAGAGGCATTGCGGCACTAATCAGCGTAGACTGTGGGCCTTCTTCGATTCCTAGATTCACCTTCCTAAAATCATCAATGGTGGTAGAGACACCTTCCTCAAATATGAGAGGGTCATTCCTGAGGTTATCAAATTCCTTTTTTATATCTTTTTCTGTGAGGGAATATTTAGGCATGGTAGATAATTTGGGGGCATCTCTGTCCTTGTCAAGGTTTGAGGAACCATAGAGAGAGATATTGAAATCCATAACTTCTAGAGTCATTAAAGGGATTCTAAGGATACTAGTTTTCCTTTATTCTACTACCAATGGTCAGAGAGGCATGGACATCTTGAGTTATAGGGAATGTCTTGGGGTGTTTTTAAATTTTACTAAATACACAAGGTAACTTTAATATCCCAATAAGAAATTAATCTAGATATCCTTTGACAAACCCACTTTATTTGGTGTAATACTTATCAAGTAGACATGGTCTCGTGAATTTTTTAGTTCATAATAGCTCATTGTGATTAATTTTTCTTCCCTAATTAGGTTTATAGGAAGTAATTCATCATTATTGATCATTGTACAAGGATTTTCAAGGGCAGTTCCCAAACTGTTGGGGTGGTAACCAACATTTCACATTCTATAATTGGTTGTTTTCATTCCCTTTTGTAGAAACTTGTCTCTTAAAAAATGGATTAAAAAGATTCAAAGGGGTAATTATCATCATATATTATATCAACCTTTACATTAATATGTCATTTGAAATATTTTTTTAATGTTCATGGAACCTCCATATGGCTATGAATCTAAGGTCTTCCAAGAAAGAAATTTTATGTTATGTCTTTCTATATAATCCTGAACTCATTATTAGAAATGAGGTCTATGAATTGGGCCTTGATCTTGATCTTTTTTCGCAGACTTTTCTCACTTTTATTGTAATATTACATTTTCAGATTCATTGGATACAAATCATCGTCACTATAACCCATATATCAGAGGGTCTAAACAAGGATAAGGTTGATCCTATAACTATTGTCCACCAGATCCCTTTAGATTTCAACATCATTGATCTTTCCTAAAACATACCGGGGTATGATATGTACATGAGAAACTTCTTATTGATCTTTCTCTTTGAAGGAGATGGTGTTATGACATTCTGTTGGTGTATTTTCCACTAGGTAAACCTCGGTTGCGGAAACATTTTTCTCAATCTCCTAGAGACATTGGTTGACATTGATAAATTTCTCTATGATCTATTTTGAAATATAGAGAGCATCTAGGACTAAGAGTTTAGATTTCATGGATGACAACTATTTTAGAATGTCATATGTATATCCAATAGTTCAATGCTTTCCAAGATGGGGTTTCTTCTTAGCATATAACTTAGGAGTTGATGTGTTTGAGGTAGACAAAATTGGTGTTTGGACAGAGGTTGAGGGATAATCTATTGTAAATGGAATAGGTCATTATATCACACCCCTTTGTTTGGGTTTAATAGTTGGTTTTACCCCCATTAGATGGTCATTTAAAATGATTGGCTTTGAAGGAATAATAAAGGGATCTGAGGCATCTCTATATTCCTATTGGGCTTTATCAATAACTTTCCTATGGGTCTCAGATTCATATATGGATTTAGTAGGGATGTAACCAGAATATTGTTTTTGTAAATGACCATGTCATCTATTGTACTCTCATCTTTTATGGCCTTAGACTCTAGATAATCAATCAGGTATATGTACATTGTATTTTGTGTGTTTGTTGTTCCCTATATGATGAAGGAAATAAATTTTTAAGTGTTAAATAAAACATGGTTTTTTACTAAGACTATTTCGCTTGTGCATTTTCCTATATCTTTTGATTACGTATACCCCTAGGAGGTGGATTCAATGGTGTCTCCATAGGTTCCAGAGTCATGATAGGTTTACAAAGTTGTTCTCTTAGGGTGGCATGGGATCATCCAACTATTTTTCAATCATTCATTTATCAAACATGTATTCATTCCTAGATAGAACTTCATGCTAGTCACCCTCTTCTTCTAGTTGGTTTTTGGTCACATAGGTCACTTACACTGGGGATTTTCCCTGTATCACCTATCCATAATCAGTAATTCCTTACATGATGTTTTTGAATACAAATCAACCCAATCTGGTGTGACCTAGCCTCTTATGAAAGGGGAAATAGTCGGGGTGGTCACTAAGACTGGCCTCATTGGGTTTCTTTGTCTCTAGTATCTTGAATATATTATTTCTATGACTATGAGGAAATAAACATGAATGTGTTCATTTCTGAAGGAATATTATTTTTTTCTTTCATTTCTCATATTTCGGGTGGCCTTGATATCTCTTTACCTCTATTTGAGGGTGGTTTTGTTGTTTTTGTCACTTGATGGGAGGCACTGGATGATTTAAGGCTATCATTTTATAGTTTGAGGGTGAATTATATAGTATCTTATCTACCATAACATTTCCCTTATGTTGTGGGAGTGGGATGATATTTATTCTGAGTTTGATAAATGGAATATTCAAGGAATTATTCTATTTCTATGAAATCACAGAATCCACCATGGTATTTTAATGAGATTAAATGTGTTTTCATCTCATCCTAAATGTTCTCAGTAAAAATTTCTTGGAATTTCTTTTGCGAGAGTGAAATTTTGAGTGTGTACGTTATAACCTTCCACCATGTTATAAAGAAATAGACCCTCTAATTTCATTATGTTTGTAATTTGTGAGGTTTATGATCTTTTTTTACTTAATATAGAGCTAAAAAGATTAAGGGGTTGAAAATAAAGGTATTCCCATCAGAAAATAGACCCTATTGGAAGGCTGCTATGCCATAACAAGGTTGTCCCTTCCACTGTATGTAAAAAGTATCTTAGTTTTGATACCTCTTATAGGTATCATGGACCCATAATATGGATACATCAGGATATGAAGTGTTTTAGAGTATATTCTGTATCCCTCATTCCACCAAAGCTTGATAAGGTTGGGTTAACTAAATTGGGTGAGGGAAAAGTGAATCTACCCATTCAGGATATAGCTTCCTTTTAGAATTTACAAGGGAAGACTGCCCCTCCATGAATTCCATCTAAGTAGCTAGGGACTCAATGGTGTTGAGGAAATTTAAAGGTGTTATCATCTAGTCCACCTCTGATGTAAGGGGGGTTGGAAAGGATCAATATGGTTGTCTTGTTTTCATATCTTGTTGATTTTAAATTTATGTCGGGGTCGGATGACCAACTCAACAAGGGAGAGGATGTCTCTATAATGGAAGAAAAATTATAGTAATTCACAATTTACACATTTATGTTGATTAGTTTCCAAGATCTAGATTCATCTTAATGCTCAAATTCAACCTTTATAGACATTGTATCTATCTCTTAATGGGTGGGAGTAGGGATATATGTTTCCACTTGATGGTGATATCCAGTGGAAATATTTACCAAGATTAACTCCTCCTTGATATATATGAGGTTGTGTTCTCCTAATCATATTACACCAGTCATTCTTATATAGAGGGTATTTCTTCCCTTCTAGGTGGTGAGTGGGATATAGGCACTCCCACCTTTTAAACATGGAGGAATGTATCCAGGAAGGTGGAAAGTATTCATTCATAGGTTCTGTATTCTGGTTCCTCCTCTAAATCCACAGATATGTAGCTTTAGTTTTTGCATCAATATAACCTACCTCATTATTCCCCTCTATTTTTGTGTCATATTTTCATCATTTACTGGATTGATGGTGATGATTTTCACTAAGGAATACCATAAAATGGTAGTCACTCTATCATTGAAAAAATATTAGGGCTACTTTATACCACCCATTTATCCTTTCAGAGTCACATGGGGGTCCTTCCTCTAGACTTTAGTCTTGTTGGACCATCATTAACTATAAACCTTGTAGGGTTTGATTGTATTCTCCAAATGTTCCTCATGTATTGGCTTATTAATAGTTACCTAGAGGGATTTTCTGACAGTTATTGCTAAATGGTACCCAAATGAAAGGGGTGTGTCTCACAGTGGGAGAAAAAACTGGGATATAATTCATTGGTATGGACTTCCTAGCAATGAAAATATAATTTTTCATTGAGGTGATGATTAAAATACCCCCATCCCTGTGGTCTGGGGTTGATTTGGGACCATCATTGGCACTCTCTATTCCTATTATTGAGGATATGATGACTCCTTGGATGGAATTTTAGATAAAAAAATCCCCTAAAATACTCAGTTGGGGTTGGTTTAAATCTTTTTCCAATTTCATTAAGACCCTACTAGGGTTTTAGGACCCTGAAGGTGGAGTTGGTAGTAAAAAATCTTTAATAACTATGGGATATTATTGCTTGTAGAAGGCTCTCATGGAAGATACCATTGTGATATGATTGATTTATAATATTTTTTTTCATGCATGGGCAAGGTGCAGTGGATGATAGTGATGGTATTCACTTACAATGATGATCTATTGAGAATTTTGTTACTTTGGATTATGTATGTGAGATATGTTCCCATTTTTTTAATAGGCCCATATTGGGAGCCTGTTAGTGGCCCTCTCTCCCCATTCTTGGTGTCTTTGTATTCTCAATGCAGAGGAGCTTCATTGGATTAACCAACTGTCCCATGCATTAATTAGTCCCATGATCTCTCTTGTGGTTATAACATTGTAGGATGTCACATCTGGAGAGAATTATTGTAATAAATATGGGGTAAATTTAAATGTTCTATACTCACCCCATCCTTAGATACATATTATTTATATGGATTATTCAATTAATTTTCAAATAGATTCCATGTTGTGTAGGAAATCATGTTGTAGGAATTTTTTTTTCCTTTCTAGTATCAAGTCCCAGGCCATAGAGATATCGACTAGGTCAATATAACAACCAAGAAAGTTAATATCTTGGAGGTGTACATTGTATCCTTGATAAGGGATATGTATAACCTTCAACCATTGAAAGGTCTCCCGTATTTTTTTTGTAAAAGTAAGGAACACACTCCTCTTTTATAACATCTGAAACTTCATGATCAAAAGTAGCGATGCAAAAAAAAAACAAAGTTTGGAGGTCATTTCCATCCATCTAACTCCATATATATATGTCATAACCCACATCATCAAGGACATATTCATCTAAATGGTTAGACCACAGAGTTCACTTCAAGTATCTATCTATATTAATTTGTCTTTACAAGGGGATAATTTTCTTTTCAGGGTGAGATATAACCATGAGAAGGATTTACACAATGAATTTAAAGGGTAGAGTCCTTATAATCATTCACTATACAACCATGAGGAGATATACTATGGTATATAACACCTTATACCATGTAAAAAGAGATGCAGGACCCTTTAGGTGTTGTATATATGTATTGCACTGCCTCAAGGACACTAGCATTGAGTAACATAGGAATATGAGAATCACTCTCTATCATGGTTGGAATATGATGACCTTCCTTTTGGGGTGGATCTAGAATATGATTTTGCTTCATGACAGTCACTGGAGTATGTTGATTACCATCTATTTCTATGGGAATATGATCCCACTGCTGAGAAGATACTGAAGTATGTAGAAGAGATTATGTATCATTATTAGGGATATGATCCCACTTTTGGGTGGTTTTGGGGTTATTTCATTCAAACCTGCTTGAAATGGGGGTATGATCCTAGTTCATATATCCATTACCCATATAAATATGCCAATAAAAATTCATAATGGGAGAATGGATATGGTCCCCCTTCATTATATCCTCTAAAGGATATTGTTGTAGCCTTTTATTGGAAGGAGTAGGAATGTGAGCCTGACTCATGTTAGCTATGAGAATATGATAATTAGTATCATCAGTAAGGATATGATCCTACCATGAGGATATTTCTAAACTATGTTGAAGGGAAAAAATTGTAGTGGAGATATAGGTGTTATCCTATTTCTCCTTTTTAATATTCTATCAGCTTTCTTCAACAGGAATATGTGCATGTCCTAAGGTTATTTTCAAACTACATTGACAAACGCCAATTGCAACGGTAATATAATCCCAATATTGTGACTCATCCTTTGTCAAAATATATAGATAATCCTCTTAGATTAGAGAAATAATATTTTCTTGCTCTGGAGTAGACACATATTCTTGTTGATCATGGTGAAACAATGCTATAGTGATTGGGATAGGAATATGTTATTGTCCACGTATCATTGATGGAATTTATCGGCAAACGTCATTTCAAGAATGTATTGGAACTTCAAAAGGGTATACGCAGGTACATAGGCCTTCATATTCTTAGTCTCTAGGAAATATTTTAAAATATATTTGATTAAAGTGAGGATAAATTCCCACTTATGTCCTCATCGTTCTATCGGAATATGGAAATGGGATTCATTCATTGGGGAAAAGATATGTGCATCCATCATATTTGCTATCGAGATGTGAAGGAGGAATTGGTTTATGTGAGAAGGAATGTGAGACTTCTCACTATATGACACTGGAATATATCAATGGGATTTATTGGTGGAAGTGTGGATATGAGCCTTCTCCCCTAGATCTATAACTTTCCATGACTGATGATATATTCTTTGTTCCTGGGTATGAGTGTCTAGGGTAGTGGCCTATTGTGTAGTGCCCTCAGTAGGTGATTAAGGTGAATCAGTGTGATAGAGTTTGTGGGTTTAGTCTAAATGATCCCTCTTAGGATTCTCTTTAATAGGGATGGAGTTGTAGTAGACTCTTTTATCCTCCTTCCTAATTTATGGAAGATGTTGATTCTCACACATTGGGGATAAGATCTTGAAGCTGTTATCAATGGTGATAGGCATCTCCAATTTAATTACAGCCTTCCCTAAGTAGGGTGGGATTGTGGGCTTTAGTTCTTGGAAACCTCTATAAATGGCCTAGAGGATCAAGTTCGTAATGTGTTAGTGGTATTCCTTGACTATTGTGTTCACCACCTAATGCTGAATTCATTAGGTGGGTAATGTTATTTCGTGATCCATGGAGGTTGTTATCATGTTTGAGGTTCGAGAACATTTACTTGGTGGTGTAATGACATCAAATTAAGTTGAATTATGTGATTACAGAATATGTAATCATATGTACAATAATAAATAGGGTCATTGATCAGTACAACATAGCAAGTAAGTCACATGTTTAATCTGTTATGAATAGAAAATCCTTTTGATTATTTTTATTGTTAGTTTTTCCATTTTTTAGAATGTAATATGTTGAATGGCCCAACCTTAGAAAACCTGATTACATTTAATTATTTAAGTATTTCATATTGGGTTCACTATTTTTGTTTCTGATAAAAGTTCATGTTTTTATTGATGTTCTAATAAGATTCATGTTGGGTTCACCCTTTTTGTTTCCATCAAAAGTGTGTGTTTTGAAAACCATTCTAATAAGATTCACATCAGGTTCACCATTTTTTCTGATAAAATACTTTTCAGTTGACTAGGTTTAGGAAGAAAAATGAATGATGCCTATTATAACTCAGTGTTTATTTTATCACATTCTTTCATTTCAAGTTCACAAATTCTATCTATACTAGATTTTTATATCCCAATGGTTGATTATGAGGGGCTCAATATAGTTTCATAATCATTCACGTTAGTATGTTTTATTTGTGTAAACTCCCAATATCTCCAACATCCTTAACAAGTTACGATCATGTTTTACAAAGTCTAATTATCATTAGGGTTACAAACCCAATGAAACTTAGTAATTCCCATTGGTTGAGAGGATGAAATGTTAGGCTCATCACACCCTTTTGGGGAGAATTATATCCTACTCCAAGACTCTCTTTTAGATTTAAGATATGTTTTTGAATCTTTCCCAAATATTTCTATGACACTGATTTCCCTAATAAAATGATCAGGTGTTGAATACTTGTAGATGTGCGAGAGGGTTTTATTAATTACACCATATATATGTATCTGAGGTTCTCCATCTAGTTTCCCATTATTTATTAACAATAAGGTACTACTTATGTTTTTAATCCATATGATTAAACACTCTAGAGGTTACTATCATATAAGGAGGTGTTTATTGTTTTGGGATTGGGATTGAACCTTAAAGTCACATAAAATGTATCCTATGAGAACAAGAATCAAAACCCATGTAGTTTGTGAATTAAAATTCCATGCAGTTTAACATCATTTAGAAAGGAAATATATGAGAGTATTTAAACATTCAGTATGGATCTATGGCCTTAGGATGGCGTCCAGTATATCCTATTTATAATATGAATTAGAAAACTCATAGTTCATTTTGTCTCTAACACGCTAATGGGTGAGAGAGTTTAATTAACACCTATGATGGTTATTTCCCTATAATTTAGGATAGATAAGGACATATACAAAGATATATTCTCATGTTTGTAGGTATTTATATCATGTTTTTAATATGGTCATTGCATATCTCCAATACCATGTCATTCACACTCGATGTGAGAAACAAGAGATAGATATAGATTAATCATTTCAAAATAGATACAAGACTAAACTTATATGAGGATTAAACAATGAGTTATACTTAATATTTGAGCAGGGATTTCACAATGAGTTCTCTCTTATTAGAGGATATTTAATATGTAAATGGTATGATCATTGTAATTCCCTAAGCTCACATGAGTCATGCTTGGTGTGAGAAATAAGATATAGTAAGGGATTAGACGCATTTCCTATAGGTACGGGACTTATGCATTGAATCAACCCTTATAAGATATTATTAAAAACATTGTGAAGCATATAGCCCCACAAGATAAGGTATGGTATTCATGTTTTTTATTGATCTTGGGCCTTAGGAAGGATCCATGCATATCCTTTTTATAATAGGAATGACAATCCTCATGGTTCACTTAGGTTCCAAATTCATGGATGGATGAGGAAAGATAGTGAAGCCATGGGAGGTGGGTCCCATGGGCTAGAGTGAATGGAATGTTGAGGGACTTATGCCAAGGTTGAAACCAATGTCACATATATAGCCCTTATCTTATAAATAATTAATAGTAGAGACCTTGAGATGTTTTTTTGAGTATGCTTGGATGGGATGAGGAAACCTTTTGAGGACACGAAATGAAAAAGGTAACATGATTGCATATCACTTGGTCCATCATGGACACCCTTCATATAAAGGGGGTAATCAACCAAAGGCTAATGGTTATAGAATCACATGATTCAAGGGAATATGTCAAAGTGTGCCTATAGATCAAGGTCATCATGTATGAGGTTATCTACCTGAAAAGGAAAACATGTCTGGGGGAGTATACCAGACAAATATTACATGTATGAGGTTCTTTCGTGTGACTAAGGAACTGACCACATGAACCATGTGATCTATTCATGTGACTCATATGACATGTATGAAGTCCTTTGTGAGATCCATGTGACATGTTTGGAGTTCTTCATATGATCCACACTAAAACTTATAAGGGTTTCACATGACCAAGGTTGACATGTCTAAGGTTTGTCTTATGATCAGGTCGACATGTCCATAGGCCATCGCATAATCATTCGAGCATGCCTGGGGGCCTTTTCATGATCCATCTAACATGTCTGATGGTATTTCGTGACCAAGGTTAACATGTCTAATGATTGTTTTATAATAAGGCTGATGTGTCCATACTCCTTTAGGTGAAAGATATTACATTCCCAAGGGGTCTTTACGTGATCAATGAAATGATCATGAAAATCGTTTGATCCCTTCATGTGAAGAATATAACAACTCCTATCACATAAAGGTCTCACTATTTATAACTTTTCATATAATAAATCCCATGATGTTTTTCCATCGAGGCATTATGTGATCAGGCTGAAATGTCTAGTGGCCTTCATGTGATCAATGAAATAATCACAAAAAACCTTTTCATAACTTATATCATTTTATTTATCCTAATTTACTCACCATACTTATCTATTAAGAAGGATCTTGTGATCTCATGATCACTTCACTGTGGAAATTTTCCTCCTGTATTTATTCATGTGTTTTTTCTACTAGGGGGATTTACATAGCCATCATCACCCCAATATCAATGCTAGTTTATGCTCTGATAAAGAAGAATATTTTGAATTAAGTTAGTGGAAGGGGAATCTGCATAAGTTGAACATATATTATGCACTTCACATGACCCATCCATATGTTACCAGTGATATCCTCCATTCATCACATGATAAACAGTGACCACATGATCATTCCATCATTACCAATCTCTTACATAATGTAATACATTCACATGACCTAATTGTTAGTTTCTGATTATGATAATTCAAGGGGAATCACCTAGTGTTTAAGATCAACATGTTCAAATGCCTTCATGTGATCAATCCAACATGCTTAGATGCTTTCTCAGGATCAAGTCAACATGTTTAAAGGCCTTCGCAAGATCAAACCAACATGTTTGAGGGAATTTAAGAGACCAGGATAACATGTCTGATGGCATTCTCATGATAAGTCAACTAATCAAATGAACCATGTAATACCTTTTCATGTAAAATATCCCAACTTCCATCTATAAAGATCTTATATTTTCATCTTTCTATCACATGATCCCATTAGCGATTATCAAGAGTTCATCCACCAAGGCATCGCATAAAAAAGTATAACATTTATAAGTTATTTCATATGAGAAAACTAACACATATATTGGGGAATTATGTAATTCCCCATGTTTTTAAAAAATAAAATTATTTTTTATAATATATACGATACATAACATTGAACATAAACAAACAATGATTATTTAAATATCACAATTATTACATATCTATTAAATTTGAGGACATGAATAAGATTAACTAGATTAGTAAATATATATTTATATCTATCTCAACATAAATTTATTGATAAATTATTAATAAATAATCATTCAATTTTTGGTAATGTCATTTTGTTCTTCAAAATACGTTTTCTTCAAAAATGATTTCTGTTTATTTTTCTACAAAAATTTTATAATTATTTAATAGAAAATTTAGAAATTATTTTTGAAAAATAAACCTTCTTTTTTTTATATAATTGCATCAAAATTATCTTAGGGTGAAATTTTTGGATTTTCATAAAATATTGACTTTCTAGTGAATAGTGAAAATATCCATATTTTAAAAAAAATCATTTATTTTGATAAATTATGTAATATAAAATTTTCCTTATTATTTTAATGTTACATAATTATTATTTAGTTATATTTAATGTAATTAATTTCATTTAAATCATCATTATACTATATTTGATAATAAGTTTGTTTTTCGTCTTGAAAACACATAATTTTTAAAAACTGTTTTAAAATGAATAATGTTCCTCTATTATAGTTAATTAAAATAACCTTTAATGATGAATTATTTAAATAAAATTTTTATATTATATATACATATATATTTATGAATTGATTCATATAATTATTATTAATATTTATAGAGTAAAAATAAAATCATTTTTTCCTTGAAAAATTAACTTTTCAGAAAAACCATCACACTTGCAGGTTTTATTTAAATTAAATTATTACACTAATATGAATTCATTATGATATAATTTATTACATATTTTGAATTATCATAATTATTATTAGGTAATAAGGTAAACTTAATTTTTCCACAATATGAATAGTAACTATAGTAAATATTTATTACCACAATAGAAGGAACATTGGTTAAGTGTAAAAATAATTTTAAAAGGACTAGAAAAAAGTAACATGATTGTATAAATATTTATATTTTCATTTTGATATTATAAAAATTATATTTTTTTGTTAATTTATAGATGATTAAACAATTATTTTGATAAAATTATATATTTTATACATTAAATAATAAATTTTATTTGGGGTAAAATATATTTTTAGTCAAGAAAAAAATTGATGAAATAAAGTTTTTTTGAAATAAATTATAATTTTATTTAATATTTTTTAAAATATTATATTAAATATAAATGATAATATAATTTTTATTATGTCAAAATTAATTATTATAAGAGTTTAAAAACTATTATTATAAAAAAGACATTATTTCTTAATAAATTTAGATTCTCTTTTAAAAGTAAAATTCATATAAAAATAAAATTATTTTGATGAAATAAATTTTATTTTTTGGAATCAGTAAATTGAAATTATCCAATGGTGAATTTTTCATTATTTTCTGAGACAGGATAATTTTCAAGTAAAACATTAAATACGGTATAAATATACAATGTGTATTATGACATTATAATGAACCAAAAGTGATATAATAAATTCTGTAAATGGTATCCACGACCAAATATATGTTTTAAATTTTAAATAATGTGTTTTTTAGTTTATTTGATTATATTTATAAAGCCTTTTTGGATCCTCTAAAACATGTATAATATTTTAAGGTTTAAAAATCATTTCTTTATAAACATGACTCACTTCCACATCACCATGGGTAATATTTTAATGAATTATGTACTATTCCTTATAAAATAAAAAAAAGCTTATTTGGTAGAAACCATGCAAACAAATATGGGATGGTTTTTGGTTTGGATCACTTTATTATACAGGGTCCAAAACCTGCGTTTGGGAAATAATAATGAACTAACCTATAACTTTCTATATAAACCCACACAATCCCCCCATCATCTTCACTAAAAAACCATAAATAATGTACATACTATACCCTCCCCTCTCTATTTTTCTCCCATGGTTCCCCCAAACTCTTAATAAGATCGTCCCGAGATTTCGCAATCACCATCTCAATGCAAGGGACCATTCTCTCTACTTTTCAATTCAAGTACCCTCTTTATATTAAACCTTTTGAATTTAAATATGTTCTATTTTAATGACTTTATAAATATCCCACTACTATTTAATTGTTTTCCTAATAATGATATATCATTTATTCCTTCTCATTATAGTGTTTTCCTAAGTTATTGCTATATTGAAATTTTGTAAGGGACATCTCTCTCTTCTTTTCAATTCAAGAACCCTCTTTGTATTAAAACTTTTCAATTTCAATTGGTCTTGAATTAATGACTCTACAAAGATAAATATGATGTATAATTTATTTCCTAATAATTATATATCATTTATCACCTCTCATTATATCTTTTACCTAATCCGTTTCTACGCCGAAATTTAGTAGGGGACCTCTCTCTCTTCTTTTAAATTCTAGCACCCTCTTTGTATTTAACCTTTTTAATTTCAATTCTCTATTTTTTCATAAATTTATAATTATAAATATAATATCTAATTTATTTCCTTATAATTATAGATCATTTATCCCCTCTCATTATACATTTTACCTAAGTCGTTACTATACCAAAATTTAGTAAGGGATACTCTCTTTGTCCTCTTTATTCAAGAACCTCCTTTATGTAATGCAATTTTTATTCTAATTAATATTGATGGGATATGATTTTTCACATACTCATTACATACCTTATTATTTAAAAGTCATTATATTCCCATTTTAATCTCATTAATTCCTCCCATGATTCGTTATGTATCCTCGTTATGCTGTCCAAATTTCACTACGATTCTTCTTGCCTAGCATTTACTCATCAACCCTTTTTTGTCCTTTGCATTTTGATACCCAAATGTTCATATTGGATTATATTCTTTAATATACCTATCACTGTCCTTTTTTACTTCCATTTTATTATATAACCTTTATCTATCATTGATTTTTTTATTAATATTTAATTATTGTTATTGTGCAACCAAAATGTCACTGTGGGTTTTTATGAGAAAAATATATGAAGTGTACAAAGCTACCCATTTAAACTAAATGGTATTCAATTACATGTAACTGTACTTATTTTATTTGGTAATTCTGTGTATGCATCCCATAATCCTTAATCATTGGAATAAATGTGATGAAAAATGCTCTTACATTATATGATCTATATGGAACACTTAAGAATGAACATGGTATGATTATTATGGGTGCACCTAGATAGATCTCAAATAAATTAGGTAATGTTTTATTCTCATGATATTCCCTGTATACTATATGGGATTCTATCCTCATAATATTATGTTCTGTTATATATTTTTTAACCTTGCCTTATTCCTATGATCTCATGTTTAAAGTTATTGCCACTTTCCCATATTTCCCTTATGTTATCATGATATATCATGCCTCATTGTCTATGTTTATGATTCTAACCCCTTTTATATCCCATTTAAATGACTATTGTATAACATGTAATACTTTATTCATGTTATTATTTATTTATTCTATTACTGGTCTTTATAGCTCACCCCTGTCTTAAGTATTTCCACAGGTTATCCCATATAGTTTTAAGAATGATGGGATTTTATGAGCATGTTAATGAAGTTTTAAATAATGATGATGTGCCCAATGTTTTAAGTTGTTATATAATGTAACTAATTTCCCAAATTCAATAGGAATCTAAATCTTACTAGTTATACTAAGTATTTTCTTATGTTATAAATCTTGAATTAATGTGTAATAAAGGTATGGGTTTTCATAGTCAGTATCAAAAGAATGTCTAGTTATTTAGAGGATTAGGATTATAAAACTCTTGTAAAATCATTAGGGATAGGACTGAATAAAGAAAAAAATCCTTAAAATTATGTTAAAATATAGAGTACATGGTTTCTAATAAAATACATCAATATTTGGATACTAAAATTGGGTGTGGATTTGGAATAGATGTACCTAGGGGTAAAAACATCAAAAACACCATATTGAGTTAGACTCAATATGTTCTTCATTTGTTTTTTTTACTAGGGGATTTTCATAGCCATCATCACCCCTATATCAATGCCTCTTTATGTTATGATAAAGCTAAATATATTGAATTAAGTTAGTGGAAGTGGCATCTGTATAAGTTGAACACATATTATGCACATCACATGATCCATCCCTATGTTTTTAGTGATATCCTCCATTCATCACATGATAAACAGTGACCACATGATTGTTCCATCATTATCAATCTCTTACATCATGTAATACTTTCACATGACCTAATTTTTAGTTTGATGATTATGATACTTCAAGGTGAATAACCTAATGTTTAAGATGTACATGTTCAAATGCCTTCATGTGATCAAGTCGATATGCTCAGATTCTTTCTCATGATCAACTTGAAATGTCTGAAGGCCTTCGCGAGATCAAACCAACATGTTTGAGGGAATTAAAGAGATCAAGATAACATGTATTATGTCTTTATCATGATAAGTAAACTAATAAAATGAACCATGTAATAAATTTTCATGAAAAAGATCCCAACTTCCATCTATAAAGATCTTATATTTTTAGCTTTCTATCACATGATCCCATTATTGATTATCAAGCATTCATCCACCAGGGTGTTGCATGAACAGGTATGAAATTTCTGAGTTCCATCATATGAGTAAACTGAAAAATATATGGGGGAATTATGTAATTCACAAAGTTTTTAAAATATAAAATTATTTTTGATAATATATATGATACTTAACATTAAACACAAACAAAAAATGATTATTTAAATATCACCATTATAACGTATCTATTAAATTTGAGGACATGAATAAGATTAACTAGATTATTAAATATATATTTATATTTATCTCAACATAAATTTATTGATAAATTCTTAATAAATAATCACTCAATTTTTGGTAGTGTCATTTTTCTCTTCAAAATACGTTTTCTTCAAAAATTACTTTTGTTTCTTTTTGTAAAAAATTATTATAAATATTTTATAGAAAATTTAGAAATCATTTTTGAAAAAGAAACCTTCTTTTTTTATATAATCGCATCAAAATTATCTTAGGGTTAAATTTTAGGATTTTCATAAAATATTGACTTTTTAGTGAATAGTGAAAATATCCTTATTTTAAAAAAATGTCATTTATTTTGGTAAATTAAGTAATATAAAATTTATGTTATTATTTTAATGTTACATAATTTTTAGTGTGTTATATTTAATATAATTTATTGCATTTAAATCATCATTATACTATATTTTAGAAGAAGTTTATTTTTAGGCATGAAAACAAATTGTTTCTAAAAACTATTTTAAAATGAATAATGTTTCTCTATTGTAGTTAATAAAAATAACCTTTAATGATGAATTATTTAAATGTAATTTTTATATTATATATCTATATTTATGAATTGATTCATATAATTATTATTAATAGTTATAGAGTAAAAGTAAAATCATTTTTTCCTTGAAAAATTCATTTATCAGAAAAACCACTTTTCATCACACTTACAGGTTTTATTTAAATTAAATTATTACACCAATATTAATTCATTATGATATAATTGATTACATATTTTGAATTATCATAATTACTATTAGGTAATAAGGTAAACTTAATTTTTCTACAATGTGAATAGTAACTGTATTAAATATTTATTACCACAATAGAAGGAAAATAGGTTAATTGTAAAAATAATTTGAAAAGGACTAGAAAAAAGGTAACTTGATAGTATAAATATTTATATTTTCATTTTGATATGATAAAAAAAATATATATATTTTTTAATTTATAGATGATTAAATAATTATTTTGATAAAATTAGATTTTTTATACATTTAAACATAAATTGTATTTGGGGTAATATATATTTTTAGTCAAGAAAAAAATTTATTAAATAATTTTTTTTGAAATAAATTATATTTTTATTTAATATTTTTTAAAATATTATAATAAATATAAATGATAATATATTTTTTATTATGCTAAATTTTGATATAAGGGTTTGAAAAATGTTATTGTAAATTAAGACATTATTTCTTAATTAATTTAGATTCTCTTTTAAAAGTAAAAATTCATATAAAAATGAAATTATTTTTATGATATAAATTTTATTTTTGGAATCAGTAAACTGAAATTATCCAATGGGGAATTTTTCATTATTTTCCGAGACAACTGAATTTTCACGTAAAATATTAAATACGGTATAAATATACAGTGTGTATTATGAAATTATAATGAACCAAAAGTGATTTAATAAATTCTATAAATTGTATCCATGAACATATATATGTTTTAAATTTTAAATATTGTGTTTTTTAGTTTATTTGATTATATTTATAAATCCTTTTTGGATCCTCTGAAACCTATATAAAATTTTAAGGTTTAAAAATCATTTCTTTATAAACATGACTCACTTCCACATCAGCATGGGTAATATTTTAATAATTTATGAACTATTATTTATAAAATAAAAAAATAAACTTCTATTTGGTAGAAACCATTCAAACAAATATGGGATGGTTTTTGGTTTTGATCACTTTATTATACAGGGTCCAAAACCTGCGTTTGGGAAATAATAATGAACTAACCTATAACTTTCTATATAAACCCACCCAATCCCCCATCATATTCACTAAAAAACCATAAATAATGTAAATATTATACCCTACCCTATCTAGTGTCCTCCCATGGTTCCCCCAAACTCTTAACAAGATCCTCCCATGCTTTTGGAATCACCATATCAATGTAAGGGACCATTCTCTCTTCTTTTCAATTCAAGCACCCTCTTTATATTAAACCTTTTGAATTTAAATGTGTTCTATTTTCATGTATTTATAAAGATCCCACTACTATCAAATTTTTTTCCTAATAATGATATATCATTTATTCCTTATCATTATAGTTTTTTCCTATGTTATTGCTATATCAAAATTTAGTAAGGTTCATCTCTCTCTTATTTTCAATTCAATCACCCTATTTGTATTAAAACTTTTGAATTTCAATTTTTCTTGAATTCATGACTCTATAAAGATAAATATAATGTATAATTTATTTCCTAATAATTATATATCATTTATTACCTCTCATTATATCTTTTACTTAAGCCGTCTCTACGCCAAAATTTAGTAGGGGACCTCTCTCTCTTCTTTTAAATTCCAGCGCCCTCTTTGTATTTAACATATTTAATTTCAATTCTCTATGTTTTCATAATTTATAAATATCCATATAATATCTAATTTATTTCCTTATAATTATAGAACATTTATCCCCTCTCATTATACCTTTTACCTAAGTCAATACTATACCAAAATTTACTAAGGGATCCTCTCTTTATCCACTTTATTCATGAACCTTATTTATGTAATGCACTTTTAATTCCAATTAATATTGATGGGATATGATTTCTCACATACTTATCACATTACTTATTATTTAAAAGTGATTATATTCCCATTTAATCTCATTAATTCCTCCCATGATTTGTTATGTATCGTCATTATGCTGTCCAAATTTCACTACGATTCTTCTTGCCAAGTATTTACTCAACTACCCTTTTTTGTCTTTTGCCTTTTGATACCCAATTGTTCATATTTAATTAGATTCTAAAATATACCTATCACTATCATTTTTACTTACATTTTATTATATAACCTTTCTCTCTCATTGAACAATTTTATTAATATTTAATTATTGTTGTTGTGCTACCAAAATGTCACTATGGTTTTCCATGCCAAAAATTTATAAAGTGTACAAATCTACCCATTTTAACTAAATGGTATTCAATTAGTTGTAACCATACTTATTTTATTTGGTAATTTTGTGTATGCATCCCATAATCCTTAATCGTTGGAATAAATGTGATGAAATATGATCTTACATTATATTATCTATATGGAACACTTAAGCATGAACATGGTATGATTATAATGGGTTCACCTATATAGATCTAAAATAAATTAGATAATGTTTTATTCTGATGATATTGACTATATAGTGTATGATATTCTATCCTTAGAATATTATGTTATGTTATTTTTTTAACCTTTCCTTATTCTTATGATATCATGTTTAATGTTATTTCCACTTTCCCATGTTTCCCTTATGTTATAATACTATATCATGCCTCATTGTCTATGTTTATGATTCTATCCCCTTTTATATCCTATTTAAATGCCTATTGTCTAACATGTAATAATTTATTAATGTTATAATTTGTTTATTCTCTTACTAGTCTTTATAGCTCACCCCTTTCTTAATTATTTTCCTAGGTTATCCCATACAGTTTTAAGAATGATGGAATATTATGAGCATGTTAAGAAAGTTTTCAATAATGATGATGTGCCCAATTTTTTATGTTGTTATATAATATACCTAATTTTCCAAATACACTAGGATTCTAAATCATACTAGTTATACTAAGTGTTTTATTATGTTATAAATCATGAATTAATTTGTAATAAAGACATGGGTTTTTATAGTCATTATCAAAAGAAAGTCCAGTTATTTGGGGGATTAGGATTAGAAAACTCTAGTAAATTCATTAGGGATAAGACTTAACATAGAAAAATATCCTTAAAATTATGGTAAAATATAGAGTATGTAGTTTCTATGAAAATATATCCCTATTTAGATACTAAAAGTGGATGTGACTTTGTCACAGATGTACCCAGGGGTAAAAACCTCGAAAACCCCATATTGAGCCAGACTCAATCAGGAACTGGTTGAAGAAAATGGGCCTCACTACACACCTTGTTTAATTCTCTCAGTGGATATGATTTTGTAAATTCACCATATCATTATAAACCATTATTAATGGAAAAATCATAATAGTTTATGTTAGAAAATAGATCATGGATAACTTAGATTGAAGCCTATGAATTCATAAGTTAAGGAAATACATGTCATTTATAAGTTATTCCTTTAATTTTATTGGATTATTTTTTATGTGTTTAATAGTTTAAAAGTACTCATTCTTAAATTTCTATATATTCTAATCAATGGATGAAAATAGGAGGAACTGATTATATATCAAATGTGAGGGAAAATGTAATGAATTTTCAAACGATATGTATAAAATGATGGGAGATCAAGTAATACATATCTCAATTATACCAAACCAGCTATCAAAAATTTAAACTAACAACCAACACATAGTTGAAAGTACAAATACATAAAATAAGAGGATGAGTGTGTCTCAAGAAAGTTCATATAATAAAGGAGATAAAGGAAAGAAGATCCAATATCCTGCATGTCAAGAATGTTAAAATCGACATGAATGGAAATGACATAAATGTACTTTAAGTTGTTTTATGTGTGAAAAAATAGGGTATAAAGTAGTTAGTTCCCATAAAAATTAAGATAATAATGGAATGTAATAAATTACATTATAAAGTACCCTTTGTCATGAAACCACTTATATGTGGATAATAATGGAATTATCTGAGTCAATTCCTTATTCTAAGGGTTAAATCATACATTAAGGAAGGACCTATATTATGAAAATCATTCAAGTGTAAGGATTAAAGTGTTTATGTATTGGTATTTTAGAATTATGTTATAGAAGTAGTATATTAATGAAATTATGGATATAATAATCCATAAAAATATAATGATAATTCAACAGTAGTTTTTATTTAATGATTTGAAACATATGTTGAATGGTATCAATAACTTATAAAGTGATTTAGTGATAAGCAGATGTTTTTCAAAACACATGATTATGGGATTGATAACCCTTAATATGTGTTTGATGTTGGGATAAACATAATGAGTCTTGTGATGATATGTATAAGGAGAGTATTATGTCTAAAATTATTAATTCACTTTTGATGATTTATGTGATGAAAGTTTATAATGGTCAATGATATTTTAGGAAACATATTATAGGGTCAAATATTTTTTTATTTTGAAATGATTAATGATATTTTGAGATATTTTTTATTAGTTTGAGGTATATATACCCATTATGATTAATATAAAATATTATTTGATAAGAATTATATTATGTTTTTGGAGGTGTAAGATGAAGGTTATGGATAACCTTTTAGGTTAAAACATTAATTAATATTGAGTTTATTGGTGTTATTTGGGATATGGGGGTATTTATTTGTAAAAAGATGTTTATTAAAACTTTGGATTTTTTTTAATTTTGGATATTATTATATTAATTATTATTCATTATCATTAATATATTACTTTATGAAAACCATTTTGGAATTACTAAAGACATGATAAATGGATTTTTATTCTTTATTGGAATATGTGATCCATTATACAATTATTCGAGTGTCTCAAACATAAGAAATTCATCTTGAGTATTCATCATTCGGAGAAAAGATGAGATTGTAGTGTAAATTGATTTAAGGGTGAAATTATACTTATAAAGTAAGTATATTTCTTTATATTACTATTATAAATGGTAAATAAATTTCTTTAACTCTATGAAAAGAATATTTGAAAAAATGTTTTCATATTACAGTCATTTTCAATGAATTGATTGTCTTTTCACAGATTATGGATTTATGGTTTTTTAGTCATTGAATTTTTCCTAACCATGTTCTTTATCACTATATAAAATTTTCTGGGAATTTTTTTTCTTCCATGACCATATCTTCACATACCACGAATGTTCTCCTACGTGGAAACCAAGTAATGTGATGGCCTTCATACTTTCCTTTCTCTATTTTCATGTTTTTTAATCTCTTTTTATGATGTGGGTTTTCAATAGAGATATTTTAAATTATCAAAACATTATTTAATGAGATTAATTTAAAATTGTAAGGATGTAATTTATTAAATAGTTCTAGAATGTAACACACAAAGTTTTTAAAAAAGAAAATTATGTTTGATAACACGCGTGATATACAACACAAAACATAAATAATGATTATTTAAATATGACCATTATAACATATCCGTTAAATTTTAAGTCATGGATAATTTTAAATAAATTATTAAATATATATTTATTTCCTTGTCAATAGATATTTAATGATAAATCATTAATAAATAATCACTTAATTTTTGGTAATTTCTTTTTGATCTTTAAAATAAGTTTTATTCAAAAATTATTTCTATTTATTTTTATAAAAAAATGTTTTAATTATATTATAGAATTTTTTATTGATAAAATTAAATTAATTTTTTATATTTTCATATCAAAATTAACATAGGGTGAAGTTTTTGGATTTTTTTAGAAAATAATTATTTTTCGGTGAACAGTGGAAAATACCCTTTTTTAATGCTATTTCTTTTTTTAAATTAGGTAATATAAAATTAATATTTTTTTTAAATTTACATAATTATTATTTAGTTAAATTTAACATAATTAATTACATTTAAATCATATTTATACTAGATTTTATAATAAGTTTATTTTTAGACTTGAAAACACATTTTTTTTAAAACTCTTTTAAAATGCATAATGTTTCTCCATTATAGTTATTTAAAATAACCCCTAATTAGGAATGATTTAAATTAAATTATATATATATATATATATATGAATTGAAATTCAAATAATCAAGATTGATCGTTATAGAGTAAAAGTAAAATCACCTTTTTCTTGAGAAATGCTCTTTTAGGAAACTACTTTTCATTTAATTTATAGGTTTTATTTAAATTAAATTCTTCCAAAAATGTTAATTTATTATAAAAAAATTTATTCCATATATGTAATAATCATAATTAATATTATTTAATAATTTAAACATAATTTTTGGGCAATATGAATAGTGACCATAGTAAATATTTATTACCACAGTAAAAGGAAAATATATTAATTAGGGGTAAAAAAATAAAAATGACTAGTAAAAAAGTAACCCTAATAGTATGAATATTTATATTTTCATTTCAATATAATAATAATTATTCATTTTTTGTTAATTTATAAATGATCAAATAATGATTTTGATAAAAGTTATAATTTCTATACGTTAAAACACAATTTGTATTTTAGGTAATATATGGTTTAGGTCAAGACAATATTTTTTATTAAATCATGGATTTTTGAAAGAAATGGTAATTTTAATTTAATATTAATATTAAATGGTATGTTAAATATAAATGATGATATAATTTTTAAGAAATAGAATTTAATTATTATAAGGGATTAAAAACTATTATTGTCAAAAAAGCCAACATTTCACAATAAATGTAGATTCTTTTTTAAAATTAAAAATTCAAATATTTAGATAATTATTTTCATAGAATATTTATTTTTTATAATCATAAAATTGAAATTATCCCACTTTTATTTTTATATAATTTTATTGGATAGCCAAATTTTTGGGTAAAAAATTAAATATAGTATAAATATTCCGTGTGTATTATGAAATCATAATGAATAAAAAGTGATATAAAAAATTATATAAAGTAAATAAATGGTAAAATATATGTTTATTATTTAAAAAAATTATTTTTGAGTTTATTTGATTAACTTTATAAAGACTTTATGAATCTTCCAAATCCTATATAATATTTAAATTTTATAAATCATATATTTATAAACATGACTCTCTTCCACATCACCATGGGTAATATCTTACTAATTTATGAGTTTGGACTTATCATATAATGAAAAGTACTCCTAGTTGGTAGAAACCAAGGGAAGGTTTTTAGTTCTGATTACTTTACTATATCGATTCCAAAATCAGTATTTGTGAAATAATAAAGAACTCCCCATTATTTTTCTATATAAACCCACCCAATCCCACATTCTTATTCACTAAAAACCCTTATATATCTTCCTCAATCTACCCTACCATGTATATATTTCTCTTATGGGGCCCAAAGCTCTCAAGAATCTTCTCTCAGTCTTTTGGAATCACCCTCTCAATGTAAGGGACATCTCTCTCTTCTTTTCAATTCAAGTACCCTCTTTGTGTTAAACCTTTTGTATTTAAATTGGTAATGTTTTCATGAATTTAAAAATATCCCTACAATTTAAAATTTATTTTCTAATAATTATAGATCATTTATCCCCTCTCATTATAGCTTTTCTTAAGTCTTTACTATGCCAAAATTTAGTAAGGGACCACTCTCTCTTCTTTTCAATTCAAGCACCCTCTTTAAATTAAAACTATTGAATTTCAATTGGTTATGTTTTATTGAAATTTTAAATATAACTATACTATCCTATTTATTTATTAATAATTATGTGACATTTATCCCCTCTCATTATATGTTTTACATAAACAGTTACTATGCCGAAATTTAGTAAGGGACCTCTCTATCTTCTTTTCAATTCAACCACCCTCTTTCTATTTAACCTTTTGAATTTAAATTAGTTATGTTTTCATGACTTTATAAATATATAAATACATTAAAATTGATGTAATAATAATGTGGTATAATTTATACCCTCTCATTTTAGCTTTTACCAAAGTCGTTACTTTTCTAAAATTTAGTCAGGGATCCTCTTTTTCTCCTCTTTATTCAAGTACGTTATTTCTAAAATTTACTTTTTCTTCCAATTAATATTGATGAGATATTATTTTACACATCCCTATTACTTCCATTATGATTTAAAAGTTATGATAGACCCATTTCACTCTCATTAAGGCCTCACATTATTCATTATGTACCATGGTTATGCTGTTGAAATTTCATGAAAATTCTTCATTCTAAGATTTTATTCAATCCCCATTTTTGTCTTATACCTTTTGATTCCAAATAGTTCACTAACATATCCTTATCACTTTAATTTTTTACTTCCAAGTGATGAGTGACCCTTTATCTCTCATTGAACAATTTTATGAATCTTTAAATATTGTCGTTATGCTACCAAAATGTCATTGTGATTTTCCATGCTAAACATTTGTGAAGTGTATACCTGTATCCATTTTTACTCAATGGTATTCACATATTTTTACCTATTATTAATTTATTAGGTAATTACATATTTTTTACTCACAATACTTAATCATGGTAATAAATGAGTTAAAATATTTTCTTAGGTTATATGATCTATGCAGCACACTTATATCATGCCTCTTTGTTCATGTTTATGATTCTCACCCCTTTTTGTGTACCATTGAAACTACTATTTTCTAACATGTAATAATTTATTCTTTTTATTCTTTATTTATTCCCTTAATGGGATTTATATCTCTCCCCTTCTTATGTATGTCCACAGGTTATCCCATACAGTTTTAAGAATGATTAAATATTATAATATTTTTAAGGGAGTTTTCAATAATACTGATGTACCCATTGTTTTATGTTGTTTTTTAATTTACCTAATTAAAAAAACACTAGTATTCTCAATATTTTGGTTTTTATTAATGGTTTTATTATATTATAAATCATTAATTAATGTATAATAAATACCCCAGTTTTCATGCGAGAGATCAAGCCAACATGTCCAAGGTCCTTCATGTAATAATCGAACTAATAACGTGAAGAGTATAATCTGATTATTTGAAAAACAACATAACTTCTCATGAATATGGATCCTTTTATTTTCATACATATATCAAATGATTCCGTTTGTTTTTTTTGAAGCATTCATCCACTAGGGTGTCACATGATCAATGTGTAAAAGTCCAAGGGTCTTTATATGATCAGACTAACATGTTTAGGGGACTTTAGGTTATCATTGAACTAATCATGTGAACCTTCTAAGCCCTCTGAATTACCTATTTTTTAGATAGTTAATCACATTAATTAAAAGGGGAAATCATATGATCAGTCATGCATCATGTGTTGGCATGAAACAAATTTCATAGAAAGATATTTTTGGTTGTACTCAGTGCATTTGTGATGCGGTCATGAGTCTCTAATAAGGTCATGTGATCACATGACCTCAGCCTGTGACCTCTTATATAGTCTTGTTTTCTTCTTATACTTGTTGATTAAAATGATACTCTTTATCTTTTATTTTTAAATCTAATTTTCTATTTCTCATTTAGAGGGTGTCAATAGGGTTACTGAACACTTATTAAAGGTATCACATAAGAATAGATCAGGAATTGGATTGTTTGATTCTTCATGTTAAATCTATCAAACTAAAAACATCACAATAGTATTTTTCAGGTAATTTATTAAACATAACTTAAAAGGAGATATGTAATTTATAATTTTATATAAAAATGGAACTAAAATTATAAAAATAATATTCATAAAGTTATAGTCCTAAAAATATATATATATAAGCCACTTAAAAATACATTTCAAGGGGATTGAAAGAGGAAATTTAAATACTTGTTTTTAAAATAATTTAAAATATTTAAACCTTTAAAATAAATGATGTTAATGATTATAAATTTTTATTTTATTATAAAAATATACATGAGTTTATTGAAATCCCTTTATTTATTCTTCTAAAATACTAACATTTATTTTTAAAATGTAGAATTCACAAAAAATAAGAAAATATGATTCCTTGGAAAACCATTAAAAATTTAAAAATATTTATTAAGAAAAATAGTTATAAAATTGAGAATAGTTTTTCATGCATAAAAAATTAAAAATGATATTCATTTCACACTTTTGTAAAGAAATTCAAAAATAACTTGTGCGAAAAAAATAAGAATATTACTTCTAAACATTTTTAATTAATGAAAAATATGATGTAAAATTACCATAAAAATAATTTATTTATACAGAATAACATTAATTAAATGATATAAATAATATGAATATGGATTAAAATATTCTCTCATATATAAAGAACATGTAAGGTCATCTTCGCTTACAAGAAACCTTTTGGTTTAATTGTGAACCAAAGGAAAGTGAAAGGGTAAAAAGATATGTAAACCTAAAGAATGAAAAGATGAGAAGAATATATATATATATATATATATATATATATATATATTAAGAGAGAAATTCATAAAATTTCCCTAGATGAAAACTTATTCACAAAAAATCTCAAATTCAAAGTTAGATGAGAATGAAAGACCTTATGAATAAAGTAATGTATGAACTATAAATCCATATGGGAGGAAAAGAGACCGAAAACTAATCATAAAAGAAATGAAAATAGAAAGTTAAAAATTATGAAACTTTAATTTTATTTGTATAAGAGAAAATATTAAATTCAATTATAATACTTTAAAATTGTATAGATTTGGAAAGTAAACCCTAACCAAGATTGTAGAATTTGAAGTAAAAATACATCAAGGAATATATTATGTGAAATAAATATAAATCCATATTAAACGAATATAAATAAAAAACTGTTAGAGGTTATAATTCACATAATATTTGAGTAATAGAGTCAATGAAGTGAAGATATAACTCGATGAAAGGAAAATGAATTAAGAAACCCATTATAAACATGTATAAAATATGATTCAAAGGTACATGGAAATAGATAATGAGATAGATAATTAAATCATGTGAATAAAAATATATTTTTGATTAAATAAGTTAATAGAATAGTGAATAAACTATTTAAAATACAAAAAATAATCTCATTACTTGAATAATTTCCTAAGGAATATAAATTTAAACAAATAACCCTTACCTTGGATATTTGTTTTGTCAAATTCAATCTAACAACCTGTGTAATAAAATAAGAATAATTAATCAATTATTTCATAACCTTATTCATTTATATCTATTTTTAAGGTTTATTTGTTATCATATGTTATTCATTTATTCTATAGTGTTTTTTCTTTGACACTTCGGATACTTTGGTCAATTTATCCAAAACCAATTTAGTATATTGAACATGGTTGATTCAAACTAAGAAATTTTAAAAGTAATAATTCTCAATATGATGTGTAAGGTTTTACTTGGGTAAGTTATTTTATGATTCATAATATCTTAAAAATATGGAAATGAGATAAATTGGAGAACTACACTATGCTATATAATGTTTTTGAAGTGTAATTTTTGGGATGATAATAAATATCTTAATGAATATTGAA
Organism: Viscum album; assembly: GCA_963277665.1. Lineage (NCBI taxonomy): Eukaryota > Viridiplantae > Streptophyta > Magnoliopsida > Santalales > Viscaceae > Viscum > Viscum album. Next base: position 1,160,819,965 of record OY728126.1, read on the forward strand.
ATGAGAAAATGTGTTGAACTACACAATGTTACATAATAATACAAAATATCATGAATAAATATTTTTATTTTATTTAAAATTTGTGTGATGGACTAAATCCATACATAGATTATGATATATATTATTTATTATGAAAAACAATTAACAATATGCCAATTCATGAATGTTTTCAAACCATATGAAGTGTGGCCATGCCATATAGAGGTGTTGATATATTTTAATTACTATAACTATTTAGATATTCCCATGTTATGGAATAATACCACACCAAAATAGGTTGTAGGATCATTCCCTGATAATTGAGGAAGATCTCAAGGAAGGAAATGTTGAGAATTATAAGGATTTATTCATAATTAAAGGAGTTTTTTACTATGGGAGATAAATTCATGCAATTTAGTTTAGAATTAAATATGATCAAAATCATGGTTACAAGTATTATGATAGTAACATTTATGTGGTTTTATGAATATATATAAAGTAAAGAAGAAGTATAAAGAGAATAAGAAGAAGAAGAATAAGAAGGGAGGGAATCAGCACAGTTGGTGTCTAATAAATCTGTGACTCAGTGATAAATAAAGAGTTAAATTGATATATATATATTTCTTTAAGACAGGAGAATTCATTAATTTCCATTGAAATATCCATCAATGTAAAAGAGATATAAGAATATGGAGCACCATTACTAGAACTACTTGTTAAAGAAGAAGATGGAATGCAATAAGATTATTCTAGCGTGGTGTAATCTATATCTGGTGGATTTTATCATTGGTGTACTCATATGGAATATGAATATTTAATCCTCATATTAATAGGACACTCTCATCCAGCTATGTAGAGGAAGAGTGTAGTGAACATGGAAGTATTGAGTATCTACAAAGACATAAATATGTATAACAACCATGTTTTCTATATTTTTAATAGAGAGACCCTATAACACCCCTAATTTCAAGTAAGTAACCCCTTATTCATGCTTACCACTATTCAATATGGGTTGTTCATCCTTTAATACATAAGAGGTAAAAGGCATTTAATTCACAATTTTTGTGGATCGGTATGAAAAAGAAAGTTGTTGAGTTTGTTTCAAGATGCTCAACCTGACATCAGGTTAATGAAGAGAATTAATGACAATAAGGTATGTTGCAGTATTTAACTATTAAAATTTGGAAAGGAGTAGATAGTTATGGATTTTGTGAAAGATATCACAAGAACTGTTCAGAAACATGATTCTATATGAGTGATAGTAGATTATCTCACAAAATCGGCTCATTTAATCCCTATTCGTGAATCTCATACAGTGGAGTACTTATCAAAAATCAATATATGATAAGTTGTAAAGAGGCATGGCATGCCAATCACAATAGTATCATCCAGATATTTGAGGTTCATGTATCATTTTTAGAAATACTTATATAAATCTCTTGGGACACAGGTGAAAATTAGTACGACATATCATCCCTTGAAGGATGTAAAATACAAATAGATGATACAAATGTTGGGATACATGTTATGGGATTTTTTAATATATTTTGGTGGATCATGGGTAGAGCACGTTCCATTAGTGGTGGTGTCATATAACAACAGTTACCAAGCCTCAATACATATGGATCCCTTTGAATCATTGTATGGGAATCTTTTTAATTCTACACTTTGATGGGTGAAAATTGGTGAGACATCACTAGTTGGGATGAGCCTTGTCTAAGAAACAATGGAGAAGATTTAGTTGATTAGGAATGGATGGAGACAGATCAGAGTTGTCAGAAATTGCATGAAGATCATCATCGATGGTTGTTGTCATTCTAGGTGATTGATCATGTGTTCTTGAGGATCTCTCCAAGTCTTGGAAATTGTTCCTTTGGAAAGTAGGTAAAGTTATCTCCTTAATACATAGGTCCTTTTGAGATACTAGAATGGGTTCGTGAGGTTGCATATCTATTGGCTTTTCCACCACGGTTCGGTGTGGTGTATAATGTGTTTCACATATCTAAGTTGAAAAATTATCATATGGATCCTAAAAATGTGATAAGATAAGATCACATTGACCCACAGTTGGATACTTTGTTGGTGCATGCGCCAATAAGGATTATGGATATGTAAGATAAATTATTTCCTAAAAAAATCATCGGTCTAGTATGGGTTTTGTGGAAACATGGTTAGATTCAAGAAGAGACTTAGGAATGTGATAAAAAAATTAAAGAGAAATGTTCATCACTCTTTCAGTTCATCGATTTTTAGGGATGGAAAGGATAATGGTGGAGAGAATTTAGCACCCCAAGTTTCAAGTAAGTAACACTTTATTTATGATATTTAAGTATGTAATGTATATGGGTGATGTTTCATAGAGTTTTTGGGAAATTTTGGAATGTTTTTAGGGATTTTATATTGGTTCACAATTTTAGAATGGTTTGGGAAAACCATGAAGCACCTACAGGAAACCGTTCACAATGAGACAGGGGAAAAAGGGAAGGTGCAAGGGAAGTACACAGTCTATCTAAACTGTGCACCATACTAGGAGAAATCAAGCCACTTGAGACAGTTCCCTTTGGTATGGATGATGTATGGCTTGGAAACTGTGTGAGAAAACCATGTGAGGTTCCTACTCGAGACAGAAACTGGAATACTGTTAGCACATAGTTTTCCTTACCATGTGACTAACTATGCATGGTCAATAAACTAGATCCTAAAATTTTGGATCTTGGTTGATTTAATATTTTGAATCCTTTTTTCCTCCAAAATATCACTAAGTCGGGTTTTGTTCCTCTCAAGGATTTGAGAACCTCTCCCCATTGATTTAGAAGTGATATAAAGTAATTTATTGGTGTGTTGAATCTCGATTCTTGCAGTAAGTCTTTGTTCTTGGTGGTTTTTGGTGGGTTTCCCTAGATCTATTTCTCACACTCTCTTATTTTCATATATCTACATCTAGTGTGGATAGATCTAAGATAGTTTATTCTAAATATGATTAGATTGCTATTTTTTTTTGTTGCTATGGAAATATATCTAAATAAGTATTTTGAAGATTCAACCTAGTTTCATTAGCTTTTGAGTGTTGTTCATTGTTTTTATGATAAATAACAATGTTGGTGGATTCACTCTCGAAACCTATATTTAGAATATAAAATCTTGATTTCAAATTCATGGTTTTACTTGAAATTTATTGTGCATTTTACTATTCAATTTTTGATATAAACCCACCTGAGTGACAGTTTTTTGAAATTTGGGAAATTGGCATTTTGTTGGAAAGAGAAATTGGTAACATGATTTCAAAATGATGGTTTTAAAATTATAGTTAGCTTTAATGTATGGACAAATGGTTTTAAATAAAAATTTATTTTATTGAAATGGTTTTGGAACACTTGGGTTTGGAATGAGTTTGTAATGGTTGGGTGGAGTGTGTTCATGTGCATTGGGATGGATAAGGGCATGAAGTACCCCTGTCAAAAGGTTGGGATAGATATGGGAATAAAGTACCACTATCATAATGGTCCACTATGTGATAGATTAGTGGAAGAATGACTCCCCAATCATGAGTATAGGGAGGTCAATGGTTCTATTCATGGTTGGATATGTGGATATGTGAAATGGAATGGATTATGGAAAATTGGGTTTTATAAATTGGTTTTAGAGAATTATTTGGTTTCTTTCCTTAGAAATCAATGTTGTTAGTGAAAACTTCATGGTTATAGAACTTATATATATTGTGATATAAACTATTTTAAAATTTATTTTATATAAACAATTTTATATAAATGTACTACCATGTTCTATCCTAGTGGCATGAGTAGAGAAGTCATTTCGGGAAAGACTACTGAGTTTTAATACTCATCCTTTATAAATTTAGTGCTTTTGAAGATATAATTTACTAGAATAGGTTAAAATGTAAAGTATCACACTTCTCTAGTGGTGTTTATTGATACTTGGGCTATTTTTTGGAGTTGGATCTTTTATCTTATTAGATCTTGTAGTTTTGTCTTGGATCCTTTGAGTTTTGATGGGTTGTCTTTATTTGTATACTTGGTTGTTTTGTCATATTATACTATAGTACTCTTTGTAGTTTGGTTTTGATATAAATGGTAATGATTTTATTTGTATTTCATTTATACTATGCATCATGTAGTGGTTTAATTTTTCATGGCATGTTTGGTTGGTTGTTTTATTTTCAAAGGTAAAATCATCCCCCAAGTGTTAATGAATCCCTTGGAATTTATTTCTAGCATTTAGAATCATGGAGATGTCTCCAAAGGCCAAGTAACATCTTCCCACATTCGTAATATAATGAAGAGGGGTGGGATGTCACATACACCCATGTTTATAAATAGACCACGACTTCCATAAAGTAGTGATTGGAGGGGATGAAAAGAGAGTGAACCTTGGATCAATAGTGAATCCTTCTTAAACCTTTTTAAAAAAGTGAAATTATTAGTTTCATATCATGGTATGTAGACACACCATTAGTGTATTATTCTTGGATTATTCCTTCTTGGTGAACCCATTAAAATACCAGTGTCTTGTGCATGATTTATGTTTCTTCATTTATGCTTGAGATTCATTGAGATTGTGAGAGTAATTAATTGGTCAACAGGTTGAATACTAGTTCATCATAACATGGGAAAAATATTCTATAAATATATTATTGAGTAAAAGAAAAAAAAGATTCTGAAACACCCTGATTCACACCCCCCTCAACGTGTCTATTAAGTAACAACAGTCGAGAATCATCAGCATGGAATGGACCCAACCTCACCTAGAAGATACAATACTGAAATTCTCACCTTTTGTTTAGGTGATGGAGCATCATATTTATCATTAGGTAAAATAACATTGAACATGATATAAAAAACTATCTCAAATTCATATTTATACATTATAATAAATAAATATAAACAATAATAGAGATTAGTAACTATAAAAAATATATTCCAAAATTAAGAAATGTTGAATAATTATTTAATGAAAATAATATAATCCCCATGATTTTGTTTTCACATAACACCTCAATATTCATCTTCATAATCTTCTTCATTTTCATCTTTATCTTCATCTTTGTATCTATATTCATTAATTTTCATAACATCTTCATTTCCATCATTTTTAATTATTTTAAAAACATTAATAAATATTTCATTTTTTTGTTATCACTGTTGACCAGTAAATCTAATGTATTATCAAAAATATTAATATATAATCATTAAAGATATATATTTGGAAATATCTCTTCAAAATTTTATTTTTTATAACTTAACATACTCACTTTCATTTTCAAAAAAATGATTATCATGATATTTCAAATTAATTTATAAAAAATTTAATTTTTGTTTCTTACATGTAAAACCTTGTCTCCATACTTTACATATGATAATATGATTTGTTCCATGATTGGGTAAAGTTTTGTGAGATTTTTAGTGTCTTTACAGTGTTTTTAATCCTTTTTTGTCTAACATGGGATAGAACATGGCCATGGTGAAAGTCATGGTGGTCCCTAGATATCTCCAATGTAAAACAAAAAAGGGAAATTAGTTGTTCTAAGGCATGGACATGGACATGGGTATCAAGGAAGGATACAAAAGGATATGGATAGAGTCACCCCACAACTCATGTGGTGAAGGTTGTAGTATGGTTAAACATCCTAGGTTTTGGAAAACATTCATGGGGGTTTATGGTGTTAGGATACCAAATTCAAAGCCACCACAACCATGGTCTAGGCTATGGTGGAGGCCATGGTGGTAGTCATGTGTGAATTTTAATAGTTGAAATGGTCACTGTTCTCCATGGATGTCATGTGTTTCAAAGGGTAAACACATTCTTCTTAAATGAGGAGTCTTTAATGTGATTTTAATTTGATTTAACCCCTATTAATTGTTCAAAACTCTTATCATTTACCATTCCTTCAAATACGACATGTTCTATATGACTTTTTAGGAGATTCATTCTCTTTAAATATATTTACTCAAACTTGTTATATGATCAGACCTTGGGAGATACCCTATTTTTCATGTTGAACTTATATCATGGGAAATCAAGTTGTGAAATCTATCATCACATGTTATTTGTGTTTCTTCTAGATCTAACATATTCCCTTGAAAAAAATCATCGATTCATCATGTCATTTTAAGATCTATGGATTCCAATACCACTTAATGAAGATTTATTATATCATTATTAGATTAGTGATGGAATTATTGAGTTAGTGGAATCTCATTGATCAATACCATATCTATCAACATTTGAGGATTCCAAGAAGAACTCATGGAATTTTAGAACATTCCAATTAGTTTGAGAACATGATTTGAGTGATTATAATCTTAATTAATTATGGTATTAACATCGACACACATTAGGTAGGATGTACTTAATATATTGGACCTTGATCTTGAGTTAGTTTCCATGTTCTGTTATGTGTGTAGAAATAGTATAGAGAACCATTATGTGATATGGTATGCATGTGTGTGAATTTATATCCCATGATACCATACTTGTTATGTTATGCCTCTGGATATATGTGATTGGTATGATGCCATTATTTTAATGTGATGAATTTTGTATATGTTATGGTTTTGTTGTTCTATGCATGGTACCAAATTCATATGTGGAGCCATCATAGCTAGGTGGCCCTATAGGGGGTATGTTCAGGTACTGCATGTGACATGTTTATAGGACCAAGTTAGATGATGAGGCATGATATCCTTGTGTCATATAACTTGGGTTTATAATGGTATTATGTGATCTATGCTAATAGGAAACAGTGGGGCATGCTAGTCTTATGTGATTTAACCCAAGAGGTGACAATGGGGCGTGATGGTCTTATGTGATCTGGCCCAATAGATAAAAATGAGGCATGATGGTCTGGAATGGCTTGACCTGGAGGCCTAAGATGTATACTCCTACTAAGAAACCTTGTGCATGGATACCTGATCATCCTTATGAAGGGATCCTCTACATGTTTAATTCCCATGACCATTAAAATACTCTTTTGATTTGGATTCGAAGAGAGTACATTTAGGGTTCATAGAGGCTTGGTTAGCACATGTATTCTTGGTATGGAATGTCACAACCCGTCCCAATGGGGCCCGTGCCGCAACTCCCCAAGCCCGCCTCCAATAGGCCAAGGGCTGGTGACTAGCACCGAGTAGGCATGTAACTCACATGGGAGGCATTGCCTATAAACCTGTACACACACACACACATCTCCAAGCCCACAAAGCTGAAAAGTTAAAAATACTGAAAATGGAAATGCATGCATACACTAAAATCCCAACCAATAGAGTACGACAGGAAAGTAAAGTACAGTAATATAAAACCTTGGGCCAAAGGTACAAGATCACTAAAAGAAAGTCTACAGCAAAGTCCAACCTATAAAGAAAGGTAATGGGACTGAAATCCGTAGCCATAGGAACACACCTCAGCTTGCCTAATCTCACTAAGCACCGTTCGGTCCTGGTCCACCTAGAATCCTGTCAAAGGCTCGCTCATCTGTACAAGTCACGACACGTGTGGGCAAAGCCCGTGCAGGGGTGAGTATAACATTACCCAGCAGGACACCCTGAAAACCACAAAGGAATAAAACAAAGGAAAATACCACATAGGAATGATATAGTCATCTCTACACAATATATGTTAAAAAACATATAAGAAGAATATCCGAATATACTCATACACGATCGAATATTGTGAAACCACCACTACGATCCAGCTTGAAGATTCCACTAAGCACGTAACAGGGAGAACACACTCCTAGGTCTGAAGAGAGAGATACGAAGTACTCATTCCAGGAGAACTCACTCCACAAGTACTTAAGAATACAATTCTCAGATGAGGATCACAACCAATAGATATGGGGTGATTCCAATAACTCAGTCCGAACTAATCTGCTAAGCAGAGGATCAGTGCATGGGTAAGGTAGGCCACGTCGATACCAAGAACTTCACCAAGGGTACAAGGAAGGAATAGAGGATCCAACTCTAAGTCTCATAGAGGGGATTATAACAACTCTATTCAGAAAGTCCTGCAGAAGGGATCATACTCTTGTACGTAGGAAATGATACCAGAAACCTTCAGGGGAAATGACCAAGGGTACGAACCCTAAGGAAGTTAGCCCAAGTCACGGAAAACAAATGGGCCAAGCCATGTAAAACAGGTTACATGGCATGTAATAGGATCACACGTCATGTTCCTTGAATCTGGGTACTTCCCATATAAACATCCCATGTCTTAAGTCGTGTCACATAAAAAGTAACTACAAGGTGTGTAGAAGGATTACATGCTGTGTACGAGTGTCCGGGGTTCGCTCCGTGTATGCTGGCCATGTGCCCGTACATGGTCTCTGTCTGTGTCGCCATGCTCATGTACCAATACACGGGGTATCCCATGTATCTGTCTGGGTCTAGTCGGGGAAGGGTGTACACGTCATGTCCTTGGCCTTGTACCCAACCCGTGTCCATGTACTCCCAGAGTACACGCCAGGTGGTACACCGACGAACACATGTCGTGTAGCCCATACTACACGCCATGTAGTCAGGATTTCTCCAGAACCGTCGTCTTCCTCCTCATGCCTCGGTTGGATTTCTGGATTCGTGATCTCTCATCTGTTCATCCTGATTCTTCAGATCTTGGTTCTTCCCATCATACAAACACCGAATCGGGTGTTTTAGGTCCTTCAATCGGGTCATCAACCTCCAACGATCCATCTGAAGGAAAAACGCCCAAAAACTCATATCTCTCGATCCGCCCGAAATCGTCCACCAAAACCGTCATCAAAACTCCATACCATCATTTCGAGGTTGGATCTATAATCTCGAATCATTATGACACAGATTGAAGGCACAATCAATCGTTGTTCTTATGTCGCGAAGAACGAAGAACACATAGGAAAAAATAATGGTGAAAGAGATTCACAAAGAAACAACATGAGGAATGAACCTCAGCCATTGTTCATTCCGACCTAGATCCATTACCATAAGAACGATCCTAAAAACAATTATCAGATCTAAATTTCAAGAATTAATATCATCCCCAAAATCCTCAAAAAAATCCCATCCTGCAAATACGATTGATCCGTGGGATAATCTGTTCGTGGATTAGTCTGCATTCGTCATAGGAATCAAGAACAGGGAAAGGAAACCAAAATCAAAATACCCTACCTAGATCCGAGGAGTTCGTTGGTGAAGATCCGCTCGTCGTGTCGTCGTCACTGGTGAAACTCGTCAAGAACGTCGTCGCCACATTGAGAGGTTTCCTCTAGAGCCTTCCAGAGCCTCCAAGGGAAATTCAGAGTTATGAGATTTGTAACCCTGATCCCCTGTGAAATATTTACTTAATGGATTAAAAAGATTTCACTTCTGGAAGATTTTATAAAATATTTTTTTTTAAATATTTTATTACGATTACGTCCAAAAACTAGATTTGACCACCGACCTGCGCTGACTGATGTTAGGTCTTGCCTAAGGTAAAATCTCTACTCTAAACGTAACGGTGCCCTCAGATTTCTGATCTGAGCACTCGTTCAAAAGTTATTCCACTTTTTTAGGAAAACCCCACACACGTGTAATTTAATTTTTTTTAATTAAATTCAAACATTTGTTTCGGGCTCACTGGGCCTCGGAACTGCATTCCGTCATAATGCCTGGTCTTGAAATAATTTCCTTATAATATTAAAATAATACATGAAAAAATCCAGGACATTAAATTCCCCCCAACCTAGGGCTTTACGTCCCCAAAATGCCAAAACAAAGGCTACTAAAAAAGATGTGGGTACTGCGCACGGATCTGAGCCTCCCATTCCCACATGCTCTCCTAGAGATTGTCGTGTTGCCACTGAACACGCACTAAGGGAATAGCTCGCCCACGTAGGATCTTCTTCTGCCGATCCTTGATCTCCACTAGATACTCCACGAAGGTTGCTATGTCATCGATGCCCAGCTCGTCCCAGTCGATAATGTGCGATGGATCATGCACGTACCTCTGCAACTGAAAAACATGGAAGACGTTGTGTACCCAGTCCATCTGAGGAGGTAGATCCAAGAGGTATGCCACCTCACCAACTCTACTTAGAATCTGAAAAGGGCCAATAAACCTCAGAGACAGCTTTCCGCCGCGGCCAAATATCTGTAATCCCCGTCGAGGTGAGACCCGAAGGAACACATAGTCTCCCTCCTCGAACTCCAAGGGCCTTTGTCTCCTGTTGACATAAGACTTTTGCCGACTCTGCGCAATCATCATCTACTCCTGGATGACCTGCACCTTCTCTGTAGTGGCTCGCACCATCTTTGTGCCCATGAGTGTGGACTCTCCTAGGTCAGTCCAACAAAGTGGTGACCTGCAAGGTCTCCCGTACAAAGCCTCAAATGGTTCCATACCAATAGAGTAATGATAACTATTGTTATAAGAAAATTCCACCAGTGGTAGGTGATCCTCCCAGTTATGATCAAAGTCAAGTATGCAAGCTCGTAGCATATCCTCCAGAACTTGGATAGTCTGCTCTGTCTGACCATCAGTATGAGGATAAAATGTTTTGTTCAAGAAAAATTGAGTCCCAAAAGCTTCCTGAAATCCCTTCCAAAAATGGGATGTGAAATGAGCATCATGATCTGATACGATCATTGATCACACTCCATGAAGTCAAACTATCTCCTGCACGTAGAGGCGTACCAAGCTCTCTATTGAACTCTGCTCCCGTATGGCTAGGAAGTGGTCCGACTTGGTGAGTTGGTCAATGATCACCCAGATGGCATCGAGTCCCCTGGACGTACATGGTAAAACCATTACTAAGTCCATGGATATCTCATCCCACTTCCACTCTGTCACCTCAAGGGGTTGAGTCAAACCTACTAGAACCTGGTGCTCAACCTTTACTTACTGATAAGTAAGGAACCGAGAAACAAAATCAGCCACACTCTTCTTCGTTCCTAGCCACCAGAACTGACGTCAGAGGTCCTGGTACATCTTTTCCACACTTAGATTCACTGCCAAAGGAGATGTATGGAACTCCCTTAGAACCTCCTCCCACAACATCACTGGTACTACTTTACGCCCTCTAAAAAGAACAACGTTCTCCCCACCTTTAGAAAATCTATCAGCAGCATCACCTGTGGATATGTGAGCACGTAGAGTCTCACAGCTATCATCCTTGAGATGTGCTTCCCTGACTCATTGTAAGAGTGGAGGGGTAACCAACATCGACTGAAGGTAAGCTCCCTCATCTATATCCATGAAGGATAACTGTAAAGAGGCCAACTGCCTTGTTGCCTCATCCAGGAATTGTGAACTGGATTTTCTGCTGAGAGCATCTGCCACAACGTTCCCCTTCCCAGGAGTATAAACGATCTCAAAGTCATAATCCTGGAGGAACTCAAGCCACCATATCTATCTCAAATTCAGATCCTTATGAGAAAAGATATATATGAGACTCTTATGATCAGAGTAGATGATAAACCGCTCGCTCATCAGGTAGTGCCGCAACATCTTCAATGCGAAGACTACCTTTGCCAACTCAAGATCATGGGTCACGTAGTTATGATCATGTGGCCTCAACTGAAATGAGCCATAGGAAACCACCGCTAGCCTCTGCATCAGGACACAAACAATCCTGGTTCCTAAAGTTTCATAGAAAACTACGTACTCGACACCCTCTTCTGGTAGTCTCAAGATCAGGGTGCTCGTCAGACTCTGTCTCAACTACTGAAAAGCCACCTGGAATCTCTTGGTCCACATGAAAGGCTGCCACTTTCAGGTCAAAGCTGTCATGGGTGCTGAAATCTTGGAAAAATTAGGAATTAATCTCCGATAGTAGCCTGCCAACCCAAGGAAACTTCACAGCTCTGTCACGCTCCGGGGTGGCTCCCATGATAACACTGCCTCTACCTTGGTTGGGTCCACTACTACACCATCTTCTAAGATAACGTGTCCCAGAAAGTGGACCTCCTGTATCTAGAATTGAAACTTAGTGAGTTTCCCGTACAACTGGTGCTCTCAGAGTGTGTCCAGAACCATCCTTATGTGCCTCGCGTTCTCCTCCTCAGACGTAGAGTACACAAGGATATCATCGATGAAGACCACCACAAATCGATCTAGATAGGGTTAAAAGATCCGGTTCATGAGTCCTATAAACACTATCGGGCAATTCGTTACTCCGAAGGTCATCACCAAGTACTCATAATGACCGTAGCAACATCTGAAAGCCGTCTTCGGTATATCATCATCCCATACTCGCAATTAGTGATAGCCTGATTGTAGATCAACCTTCTAGAACCATCGTTACCCTATTAACTGGTCAAAGATGTCATCGATCTTTATTAGTGGATACCGGTTCTTCAAGGTCACCTGATTCAAGTGCCGAAAATCCACACATAGACTCAAGATCCCATCTACCTTCTTGGAAAATAATACTGGGGCCGCCTAGGGTGAAACAATGGGTCTCACGAAGCCCTTCCTCTGCAAGTCTTCCAACTGCACTCTCAGCACACGAAGCTCTGCAGGAGCCATCCAATATACTGATGCTAATATCGGTGTCATACTAGGTTGCAACTCAATGCAAGAAGTCTATCTCCCGACAGAGAGGAAGTCCAGGGACATCCTGCAGAAAGACGTCCTCGTACTCTGACACAACTGCTGGAAACTGGAAACTCGTAACATCTGCTGTGCTAAGGGCTAATCTAGCCAACTGATGTGAAATCAGTTGTACCTTCCTACGCATGAGTCCATCCTATACTGTCTGGGTCTCCTTTTCACCGAAAAAGGAGAACCTCGTTCCATCACTATGGACACACCGTACCCTCCACCTAAAACCGTCAATCTAGGAATAAACTGGGGATATCCAATCCATACTAAGAATGACATTGTAAGGTGTCGATGCCTCCACCAAGAGGTTCCAACCAAAACTCTTGCCTCCAAGGGTCAGGTTACAATGTCTGCAAAGGTGTTTGATATCTGAATCTTCTCCAGTCGGTGTTTCTAAGCATAAGGGTCTAGTCAACAACTCAACTAGAATCTCAAGGTCTTGAACAAGATAAGCATCCAAAAAAGAATGACTAGAACCTGTGTCGATCAGTGCGGTATACAAAGTAGAAAAGACACAGATTGTACCTCTAATTATTCCAGGAGTACCTGGGTCATAAGCCTCTGTTGCCTGCAACTGTCCCTGCCTCTATCCACCAGCTCCTTGAACATGGGGTGGACCTCTTGGGGGTGGTGGTGGTGGTAAAAGGTCAAAACGCTGACCACCTTCAGCTGCTCTCCTAGCTCCTCTACCACGTCCTCCGCCCTACGGATATGTCTGCTCCACACATTGCCTCTACCTCAGTGGTCTATCCACTGCTCTTATGTCAGTAGTATGGCGGGTTAGACAATCTCGAGCGAGATGTCCCCTTCCATCATAAGATTAGCATCGCCTCTCTCGAGGATAGCTGAATGCACCCTGAGAACCCTGTAAGGTAGATCCTCTATCTTGGGATCTCCTCTGAAAACATCTCCCACACCTAGGTCCCTGACGTCAACTCCCTACTGTCGAGGTCTCTGCTCCAGATCACTCACTACTGAAAACTGCTAGCTGTCTCTACTCTTCCAAGAAGCTCTCGACCACCAAAGCATGATCAAGCACCCTAGTATAAGTAGGAATGCTCATAGGTATGATGTTAACTCAGATGTCTCTATGAAAGCCCCGCTCAAAAGTCTGAGTACTGAAGTACTGATCCCTGACCATATCCATCAAGTACAGTGAGAGGTCGGTAAACCTTGATGAATAGTCAGCCACCATCATGGTTCCCTGCTGGAGCTGAAGAATCTCTTATATATGTACTATTCTCAGGGTAATTGGTGAAAACTCCTCTTTGAAGAGACACTCAAACTCTGACCATGCCATTGTTTCCTCGTCGTGAGTTTGGATAACCAAACTCCACCATCGCCCTATCGAGCCCTGCAGAAGGCTTGCTACCGGGATCACCATCTGGTATGCTGGTGTCCTGACCAAACAGAACACTCTGGCCACTGCCTCAAGCCAGTCCTCTGCTTCCTGAGGGTCAGGCTCGCCTCAAAACCCGATGGGTCTCTATCTCTAAAACTCGTGGAGTGCGCTCAGCCTGTGCTCCTCCTCTACTGGTACAACAGGCACTAAACACTTCTCCACAGGTGGTGGAATAACTAGCCCACCACCCGAAGGTAAATCTGGGGGATCTGGCCCCTGTATCAAAGATTCATCACTAAGGGGGCCATCCTCATGATCGAGCTACTGGATCCTGGCGGGTGCGCATCGTGGAGGCATCCTGTAAAGAAACAAGATGCATCACAGTCAATGAGTATATCTGGAGAGCTGACACAAGAAGGACATGGAAACCACAACCCATTCCTATATGATGCATGTACCATTATTTTCCCCTACAACTAGTGTTCTCAAGTTCCGAGTTGAAAAGCATGTTATCAGAGTCCTGGTGTATGGATACATCGGCCACCCGTACAAACACTGGGGTCCCTGGATTGAAATACGAACTCGAAACACTTAACACTGCTGCCCCAAACCAACTCACAGACTCTCAGTCCTAAGGTAGAACCGACCACCTCTGATACCACTCTTTCATGACCCATCCCAATGGGACCCATGCCGCAACTCCTCAAGCCTGCCTCCAATAGTCCAAGGGCTAGTGACTAGAACCGAGTATGCATGTCACTAACATGGGAGGCATTGCCTATAAAACTGTACACACATACGCACATCTCCAAGCCCACAAAGCTGAAAAGTAAAAACTACTAAAAATAGAAATTCATGCATACACTAAAATCCCAACCAACAGAGTACGACAGGAAAGTAATATACATTAATATAAAACCTTGGGCCAAAGGTAAAATCCCACCAAAATAAAATCTACAACAATGTACAACCTATAAAGAAAGGTACTGGGACTGCAATCTATAGCCGTAGGAACACACCTCGGCCTGCCTGATCTCACTGAGCACCATACGGTCCTGGTCCACCTAGAATCCTATCAAAGTATCGCTCATCTGCACAAGACACAACATGTGCGGGCAATGCTCGTGCAGGGGTGAGTATAATAATACCCAGTAGGACACCTCGAAAACCAAAAAGGAATACAAAAAAGGAAAATATTAGATAGGAATGATACAGTCATATCTACATAGTATATGTTTAGAAAACATATAACAAGAATATCCATATATACTCATACATGATCGACTATCACAAAACCACCACTAAAATCCAGCTCAAAGATTCCACTAAGCACTTAACAGGGAGAACACACTCCTAGGTCTGAAGATAGATATATGAAGTAATCATTCTGAGAGAACTCACTCCACAAGTACTTAAGAATATGATACTCAGATGAGGATCACAACCAATAGCTATGGGGGGATTCCAACAACTCAGTCTGAACTAATCCGCTAAGCAGAGGATCGGTGCCCAAGTAAGGTAGGTCACGTCAATACCAAGAACTCCACCTAGGGTACTAGGAATGAATAGAGGATCTGGCTCTAAGTATCATAGAGGGGATTCCAACAACTCTATTCAGGAAGTCCTGCTGAAGGGATCATACTGCTGTACATAGGAAATGATACCAGAAACCTTCATGGGAAAAGAACAAGGGTACGAACCCTAAGGAAGCTAGCCCAAGTCACAAAAGAAAAATGGCCCAATCCATGTAAAACAGGTTACACGGCGTGTAGTAGGATCACACGCCATGTTCCTTGACTCTGGGTACTTCCAGTATAAACAACACGTGTCTTAAGGTGTGTCACATAAAAAGTAACTTCATGGCATGTAGAAGGATTACACGACGTGTCCGAGTGTCTGAGGTTCACTTTGTGCTCGCTGTCCATGTGCTCGTACACGGTCTCTGTCCATGTCACCATGCCCGTGTACCAGTACATGTGGTATCCTATGTATCTGGCCGAGTCTGGCCGGGTAAGGGTATACACGCCGTGTCCTTGGCCGTGTACCCAACCTGTGTCCATGTACTCCTTGAGTAAACACCAGGTGGTCCGCCAACGAACACATTCCATGTAGAACATACTACACACCATGTAGTCGGGATTTCTCTAAAACTGTCGTCTTCCTCCTCGCGCCTTAGCTGGATTTTAGGATTCGTGATCTCTCATCTTTTCATCCCGATACTTCAGATCTTGGTTCGTCCCATCATACGAACACCGAATCGGGTGTTTTCGGTCCTTCAATCGGGTTATAAACCTCCAATGATCCATTCGAAGGAAAAACTCCCAAAAAATCATATCGCTTGATCCGCGTCGAATCATCCTTTGAAACCTTCATCGTAGCTCCATACCATCATTCCGAGATTGGATCTACATTCTCGGATCATTATGCCACAGATCGTAGGTGCAATCAATCGCTTTTCTTATCCCGCAAAGAACGAAGAACGCATAAGAAAAAATATTGGGGAAAAGGATTCCCAATGAAACAACCCGAGGAAAGAACATTGGCTGTTGTTCGTTCTGACCTCGATCCATTCCTGTAAGAAAGATCCTCAAAACAATTATCAGATCAAAATTTCAAGGATTAAGATCTTCCCCAAATTCCCTACAAAAATCCCTTCCTGCAAATACGATCGATCCGCGGGCTAATCTGTTCATGGATTAGTCCGCATTCATCATAGGAATCAAGAACGAGGAAAGGAAACCAAAATCAAAATTCCCTACCTATATCCGTGGCATTTGTTGGTGAATATCCAGTCAGCGAATCATCGTCGCCAGTGAAACTCGTCAAGAACGTCGTCGCCGCATTAGGAGGTTTCCTCTAAAGATTTCCAGAGCCTCCAGGGGAAATTCAGAGTTATGATATTTATAACCTTAATCCCCTACAAAATAATTACTTAAAGGATTATAAATATTTCACTGTAGAAAGATTTTATAAAATATTTTTATAAAATATTTTATTATGGTTATGTCCAAAAACTAAATTTCACCACCGAGCTGCGCCGACTGATGTTAGGACTTTCCTAAGGTAAAATCGCTACACTGAACACAACGGTGCCCTCAGATTTCTAATCCGAGCACCCATTCTGGAGTTATTCCACTTTTTTAGGAAAACCCCACGTGTGTGTAATTTAATTTTTTTTAATTAAATTCAAACATTTGTTCCAGGATCACCAGGCCTCGGAAATGCATGTCGTCACAACGCCTGGTCTCAAAATAATTTCCATATAATATTAAAATAATACATGAAAAAATTCGGGACATTACATGGAATTATTTACTTTTGTTCACATTTATTTTTTTATCATGACATACACATATATATACTCATGAGTTTATGTTAAAGATCTATTGGTGGTGTCTTACTAAGTTATACTCACACCCTACATGAGAATCTCTATGTGCATACAGATTTCATAATGAGGGATCAAGTAAAGGGAAAGGGCCCTGTGATAGTGAGCTAAGGAGACAAAGTCTTAGAGTTAGATGAAATTATGAGAAATAAATTAAACTATTTCTCCTTTGTTTATTTAAATTTCCGTTTCTAGATAATTAGTTAGACCCACGACATTGGGGGTCCATTAATTACATTTTTATGAATTGGAATGAATTTTTTTATATCATTTATTTGTGTTATTATTTCATTGTGATATTTATTTGTATTGTGATTATGTTGTAATAACCTATGATAGTCATGATTATTGAGCATATAACCTCCCCACATTCCTTTATTCCCTCGCTGCTAGTCAGTATCCACTACAATACGGGGAGTTGTGCCTGAGGTCTTGTAGTGTCTCCACTCGAGTGATGTTTGAATGATCTGAGTTGGGGCTTCACAAAATGGTATTAAAGTCTTGAGGTTTCCTTTGTTTTATTTTAGAGTTATGGTAGAAAGGAGATATATTGTGTGGAACTTGGGTAAGGTAGTATCTATGTTATTTTTTGTAATATCATGGAATATTCATATATTTTTTTAATTAGATGGAATTATTTGGAGATATCAAAATCTGACGGCACGTGATTCAGAGGCCTGAAGTTCCCAGAATGATCCATCGAAGTCTTGTTCAGCTTTAATTAGCACGTGTAAGTAGTTTTTTTTGGAAAAAGTGGAATAAATCTTAAACGGTTTCCCGAATCATAAATCTTAGGGCACCGTTGCATTCCAGATGGCGGTTTTACCCTAGGTGTGGCTTAAGTTTATTTGTAACATGCCTCCTGTAAGAAAACCTAAAAATGACATAACCGTAAATAAAATAATTAAATAAAGTTATTTTATTTTTCAAATTCTTATAAATCACGAATGGCGACTCAGATTAAAAATCTGAGACCACCGCTGAGCTTTTGAGGGTATGATTTCTTTAGGAAGATACTAACATTGGCTGACAAGGGCCAACTACGGAAGTTAGTGTTTGGCCTTAAATAAAAAAATTAAGTAAAAATTATTTTTTTGTAAAATCCATAACATCTAAATGGTAACTCGGATTGAAAATATGAGAGTATTTTTGAGCTCATGGGGGTGTGTTCTCTTTAGGAGGAGCCTAACCTTGACTGGTGCGAGTCGAGGGTGACTGTTAATAAATTTCTGAACATTTTTTAAGGTACGTTCAATAAATACATGAGCGGCGTTCCCTAACTTTTGAAACGGTGCTCGAATTAAAAATCTGAGGGCACCTTTGAATCTTCACCATTGGGTTTCTCTTAAAGGAGGCTTCACATTGATCACAGTAGGTCTGTAAAAAAGTTAGATTTTGGAACTTTGAAAGGAATAATAAAAATAAATTAGTTATTTATATTTCTCTTATATCTTTTCCTCTAACGGACAAGTGGCAGCATGGGACCAATGACATGTCAAGCCATTAAATGGATTGGCCCTTCAAATCCTATGTAACAACATCCTTAGAATTTAGGAAGGTTCGTAATAGATGAACCCCCATTATTTCTATGAGTGTTGATCACCCTCACCCACTCCTATTTATATGGAGCTTGAGAAGAGGTATCAGAATTTCTTCACCAAGTAACGAAGTGCTAATAAAGTGTCGTGATGACAATCTCATAGGATGGGACTGGTTCTGTAAAGTAGTGATGAGTGACACCAAACCCCTAACCGAAGAATAATGTTTGAGCGACAACGTTGGTGGCTTGTTGTGGGGGCGACGAAAACTGATTCTTCCTCAAACGAAGCGTTCTCCAACAGACTTGAGGTAGGGATTTGATTTTTTTTAATTAAAAGTTTTTATTGAATCCTTTAATCATCCCTCATGTTTTCAAGATAACGTGAAGGGTGCGGGCCTAAAAAACCCGACTCAGACACTCTGATGCCTTTTTACCCTTGCATTCTCCATAGAAGACCACCAGCGTGGCGGCACCGACCATCCACGATGAAGGTGGCGCGCCATCATGCACCATAGGAGGAGGTCGTGGCACTATGATGCGGTAGTTGATGGAGCAGTCTGCACCAGCCGGCCACAGAGGTGGTGCGGTGTGTCGTCTCGCACTGCTGGTGGGCAAGGGACCGCGACCGAAGCTGTGGCAGGTGAAGGAAGGGGCCGACACGAGCCAGCCGTGGAAGGAGGAGGCGGAGCGGTGCGTCATCGCATTCTACTAGAGGATTCCACCCCTCAAATCTGTAGTAGGTAGAGAGTGGCACGACCCCCGCACCAAACTGGTTGGCAGACCACCGGTCGGCCAAAACAGCTGATCGTTATGCATTGGGGCAGTGCCCCACCAATTGGCCAAAATGGCCCCGCACCCATGAGGCCAGCTGGGAAAACTGGTCCACCTTCTAGAGGACCTGGTCGGCCATAGTCTGGGCCATGGTCCACTGCGGTCTGGGCCACGCTCTGCTGTAGGCCGGGCCGCGTGAGCCCCGCGGGCCGTGCTCCGTCGTGGGTTGGGCCGCGCGAGCCATCAGGTCACGCCTCCGTGGTCGGGGTCACATGAGTCCAATAGGCCACCCCCTTCTGGGTAGGGCTATACCGCATCCCTGTGGGCTTAGCCCTCTATGGCCCCACCTAGCCGGAGTGGACTTGGACCGAGTCGGACCGGTCCCAGACCCAACCAGGCCTAGTTCAGCTTAAAGATCTATAACTTGTGAACCCGACGTCCGTTTGATGAACTGTCTATGGCGCTAGGACCCTGGGAACGAGACGGTCCTTTTTTTATACTCCACTTGAGTTTTGGAGAAATTTGGAGTATGGCCAGGTTGGATCTAACCTGAATCCATCAGGGCCCTCGAAACTAAAATGCTTATAACTCACAGACCGAGCATTTTATGGACGCACCATATGTTGCGTTGGAACCCTTAAGACATGGCAGTCCTTTGGGTTACTACTTTGTGGAGCTTAGTGGTAGTCGAGGTACGACTGATATCTCAAGGGGAAGATTCTACGGAACTTGAGTTCACCGAGTGTGAGGAATCCTGTGGCTCGTTGTAATGTAAATAAAGAACATCAATACTTAGTAGGTCATCATATATCGATCTTGTGTGGGTTAGCATCTATCATATATTGTGTGGGTCAGTGCTCATCAATCCTATGTGGGTCAGCGCATACTGATCCTGTGTGTGTCAGATCCTGTGTGGGTCAGCGGGTGTTATTACCTATCAATCCTATGTGGGTAAGAAGGAGTGCCTCTTAAAAAAATAAGATGATCTAGCTTACCAATAATCATTTGTACTTCTATAATTAATTTATACCTGGTGTGAGCTAAGTCTTTTACCTTCTTGGTTTTTTCTTTGTGGCGTTACCTTTGTGGTACTTCTAACTTTGTGATGTTACCTGTGTGGTACTTCTACCTTCGTGGTGTTATATTCATGGTGTTATCTTCGTGGTGTTGCATGTGTGGTACATCTATCTTTGTGGTGTTGTCTTTTTGGTGTTACATGTGTGGTACTTCTAACTTCATGATGTTACCTATGTGGTACTTCTACCTTCGTGGTATTCTATTCATGGTTTTATCTTCGTGGTGTTACTTGTGTGGTACTTATACCTTTGTGGTGTTGTCTTCATGGTGTTACATGTCTGATACTTCTATCTTCCTATAGTTACTAGTGTGGTACTTCTATCTTTGTGGTTTTACCTGTGTGGTACTTCTACCTTTTTGGTGTTTTCCTTTTAATGTTACCCATGTGGTACTTCTATCTTAATGGTGTTTCATGTGTGGTACTTTTATCTTCGTGGTGTTACCTATGTGGTACTTCTACCTTAGTTCTGTTACCTTTGTGGTATTCTTCCCTCATATATGAGATGAGTATATCTTGATAACTTAGGTATATGTATGGGAATATACCTAAGTAGAGTTGATGTCTATCGCTTTGTTCTTTGAAATGAAGATCTTGCTTTGTGGTTTTTTCTTTGTGAAACTCTTGTAGACCTATGGGGGTGTCGGGGTCCCTACTGAGTATCATTATAATCAACCCTGCACAGGCTATTCCCTCACCTTGTTGTGTCTTGTGCAGACGATGTACATCAATGATCGAGGCTGAGGGAGCCAGGACTGGACTGTTCTTGGAGGTGGACCATTTAGTGTGACGTGACGCAAGGACTATTGATCGTGAGTTGTACCTACCCTTTAGGTAGGATCCTCAGTGGACGATCCAGGAGTTGTTTTTCACTTTTTAGTTGTATTTGTATTTTTTAATTGTATTTTCACTTTTCAGTTGGTCTTGTATTCCAGACCCTTTACTTATAGCGCACTCTTTTTACTACATTAGTTTACTTCTTGGTTTCAACTTTTTACGTTCTAGTATATGTGTTTGTAAAGGATTAAAGGCAATGTCTTCCCATTTTAGGGACATGCCTTTTTGGTGATAGTCGCCAACCCCTGGCCTATGGAAGGCAGGCTTGGGGTAGTCATGGAACTGGCCCCGAGGGATGGGTCGTGAAAAAGTGGTATCAGAGGAGTCGGTTCTACCAAAGAACTAGGACGTTGATATTTTCTATGTGGAAATAGTGTTAAGTGTTATGAGTGTGGTTTTCAGTTTGGGGAATCCAGTGTTGGTGCAGCGACCGATGTATCCATACACCAGGACCCTAAAATTTTATTTCCAACTCAATACACAAAAACATTGATTACATGTGTTTTTGGAAATGTTTTTCCGTGGTTTCTTTGGAGTCAGCTCACCAGGTATAACTTAATGACCGTGGACCACCTATTTCTTATTAGGATGATGCTGCATAGACAGCTAGCTAGGATTTCTGAGAGTGTACACAATGACGGCCCACCAAAAGATCCTATGTGGATCAGCATTCTAGCGATCCTGTGTGGATCAGCAATAGATGCTACAAATGGACTGTGAATGTTGACTGAGTGCGTTTCACGAGTTCCAGCAGTAGAGGCCTCTGAGGTTGTGAGGCAAGAAAGATCCTTAGGCATCTGAGAACTGGATAGAGGCTGTGGCTAGAGTTTTCCACCTAGTTGGGACACCAGCAGATCAGATGGTGATCCTAGATTCTAGTATTTATTAGTGAGTGACCATGAGGAAGGTCTTAATGGTGAAGTGGCTTCATTACTTGGATCATTTCCCAAGATGGTACCTTCGGGTAGTGTACCAGCTATATCACTTCCCATTGGTCTGCAATTACAACCGGTGGTACTGGTAGAGGACACATGTAGGATTAGTGAATTACATGTGTTTTAACATCAAATACCCCCCAGGTTCCAAGGCGATCCCAACTCACATGCAGCTAAGGACTGGCTTGAGGAGATGGCTGAGTTTCCATCTAGCCAGGGCACCATTCGATCAGATGGCGGTCCTCATAGAGATCCTTTTATGTGGATTAACAGGATGATGAAAGGATTTAGATTACCCTGATCTTGTGAAGAGGTGAATTTTTTGTGGACAATCTTGAGAACCTTCCTCAAGGAAGGGGGTATCTTTCCATAAAAATATAAGGTGTGATTGTTCCCAAGAGATTCTACAGCTTCAATAGGATGACATTTTGGTAGCTGAATATTCATTGAGGCATACTGAACATCCCTGGTACTCGATGAATACATTACTATTAGTGCTTCAGGGCTCGGACTACTGAGTGAGGTTCGTTTAGGGACATCTGAGCCAACACTATTCCTCTATGAATTTCTACTTATGTTAGGGTGCTAGAGATAACCTTTGTGGTAGATTTATCTTTGGATGATCGAATACTGATAGTGACTGTTAGTAGTGGGAAAGCAGGAAACTGACGCCAGTCTCAGAGATTTGGGCATGTAAATTGTTTTGGAAAGAGGAAGTGATAGGGACAAATGAATATGTAGGGAAGTAGACATGGAAATGGAACTAGGAGAGCATCATGAGGTGGCATACATTTCTACATGTTACAACCACCACCCCAATGTGGTCCCCACCAGGATCAGGGAGCTGGAGGATAGGGGAAGTGAGTACCCACATGTGGTCAAGGGGTGTTACACAAGGGCTCTAAGAATGATTCGAGGTATGGTCTATGTCTACTACTGGCTGTCGTATTAATATAAATAGGTACCAATCATTCCTTCTTACCAAGAATCTTGTTCAAGACATAGAGTTTCTGGTTAAACTGATGACTTCACCCTTACGTTTGGAGATACCTTTGGGAGAAGAATCAATAATAACACTTGTGTTGATGGTGTGATATGACCCTTGAGGTAATAATTTCAGATGGAACCTCTTGGTGGAAGCATTGAGGCCTTACTAAATTAGTTTGGGTATGGACTGGTCATCAACAGTTCATACTCAGATTGACTATATTATGAAAAAAGGATGTAGTATATCTACAACATTGGAATGGGTTTTCTTGGGTTAGTGAAAAAGGAAACCCATGAAGCATAGGATAAAATCATGTATAAGAGGGTGCAACCAAACAATCTTGAGTCATCCAGCCTTACCATCGTGGAAGTAGGAGTTTGGAGTTTTAAATTCCCAACTGGAGTGGCAGAGTGTGGGGACATCTTTTCAAAAGATGTTTCTAGGATTACCTCTCCAAAGGGAGAGGGACTTCTCCTTTGGTTGGGAACTACCAGAGATTTGTAATTGAAATCTCCAGGGTAGTGGCACCCTTGTCAGTATTGATGAATAATGGGGTGCCTTTACTATGGACGGAGAACTGTCAGCAGAGATTTCAGGAGCTGATATAGATATGGAAGAGTTCCCCCATCTTGAGGCTACCAGAAGAGGGAATTGGGTATGTAGTCTACAGTGATGCATCGGGGACTAGACTAGGTTGTTTCCTGATTCAAGAGTGGGAAGTGATCACCTATGGATCATGTTAGTTGTGACAACATGAGAATAACTACACTACCCATGAACTGGAGTTAGCAATAGTGGTCTTTGCAATGAAGATGTGGTGGCACTACTTTATGGGTGAATGCTTTACTGTTTAATCTGATTACAAGGGTCTCAGGTATATCCTCTCTCAGAAGGACCTTAACCTGAGACACTGATGATAGCTAGAGTTCATCTAGGACTATGAAATTGAGATAGACTATACTCCTAGGAAGGGGAACGTGGTAGCAGACGCACTCAGCAGGAGTCTGGTCTACAATTGTTGAGTGAGGAATCAGAGAAGCTAGTCACACTGTGGATATCATTCATGGATAAAGATGGAGCAGCTTACCTACAGCCTATGACTGTCACTCCCCCAATTCTTCATCAAATTAGTTAGGCCCAACTTGGGACGTTGACTGTGAGGCCCAACGTGCTCAGATATCCTCAGGACGGTCTCTTGAAGGATTTTCTAAAGGTGGGGAGCACGTCATCCTCTTCAGAGGATGCACCATGGTACCCGTGATTCTTTGGGAGGAGGTGTTGAGATAAATCCATACATCCCCTTTAGAAGTACATCCTTGAGTGGTGAAGGTGTACCAGGACTTCTGGCGTCATTACTGGTGTCTAGAGATGAAGAAAGTTGTGGCAGAAGTCTAATGCCGACAGGAGACATAGAACCTTGGAGTTAGAGGAGGGATACCTTATCTTCTTATGGGTATCACGCTGAAGAGAACTATAGAGGTTTGGCCAGGGAAACAAACTATCTCTGAGGTTCATAGAACCTTTATAAAATCTCAATATAGTGGGTGAGGTGGCGTACTGTTTATCTCTTCCCCCACAGATGCACCGGGTGCATAATGCATTTCCATGTGTCACAGGTAAAGAGATGTATGCATGATACATCACACGTTATCGACTACAGAGATATAGACATTGATGAAGGGGTTACCTTTACAGAGGTTTCAGTGGGGATAGAGGATCAATAGGATCAATTCCTTCATTTACGGTCGATTCCTCTGGTGTGAGTTTGGTGGTAGCACAAGAACCTCCAAGAGAGCACATGGGAGTAGGAGGCTCATATTTGTGCTCAGTACCCTATTTTTTTTATTTGCCTTTGTTTTAGATTTCGGGGATGTTAATCCCTATGGTAGGAAGAATGTAACGTCCTGGAATTTTCATATATATTTTTTTAATTATATATAATTATTTCGAGACCATGAAATTTGACGACACATGATTCTGAGGCTCAGAGTGCTTGGAATGATCCATCGAAGTTTTTTAAGCTTTAATTAGAAAGCATAAGTAGTTTTCCTGAAAAATTGTAATAACTATTACACATTTGAATGGATAAGAAATATGAGGGCGCCATTGCATTCAGGATTGTGGGTTTACCCTAGGCATGACTTAAGTTTTGTCGGCATGTGCCTCTTGTGAGAAAACCCAAAAAATGCATAACAATAAATAAAATAATTAAATAAAGTTATTCTATTTTTCTAATGCTTATAACTCAAAAACAGTGACTTGGATTAAAAATCTGAGACTACAACTGAACTCATGAGGGTATGATTTCTTTAGATAGATACTAACATTGGCTGGCATGGGCCAACTATGGATGTTAGTTTTTGGCTGTAAATAAAATAATTAAGTAACAACTATTTTATTGTAAAATCAATAACTTATAAATGGAAACTCAGATTGAAAATCCAAGAGTACTGTTGATCTTGTGAGGGCGTTTTCTCCTTAGGCGGAGCCTAACCTTGACCGATGTGTGTCAAGGTTGACTGTTAATAATTTTCTGAACTTTTTTTAAGGTAAGTTCAGTAAACGCGCAAGCAGCGTTTCCTAAATTTTGAACTAGTGCTCGGATTAAAAATATGAGGGCACCATTGAATCTGAAACAATGGGATTCTCTTAAGGGAGGCTTTACTTAGATATTAGTAGGTCAGGAGAAAAGTTATATTTGGGGACTTTTAAAATAATAATAAAAATAACCAAGTTCTTTTTTTTCTCTAATATATTTTCCTCCAACGAACAAGAAGTAGTGTGGGACCAACAACGTGTCAAACCATTAAATATATTAACCCTTAAAATCCTATGTAACAACGTTGTTATAATTCATGAAGGTTCTTAATAAATGAATCCCCCTTAATTATACAAGTGTTTCTCATCCTCCCCCTCTCTTATTTATATGAAGCTTAGGGAGAGGTATCAGCACTGCTTCACCAAGAAATGAAGTACTGATAAAGTGCCATGATGCTAACCTTATAATATGGGACTAGTTCCGGTGAGTGGTAATGAGAGACACCGAACCCCGAACCGAAGAACGACGTTTGAGTGACAATGTTGGTGGCTTGTTACAGGGGCGACAAACACAGAGTCTTCCTCAAACACGCCGTTCTCCAACAAACTTGAGATATGGATTTGATTTTTGTTTAATAACAAGTGGTTATTGAATCCTTTAATCATCCCTCAGGTTTTCAAGCTAACGTAGAGGGCTCAGGCCTAAAAAACCTATCCCGGACCCTCTTCTACCTTGTTATGCTTGCATTCTCCATGGAAGACTGTCAGTGTGGCGACATCGACTGGCCACAATGGATATGGGGCACCATGATGCACCCCAGGAGGAGGTCACGACACTATGTCATGGTGGTTAACAGAGCTGCCGGCACCGACCGAAGATGGAGGTGGTGCATCGCGCTGTCTTGTGTCGCCAGTGGGAAAGGGACCATTGTTGAAGCTGTGAGAGGTTAAGGAGGTGGCCGGCATGAGCCGGTCGTGGAAGGAGGAGGTAGAGTGGCATGCTGTCGCGTGCCCCTAGAGGAGGCCGCGACTCGAATCTGTGGAAGGTGGAGAGAAGTGCGGCCCCCACGCCGCACCGGTTTGCGAACCACCATTCAGCCAAAATGGGAGACAGTTACGTGGTGGGGCAAAGCCCCACCGGGTGGCCGAAATGGTCCCGCACCCATGGGTCAGCTGGGAAGACCGGTCCGCAGGCCGGGCTGCGTGATCCTAGTGGGCCACGCTCCGTCGCGGGTCAGGCAGCACTCCGCCGTGGGTCAGGTCGCGCGAGCCTAGCGCGTCGGGATGCACGAGCTCAGCGGGGTGAGCCTTCCGCAGCCCCATCTATTGAGGCCGGGTCAGCCCAAACCGAGTCAGGCCGGGTCGGACCGGCCCCATACCCAACCAGGTCTAGTTCTGCTTAAAGGGCCATAACTTGTGAAATTAGCATTAATTTGATGAACCTTCTACGACTCTGGGACCCTTAGAGTGAGATGGTCCTTTTTTCATACTCCAATTGAGTTTTGGAGAAAGTTTGAGTATGGTTAGGTTGGATCGACCCTGAATCCAACTAGTCCCTCAGAACTAAAATGCTTATCACTCACTGACCGGGCGTTCGATTGACGCACCGTCTGTCACGTTAGAACCCTTACGACATTACAGTCGTTTGGGTTACTCCTTTGTGGAGATTAGTGGCAATCGAGGTACTACTGATATCTCTAGGGGAAGATTCTATGGAACTCGAGTGCACTATGTGCAAGGAATCCTATGGCTCGCAGTAACATGAATAAAGAACATCAATACTTAGTGGGTCAGCATCTATCGATCCTATGTGGGTTATCATCTATTAGATCTTGTGTGGGTTAGTTCTCAACAATCCTGTGTGGTTCAGTGGGGGTTATTACCTATCGATCTTGTGTAGGTCAAAATCAGTGCATCTTAACAAAATTAGAGGATCTATCTTACCACTAATCATTTGTACATGTGTACTTAAGTTATA
The DNA here is from genome assembly GCA_963277665.1 of Viscum album. NCBI lineage: Eukaryota > Viridiplantae > Streptophyta > Magnoliopsida > Santalales > Viscaceae > Viscum > Viscum album. Next base: position 1,160,847,906 of record OY728126.1, read on the forward strand.
CCTTGTGTGAGACGAGTCTTCTACCTTTTTGGTGTTGTCTACATGGTGTTAACTATGTGGCACTTCTAACTTTATGATGTTACCTGTGTGGTAATTCTACCATCATGGTGTTATCCTCATGGTGTTATTTTCGTGGTTTTTCATGTGTGATACTTCTACCTTCGTGGTGTTTTCTTCATCGTTTTACTTTTGTGGTACTTTTAACTTCGTGATGTTACCTTTGTGGTACTTATACCTTTGTAGTGTTATATTCATAGTGTTATCTTCATGGTGTTACCTGTGTGGTATTTATACCTTCGTGGTGTTGTCTTTATGGTGTTACCTGTGTGGTACTTCTATCTTCGTAGTGTTACCTGTGTGGTACTTCTATCTTCCTGGTGTTACCTGTGTGGTAATTCTACCATCGTGGTGTTTTCTTCTTGGTGTTACTTGTGTGGTACATCTATCTTAGAGGTGTTACCTGTGTGGTACTTCTATCCCAATGGTGTTACCTATGTGGTACTTCTACCTTTGTGGTGTTAACTTTGTGGTATTCTTCCCTCATGAATGAGATGAGAATATCTTGATAACCTAGGAATGTGTATGGTCATATACCTAAGTAGAGTTGATTTCTATCGATTTGTGCTTTGAAATAGAGATCTTGCTTTGTGGTTTTTCCTTTGTGGAACTCTGGGAGACCAACGAGGGTCACAGGGTCCCTACTGAGTATTTTTATACTCACCACTACACGGGATACGCCCACACCTTGTGGTGTCTTATGTAGATGATGTACAAAATTTATTGAGGATGAGGGAGCCAGGACTGGATGCTGTTTGGAGGTGGACTATTTGGCGTGACGTGATGTAGGGACTACTAATTGTGAGGTGTACCTACCCTTCATGTAGGATCCTCGGTGGATGATCCAGGATCTGTTTTTCACTTTTCAGTTGTATTTGTATTTTTTAGTTGTACTTGAACTTTTCAGTTGGGCTTGTATTCTGACCCCTTTACTTACAACACACACTTTTTACTACAGCATTTTACTTCATGGTTGGAAATATTTTCTTTCTAGTCTATGTGTTTATACAAGTTTAAAGGCAATGCCTTCTTGTTTTAGGTATAAATCTTTCCGGTTGTAGTCACCAACCCCTAGCCTATGGGAGGAAAGCTTGGGGTAGTCATGGAATGGGCCCCAAGGGACGAGTCATGAAAATTTTCAACTCATGAGTAACAAAACTATGAGTTATAAATGATGGGATTATTGTTATAGTTTTATAGGATTTCTGTGTAATCATGTATCATGAGTAGTGATGTAGGATCCCATGTCATATATATACATGTTGTGTCCTTTATAATAGTTATTTAATTTAATTCCTTGATATTTATTAAATTTTTAGTGATATATTAGTTTTCTCTATAGTTTTGATATATCTACTAGCATTCATTAGTTGAACTTGGGCATGATATTATTATATATATATATATGATTGTGAATAATGTGAAAGTATGGAGGACTAGGATTGATACTTGGGTAAAACTAAGAGGGTATTTCCCTGTGTTTAGGTATCTCCTAAGATAATTATTCCAATAAAAACCCATTTTGTTTTCCTTAGTGCTACTTAAGTTATTCTCTTAATAAATGTGTGATATGTGTTTAAGAAAACATGGAGTTTCAAAAAAAAATCCACCTTTGAGAAATTTAATATAACCACCTATAATAGTGAACCTAAATTCTCCCATAAGGGATAACTCCATTGTACCAGTTCTAAAGGTATAGGAAGGTGTAACTGAGCATAATCCTATACTTGATCCAGTTATTTAGGTTGAATGGACACTTCATCCAAGAGTCTTCCACATAATTCATGTTCAATGTTGAGGATTTTTAAGACTATGGTCAAATATTCTTAGGACTATCAACTCCAAAACAATCCAACCTTCCAGGGAACCTGATGCCCTAAAGATACTAAGGACTGGATTGATATTATTGAGGGAATATTTAACTTGATAGAGATGCCTAATAACTAGTGAATTAAGTTTTTTTCCTTTATTTTTTAAGGAACTTTTAGGAGATGGTGAAGTATCAAGAACCAGATTAGAATACATGAGGGTTTGATATGGACTACCTTTAATGAATTATTCGATGAGGAGTTATTTCTTGATACAATGAAGTAGGACCGAGCGCAAGATTTCATGGAGATTCTCCAGGGTACAACATCAATATATTCTTACTTGGGATCTTTCATAGAGTTACCCTATTTCACTCCTCTATTTAATGGGAAAAATCATATAAGATGAGGAAGATTGATATTGAACTTCATACAAATATTATACATTGGTTTAGGAACCTCGACATGATGGCTTACACTGAGGTGTTGTGTAAGACTCTCACTATTGATAAGGGGTTGGAGGAAGAATCTTAAGTAGGTAATCATACAATTACTAGTGGATCAATAGATGGAATACCTTCTTCTACTTCAATTAATTATTTTTCTGGTAATAAAAGTAGGTATTACGAGCTATAGTATGATAGTTATTAGTAGATGGTGTGCGGTAGGTTTTCTTTGGTATCCACTAGGGGTGGTGGTGTTACCCAATATTACAATAGTAGGAAGAGTGTGCATTAATAAAAGAATTTCCATAATTTGTAGAGGAAGTTCCCCCAATGTGGAAAGATAGGGAATCTATTGTGTTTTTAATCAATTTCATCACAGATGAAGTCTTACAGCGATTTGAGTGAGACGGAGGTTCGATCCATGGTACTTGATTGGGTCCCCAGTAGTAGGTCCAGAACCCTCAGTTGATGATGAATTATCAGATTCATGCATATCAGGAACATGGTCATGGAACTAAGGTTTTCCAAGTGTATATGATGGACCATGCTATAGTTGACTGTTTTTAGGGACCATAAACCATTCTAGGTACGGTCTTAATAACCATTAATCTTTTTACTGCTCTATTTTTTTACTGATGTAGACAATTCCTTTATATCATCTAAAATTTTTTATTTGTATTTACTTACCAATTAGTTTGTCTTATGAGTTACCTTCTCTCAACATGACCCTAGTAAAGAAGTTTGGTCATCTACATAGATATCCATTGTGTCCAGTAATTGTTTCCTAATATTTAAATCTATAATATTTCATGATCCTTGAGATGAATATAATTGATTTGATCCTTTTGTATACATGGTGATAATATTACATGATCAAAATGAATCTTTCCAATTGTAGGTATCATTTATTAAACCTAATGTAGAGAATTTTATAAAGTATGGTGAGTATAATGTCGATGCTAGTAGGGTGGGACCATACCCAAGTCATTTTGGAGCTATCAAGACACAAGTATGAGTCTTAGATATTGCATTAGATTCAACAGAATATCTTAATACTTTCCATCTAGAATAGGATCATTATCAATATGTTTTCCCATATGAATTATTAGATCTTACTCCAAAAATAGGAATCGAGTTTAAGAATGAGTTTGTCCCTGGGGTGGAACTGATATCAATTAATCATTATTGTATAGCACAAACTGAGTTGAGAGAGTTGAAGTTAAAGGTTGAGTATTTGTATGCCTATGAATTTTATTACTATTTATCAGCCTTGTGGATTTCTCCTTGATCACCATTATGGATGGATCCTTTAAATTTGAAATTCCCATGACTATTCAGATATTCTTCTGACATGGAACTGATGTGGGTACGACTAAGCTTCATTATATCTTGGTCAGCACACGAACACTCCATATGGAATGGTTTTAATTTGTGAAAATTTATTTTTTTTATCATGGAATAAACCTATAAATTCTTGTTCAGTTATGTTAAGGATACATTGGTGGTGTTCTACTAGGTTATGCTCACATCCTACATGGACATATTAATGTACGTATAGATTTCATGATTGGAGGTCCAGTAAATGACAAGGGCCTTATGACAGAGAGAGAAGGAGATAGAGTCTTAGAGTCAGAAGTAATTCTAATCCATACTTCAGATTTTTTTTCTACTACATTTATTTACTTTTCAATTTATTGATACTTAGTTTGACATTCCATATAGGGGGTTTATTGATGACTTTTGTATGAATTAGAATGTAATTTTTATATAATTTATTTGTGTTATTTTTATATGGTTGTATTTTCATGAATTATGATTATGTTTTATAAACCTATGATTGTCATGTTTGTTGAGGGTATAATATCCCCACATTTCTTTAGATCATTGCCTTTAGTCAGTGGAATCTTGTGTATGGGGATCCAAAAATGAAATCTTGTAGCGTCTCCCCTCAGGTGTTGTTCAGACCAATAAAATTACCTTGGGGTACTCCCATATTGTTTTACCAGAAATCATATAGTATTCTATGGATTTTGTAGACTACATGAAGCTAAATTAGGTTACTATAGAGAATAGGTATCCTTTACCCAAGACGGGTGATCTCTTCAATCAGTTATAGGGAGCTCGATGGTTCTCCAAGATTTATCTTCATTCAATATACCATCACTTATGGTCTAATGAGGATGATATTCCTAATATATCATTAAATAGTTTTTATAGATTTTATGAGTATCTTATCATGCCTTTTAGGTTGAAAAATTTTCTAATGGTGTTCATAGATATCATAAATAGTATTTTTTTCATATCTTGAATCATTTATCATTGTGTTCATGGAAGATATCCTAATATACTCTAAGACATCAGATATGCAATCTAGACACTTAGAGATTATAATGAGTCCACTTTGAGTTCATTAGTTACATGCTAAAATTTCAAAGTGATGACTTTTGATTTTGGATGTGTGTTTCCTTGGTCATGGGATTTCTGAGGCTAGGATCTTAGTAGACCCAATGAAGGTGGATGTGGTGATTTATTGAGCTCACCGTTAGATTTTTTTGAGATCAAGAGTTTACTAGGGTTGGATTGGTATAATTAACATTTCAACTTGGAATTATTCCATTTTTAAGACCCTATGACTTGGATTACAAAGAAATGGGGGAACTTAGAGTGGATATATTTTTGTAAATAGGCCTTCCTAGAGTTGAAGAAAAATTGAAAACAACCCTAATTATCACATTTCTAGAAACTAGGATAGGATATATGGTTTTCTGTGATGCCTAAAGTGTTGGTTTGAAACTATTTTGATGTATAGGGATTGGTTATTAGCTTATTGGTCACGTTAACTTTGACATAATGAGAAAAATTACCTGATGCATGACTTTAAGTTGGTAATTATGATCCATGCTCTAAAGTGTTGGAGACATTGCCGCTTTAGTGAGAGGTTTTTTATACACATACCATAAGATCCTCTAATATATCTTCTATTAGTGGGATATGAACTTATGGAAAATTATTGGGTTGAATAACCATTGATATTTGACTTTGAGATTGACTATTCTCCAAAGAAGGATAATTTCATTGTAGATTTTCTTAGTAGGAAAAAGTTGGATACGTGGAAGATAGGAGAGTGAGATTTACATGAGGTATGCAATATAATGACTTTGAAAGTGAAGTGGCTAGAGGATAAAATAGAGGATCTTGGGGTTATGGATTGTGAACATTTTTTTCATGTCCTCATTAGTAGGACAGGTTAAAATGTTCCAAGATTTTCTCCCAAATATGAGGCGATGTGAGAATTATTGGAAGATATTGACCCTATCCTTGGATGGCCCTTATAATATGACAATGTGATCTAAATTCATTAGAGGATAGTCATGATATATTCCTTTTGGGATAATTTTATAAGATAATATCATGATTTTAAGTGGAAAGTGTATATGAGGTCGATGAAAATCTACTGCGACATCTAATGTAAATTTTGGTGGCCATATATGAAGAGAGACACCACTGGTTTTGTTTCATGATTACTTACCTATAAAGGGGGTAAAATTCCAGCATCAATGTCTTAGTGTTTTGCTTCATCCACTTCCAATGACTATATTTAAATGGGATGATGTTATAATGGACTTCTTGATGGGGATCCCCAATACCTCTAGGATTTATGATGTTTTCTGGGTGATAGTTGATTGGATGATAAAGCTATCTCATTTCTTTTTAATCTAGGAGACTCAAAGTGAATATGAGTTAGGAAAAATGTATATTCAAGATACCTTATGACTACATGGATTTAATTCCGATATCAAATCATCCATGGATGCATGTTTTAAATTACAACTTTGGAAATGATTGTATAAGATTTAGGAACTCCGCTCAAGTTCAGTATAACATATCATCAAAAAACTAATTGACAGTTAGAGATGATGATTCATATCCTTGAGGATATGCTTTGTTCATGTGTTATAGACTTTTGTGGAGTATGGGATTAGAACCTAGCCATGGTATATTTCATATACAACAATAGTTTCTAGGATTCTATTTAGATAGAACCTTTTGAGGCTCTTTATGTCTAGTCAAGTCACTCACCACTATATTGGCATGAGGTGGGTGAGGTAGAATTTAGGGGGTCATGTATGGTGCAGGATACCTATGAGAGAGTGTAGTTGATCAATAATTGGTCGGTTAGTGATCAAAGTAGGTAGTGATCATATAGAAACTAAAGAAAATAACCTTTGGATTTTACTATTGGTGATTGACTTTTCTTATGGGTGTGACCTCTATTGGGGAATCATCACTTGTGGAAGAAAGGTTAGATATCACCATGGATTGTAGGACCATTTGAGATCACTAAACCTATCATATTAGTGTATTTTCGATTGGAACTTCCTTCACATTTTTTTGAGTAATGGATGATGGGATCCATTATTCTCATCTTCGTAGGTACATATATGATCCTACATATGTGATAACTATGAGTATGTTTATTTTCAACCTGAATAATTTTTTGGGGAGCGCCCTATGTAGATTGTAGATCATAAAGACAAAGTGTTTAGGGGGATGATGGCACCACTTTTTCATTTCTTATGGTATTATGGATGGATCTAGGAGGAAACATGGGATCTTGAGTTTGATATTTGATCTTATTATATTGAGTTTTTTAAGAAGTACAACTAGAGACACATGTCAAATATGAGAAGTCTCTAGAGGGGGAGATTGTAAATAATAAGAAATTTTATTTCTTGAATATAAAACCTTATCTCCATCCTTTTATTTTTAGTATCTAAATTTCATATTCCTGGGTAAATTCTTGTGATATTTTGAGTGTATTTTAGATGTTTTGGAGAGTTTTTGGTCTAACAAAGGACACAAAATAGTCATGGTTCAAAATTTGGTGGCACCTAGTGATTTCTTAAATAAAAAATTAAAGGGTAAATGGCTGGTCCAAGGAGTGTCTGATAGTTTTAATTCATGCATACATTTTTTAATATTAAATTTGGCGTTTCATAAATTAAATCACCAATTATTTCCCATATGTTTAATGATTTTATTCATCTTATGGTAGGATACATTTTAAATAAACTCAGAGGGAAAAAATGAAAAGATGTGAATTTAAGGAGCTAAAGACTCTTCATTTCATAGAATAATGTAATGAGAACAAAAGTATGAATCTGGGAGAAAAATGGAACAGATCTATTGAATCTTGATAAAGAAATTTTTATGATGTTAACATAATTTTATATTTTAAATATAAGGGATCAATAATACACCATAAACTCTTCTTCCCAAATTGTTTTCAAAACATACTTCTTTTCTCTCTTCTTTCCAAATTGGTTAATAAATCATTTTTAATTTACCAAAAAATATTTTCACCATCTTGTGGTTTTAAGCTTGAATTTACTATATAATAATTTTTAATTAATCAGTTGAATTTTTTTCAGTCTATATAAATAATTATATTTGTTTATCCCTGTAGGTAATTAACAGTGCCTCACAGACGATCAGTGGACATGGGTGTGGTTCTCAAGGAAGGATCCTATGGGCCATGGATATAGTGACATCCCCATGCCTATGGTGATGGTAATGGTTAGTGAAAATGGAATATATTTTGGAAAAACACCATGGGGTTGTTATATCAGGTTGGAATGTTCAATGCCACTACAAGAGTGGTGGAGATCATGTTGATGGTCAGACTAGAATCTGAATAACTAAAATAGTCATCATTCTTCATGGATCTCATTTTTTAAAAGGGTAAATGTGTGAATATTAAATGATGGGTCTTGAATGTGATTTTAATTTTCTTATCCCTTCCATTAATCGATCCACACTTCTATCCTTTATTTTTCCTTCAAACAAGATGTGTTCCAGATGACTTTTCAGATGATTTGAGGGTAAGATTTTGGATGAGCATCCTTTCTGAAGTTATAACCTTGGGTGATTAATTCCCCTTGACTCTACTTACTTATCCTTTTTTTATGATCATACATAGGGAGATACCTTACAATTCGTGTTGAACCAGGATCATTGGAAATTATGATGTGATATTTATCTTCGTTCATTATTCATGTTTCTTATAGATCTACCTTCTTACAATTAAATAAAGCATAGATTCATCATGAAATTACCAAAAATATGGATTTTGATACCACCTAATGAAGAGTTCATGTATCTTTATTGGATCAATTATGGATCAAGTGTGTTGGTGGCATCTCTTTGATCAATCATATATCTCGCTTCATTGAAATATTCTAAGAGAACTCTTGCATGAAATATCATTAAAATTGGTGTGATAATGTGGTTAGAGTGAAGAAACTCTTTAGAAATCACGACTTTGACATTGACATGATTGAGTTAAGAATTACAGACCATATATAGCCTTGATCTTGAGTTGGTTTCAATGTTTTTTTATATGTGTAGGCATAACATAGAGAACCATTATGTGATATGGTATGCTTATATGTGCATGTGTGGACTATGATACCATACTTTTTGTGTTATTCCCTTGGATATATATGATCGATATGATGAAACTATATCCATGTGATTTATTTGGTATATGTTAGGTTACAATTGTTATATGCATATTATCAATGTGATAGCTGGAACCATCTGTTCTTAGTGGCCTTGGAGGGGAAGCAGGTTTAGAAACTGTATGTGACATAATGATAGGATCAATTTATATGATGAGGCGTGATGGACTTGTGTGTCCTAACCAAGGTAATTTTGGTTTTATGTGATCTAACTAGAGAGGTGACAATGGTTTATGATGGAATTATCTTATATGAACTATGAGATAAAAATGGGACATGATATCTTAGTGATGTTTGACCTAGAGGATCCGAGCATGATCTGCTACTGAGTAGCCTTTTTTATGGATCCCTAAGTAGCATTTTCTCTAGAAACTATACTTGTGAAATTACCATATCCATTCATATATTCATCTGTAATGGATTCAAAGTGGCTATGGGGTTCGTGGTGGCTTAGTTAGTGCATGGACACTCGGTATGAATTTTCATTTCTTGTGTTAACATTTATTTTGTTATCATAGAATACAACTCTATATAATTTTACACTTATGTTAAAAATTAATTGGTGGTTTTCTATTGGGTTATACTCACACCATACATAGTAATCTCATTGTGTGTGTATATTTCATAACTAGAGATCTAGTAAAGGCCAAGGGCCCTATATTAAGTAGTTTAGGAGATGGAGGCTTAGAGTCAGATATAATGTCGGGAATACTCCAATTTTTTTTATTTACTTTTCCATTTATTGATACTTGGTTTTACCCACCACATTGTGGTTTTATTTATTACTTTTTAATGACTTGTCATAAAATCTATTATAGAATTTATTTGTGATATTCTTGTATTGTGATATTTTTTTGTATTATGATTATGTTTTACTAACCTATGATGGTCAGGATTGTCAAGGTAATAATCTCTCTATATTACTTTAGATCCTCACATATAGTTGGTAGCCACTTGTTTATGGGTAGGCATGCATGAGGTCTTGTAGTGTCTCTTCTTGGGTGATGTTCAAGTGATCCTGGTTAGGGAGTCATATATTAGAATTCATGAATTAATATCGATCATATAAGAATAATTATTTATATAATAAATTTATGTGGTATATGTGCCAACATAAATGGTGTATTTGATACAATATTCCACTTATAATTCACATTAAAATATCAATTCCATGGATAAATGTGTATCCCTCAATGAGTGTCAAATAGATAACTATTAAACATTGCAAGATAGATTTATCCTTGGTAAGATAACTCAATTATATCATCCAATATGATATCAAATTAAACTTCTCTTTATCTATGATAATTTTATTTAAATAATCATAATTTTCCATTAATTTATTTATCTTTCTATGTATGCGTGTAATAAATTGAAATCCATTATCCATATAATAATCATAACGTTTGACCAAAATATATAGTTTTATATTAAATTCATATAATCGAGTATCAATTCAATTTAAATATTCTAGAACCTAAAAAACATTATTAATTATCATAAATTTGAATTTATTTCCTAATTATTGAAGTAAACAAATTTAAATTATTGATATTTGAAACAAGGCCATGAATTTAAGTTGTCTACATTATTCGAGAGACTCTAAGACATGTTTTTGGGAATTTTTTATAGTATGATCATTTTATAATCTAAATAAAAAATAAAAATATTCTTTTAAAATTTTAATATAAAAAAATTATAGTTTCACATATTTTACATGTGGTTTTATTTATTTATAGTTGAGTAAAACATATGTATGAGCTCAATATTTTTCTTTAAATTAAAGTCATATTTATTATTCACCATCAAAACAAAGTCCATAAAGATTAAAAATTAATAATTAATTTGAAATTTTGTAATTTTTATTTTCCTTATTGTGAAATGTACTATTACATTATAAATCTTGTTTTAACTAATATTATTATGATAATAAATTCAAAATCTACCCCTATAAAAATGATTTTGTAATTGAACCTGGAACAGATTCTTTATTGAATAACATCTTAAAATTTTCATATATATCTAAAATGGTTAAAATAATCAATATTATATAAGACCACCACATTTTTTCTTTATAAATAAAATATTGTATTAAATATTCCATTAAATCAAAGTAGAGTTAAGGAAATATTTTCTCCAATTTAAATATTCTTACAACAAAAATTATTTTAACTAATTTAATGGCTCAAGGTTTGATGTTGTAGTAAAAATATTAGGGATTTAACATGATATTTTAGTCAAAAATACCAAATTTATGGAGGAAATATTCCTCTATTAATAATAGACAATAATATTTTCATTATGAAATGATAGTCATAACCTTTTAACTCAGTGATGTGACCATTTATAAGAAAAAATTATAAATTAGAAACATACCCATATAGAAACCTCAAATCTATAATCCCTTGATAAAATAATGAATGATTTAAAAAAATAGTTAAGATTATTTTAGATTCATTAAACTTTTTGATATTTAGTTTCAAAATAATTTCAATTCTAGGTGCCTATAAATTTTTCCCAGATGTAACTATTATTTCACAATATATTTTATCTCATTAGGTGTGTATAATATAGTATGAAATATATTTTCAATGAAAATTTTCTCAATATGTTTTACATAAATCATGTAACAAAGTATCAAATCATGATAGTATAGTAAATCCTAAAATATAATTTTCTTTTCCCAATTACAATCTATCCAAACAAACTATTTTATATTGTATTACATCTGAATCAAAAATAATATAATGTAATGAAGATAACAAAGGTATCAATTTATTACCTGATACTATTGAGAGAGTTCAATATCCATCGATTCCACCATTTATAAAATGATTTTTATTTATATTAAATGGATAATAGATAAGAATAAATATTCAATTATTTTCTATTAAATATGGTTTCCATCTATTAAAATGCATGAAATTTAAATTTTCAACTATAAATTATGAACAATATTTAAGATCATGTGTACACCATACATATAATATACCATATCTTAGAAAGTCACTATACTAATACCCTCAATGTAATATTTTTTTTAAAACAACATTATAAGTAATATAAACATTAAAAAGTAAGGATTTCAACTCATTAATCAATGGATTTAAGTTTTTTTTCCACCCTCTCTTGGAATCCACCTAATCCAAAAACCTATTATATTATGACCACCATTTCCCACCTCTAATAGGTCATGGTTTAGTGAATAGAACAATGGATATAACATCACACATATTTGAAAGGAAATTAACTTTATGAATGAAAGATTTACATCACCATGAATAATAATATGTATTTCCCAACCATAATACATGAATAATGTATATCAATTCATTTTAAGGAAAACATTTTAATCCATAAAATGTAAAACTAATAAAATTCTATCATGACACCACCAATGAGCCACATGTGTCTATATCTAAGGTCACCCAACACCACCAAGCTCTTTATAAACCATAATAAAGGACTTTAATATATTATTATTGAAAAATTATATCCTTGAACCATTAAATTCCCCTACACCATTGTTTTTATTATCATTCCATCTATAAAGAAACTTTCTATTACATTATAAATATCATATAGTTTATAAGTTTATTGTTATATATCCACATAGATATTTTTATTATTCAATTGAATAGAGAAATATTGACATTCCATATTTCTTATATTTATATATGGATACCTATTTATTATTAATCAATGATCATCTATGAGGTTCCTTAGAGAAAATTATGATATGTATTGTTTATTCATTATCTTCATATATTGGGTTCATTGGAATTTTTATGTGATTTTAGAGCCTAAAATTATATAGCCCATCAATATATTGGTAGGTCTCATTAGACATTATTTATTATTATTATTATCATATGATTCCAAAACTATAATCTATGTTTTTATGGAAATTATTTATTCTTATCATATTATTGATCTTGTAATTATGTATGATAGCTTCTATTGTACCCTAAGCCATACTAGTAATTTGATCTCCCTCCATTATATAGTTTCCCATTTCCCTAGGGAACCATGAAAATTACTTCATGTGACTTGTGGATTTTCAATGAGGAATAATAAAATTTATTGTATTCAATTGATATACCTTAAGTTTCTAATGTAATGTAATGTTCATTTACGAATCTAGTTTCTTGAGGCTTCTAAACTGTTGGATCCTATAAATTTTTATCTATGAATTCTATACCATTGAAATAAAATAACCACCAGATTTGGGTTACTAAATTCGGGATATTTTAGTTGGTATTAGAGAAAGTTTAGAAGAATCCTTAAAAAATAGATTTATAAGAACATAGTTAGAGAATATAACTCTATGAAAAAGCCCTTAGGATATTCATAAAATATTTCAAGATTACATGACATGTATTTTTAATAAATTCATAGGAATTATATAATGTGATTTTTAATTCATTATTTTATTCTTAAAATACTTAATAAGATGTTATTGTTCATAAATTTCACCTAATGGAAGGGAAAGAAATAGTGTTAACACCGATAGTCATGTAGGGATTTTATTCCATAAAAATTCAACGTGGTTGGTGTTGGAGTGGATCATATTATAGCTATATTAAGGTAATTAAATTGGGTTGTGACTGATAACCTTTCCCATATAGAACAATATGTTTCTCTACAACATCGTGTAACATTGTTTTACTTCTCCATAAGGAATCAAGCCTTGTCCATTAATGGAAAAATGAATCTATTAATAGCTGAACATTGGATGAATTCCCTAGAGAATGTATTCCTTTGTTCTTGGATGTAGTGAAAAAAAGGTTATCATGGTTTTATATCATCCACGAGGAAATGTTGATCAATGGTAGCCTTTGATTCAAATTACCAAGAAGGAATATGATATAGAGAATACATAATGGAATTATTTTAAGGTAATATTCTTTGAAAAGTACTTTCCTTGTTACCAGTGATATAACATGGAAAGTAAATTCTTAAATTTAAGATAAAAACAAGAGAATGTTTTTGCTAATTATGTGGCCAACTTTACATGATTTGAAATAAAATTTATAAACTATGTATATAATCCACTAAGTAATATGGATCACTTATTTTATGGTTTGAAGATAATTATTAAAAGGTAATTAGTATCTATATGGACCTAGGATTTTCATATATAGATATTGCATATTTTTTTTATGAATATTCAATAAATTTCTCAAACACACACCTGAGGACCATAATAGTTTAGTGTATTTGGAGACTAGGTACACAATATTATAATTTTATGAAAGATATTAAACTTATAATACTAGAAAACTATGCTATAGACATAGTTTTTAACCATGGATTTATTTAATAGACATGGTGTCATGGGTCATGGCTAAGTTTGGCATGGATATAGGGAAAAAACTATAGCCACAGTTCAGAACTATGGCTATAGATCTATAGCCATGGTTTGAACCATGGAAATAGAGGTATAGACACAGATTAAAACCCTAGAAATAGGTCTATATCCATAGTTCTGAACTGTGGCTATACATTCCAATATGAAAACCTTTAGCCACAGTTGGAAACCAAGGCAATATGATCTAGATTTCATTAAAAAAATCATCACACAACTGCCCCCTCCACACACCCAATACAACCCCTGCACACCTTTTACACACCCAACACATCTCCTTCACCCCTCCCCCTCCATTGAACACGTCATGCCACTTGCAAAACTCCCTCCATCACCCTGCACACTTCTTTCCCCCTGCACACACTCCCTTCACCCCTTCCCCCTAACCCATACACACCATGCACACCCTCCATCCCCTACACACACCCAACACAACACCTAAACACCCCTACTAAAAAATCCATCTTGTCCCCCCACACACCCTGTAAAAAAATTCAACTTATACCTACAAAAAAATCACCCCCCTCATGCACACACTTTTTGACCCTTGCACACACTCCCTCAACACCCTACACACTTCATACCCCCTACACACAATCCCTCTACCCACTGCACACACCCCCTTCCCCCTACCCCCTGCACCTTGAACACCCCCTGCACACACCCCCTCTACCCCCTACACATACTCCCTACCCTTTTACCTTGCACACCCCCTACACAAACCCCCCTACACACACCCAACATACAACACCTGCACACACCCTAGCACAACCCCTTCACATCACCTCCACCCCCTCCACTGCACACTTCCTTCCCCTTGAACACACTCCCACCACCCGCTTCCCTATGCACCTTACACAACACACACCACCAAAACCCACACCCTGCACACACCTTGAACCCCCACTTCACCCCTTGCACACCCCTACACCCCCACCATCCACACCCTGCACACACCCCCTGTCTATGTACCATGCACACCCCCATGTACCCTTCACACCCCCTACACTAACCCCCCCCCCCACAGACCCAACACACACCCCAATACAACCCCTGCACACCCCCTCCACCACCTCCACTATACATTTCATTCCCCCTGTACACACTCCCTCCACCTCCTACCCCTTTCACCCTAAACACCCCCTACACCCACCCCCTAAACACACCCTCCATACCCACCCCCTATACACCTTTTCACAACCTTAGCAAAACCCTTACACACCCCCATCCATAGTTTAAAATAATCTAGATACAAAAAAAATCAAGGTAAAATAGAGCATAAGGAAAAAAGGACGAGAACTATAGAGGAATAGTGTATTTTCTGAATGGGTCTCTAACCAAACATACCACCAACACCAATACCACATGGAGTTTGAATAACTAAACACATACTTATAACACCCCAATCATTTTATGGTATGTTGCTCTTAAATACTTTCTATTCATTAGATATCCTATATTGCATGAAGCACTATGTCTTTTTTGAAACAAAACATTATATGAGAAAGTCATATTCTATCCATTAAACATATATTTTCCAATTCTATGTTTTGAATTTCGAAAAACAGTTATCTAGAGTTATGACCATTAAGTCATTTGGAGTCTGATAGAACTAACTTGATTTTTTGATTAATAGTAACATACCCTTATGAATAGTAATATGAATAGTAATATGACCCTTATAAATAGTAAATAATGATAATATTTTATTTTCTTAAGGTAATAAGATAATGAGAAGTTAATTAATTTTACAATGTAATACAAAACTACTTATACCTTTAAATTTTTATTTTTCAAATTAACATTGATTTTATTTAAAAATTAAATTAAAAATACTTAGAAAATTATTTTCAAAAAATTGAGTTCCTTTTTGAATTCTACATGTTGAAAAATGGTTAGGGTTAATTTTTGGGATTTTTCAAAAATACTTGAATTTTTCGTGAATAGTAAAAATACAGATTTGAGTTTTTGGTAGTTTAATGACATCATAATGATGTAATAATTAAAATAAACGGCTGGTAGACTTTTTTAAAGTATCTTATGACATAAGGTGTCCCAAGTGGCTTAAACCATGGGAAAATACCATGGGAATGCCCATGGTTTTGCGAAAACCATTATCGAGGTGTCCCTTTTAATTAATAAAAAACTCTCTCTTAATTACTATAAATACCCACTCCCCCATTCGTTTTATTTATTTCAAAACTCAATATCCTCAAAGATATGGTGGTATTAACTTCCTAGTATTCCTCCCAAGGTGTCCTTAAGCCCCCAAGGTCCCATCCTTCATGATCTAGGAGTTACTATACAAGGTAAGGGAATCCTTCATTCTCTTCTTTTAGTCGACACTTCCTTTATGTTATCTATTTTATTTTCAATTATCATATGTTGGGGTTTGATTATATGAATTATTCTTACAGTAATTTTGATTTCAATATGAGGATATACCATTTTTATCTCATTAATTCATTTTATGATATTTTAAGCGACGTCGTTAGATGCCGAATTTTTATAAGGGATCTCTCAACTTTTCTTTTACATTCAAGTTCTTCTCTTTTGTTTTTCTCTCCTCACCACCTCTGTTCAAATGGACATGAAATCTATAGTATAATCTGTATACTGTAATTATATCATGTTAATGTAAGAAACATCATCAATATTATTACTCCCTCCCTTATTATTTTTATAAACGAAATCTACATCCATGAGGTTCCAATTTATAACCTTTGTGGATGGCAGAGTTTCGTTCTTCACTTTATTCATCATTACTGGTCATGAGACCATTTAAATGGTTGAACCAGATAATAATATAATTATTTCATCTCATTAATTTTCTGTAATCCTTACTCACCCATAATATAAAATAATAATACAAAACAAGTTCATTATGAACAAAACAGCCAAGTTAATCCGAATATTTGTAATAAACATTTAACTAATGAATCATCATCAAGGTATATAACCCAAAATCATTATAAGATAATTTATATCTATTTAATTTTATTAATAATATATATTAACAATTCTGTATATTTAACCACATTTAAAATGAACTTCCATTCATGAAAACAAGTAAATGAATCATGAAATCCAAGGAAGAAAATGCTTTCAAAACACGAAAATTGAACCTCTTAAACCCATAGAAAGGGCCATGAATGAACCTAATAAGGTTATAATAAACCAATTAAATGTATATAAGGTTATGAATTTATTAATTAATTAAGCTAAATTATATTATTCAGGTCATTAAAACAAACTAAGAACACACTCGAGCATAAGGTAAGGGGTTTCTCATCTCACTTTCATTTCTGTGAGATTTCCATTGATCTCCAATTATTTATTGTATGTGGTATATGTGTACTGACACTTGATATATAATTAAATTATTCCCTTTATAATAATGGTATTAAATGATTAATTTTATGGTTATTAAGTTCTGGTCATATGATTTGACCGATTACATTGTGGTAAGGGTCTTTGTCTCAACTACCATTTTGTTGTGACTATCTTTGTATTGTGCACCTAATAATCCCTATGTGGTGTGACAAATGCCCATTTGAGTTCACATTCAATTTGAAATTATATTTCTATTAAATATCCAAAATCTAATATCATGGATATGTTTATTGTGTAAACTGCATACCATTTTACATATGGTGTATATTTTCTAAGTTATTTTAACTATGTAAATATTGATGAATCTGTATTCACTACTCTATACGGATATTGAAATGGAATATTTCTATTGTTTTGAATCAATGTATAAAGAATTATTTGGAAATTCAGTGGAGGGTAGGGCCCGTTATATCCCCTCAATGCATCAGTAGGTCTCATGAGACAAATCAGTTGGCGATAAACCCTTCGAGTTTGTTTCCAAAAAATCAGACGAGTTTCTACCCACAGAACTAAACCATTTTTATGGTATTATTGTTTAATGTTCTAGATAAATGAAGTCCAATTAATAATAATTCTCTTTATTCATTATCATTTATTACTATCCATGAGGTTTTCACTATGACAAAATCTATGGATGCAGTTTCATTAACAGTTTAATAATGGAGTGAGTTTTTCATTTATTCATCATGCCATTTTGATTTTGTAAAATTGATTACAATTTAGTTATTATTGATTCATGATTCATCTTTTTTAACCCTTACTGAGAATTTGATCTTACCCCTTTCCTGTTATACATTCAACAGGTGATGAAGAGAAGATCTTTTATTGAGTTCTTGTGGGCGGAGTTTTTAGTTTTTGTAATGTATTGTATTTTGTAATCTTTTCCAATGTAATTTGAGTTACATCTATGCATCTAGTTTCTTCAAGAATACTAAACTGATCTTTCCTTTGTGATTTTAATTCATTCTAACCATGCCAATATAACAAGTAATGCAAAGACTCTGGCCTAGAGGGGTCGAGGAGTTACAGTTGGTATCAGAGGAAGTTTAGTAGAAAACATGGAAACTAGAGTAGGAAATTTATAGTAGGGAACAAAGACCTAAGGTAGTATTTGAGGAAAAATGTACAAGAATATCCTGGTGTTTTGTTAAGGAATAGATTATGTGAATCCTTCTAGAAAATGCATCCCTGTCTGGATACAAGTAGGTAGAGGTGGCTCTGGTACAGAGGTAACTAGGAGTGAAAGCCCCGACAAGGAGTTTCGGGCTTGACCCGGGGTATCCTAGTACATGAAAATAGGCCTTGCTACACTCTTGGTTATGAAACTCATGGAGGATATTCTTAGGATAATTCAAATTTTCTTTACAAGCCATTATGAAGGAGTTTAATGTAAATTTTTCCTCAGAGGAACCATGTTTATAAGATTAGCTATGCATAGAATTTCAATCTATATTGAGTTCTTTTCTATTTGAAATTAAAAAACTAATCTAGTATATCCCATTATTTAGAAATGGCATCTAATGGAAGAAAGAGAATCAATAGTCTTGGGAAAGGTAGGGATCTCCCTACTGAGAAAGTCAACACAGTCAACGTTGGAGCAGATTAGATCATGACCATATTGGGACAAATTACTCAAGTTGTAATGAATAACCATTCCACACCTATGTTGGATCGTTTCATGCAGCAGAAACCCCCCATATTTTAGTAGAACTACTAATACAATGGTTGTTGAGAAATGGATCAATTCCCTTGAAAATATATTCATGGCATTAATATGCAATGGAAATTAAAAGGTAGTACTGGAAGTATATTGTCTCAAGGGAGACGATGATCAATGGTGGCCCCTAATTCAAAATACCATGGAGGTAGAAGAGATAGATGATATGGAATGGAGGACTTTTAAGGAAATATTATTCGAAAAATATTTCCCTCGTGAGCAACGAACTGAAATGAAGAGGAAGTTACTTATCTTGAAACAAAGGGAAGAATAAAGTGTTGTAGAGTATGAGGCTACCTTCACAAGGCTAGCTAGGTATGCCATAGATTATGTACGTGACTCAACAGACAAGATTGAACATTTCATTGAAGGTCTTAAGCAAAGTCTTCAAAGTGCACTGGTTTCACAATCATTTTCATCATATGATGAAATTTTATCAAGTGCCATCAAAACAGAGAAGGAATTTTCTTGATCAAAATTTTCAAAGGAAACCAAGATAAGAAGTGATAGTCTGATAACAAAGGAAAAGTTGAAGCACCAAAGAAGATAAAGGGAATAAATATTTTCCCATTATGCGATAATTGTGGAAGGAATGATCTCGAGAAATGCTTGTAAGGCTTGGGAGTCTGCTATAACTACGGATAAAAGGGTCATTGATCTGATGAATGCAAGGAGAAGAAACAATTAAATGATATTAAATGCTACAATTACATAGATATGGGGCACTATGTAAATGAGTTTCCTAAGTGCCAAGGAATCATGCCTCAGAAAAATCCAATAGAATAAGGGAGAGCCTATGTGATTACAACAGTGGAGGCTAAAGTTCCTAGTGATGTGGTGGCAGGAACTTTAATTGTTTCCTAAAACATATCCAATAATTTATTTGATTTTGGATCATCGAATTCATTTATATCTTCTCAGTTTTCCAAGAAAATTAGATATGTCCAATTTTATTTAATAAAGTAGTTGTCAGTCAAAACTCCCATGGGTTATATCATTGCAACAAAGGCATGTCGACTAGTCCCCCTCTAGACACCAAAATGTGCTTTAATTGCTAACATTATCATCATACCAATGGATGAATTTTATATAATTCATGGTATAGATTGGCTGTCACATTATGATGCAAGGATTTATTTCAAGAAAAAGAATGTTACAATTTTTGAAAATGTTGTAGATTCTCTTATCTTTAGAGTGGAGACTTCACCATCTGATTATTATCTAGACCCACCCATAGTAGCTCTATTTAATGAAATTCTTGGAGATTAAGAGAACCCAATATTTATGGGTGAGTAAAGAAATATTCAAATTGAATATGTTCATATAGTGAAAGAATACATTTATGCGTTTCCAAAGGATTTACCTGGACATCCTCCAGAGTAGGAAATTGAGTTTTACATTGACTTAATTCCTGGTGCAAGACCTATATCAAATACCCCCTATAGAATGGCCAATGTGGAGTTAGTAGAACTAAAGAAACAACTAGAAGAGTTGAGTGAAAAAGGATTTATTTGACCCAGTGTTTCCCCATGGGGAGCCCCAGTCTTTTTTGTCTAGAAGAAAGACGGATCCATGAGGCTATGCATTGATTACAGAGAAATCAATGCTATTACAATAAAGAATAAGTATCATCTACCCCATATTGATGACTTATTTGATCAACTTAATAGAGATCAACACATTTTAAATATTGAACTTTGATCTGGATATCATCAACTGAGTGTGAGGAAGGAATATATTTTGAAGTCAACATTTCGAACCAGGTATAGGAATTACATGTTTACAGTGATGCCTTTTGGACTGACGAATGCACCATCTGTTTTCATGGATTTAATGAATAGAGTTTTCAAAGAATATCTTGATAACATTGTTGTGGTATTCATCAATGATATCCTTGTGTACTAAAAAATCTATGAAGACCATGGGAATCACTTTATAATTATTCTAATAACTCTTAGAAGCAATAATTTATATGGGAAGTTTAGCAAGTGTGAATTCTGGCTTCAATCAGTTTCTTTTCTAGGCCATATTGTCTCTAAGGATGGAATCCTAGTTGATCATACAAAAAATGGCAATCCAAGAATGGCCCACACCAACAAACATAACCGAGGTATGTGGTTTTTTTTCTTAGTAGGTTACTATCGGCATTTCATTCAGAATTTTTCCCGACTAGCTAACCCGCTAACTAAGATCACATGTAAAGGAGTTAAGTTTGTGTGGAAAAAAGAGTGTATGTAATGCTTCGAAGAATTGAAAAGAAGATCGGTCAATACTCTAATTTTGAATCTTCCATCTGAAAGTGATGGATTTTTGATATACAGTGATGCATAAAATAATGGGATGGGTTTCATCCTTACGAAAAATGATAAAGTTATTGCTTATACATCAAGAAAATTGAAGACCCATGAGCATAATTATCCAGCTCATGATCTTGAGTTAGTAGTCGTAATCTTTTCTCTAGAAATATGGAGGCATTATCTCTACAGAGAGAGATGTGATATTTATATAGACCACAAGAGTTTGAAATACATTTTTACACAAAAAGAATTCAACATGAGGAAAAGGAGATGGCTATAGTTACTCAAAGATTATGATTGTTCAGTACACAACCACCCGAGAAAGGAAAATAAGGTGGCAGATTCATTAAGAAGAAAATATCATGGAATTACGACTCAAATGAGGATTGAGAGAGATCCTATATTTTTGGGTCTACTAAAGATGGATATGGGAATTGTTAAAGAAGGGTAAATATATTTTCCCTTTGAAATGATTTCTAAACCATATTTATTAGAGAAAATAAAAAGATCTCAATCTGATGATGAGAATTTGCACAAGAAAATTAATGATGTCAAGGATGGAAGACCTGCTGAATTCATGTATAAAGATGGATTTCTGAAGTTTGGGAAGAGGTTGTGTGTTCAATCAGTACCTAATCTAAAAATGGAACTATTAGACGATGCTCATAGCTTAAATTTCTCTATACACCATGGTAGAACCAAGATGTATAGAGATCTGAAGGAATATTTCTGGTGGGATAATATGAAGTGGGAATTGTTGACTATGTGTCAAGGTGTCTAGTTTGTCAACAAGTGAAGTCAGAGAGACAACATACCAAAGGAGTGATGCAACCTCTACCTATTCCTATGTGGAAGTGGGATAAAATTATGATGGGTTTTATCACTGGACTATCGATGACACCTAGAAGGAATGATGCAATATGGATAATTGTTGATCGTCTCACAAAATCAGTACATTTACTTCCTGTAATAGAAGATTTACCACTTGAATGCCCGGAAAGACTATATATTAATGATGTTGTAAGACTTCATAGTGCATCTCTATAGATTCTGTATGATCAAGATCTTTGATTTACATCAAAATTCTGGAAAAGTCTCCAGAAGTCTTTGAATAATGAGCTTCATATGAGTACTGCATATCACCCCCAAACCAACGGGTAGTCTAAAAGGACTATTCAAATTCTAGAAGACATACTAAGGCCATGCTCTCTTGACTTCCAATGTATGTGGGATCAATAATTACCTTTGGTGGAATTTTATTACAATAATAGTTTCCATTCTAGTATTAAAATGGCTCCATATGAAGCATTATATGGGAAGAGATGTCGAACTCCAACTTGTTGGGACAAAGTTAGTGAGAGGAAACTTATAGGCCCATAACTTATTAAAGAGACCAAAACAAAGGTGAAGACAATACAATCATATATTAAAGCAGCCCAAAGTAAGAATAAGAGTTATGCTGACAACCAAAGAAAGGATTTGGAATTTAATGTGAGAGATCATATCTTTCTGAAAGTATCTCCATGTAAGGGTGTCTTAAGGTTTGGTAAGATAGGGAAACTGAGCCCCAGGTATATCGAACCATTTGAAATTATGGAAAGAATTGGAGCTGTAGCTTACCATCTAGAGATGCCGCTAAATCTATCCAGATTTCATGATGCATTCCATGTGTCATTGTTAAATAAATACATGCCAGACCCAATACATGTACTCACATATGAAGAAATTGAACAGAAACCTGATTTTTCATACTGTGAAAAGCATATTGTGATTCTTGACACAAGGGAGAAAGTATTGAGAAATCAAAAAACTTGTCTAGTAAAGGTTATTTGGAGAAACCAAAATATGGAGGAAGAAACATGAGAACCAAAGGATTTCATGAAGAAGAACCACCCACATCTTTTTGGTGGACTTTATACATAAAATTTCGAGGACAAAATTTCCGAAGGAGGGAATAATATAACACCCCAAACATTTTATGGTATGTTGCTCTTAAATACTTTCTATTCATTAGATAGCCTATATAGCATGATGAACTAAGTATTTTTTGAAAAAAAAATTATATGAGAAAGTTATATGCTATCCATTAAGCATAAATTTTCCACTTCTATGTTTTGAATTTAAAAAAACAGTCATCTAGAGTTATGAACAATAAGTCGTTTAGAGTCTGATAGAACCAACTTGATTTTTTGATGAATAGTAACATACCCTTATGAATAGTAATATGAGTAGTAATATGACCCTTATAAATATTAAATAATGATAATATTTTATTTTCTTAAGGTAAAAAGATAATGAGAAGTTAATTAATTTTTCAATGCAATACACAACTAATTATACCTTTAAATTGTTATTTTTTGAATTAACATTCTTTTTATTTAAAAATTAAATTAAAAATATTTAGAAAATTATTTTTGAAAAACGGAGTTCATTTTTTAATTCTATGTTTCTACAAATGGTTAGGGTGAATTTTTGGGACTTTTCTAAAATACTTGATTTTTTTTTTGTGAATAGTAAAAATACAGATTTGAGTTTTCGGTAGTTTAATGACATCATAATGATTTAATAATTAAAATAAAGGGATTGTTGAATTTTTTATAGTATCTTATGACATGAGGTGTCTTAAGTGGCTTAAAACATGGGAAAATACCATGATCAAGCCCATGGTTTTTCCGAAAACCACTATCAAGGTGTCCCTTTTAATTAATAAAAAACTCTCTCTTAATTACTAAAAATACCCACTCACCCCCTTCGTTTTATTTCTTTCAAAACTAAATATCCTCTAAGATATGGTAATATTACCTCCCTAGGAGTCCTCTTAAGGTGTCTGTAATCCCCCAAGTTCCCATCCTTCAAGATCTAGGAGTTACTCTACAAGATAAGGGAATCCTTCATTCTCTTCTTTTAGTCGACACTTCCTTTATGTTATCTATTTTATTTTCCATTATCATATGTTGGGGTTTGATTTTATGTATTATTCTTACTGTAATTTTTATTTAATTATGAGGAGATAACCTTTTTATCTCATCAATTCATTTTATGAGATTTTAAGCGACGTCGTTAGGCAGATGAATTTTTATAAGGGATCTCTCAACTTTTATTTTACTTTCAAGTTCATCTCTTTTATTTTTTTCTCCTCAACTTCTATGTACAAATGAAAATTAAAACTACATTATAATATATATACTTGAATTTTATCATGTTAATGGAAGAACCATCATCAATATTCTTACTCCCTTCCTTTTTATTTTTATAAACGAAATCAACGTCCATGAGGTTCCAATTTATAACCTTTGTGGACGGTAGAGTTTCGTTCTTCACTTTCTTCATCATTACTGGTCATGAGACCATTTTAATGGTTTAACCATATAATAATATAAATATTTCATCTCATTAATTTTCTGGAATCCTTACACACTCATAATATAAAATAATAAACAAAACAAATTCATTATAAACAAAATGGCCAAGTTAATCAGAATATTTGTAATAAACTTTTAACTAATGAATCATCATCATGGTATATAACCCAAAATAATTATAAGATAATTTATATATACTTTATGTAATTAATAGTATATATTAACAATTTTGGATATTTAATCACATTTTAAATGAACTTCCATTCATGAAAACAAGTAAACAAACCATGAAAACCAAGGAAGAAAAAGCTTCCAAAACAAGAAAATTGAACCTCTTAAACACATATAGAGGTCCATGAATGAACCTAATAAGGTTATAATAAACCAATTACATGTATAGTATGTTCTTTAATTATTAATTAATGAAGCTAAATTTTATTATTCAGTTCATTAAAACAAACAAAGAACACACTCAAGCATAAGGTTAGGGGTTTCTCATCTCACTTTCATTTCTGTGAGATTTCCATTGTTCTCTAATTTTTTCTTGTATGTGGTATATGTGTACTTAAATTTGATATATAATTAAATTATTATCTTTATAATAATGTTATTAAATTATTAATTTTATGTTTATTAAGTTCTGGTCATATGATTCGACCGATTACATTGTGGTAAGGGTCTTTGTTTCAACTACCATTTTGTTGTTACTAACTTTGTATTGTGAACCTAATAATCCCTATGTGGTGTACCTACTACCCATTTGAGTTCACTTTACATTTTAAATTATATTTCTATTAAATATCCATAATATCATTTCATGGATATGTTTATTTTCTAAACCGTATACCATTTTACATACGGTGTATATTTGGAATGTTATTTTAACTATGGAAATATTGATAAATCTGTATTTTCTACTCTATACGGATATTGAAAAGGCATATTTATCTTGTATTGAATAAATTTATAAATAATTATTTGGAAATGAAGTGGAAGGTGGGACCCGCTATAGCCCCTCGATGCAACGGTAGGTCTCATGAGACAAATCAGTTGGCGACAAAACCTTCGAGTTTGTTTCCAAAAAATCAGACGCGTTTCTACCCACAGAACTGAACCATTTTATGGTATTATGGTTTCATGTTCTAGATACATGACATCCAATTAATAATAATTCTCTTTATTCATTATCAGTTATTATTATCCACGATTTTGTCACTAAGAAAAAATCTATGGATGCAGTTTCATTATCAGTTTAATAATGGAATAACTTTTTCATTTATTCATCATGCCATTTTGATTATGTAAAATTGATTACAATTCAGTTATTATTGATTCATGATTACACTATTTGTAACTCTTACGGATCATTTTATCTCCCCATTTCATGGTATACCTTCAACAGGCGATGAAGATAAGATCTTTTTATTGAGTTCTAGTGGGTGGAGTTTTTAGTTTTTGTTATGTATTGTATTTTGTAACCATTTCCAATGTAATTTGAGTTACATATATGTATATTGTTTCTTTAAGACTACTAAAATTATCATTCCTTTGGGATTATCATTCCTTCTAACCATGACAATATAAAAAGTAATGCACCGACTCTAGCATAGAGGGTTCAGGGTGTTACAAAACTTATCGTGCCCGAGTTAATCATATACCTATCATTCCTTAAGTATTGTGAGTAGATATACATGTCAACTGTAATAATAAATTGACAACACAGGTATAATAGATAGAACATTAAGGCCACTAGAGAAAAATTTAGTTACATGATAACCAGGAGGCCCTACATACCCTATGATAATTCTCATGTAGCCCAAGTTTCTTACCATATCCTATGTATGGGAGGTCTAATATCAATAATATTAGTTTTATTATTTCATCAGAAAGAAATAATAGAAATATATCATTTCCAATGTATATATACTTCGTATAGTCCATCCTTGAGGACATACCATCTTAATGAATACCCTCACCACATTCATAACAAGGAGACCTAGCATTAATAAGATCCAACAACCATATAATAAATTTTATTTTAAAATACACATTCTTAAACTAGATTGGATAGTGCTTATGAAAAAACATTTACCTTAAATAATTATCATTCTACAAATAAGAACAAATAAAATTTGAGTCGATATATCACATACTAATTGATTCAAATAAGTTTAGTTCATCCATAATCAAAATTTAATCAAGTGATAGTATATTTTTCTGAAACCCAAGCTTTTCATTATTCAGGAATGGAAGATTCTAAACCTTAACCTTTTAAACCATAAACAACTACTTATTTATATTCATTATACCCTTTTATTTAAATTTATTAACTATTTTAAACAAATACAACACTTATCGTATCAATCCATTGGCTTCTTCAAATCCAAAAAAATGATACAAAATAGGTAATATTATTGAGAGTGTATAGTGTTTACATATATTAAGCTATAAAAAAGAGTTAATATTATGGAAATACATTGAATATTCTGATGTAAAGATGTTTTGAATAGTTTTTTAAGTAAATTAATGAACTATAAATCCTCGGTGAATACCACAGGGGTTCCATAGAATCTAGATAATTGAACTTGTGAATTCTATTACTCCAACATTGTAACAAGATGTTCCAATACTAACATGAACCTAGTAAGAATTAAAAGATACCATAAAACTAATTTGTATGGATATATCTATGAAAAATATATAAGAAAAATAGAATGCACAAATTGAGTGAATCATACATGAATCAAGATGTCATACAATAAGGATTATGTAATCAGATAAACTAATATAATGCTCCTATAATCTATATTCCACCACAACCAAAGAAAATAATTATACTAATATAAAATTTTGTACTAGTTTTCCTAAAAACTATCATTCTATAATAGGAAATTAGTGTATAAATTATCATTTAATCAGTAGATGATCATGAATCAACCAGAATAAGAAATAAGGTCTTTCTATAGGAAAAAATATCGAAACTATTAATATGAAGGATGTATTATTATATTATACTAATTTTAAGACACCAAATAGTTTATATTATTTATATTTAATGGGTTCATCATAAGAATCCATATGTTTTTAAAAGAATAATATGATGAAATATACACTATAATCTATATGTAGATTGAAGATAGAGGTTTTAGTGCATGAATAAAAATGGATAATGGAAGAGTTTTTACGAGAGTGTAATCTTAATATGATAGAGGAAAAAATCTTGTATGAAATACATGGAATTGTAAGATACTTGTGATTTTTTTATGACATGAAATTTTATGTGATAGTATTTAATTTTCATAGGAAATTCGTGTTCTTATGACATGGTTTGGGATCATGTATGTATTTTCTGCTTGTTTGAATAATCTATGTCATAGTACCTTAAAGGATATTTTAATATTTTATGAATGAATACAAAAATTTATTGATTTATTGAATATTTATTAAAGGAATAAAGATACATGGAATATTATAAGTCTCTTAAAGTATTTCAATTTATCATCTATCATATTTAATATAATTTAAATGATGTAGATTTTATGATCATCATTGTCTAATAATCATAATAATTCAAAAGTGTTTTTATTGTTATATAGATTATGAAATCAATCTAAATTGAGTTTCTACAATTTTTCAAGGATGTTTCTATTTCATTAGAATTTTATAATTTTTTCATACATATGTGGAATGATTTAAAATTTTATATATTATAGATAATTTTATATGATATTTTAATACAACATGAATATGAAAAACCAAATCCTTGAAGAAGATTTAAAATATATCCCATGATTTAGTTTGAATGGATTTAAAGTGGATGAAATATAAATTTCACATTTTATTTAGTAACCTTATTAAAAATGTTTCAATACTATTCATGAAATTCATGATTATATTTACAATAGAAGATGTAGAAAAAGGAGTGAGGAAAAAGAGATATATTTCATCATTTTTCATACTCATATGAAACATTTATTGATGAAAAATATGAATAATAAACCTTGAAATAGTATCATATCATATAGAAAAAGTAATGGAAAGATACTATGATATTTTCATATCAAAGATTATTGTTGATAAGAGAAGGTACTAACACTACTACCTATTGATATTCATTGTGTTGAGACCATAATGAATCCTTATAATGAAAATACATAGTGTGATTTATTTGATAAAATATAATTGATAGAAATGAATTCATGCCTATATTTTCCTAGATATTGGTGATTTGTTGCATGAGGAATGAGATATCAATCCAGTTGTGGTAGTTACATGAGAAGTAGAAAGGGGAGAAATTTTTTATGGAGTTCCCAAAGGACCCTTAAATAACTGGAATCACCATTATAAATAAAACCATCATCCAATGGATGGATAAAGACTGTGGGTTTCAGTATATATGACTCCTCAATTATTCCATATAGAGGATATAGTGAAGTGGATGAATCTCTTCACTAGGAAACATTGATGATACCTACCAACCATTTTTGTGATAATTGAACTGAACATGTAATTACTATAAAAATTATTGATATTAAATTTTGTGACTCAACATAAGTTGAAGATGAAAAAGAGTAGTCTCCCAAATTGGGGTAAAAAATTTCAAATTTTGTGTGTTTCTATTCTTGTATATTACTAAATTATATATTAATGTGAGGGTTTAAGATGTATCAAAATAGCTACACATCTTAACCGAGGAATATGATTTATTAAAATAGGAGATAATAAAATGAATGTTAAAACACAATAACATTTTGGAAAAATGATTTACCCCCTCCCCCACCCCTTAATGTCCTTGGAAAACTCACTGTGTGCTAAAAGTCATATCAGATTTAACCAAGTGTATCTTTTATTGGATCTATTTTTGGTTACCATGTTTTTAATAGTCTATATGAATTTAATATTTCAGAATATTTTTGAGAAACCTAAATTAGAGAAAAAATGTTATTTATTTTGAGAAAGTATGTAAATATTATTAAAAATCCAAAGAAATAGAAATAAATGTGGTGCCAAAAGGTATAAAATAACATAAGATTATAAGATGTATAAATAACTACAAGAATATAATTGAGTCTATGGGAATTTTTCTATCAAATATTTTTAAAGGGGGCCTTTTAAAGAGACAATTTCATGATGTAGAGAGTATTAAGATCATGAGTAATTTAATTTTTTCTAAATAATTATACTCTAAAATCAAAAAGAATGTAAAAAAGTTACTTATTAAGGTAGTTACTTATATACTCTTTTAATTAAATAACTTCTTGATGATAAATCATAGATTAATGAAGAAGTTTAAGAAATAGATAATTCACTACGAAGAAAATTCTAAAAGTGAAATTCTCTAATAGACCTTATGGAGGAAAATAAATAATCACATGTAATTTTAAACAAAATATTTTCCTTAGTTTAAAAAAATTTCCATATAATTTTTGTTAAAAAGTAGTGTCCAAAATGATTCTTCAAAAATAAGTACATACACATGAAAAACTATATACAACCACTATCAATGGAAAAGAGACAAAGTTAGAGGTTAATAAAAAATGGGTAATACAATTATAAAATTCATTACAATAATAGATCTAATTGAATGAGGATCAGAGTAAGAACATAAATAAAATTTATGAAGAAATATTGAGATTAGTAGAGGATAAAAATAATTTCCTCAATATGAAGTGTCATGAACATGGGGTGAATTTTAAGAATTCTAAACAAACATAGGAGGAAAATTCTCTATCTCTTGTGAAGAAAGAATAAACGAAAAAAATAGAACATAAGATTATAATATAGAACATATATTTTATTACTAGAAATAGTAACCTAAAATTGTGTTCTAATATGACTTTGATAAGATCCTAAAAAAGGATAACCCATTATCATGAAAATTCTAGTTACACTAATGTTTTTTCATGTGCCAGTTCATGTTATAATATAAAAACAATAAAACATGGGTGGATAGAAATACCAATAAATTCACCAACGCATCAAAGGTTTATGTTTTAATGTCTGAGAAAAAACTACCTTTAGGGTGATCACATGAAATTAGTGATTCGTCTCAAAACATCATACAAAAAACACTATCCATAAAAATAATGAAGTTTAGAAAAGAGAAGAGAGAAATGAAAAGCACTTCAAATAAGATTTAGAAGAAAGATTAAAATAATCTCTCAATAAAGAGTGACCTATACTACTATGTTAATAGGGGAAACACCATGTAACATTATAAATAATAAATTGAAATGAAAATGAAAATAAGAATGTAAAGTCAATAAATGGAATCAAACCATGGGAGAAACATGATGATGGGATTGATTGAAGGCGTATCAGGAGAGGAAATTAAGGGTTTCATAATAAATTTAAATCCATGGTTATTAAATAACCAGATGAAATCTATAAAAATATAAGTATTTCAAGAGTGAGTTATAAACTATCATTATAGAAAAATCGAAATTGCATAAACAAAAAGAGGAGTAATAAGTAATAGTTTAATACAAAAATGTTCTTTCAAATAATGAAGAAGCCAAATTTTAGGAGATATTTTCCAAGAATGATGGACCATGAGTTCCAAAAGTCATTGTGGAAGATTAAAATAATTTATTCATACTCCCCCCTACACCCCCACACACATTAGCCTACACCATCCCCCCAACCCGCACCTACACCAACCCCCCCCCCCCCCCCCACCAACTGGCACCACTCCCCCCATCCCCCTACACCAGCCTCCCCCACTCCCTCAACACCACCCCCCCACCCCACCTCCACCCCATGAATCATGTCATGAACTACTCTGGGTAGTCTCCAATTATTTCTTGATCAATTAAACAAACTCTTATGTCTCATATATGAGATCATTTCTGATTGAAACAGAATCATTCTTATCCAAACAACTTAAATTCAACTTCACTAAAGCCAATTTTATCTCAAAAGAAGAAATAAAATTTAGGATGTATGCTCTCAACATGTCTTATGAGATCTAAAAAGTCTACTCAAGCTATCTAGTAATCATGTCTGATGAATGAACTAAATTGTACAAATCTCAATGGTTGTCTCATTCTAACACTATACCCAATCCATCTCCATTTATTAAAACTTCACCGACCTATGCAGCAAAGTACTGATCATTTTTCCAACCCCACTATGATACACCACATCTAGTGGAATTCATGAATTCAAAAAGTTATAATATCTTAGCTTAAAGTTTTATGACATGGTTCATCTCATTTGAACCCATTGTCCCACTCATGAGACTATTTATAACACAAGTACTCTCCATATCATTCATGTTGATAGGTTTACCTTGAGCACCAAAGTCCTATTGACCTTGAATTCCTACAAAAATATTTTCTTATATTCATATCTAGTCGTATCACCTAAATGTTATCCCTTATATAGTGGTTTTATAAAAACCAAAATTTTTAACTCCACCCAAAAAATAATCATCCAACACTTGTAATTTGGTGTGTTATATATCATATATCTAACTCCACTATTTTTATATATGTCATGCACAAAAACTACAACTAAATTTGGGTTGGTTTCATTAACACACCACCAACAAACAAGGAATATCATAAATTTCCACTAAAATTTCATAGAGAAATTTTCCATTGACCCCATAAAAAACCAACAAACTCAATCCCAAGGCTAAGAAAATATAATTATCCCTAGACACAACCATGACATTCCCGCACTTCTTAATTTCCTATCTCAAATAGGTCTCTATTAACTGTATATATACACACAAAAAATATTTTATCCATATACCATAAATATCAAATGAAACCACCATAAATTTTTATCTGTTATCATGAACACACCTCATGTTTCACGTAACATTCCCAACTCCATCTCCCTATCTTAGAGATTTTTAATAAAATACATATCTACATGTATCACATTCTATCCATGAAAACCACATGATTTAAAATGTCATACTTAACTCTATAAGTCTAAACATAGGTTTCACCAACCCACTTACCATATAGATTAGAAAAATAAACTCACTAATTACATGTTAAAGGATTATTTTTAACATTTCTCAATGATTCTCATAAACTAACATTACCAACCAAAAAATCCCAATAACCATACATCCTATTTTTGTTATTCTACTCCACCTTAAATTTCCATCATGATTATTTTCCAACTGATCATATACACTTGCACCTAAAAACCTAAATTTCCATTCTCGCTGAATTTAAACTCATATAAGTTTGGATTTGTGAGAATTCATTTATGTTTGTGAAATATAATCACTAATGAAATAGAAAGTTGTTATGAAAGAGAGTCACATGAATAAAGGGTTTTACAACATGAAAATGGGTTTTTTATAAATAAGAAATCCTTGAAGAGATAACTGAATAGATATAGAGAAGATATTTTTGGTGAAGATACTAATAGATCTAAACATTTTTATTTCAACAAAGGGGAGGTTATGAAAAAGGGTTACATGCACCATTATGTTGTGAATGTTACATATGAAGACCACTGAGTTCTATGAATATATTGTTTGTGTGACCATTTTCTTTGTGTGAAGAATAGTCTATCACAAAATAAGTAAACTTGATTGAGCTCTTGTATATAAATTTATATTTTCATACTAACATAAATAGAAGTTATGTGGAAGTGGTCAATGGGTTTTCACACTAATTGAAAAATGAGGAAAGTGAATGGGAACTCATTAAAGACCTTGAAAAATTATGAATTTTTCCTTAAATACACATAGGATATCATTAAGGAAAGTGAAACTATTTTCATGTAATATTTCACATGTCATGTGTGAAAGAGTATTTTGAAGATCAATGAGCACCTACCCATACTTATTGAAATGCATAGATAGTGAATCCTTGCCTTGGAATTTCTGCCAAAGTGTTATCCCTCTATTATAAGTGAGTAAAAGATAGGATAAAGGGAGTGTTCCTATGGGTGAGGAGTGATAATACCCTATATCATTGATATGGGAGTGAAACTAGAGAGGCAGTGAACTATCAATGAATAATTGTAAGGGGAGTGACCCTTGGATTATAGTTCCCTAGCCTAAACTCACTATAGAAATAATAGTTTAGTGGAATTTGGAACATGGTAATAGTGTTTTTGTATTCTCCTTAGATTAACCTAGTATGGGTGAACCAATTAAAATATTTATGTCTTGTATTCATGATTTACTTACTTTCCATAATACATAAATAGGTTTGTGTGGATTAAGTAATAATTTATAAAGTTGGATTAAAATAAAGGTAATTGAAATATCAATCTGATCATCATTAAAAGAATAACATAATAGTGACCCTATTAATAGTGAGGTTATGATAATTTAGGATAACAAGTGGTTAAGGATTAAGTGGTGAAATTTGAACAAGTCTCGGACTCTAATTCACCCTACCTCCCACTCCCTTAGGGTATCTCTCATAAAAGACACTTGTTGGCCTAACATAGGTCAAGCACGAGGTTCTTCCATAAGAAAACTAGGGTGTCAATACAAACCATCAAAAATTTCAATATATTCCTAAAGGTAAAAAATGAACTTATCACTTATTTCCTGATCAATCACAACAACTTGCACCAATATCAAGGGAATCCCAAGTTTCCTATAACCCCTAACCAAAAGGAAACCCAATAAACATCCCAATAAATATAACTAACCATTCACACAAGGTTAGGTCTCTCTCATATTTAATACACTTACATCCATCATAGTGAAATAATAGTTAACAAATAAGGAAAATAAAAATAAGATTGGAATTCACAAGAAAAAAAACATTATAAAACTGATCATAACCCTCACAATGTCAAATAGAACAAAATGAGTGCTAAAACTAGCCCCCATGGATTTTTTTTAAATCCAATTCAAACCCCTATTTATGAATCATATAAAAACAATAGTATATGTAGGATTTACTAATATTATCCCTTAGGCAAAAAACTATTGGTATCCTCTTGATGAATCCCATCTTTGTTTTAAAGAAACCATTTCAAATCCATTTCATTAAGAAACAATTTTTCCTTGATATTTCACTTTAAAAACAAATTTTTAAATAAAATTCAATAAATAAATGACATTTACTTTAAAAAATTGAATACACACCACCAAAACAAACAATATGATGGGAAAATGTCACTTGTTCGACCATGGTGCCACCAATAAACCATTTAGAAAGTTATATATTTCCTGTTGAATATTATGTTGAAGAAATACCAACCCATTTTATGAGAAATATCATAAAGGTTCAATCCACATTACAAGGATAATATTAATGATTATACAAACATAATATAATACAAATGATCAAGAGGATTAGAAATGTAAAGGACACCTACCACAACCGATAATCCATAAATCGATCTCAAGCTTGTACTAACCGCCAATAATCCTTCTATCCCCTATATCATCCATGAATACATGCAAATCAAAAAACAAAACATTTTAAAATTAGAACTAAAATCAATATAATTGATGGTAAACTCACTAGGTAATATAACTTCACTCATGCAATAATACAGGTGTAGGTTCTACAGTGGACACCCAACTAGACCTAAGAAACACAAAAAATCAACTTTTTCAACCTGAAACAACTTAAAATTTCATAAAACTACATGAAAAAACTTAAATAAATCAACTGACTAGTACACCTAAACTCAAATGACATGAAATAATGATATTTCAAGATTTATAAGTCTCATGTATGTTCCACACATGAAATACCAATAATATATAAGTGATCTATCCATACTCTTCTGAAATAAAAAACCCTAATAATGGATATGATGTGATAGGATCTTACCTATGATAGGAATGATAATAACACTTTGGATCACCCAGGTCAAAGGGATAAGAGGAGTATGAAGTGGGGGAGGGAGAGTTATCCTCTCCTCTACTCATGCCCATCCAATAGAGGAGAGGAGGAGGAGATGGGGAGGCCACCTAGGAGTAGAGTCGGCAGGGAGGTGGGGTGGCTGCATTGGATGGAAGTGTTGGTGTATTAGGGTAATAGAGAGGTTGCGAGTGTGGTAGAGGGCTGCCTCTGAGAGGTCGCCACTGAGAGTAGAGGTTGTCGTCAAGAGGCGAGGTCGTGAGGGTAGAGGAGAGTCGTCAAGAGGATAAGAGGGTGGAGGAGGGCCATTAATAGGAGAGTTCTAATGAGAGGATAGGTCGTGAGGGTAAGGTTAGGTTTGTGAGGGTAATGGGTTAGGATGGGGAGATAGTAGAGTTGAGTTTGGCCACCATGAATTTAATCAACCATATAGCCATATTTTTAATTAAAACTATGGATATAAACTAAGCTATACCCAAGTACCAAAAAACTGTGGCTATAGGTCTATGTATATAGGTCATTTTTCTAGTTGTTTTCTCCCACAAATATCTTCCCCTTTAATATACTTCACAAACATGCACTACTTAAAACATTTCTTCATATCTTAGGGAAAGGAAATGTAATAAAGGGTAAGCTTAGATGCTCAGTAAGGGTAATAAGGGATATATATAAGTATACCATGAACATAATGGTATAAGAACACGTGCATAATATTTGAAAAGTATAACCTATATATCAAATATTATAATCTTAAGTCCTGGAATAAATATTTTTAGTTCAAGAGACATGAATTATAAGGAAATCAAAAAACATGAGGCAAGAGAGCATAAAATTTAAATAAGACATTGAATTGTGGAATATATATAAGAATATAAAATAGTTTTCATAATATTCTAGTATCCATACCAAGGATATAATAGTTAAATAAATTCACTCCCTAAAAAATCATAGTAGTCAAGGTTCACTCCCAGTACCATCATAGTGAATTAAGACCCTTGTTGAACCAGGTTCAATCTCTATTCTAGTCTGGTCTATCTGAAGATATATAAATATTTACCCAATTAATTATAGGGAAGATATAGGTACCACCAATAATATAATTAAAATCAAACATATCTATTCCATGAGATCATTAAATATTCATCGTATCATAACCCATGAAATGAAATGAGATTCATAAAAATTTATCATATCATAACCTATGAAAAAGTTATAGGATTCATAATTATTTCATTATTTCATCATTGAAAAATCTATAGAGAAAGAGGTTGGTTTCATAATATTTTTTTCAAAGAATAATCTTTAGAAGAGAAATAGGTTCTATAAAAATATTTTCATCATAAACCATTCAAATAAATAATAATAATGGTATCCTTGATTCATATACCAAATAAATCATAAATTACATCAAGGGATGTCATCTTAGATGGATAATTATTATGAAAGATAAATCACTTAGAATGTATCTTGAGGAAGGTAAATTTTCTTTGAAAATTAATTTTTAAAAATAAAATTTCACAAAATTATTTTTAAATCCTTTTATTTGAAAATAAACCTAAAACCATATAAATTAAGCTTTAAAAACCATTTTAAACTTTTCTTGAGAAAAATAATTTTTCCAATTTCAAAAACACTTTTTTTAAACATAAGAAAATTTTAAGATAATCTTCTAGTGAAAATAACCTTGAAAATTTATAAAGGAGTCTTCAAATTAAATAACGATCATGAAGGTGGGAAATTATATTCATTCTATACAAGTTAAAATAGTGATTCCTTCCACATTTTTGGTATAATCCAAACATCAATTATTTAAAAAATGACCAGAAGCCTCCTTTTAAAAAAATTTGTAAAAATTAAAACATGGGTAAAAATTTCTTTATTTAATCATTTTAATAATGTTAAACAATATTTTTATAAAACATGGTTTTGAAATAAAAATGGGATTTTGAACAAAGATATAAATAAATATGATTTTTTAGAAAACTATTCTTTTTAACTCTTGAGTAAATAAAGAGAGTAAAATGAAGGGAAAACATATATTCTCATGAAATAACCATATTAAAATAAAATTTATGAGTTTATTGAGAAATAAATCATAATATTTCATCATTGGAAATATAATCATAAATTATTTTGATAAATGATGATATTATAACATAAAATCATTACCACTTTAGTAACTTGGAATTATAAGCCCTATGAAGGAATGAAATTAAATGAAACTTAAAATATAATTATTATAAATAAATTAGTGATATTAAATGTAAAATAGTTTTTATATACACATCATAAAATAAGATATGTTCATAACATAATGTATGTCTCAAGGAAAGAAAACTGAGATAAAAACCCATTATTTCTTGGGTATCTTTTGAACTATAAACCCCATGAAAGAGAGATCCTAAAATGGATATGTAAATTTTCATAATTTTAATTGACATAAATATAAAATAAATTCATGGATATTATATACACCACATACAAAAATTAAGTGGTGAATATGGCATGTCTCTCAAAGAAGTAAAAAAAGTGAGATGGAAATCCCTTACTGCTTTAGTAATATTTTGAACTGCAAGCCCAAATGAAGAATAACATAAAATGACTCATTTAATATAATTAAAATAATTATATTAATTATATAACATTCCAAAGTGTTAGTATATACACCACACAAATTTAATGAGTGGTGAATTTGTATTTGTATCCCATAAATAAAAGAGAGAGACTAGAAATCCCTTACATAATGTCTTGACTTCCTCCATTCATGTTCAAAACTCTTGTATAATCAATATAATTTTATTATAAATTCATTATAGAACCATAATTATTTATATTAAACCATATATTATTTATTTATGACCATTTTTACTTATTTATTACCAACTCATTATTAAAATCATGTTTTGGGTAACAACCACTTTGTTTTTCATGTATGTTTTGATTTTTTATTTTCAATCCTCTTACTTTATTCATGGTTAAATAATCTCCAAAATAATATTCAGCTCATAATTATAATATTTATACATACATTTTATTTTTAACACCAAGCATGAAATATGGTTTTGAGAAACGAATTATGTTACGATCATGGAGGTGGTAGGTCATGTGTACGCATGAGTAACATTTCCTTTTTCAATGATCATTATGGAAAATAGGAAAGTAATATTTTATCTTTAAATAATTATAATAATATCATAAATATAATATTATTTCTTTAAATATACTTATATGTATCATCCATTTAAATTTGGTGATGAAAAGAGATCCACATCACTTCAGGGAGGGTGTAGTCCACACATACAAAAATGATGTTATCATCTTTCAGTGAGTGAAATGGTAAGAATGAAAATGATATATTATTATCAAAGAGTTATAAATAAGTCATTAATATCATAATTATTTCATTTATATCAAATTTATTAATTAATTTTATCCTTATTATTTTCCATGTAAAGCATTAGTGAAAACGAACGACATCGCTTCACAAGGCGATAGTCCGTCGTACACATGAGCGACGTTATCTTTTCCACTAAAGAATGGAGATAAAAATGTATATATGATATAACGACTCCATAGATATATTTATGTTTTAAATATCATATATATACTGTATATCCATCATCATACCCAATCCTAATAGGTGGTAATGGAAAAAATAATGACATCATTTCACGAGGTGATAATCCGCCATACCCAGGAATGATGATTTCATAACCCATTTGATGGAATTTGGGATGGTTTTAGGTAATTAAATTAACCTAATAAATAATAATTATATTTAATATACTTATTGTATTATCTATTTATGGTTTAATAATAATTTAATGAGGTGGAGGAAGAAATAAAAAAAATGTTCATTGAAGAATGTTACCTATTCTTAAGGTAACCTCCTTAGGTTTGAATCAAATGAATTACTAGGTTGGATTTATGCCCAAATTAAGGCTTATAGTATTAGATTGAGGATTTTTGGAATTTATTTGGTTAGTTATTGGTGGAACTAAAATGTTTTTATGTTTTTAAGGGAGAGGATAGGGTGACCTTCTATATGTGAGGTAAGTGGCACACTTGTAATTTTTTTGAAAATAAAAAGGTGTGTCCACATTTTTGACATACCAAAAGGATCTAAACTTATGAAATACAGGTCCTTATACATTATATGGTCTAAATATGTCCATAAAATATATTTTATATAATTGTTTAGGTTATTTTAACCCTTATCTTTTTAGTTTAACCCCAGGTAAGCCCATTTTTACCTTAACTGTGGTCAATAATTTTTATTGTTTTTACTATTCATTTGGGTGAAAAAATTATTTGAGATTATTAGATAATAGAAATAATGATTATTAAAAATAATTAATCAATTTTTACAAATTCTATTCATATGATTAGAAAACATTAATTTACAGTTAATCCCGCAAACGCGGTGAGAAAGCGAGTTTTCAAAGAGAAAATGTTCAAAAGTTTACAAGGTTTTTATATCAATATTTACTATGAAAATTCTAAAAATGACCTAAATTGGATTAATAGATATATAATTCAACTAATTTTAATTTAAAAAATAATTAAAATATAATTTAACTTAATAAATAATTTCAATGATAGGGAGTTTTTAATTAAAATTTAGTATTTTTCACCATTTACCAAAATTTTATCCTTTTTAGAAAATTATAAAAAATTCACGATAAGATAATTTTTGAAAGTTCATTTAAAATTTTAAATTTAATTTTTCAAATAAATTTCCAAAAAAGTTTAAAATTTTAGTTTTAAAGTAATTCCACAAAATGGTGACAGAACTTCTTTTTAGAATAATTCAGTTTTTAAGTATAAAATTGGATTTAATCTTATATCATATTTATAAAACAAAAAATATGGATTTTAAACATTTTATTGACTATATGATATATTAATTTCCTTAAAATAATTCGCAAATATTTATTTATTTAATTTATTGTGGTAAAATATGTTTATCTGCATAAAAATAGTTTTTTAGAAAATGATTCCCTTTATTTTCTAATGGTTTTTATTTTAATCTATAATTACTTTTTCATAAATAATTTCATTATATATACATTTGTAAAACATATATTTCAATATTTTATTGTATCCTATTTATACTCTTCATTCCAAAATTATCAAAATAATATTTTGAGAGTATGGTATGAATCTTTTAAACTTAGTGTTGTGTGTAAAACAAACTAAATTCATTATTATATGTAACAGAAAATATCAAAAAGATTAAATTAATTTTAAAAAAATTCATAAAATCTTTGGGTGTTACATTTTTTCCCCATTAAAATACATTTCTCTATCTAAATTCTTCTCATTAATTAATGTTTTAAAATTTGAAAATTACTTTATAGAAACCTACACCATAAAAATGGTTAATAAATCATTCTATTGAAAAAGTGAAATAGATGTGTGAAATTCATCTATAAAACACATACTATGTAGAGATTCAAGCTTGATGTACATGGGAATTATATTACTTTTGTGGAATAATTAATACATAACAAGAACCAACACTCAAGGCCCGTAATAGTTTAGTGTCTTTGGAAACTCGGAACATAATCTTCTAATCATGGTGAAAGATCTTCAATATCTCCCATAAAGATCTTCCCCTTTTGTTTTCTTACCTAAAACCTTTCTTTAAATCCTAGGGAAAAGAAAACATATAAAGGGTGAGATCAAATTCTCATTAAGGGTAAGCATGGAGAAAATAAAATAAATCATATACATTTGAACTTAAAAAAACATGAACATAAAGTTTAAACATCAAAATCTTGAGAAATAAATCTTGGCAGAACATAAGGCATAGATCATAAAGTAACATTAATAATTATAAAATATCATGGGAATAAAACATGTAATGTTGGAAACCATTAAGCACATGATATGATTTCCATAGTAGCCAAGGCATTACTTCCAATACCATCCTAGTGGACAAAGTCCCTTACTGAATCAAGTTTACTCCTCGTTCCAATCTTGTATCACTGAACCAGATTAACTTACCATTCCAGCCTTGTCTATATCATGAGATATAAATCTTTACCCAATGAATTTGAGGGAGATATATGTCCCACCCATCTCATAATGAAATCATTCTTATGTGTTCCACAACATAAACATAAATCATTCATCATAACCAAAAGAATGAAATGGGTTTCATAAAAATCATCCCATCATAACATAATCCATATAAAACAAGTGAATATCATTTCATCATAAGAAAATTGAAACCATGTAAATCATAGAGACATTATACTTGAAACATAAACCTATGAAATAGTGTCATCTTAGATGGAAAATGGTTTTGATAAAACACTTGAAATGAATTCTTGAGGAAAATAACCTTTTTTCTTCAAAATCATTTTATTTTTGCAAAATTCCATACAATTTTAAAAAAATGATTTTTATGAAAATAGTAATGAAATATTTTAGAGTAATATTCATGAAAATAAGGTGTTATGAAACTGTAAAAATCCGTTCATTCCATATAAGTTAAAAAAACATTCTCCTCGTACTTTTAATGGAAAATTCAAAAAGTTCCACGTATGGTAAACAAAGGAAATATTCCTTCCATAACACAAAGTAAAAGTCAAATATGGGTAAACATGACTTTAAAAATACATGTATTAATATTAAACACTTTATTGAAAACATTTTTATGGACATGGATGAAAAATATAACCCAGTAAATACTTACGTATAAGCAATCTCAGATAAATATGAGATTGAAAAATTATCCCTTACTGTAGGTCCAATTTCTTCTATATGTGTCTGAAACTCCTGTATAGTAGGTTTAAAAATATTATTAACTTTTAACAAAACCATAATAATATTTATTATATCATATATGATTTACTTATGACTTTATATTACCTTTTCTTTTGTCAATTCCATGTTAAAGCAGCGTTTTGGGTAAAATCGTTTCATTTCTCGTATGTGTTTGGACTTTTTGTTCTTGATATTGTTAATTATTTCATGATATAAATACTTTAATAATGTAAAAAATTATTTATATATCATATATATTCAGGATATATATGTATATAATAGATAGATAAATGAAATAAAATACACTGTTCATGGAGACGGTAGATCGTACGTACGCATGAACACTGTTTTCATTTCCTTATTGAATTGAATGGAATTAAGTAGAGTAAATATATATATATGAATCCAGTAGAATTATTAGGTCATAAATTTAATCATTATTTATTATATATATACTTTATAATCATTCTTGAATGGCTAATATGGAGAATGAATCTCATCGCGTTCGTGGAGACGGTAGTCCGTATGTACGCACGAGCGACGATATCATTCTTTTGATATTAGATTAGTATTTAATTGGATGGTATATCATATATACAGAATCATCAGAATGTTATATTTATTACTTACATCATTTATACTCATTATTATACCCATCCAAATGATGAAATGTTTGAATAACAAACTACACCACGACGTGGAGACGGTAAGTCGTACGTACGCACGTGTGGTGACTTTTTTATTCATAGGATGGACAAAATAACTAATATGGTTGTACCATTTATATAATAACATCATAATATATATAATATACTGGAGTTATTATTTTATAATGGAAACAACAAAGAAGGAG
The DNA here is from genome assembly GCA_963277665.1 of Viscum album. Classification (NCBI taxonomy): domain Eukaryota; kingdom Viridiplantae; phylum Streptophyta; class Magnoliopsida; order Santalales; family Viscaceae; genus Viscum; species Viscum album. The sequence continues at coordinate 1,160,891,307 of OY728126.1, forward strand.
GAAGTGGAACAAGAATGGAACTTGAAATAGGTGGTGAGACATTTACCTCTTCTTCGGGTTATTCCTTTTGATTTGATCAAAATGGATCCTTAGGTTTGATTTCTAACTAAAGGAAGGCCTCTAGGATTAATTTAGGATAGTTGAGAGGGTATTTGGGCAGAGTTTGTCTGAGCCAAATGTCTTGGGAGGAGTGAATTTGAGAGAAGAGAGAGTGCCCTTTGATAAGAGGGGTGATTGGCACCTTAGGAAAAACATAAAATATTATTTAATAATAAAGTCATATTCGGTTTATAATGCCTCCAAAGTGAATTATTTTCAGGATATTTGGGGTATGGGTTTAAATCCTCTCAACCAATATGTTTTAGAAAAGTTTGGGTTATCATTTTAACCTTATCATTTAGATTTAACTGTAAGTTAAATAATTTAACTTTTACCGTGTGTTCTTGTATTCTTACACTATATGGTTAATAAACTTACTATAAACTGACAATAGAACCCCAATTGGTTCATTAATGTCATATATATTATGATATAAGTCTTTTTGCTGATCCTTAGATTTTTAGGACTATTATATCAATTAATAATATAATATTTTCTTTAAAAACTATTTTATGTCAATTTTGACTCTATTTGGTATTTTGTTTTTGATAAATTCATAAAAGAATTATTACTTAGAAAAAAATTCATCTAAAAAACCCTAATATATTATATTAACCTATAAAATTATTTCAATTCATAAAAAGTCTAAAACAACATTTATTTGTCTATTTATAATATCAATTATGTTAATATTTTTTTGATAAGGTAATTACTCCATCATAATTGTGTCATAAATAAATTAACTTATTTAATGTCTAAAAATTATAAATAAAATACAATTATGTAGAAAATCTTTTTAGATTTCTAATTAATATTTATAGTGGAATTTATATTGTGTTTAACCCTACATTAAAAGTGTTTTTGTTATTAAACTTTAATTTTAACTCTTTTAACTCTTCATTGAATTAAATAATAATAAATGTCCAAATCTAATCCAAGTGGATGTAAATGATAATATTATATTGATAAGGTTGTTTTTCATCGAATTAAACTTATCCAATAGAATTATTACATGTGTTAGGGTAATAATAATATCATTTTTACCCTTAATTACCCTATTTACTTTTGACTGTGGTAAATAAAAGTAAAAAGTTACTATTCACAAAAAAATATTTTCATCTCATTGAACCACATTTTACTTACTGATATCAACTATGTCTCTTGGATTTTTTAAATTAAACACACAGAAGCGGTAAAATTAAGTTTTATGTAATTTTGCAAATGCTCCTATGAGGTGGGTAAAAGACGGTAAAAAGTTCAATAAAATTTTTATATATCGAAAATTATTATAAAATGAATCCAATGAATTAAATTGAACCTTTATAGGAATTATGTATCTATTTTGACCTAAAATAAATTTAAATAAAATAAATTATTATTTAAATAAAATGTCAGTTTTTAACCAATAACTCAGTGTTTTCACTATTCATTAAAAATTGAATGTTTTCAGAAAAATACTAAAAATTCACCATAGGCTAATTTCGATATTCCAAATTGAAAAATGAAGTCCATTTTGAAAGATAAAATTTATAATATTTCAGAAAGTGGGTATTACTATTCATAATGGCTAGTTCATAATAATATTATAATAATACCTCATTTAGTGAAACTCAGTATTGCGTACAACAAACGCTATCGAGGAATGTTGCTCTGGCGTGCAACACAAGCCTAGAGTAGTGTTTTCATATACAGTGTTGCATATAGTGCAAGCTAATCTTGGTGCAGCATACAACACAATACATCAAAGAAATTAAAAAGAATATTTCTCATAAAATCTTGGGGTGTTACATTTTAACCCCCTTAAAATAAATTTCTCCCTCGAAATTCATCGGGGTTATAAATGGTTTACTACTTGAAAGTTTCATTAATATAAAACCACATAATAAAAAGGAATACAAAAACTTATATTTAAAAACTAAAGTATTAAATGTAACGGTTACCCAAATTAACTAATCACTAGGTTTCCATATATGAGAACATAGGTGAAAATATTGATATGGAAGAGAAATCTAACCATAAAGTTAAGATGGAGAGTGGTAGAGAACATGGCTATGAAAAATCCAACAATCACAAAGCCATAAATTTGTGATGATCTAAGGTACCGTCTGATTCATCAGATATGGGAGCACTAGGACAACATTTTTGGTTTTCAAGATCATTTCCCTAATGTTGAATAATTTTTGAATTAAAAGAAAGACTTACTTGATTTTGGTACAATCTCACTAATTTTCGTGCCTTGAACAATTTTAGCTTCATCTCTTAAAGAAATAAAGTTGAATTTTTCTTCCGTGAAGTGTTAGTGGATCATGCGATATAATTATATGTAATTCTATCTGTCTCAAACATAAAGTTAGCAATAATTATATACATAAGTCCATCTATGGTGAGATTAATCGTATATGGTTCAAAAAATGAACTTATACTTCATCTATCATACCGCTTAATAATATAAAACTAATTTCTACTGACTAGGGACTTCATATAGGCCAGTGGTAGGCGATAAAGGCCTGTCACACTTCGGTTGTTGGTTCTATTCCCACAACTTTGTCCGACACGACGAGTTGTCGTCTATCCTGCATGTTGTCCTTTTTCTAAAACTATACTATTATAACATTTTAGAAAAAAAAGTTTTATCCTTAAATAATACTATCTGATGTCCAACTTAATCCCTTCCATTCTTTAGGCTTATCCAAAATACTTCTCTTCAATCTCATAGTATAAAGAAAACGATTATTAGAGAGGTCACCTACCAAGCATATGAATACCATCATTTATCCCCCATATATCATAAGATATATCTTTTTGTTGGTCACATTCCAAACATGTGAATACCTTAATCATGTATTCTCTTAAAACATGAATTACCATAGAACCTTAGTGAAAACATGAATTCTATCAAAAGTTAACTCTTTCCACATACCAAAATCTCAAATTTTCTATATACTCAAACCATGATATCACTTTCTCCTTATATCAGTCATGAGATCATTAATACTAGAAAACATATCATTATATCCTTATCCCATCATTATGCACATATCATCTACTTTCCAAAAATATCTGAATAACCTTTCATGGTTACTGGTACCATTCAACATATACTTTCAAATACATTAGGAAAAAACAATAGTGTAACAATCCTTAGACGTGTCATTATTCTATAGTACCATTACCTATACAATATAACTCTTGATAAACATAATTCATTCCACTACCTTCTTAAACCATTGACTGATATTGAACAATTCTTTCATCTCATATATCATTTTTAGTCTCTTCATCATCATCAATATAAATACTACCCATATGACCATGATGATTCTCTTCATGAGACTTTCCCTTAGGGAATTGGTTTGCATAATTCCCGTACATTCCCCATTTAAAACATTTAACCATTGTTTATGTCTTAGAAATACCATTATCCTTGTCCGTGGTGTTAACTAAACCCTTTCCTTTGCAATTACTAGCTTTGTGTCCTTCTTTTCCACACCCAAAGCATTTTCTAGTTCCTTTGAAACATTCTCCTGGATGCCTCTTCCCACATGATTTACATGAGGAAAATTGAACTTTCTTTCCTCTATGATCATCATGAAACTCCATATATCTCTTATTAGATGAGTCAAGAAACTTACCAAAGTTGAGATTATTGATCATATTACGAGATTTCTGATTAGGAATAATAATGGTGTTTGGACATCCAAATCCTATTTCATTTGGTTGCTCAGGAAGAATATCATTCCATTGTCCGTCATATTCTCCATTAACATGAATCCTCATGTTTCCTGTCATTTCTTAAAACCCAAAAAGAATAGTATGAGAGGAAAAAAATGTACTAGAAAAAAGAACATAATCAATGGAGAGTACATTCAATCTCTAAAATCTTAGGTTTAATTCTATGATTGTTACTGTAATTCTAGGACTATAACCTAAACTTATACTTAACCGTAGGGACATCCCTAGACATAGCTTAGAAATATCTGTAGGGATCTAACTAAAGTTTTCACATCCTAGTTTCCAAAGGTTAACTAAAACTTTCCTCTCATACCAATTGTAGAGACCCAAGATTGACATACATGGACATTGCATTACTTTTGCAGAATAATTAATACATAACAAGAACTAACACTCAAGGAACATAATAGTTTAGTGTCTTTGTAAACTCAGAACATAATATTCTAATCATGGTGAAAGATCTTCAACATCTCCCATAAAGATCTTCCCCTTTTGTTTTCTTACCTAAAACCTTTCTTTAAATCATGGGGAAAAGAAAACATATAAAGGGTGAGATCAAATTCTCAGTAAGGGTAATCATGGAGAAAATAAAACAAATCATATACATTTGAACTTAAAAAAAACATGAACATAAAGTTTAAATATCAAGATCTTGAGAAATAAATCTTGGCAGTACATAATGCATAGATCATAAAGGAACATTAATCATGATAAAATAGCATGGGAATAAAACATGTAATTTTCGAAACCATTAATCACATGAAATGATTTCCATAGTATCCAAGAAATTGCTGCCAAGACCATCCTAGTGGACAAAGTCACTTACTGAATCGAGTTTACTCCTCGTTCCAGTCCTGTATCACTGAATCGGATTAACTTACCGTTCTAGCCCTGTCTATCCCATGAGATATAAATATTTACCCAATGCATTTGAGGGATAAATAGGACCCACCCATCTCATAATTAAATCGTTCTTACGTGTTCCACAATATAAACATAAATCATTCATCATAACCCAAAGAATGAAATGGGTTTCATAAAAATCATCCCCTCAAAACATAATCCTTATAAAACAAATGGATATCATTTCATCATAAGAAAATTGAAACCATGTAAATCATAAAGACATTATACTTGAAACATAAACATATGAAATAATGTCATCTTAGATGGAAAATGGTTTCGATAAAACACTTGAAATGAATTCTTGAAAAAATATCCTTTTTTCTTCAAAATCATTTAATTTTCAAAAAATGCCTTACAATTTTAAAAGAAAAAGATTTTGTTGAAAATATTAATGAAATATTATATAGTAATATTTATGAAAATTGGGCATTATGAAACTGTATAAATCCATTCATTCTCTATAAGTTAAAAAAACATTCTCCTCGTACTTTTAACAGAAAAGTCAAAAAGTTCCACATATGGTAAACAAAAGAAATATTCCTTCCATAACACAAAGTAATAGTCAAATAGGGGTAATAATGACTTTAAAAATATGTTTATTAATATTAAAAACTTTATGAAAAACATTTTTATGGACATGGATGAAAAATATTACCCTAGTAAATACTTACGTATAAGAAATCTCAGATAAAAATGAGATTGCAAAATTATCCCTTAACGTAGGTCCAATTTCTTATGTATGTGTCTAAAACTCCTATATAGTATGGTGAAACATATTATTAACTTGTAACAGAACCATAATAATATTTATGATATCATATATGATTTACTTATGACATTATATTACCCGTTCTTTTGTCAATTCCATGTTAAAGCAGCATTTTGGGTAAAATCGTTTCATTTATCATACATGTTTGGACTTTTTTTCTTGATATTGTTACTTATTTCATGATATAAATACTTATATAATGTAAAAAAATATTTATATATCATATATATTCAGGATATAAATGTATATAATAGATAGATAAATGAAATAAAATACAACGTTCATGGAGATGGTAGACAGTACGTACACATGAACGCTGTTTTCATTTCCTTATTGAATTGAATGAAAGTAAGTAGAGTACACACACACACAAACATATATATATATATATCCATTTGAATTATTAGGTCATAAATTTAATCATTATTTATTATATATATACTTTATAATCATTCTTGAATGGCTAACATGAAGAATGAATCTCATCGCGTTCGTGGAGACGGTAGTCCATACATACGCACGAGCGATGATATAATTATTTTGATATTAAATTAGTATTTAATTGGATTATATATCATATATAATGAATCATCACGATGTTATATTTATTACTTACATCATTTATAATCATTATTATACCCATCCAAATGATGAAATGTTTGAATAACAAACTACACCACGACGTGGAGACGGTAAGCCGTACGTACGCACATGTGGTGATTTTTTCATTCATAGGATGGATAAAATAACTAATATGGTCATAAAATTTATATAATAACATAAAATTATATATAATATACTGGATTTATTATTTTATAATGGAAACAACAAAGAAGGAGGAAGTGGAAGAAGAAAGGAACATGAAATAGGTGGTGAGACATTTACCTCTTCCTTAGGTTCTTCCTTTTTATTTGATCAAAAGGGATCCTTAGGTTGAATTTATGACTAAATTAAGGCCTCTAGGATGAAGGTAGGATAGTTGAGAGGTTAGTTGGGCAGAGTTTGGCCGATCTAAATGGCTTGGGAGGATTTAATTTGAGAGAAGAGGGAGTGCCCTTTTATAAGAGGGGTGAGGGGCACCTTAGGAAAAATTTAAAATATTATTTTATAATAAAGTCATATACGGTTTATAATGGCTCCAAAGTGACTTATTTAGAGGCTAGGATAAGTAAGGGTAGAAATCCTCTCAACAAATAGGTTTTTTAAAAGTTTAGGTTACCATTTTAACCTTATCATTTAGATTTAACTCTAAGTTAAATAATTTAACTTTTACCGCGTGTTCTTGTATTCTTACACTATATGGTTACTAAACTATCTATAAACTTCCAATAGAACCCCAATTGGTTCATTAATGTTCTATATATTATGATATAAGTCTTTTGGCCGAACCTTATATTTTTAAGACTATTATATCAATTAATAATATAATATTTTCATTAAAAACTATTTTATGTCAATTTTGACACTATTTGGTATTTTGTTTTTTCGAAATTTATAAAAGAATTATTACTTCGAAAAAAATTCATCTAAAAAACCCTAATAGATTATATTACCCTATAAAATTAGTTTAATTCATAAAAAGTCTCAAATTACATTTATTTGGCTATTTATAATATCAATCATATTAATATTTCATTAATAAGGTAATTACTGCATCATCATTGTGTTATAAATAAATTAACTTATTTAATGTCTAAAAATTATAAATAAAATATCATTATGTATGAAATTTTTTTATCTTTATAATTAATATTTATATTCGAATTTATATTGCGTTTAACCCTATATTAAAAGGGTTTTAGTTATTAAACATTAATTTTAACTCTTCTAACTCTTCTTTGAATTAAATAATAATAAATGTCCTAATCTAATCCAAGTGAACCTAAATGGTCATATTTTATTCCTAAGGTTCTTTTTTGTCTAATTACACTTATCCAATAGAATTATTACATGTGTTAGGGTAATAATAATATCATTTTTACCCTTAATTACCCTATTTACTTTTGACCGTGGTAAATAAAAGTAAAAAGTTAATATTCACCAAAAATTATTTTCATCTCATTGAACCACATTTTACTTAATGATATCAACTGTGTCTCTTGGATTTTTTAAATTCAAATCACAGAAGTGTTAAAATTAAGTTTTATGTAAATTTGAAAATGCTCCTAGGAGGTGGGTAAAAGAAGGTAAAATGTTCAATAAAATTTTTATATATCTAGAATTATTATAAAATGACTCTAATGAATTAAATTGAACTTATATAGGAATTATGTATCTATTTTTACCTAAAATAAATTTAAATAAAATAAATTATTATTTAAATAAAAAGTCAGTTTTTAACCAATAACTCAGTGTTTTCACTATTTATCAAAAATTGAAATTTTTCAGAAAAATACCAAAAATTTACCCTAGGCTAATTTTGATATTCTGAATACAAAAATGAAGTCCATTTTGAATGATAAAATTTATAAAATTTTTAAAATTAGTATTAGTATTCATAACAGCTAGTTCATAATAATATTATAATAATATCTTATTTAGTGAAACTTGGTATTGCGTACAGTACACGCTATCAAGGAATGTTGCTATGGCATGAAACACAAGCCTGGAATAGTGTTTGTGTATACAGTGTTGCATATAGCGCAAGCTAATCTTGGTGTAGAATATAACAAAAGACATCAAAGAAATTAAAAATAATATTTCTCATAAAATCTCAGGGTGTTACATACTAGGTCTTTAAATAGTAAAAAATAGGTGGTAAGTTAAAACATGGACATAAAATAGAAAAATAACACTCAAATATTGATAAACAGTGACAGAGAACATTTATAATAAAAATTTGGGTGATCCATATATGGTTAACGAGCACAAATCCATAAACCAAAGAGGCGTCAAAAGATCATTTATATCATAAAAAATTATAATAATAAGATAGAATTTTATTTCAAGATCATTTTCCTAATGTTGGGTATTTTTTTCCATATAGAATAAGAACATATGAAAATTTACATAATTGATATATTTTTATTTTATAGGAATAATTTAATCCTTTTGGTTGTGCCTTGATCAATTTACACTTCATATCTTACTCTAATAGATTAATTTTTTTCATTTCTAAGAAATTACAAAAGGTATAAAAAATAATTACAAGTAATTAATTCTATTTATAGTTAAGAAAATGTTAACTCTGGTTATCTTACATGGGAAAATCATTATATGGTGAAGTAATACATTAATCTCTAAAATCTCATTGAAATTTGAACTTAAATGATTCCAAAAATGGTTAATCTTATGAGTATTAAAAAATATTAAAATTCAAAACATTAGATATAAAGTAACTAAATTTATAAAATCAAATTATAATTAATCGCCTATATACTATAAAGTGTCTCTTTTTTGTCACATACTAAGCATGTGAATAACTTCATCGTGTATTCTCTTAAAAATTTTAATAACATGAATTACCATATAACTTTATTAAAAACATACATTATTCCTCATTCCTTAGATAAAACACGTATTATTTGATATATTCTATAAATTAAAAAATATGATATACTATATCAATGATATTATAAACAACCTTTTCGACAAATAATTAATCGGTTCCAAGGTAATCTATAATATCCAATTTACATTATCCATATCAATCATCTTTACATCAAAACTAAACACCATTTTTTCAACATTAAGAACATATTTAAGGGTTATTTTTCCTTAATCATTTTTTCCCATAAATTATCACATTTTCATTAAATTAATTTTCTAGTTCTTCAGTATCATTCAACATATTATTGAAAATCCTTAATGAAAAACTTCTTCAGAAAACACTTATAAATATTCATAGAGCATAATTTTGGAATTCCAATACAAAAACACTTCAATTTTTCCACCTCATCCTTAAGCTATTAACTAGGCATCATCATATTATTCCTTAATACCCCTTTCCTTTCATATTTCATTCACAGTCTCTTCAACATCAATAATATAACCATTACCCATATCATTTTTCTGATTCTCCTAATGATCCTTCCACCTAAGACATCAATTTGAATAATGCACACAATTTCCACATTTAAAGCATTCACTAATTGATTATTCCTTGGGAAGACTGATATTTACATCCATTTTATTAAATAAACATTTTATATTCCCTCATAAATTGATTAATATATGACTTTATTCTCTACACATAAAATATATTTTCATTCCTTTGATGCATTCCCTATAATTCTTATTCCCACATTCTCATCATATAGAAAGTTTAATCTATTTTCCTTCTTGGTCTCCACTACCTATACTCTCAGTGATATTTATATTTCTTTTCTTTGATGAGTTTGAGAGTTGGTAAAGGTGTATGTTTCTAATAATGTTTGATGATAACTGATTAGGCATAATCCCATTATCCTTTAATCTATTCATCATGTTAGGACCAATAGGAACCTATATACCCTAAGAGGGGGGGGGGGGTGAATCAGGGTATGTATATTCTTTTTCAAAATTCTTTCTGCCCCACTGGATCTTGACCTCTTTATTATAAGGGTCACTTTGTTTGCTATTTTGTGTTTATGTTGATCTCTTCTTTTCATCTTTATCTAATGATTATGCTTTGAATGAAATGCAGGGAAGCAAACAGAAAGACACAAAGATTTTTACTTGGTTCACCCTCATTGGGCTACGTCCATGGACCATACGCCGACAAGTTTCCGGTCGTACCAAATTCCACTAACTTCACTAGCTATGGATTACAAGGTTCAAGTACAGTCACTCTATCCCAGGCTCACTGCCTTTACAAGATTTACGATCAGCTCACTACTTTCCCAAGGTTCACTCCCTATTTTTCTCTCTTTGGCTCACTACCGGTGGGGAGGATCACCTTCTTCCTCTTCCTTTGCTCACTGCATCGGAAATGATCCACTCACAGTTTATAGACCTATAGGTCTATTCATTTCCATGAATGAATACATCATCTCTTGTATTTATATGCTCTATTGAAGCTCAACCTTCACTCTTAGATGAATTTCTTTTTGCACCGAAGGTATCAGGCAATCCCCCAGCTTCCACGCAGCCCTGAATCACTTCCAGAAATCAACCTTACTTGGCGCCCTTATCTAAGGCGGCGTGCAAGTCTCGACGTGCAAGTCAAAATGGCTGCACAAGTATTTCTTAACACTTGTGTGACTCAAGCTTAAGTTTCTCTAAACTTGCGCGATTCACTTCATTTGCTTCCCAAACCACCTTAGGCGCACAACTAACACTTGGCGCGCAACCTCAAACACTGGCGTGCAAGTACCACTTGCGCGACACACCACCACTTGCGCGACCACCACACCTGCGTGAAAGGAGCTCTGAATCTTTTAAGTGTTGAACTCCAGTAAAGAATGAAGAGGGGTGGTCCATTATTTATAGAAAATTTGACCACCCTACGCGACAACGCACAAGTCAACCCTCGGCGGGCAAGTCTCAGCGCGCAGGTCTCTTCCCCTACAAGTCACATGCATGGCCTACTTCAAAACTTGTGAGAACCTCTTTCATTTTCCATATTTTGATCTTCCGATCTTGAAAAACCATAGGCGTGCAATTTCTCAAGCTTCCAAGGCATTGGCGGGCAAGTCTCTTTACGACACGCAAGTCACCTACACGACACCACCAATACTTGCACTACACTTATCCCTTTGCCATATTTTGATGATATGATATTGAAAAACATATGGCGTGCAAGTTTCCAAGCCTTCATGTACACGGCATGCAAGTCCTTTTTGCCAAAAACCATTTTTCTTCATTTGTCAATTTTCAGGCCCAAAAAGTTGGCAAACACTAGAAAACGGTGCCACCTTGTACTTGTTCTTTTGTACCGCCTCCAGATCATCCATTCCTTTTGTAGATCTTCTTGAATCAAACATGGATCGTTGAACTCAGATCATGAACTCGACATTCCATCATGAAATCCACTTTGTCAACAAATTTTTATGTCATTGTTTTGCTCTGTCAACAATCACCACTTAGTTGTCCACTTTGTTAACAAACACAATCACCTCAAAAATGATTCAATGATACCTTGAGGGAATTTTTCCCAAAAGATCCTCCCATTTGGCTACTCATAAACAAATTTCTTATCACATTCAGTGTTAACCAAGTTCTTTGTAGTTCCCGATATTGACTAAAACCAAAAAATGGTGTGATAGATACTAATCATAGTGGAAAACCACATAATTATGAAAAAATGACATACATGACGTATAATTAATGACACATTCATTTTAATATATGATACCTTAGGTTTATCCTAGTTCATTCATAGTCATCATCTATTCAAATCCTTCCTAGTGGTTCATAAAGAGTTTGGGAATTTACCAAGATTATCCCCTGAGAGTGTCAAACCAAGTTTGTAGCAAGGCTTGTTATTGCGGACCAGTTTATGATCAGGTCCAACTCAATGTTCCATTTTCAGAGTTATTTTCCCTAAGTAATTATATTATAGAGACACATCCACTTTTAGTATTAATATGGGGATGTAATTTATTGGATATCCCTTGATCTATCCTTTACCAAAATTCCAGGTCATTTTCTTATACTTTGACTCATCCTTAGAATTTTCCTTAGATACATCCCTAGATAAACTCTTAGAAATATCTATAGGTATCTCACTAAATTTTTTTCATTCTAGTTTATAATGGTTAACTAATCCTTTCCTATGATACTGAATATAACGACTGAGGATTTTCATACATAGATATTACATATTTTTATATTAATATTCAATACATTACACAAAAACATGTCTGAGCACCATAATAGTTTAGTGTATTTAGAGACTAAGTACACAATATTCTATTTTTTTGAAAGATCTTCAATATCCACCATAAATATCTTCCCATTTATCAATCTTCATAAATATACCCTACTTAAAACCATTGTTCATAACCTCGTGTGATGTTCCGGACCAGGATGCCACTTAAAAGGTACCCCGTGCCCGGTGGTCCACATATATTCAAGTGCATCTCCCAAAAAAATAGAGGCTTCTAGCTATTAATGAGGGCCTAGGATGTGTCCATGGGGAAACTATTACCTCATTACTAGAGTGTAGCACAACAAATAAATATAAATAGAGGTAAATAGTGGAAGAAATACAAGTAAACAAAAGGCACAACAGAAAATAGAAATAATGGTAGTAATAACTGAAATAAATGGAATAACATAAAATAACTAATGATGATATGACATGTATCTTGAAAGATAGCAAACATGGATACAAGATAGTAGTCATAACATGTTTGAAAAATATTAAAGGAAATCAAAGACTATCCCAAGAATCCCAAGATCTGGATCTATCATCTACTATCAAGCTCCATCCTAAATAGTAATAAATCATGTGTTCAATGTCATATTATTCCCTTTATCAACACATGAATTCATATAATCTACTCTGGGTACCAAACAAAACCCATAGAGGGTGTGATATAAATCTTAGTGGGCCACCACCAGTAGTCTCTACAACACCCAGCCCATGTAATGGAAATGTAACAGTGTGAAAACATGCATATATAAAGTAAAGCAGTACAATGTAACTAAATACCCAAGTACCTGATTTATCCCTCGGCTGGATTCGAAACACAATCATTCTATTAATTAATTATTACAAGGTTATAAATTATTCACATGTTAATAATAGTAAAGGTTCCAAGTTGTGACAAGGCAACCTGTAATGACATTTAATAATGAAGATCCAAGGTAATAGCCAAGGAAATGTAAACCTCAAGGGTTACCAACTCAATAATAACTATATCATGGATAAGGGAAAGAGTGTAATCTGGGGATCATATTCCAAGGCATTCCATAATGAGACACCTACTGATTCCTTGGAGTTTATCTAAGGTAAAATAGGTATAACCAATGACTGGGCCCAATGGGTTTTAACCATAGACCCTACTTTTCAATTCTAGATCTAAGGAGTGTATCAAAGGCATCCTGTAATACTATTTAAGTCATCCTATAGTTTCATACTATCCATCCAATAATATACAAGGATCGAGATCTAGGTCGGTCTAGACCTAATAACGTTGTATCCTTGAATCGAAATGGGGTTCCTGAGTACACATGGAATTCCCCATTAAGAATACAAGGTGAGATTGAGTCAGGCCACTACTTTTTAATTATGAGTTCATTTAATATTTAATTTGGTTCAATCATTTCCTTTCGTTAGTGTGATAAGGTTAAGTAGCATAAAACCTTTTAATCAAGTCATAATTAATCAATAAGTCCATTTGGTTTAATCCTTTCCTTTCATTAGTGTGACAATTACAAGTAGTATGAAACCTTTATTAACCCCATTTAAGGCATATTCAATAATTACATTCCATTCCTCTACCTTCCATTAATTTGGTAAGGGGTGATAAAGACATGCAACTTATTATTTCTTCACATTTAATCTGGTCAAGTCATATACTTTTTATACTTTCCAATTTCCATTTCACATTTAATTATCTCTTTGATGAAATTACCTTAGGTTGGTAAAGTGGAAGTGACATGGTACATTCCATTCACCATTACATGATAAAATAAGAATTTATGATAAGGATTCCTACCATTAGTGTGGTTAAGCTCGAGCACATCTGAAAATGGTTCAAAAGTGTCAAAACACTAAAAACTCAATTATGGAATATCGTCCTACATGGGATGGTTGATGTTGATGGAGTAAACACCAAACAATAATCACATATATAGAAATATCATAATTATATGGTTCTAATGATTATAATTGTGGCATATAAACTAAATAAATGACACCTGATGAGATCGGTGAGCCCCACACAAAAATTCCAAAATCAATGAACTTGAGGGATGAGTTATAGACCACCCACATTAGGTTTGTATAATCCTTATTCTTAGGTATCAGCCTCTAATTCATCATAGAATATAGTTTATTTGAGAAAAAAGGGGAAATTTTCACACCTCGATAACTAGGTCGAGGTCAAGAGAGGAGAATAACGACTAAAAATGACTCTTGTACTTACCGTTGTGCATCCAACATGGTAAACAAATGCTTGATCAGATCCCGGATTAAGTAGGTATCTTGATCCCTACCTTAGGTATTAAAAAATATCCAAATTTATAGAAAATGGATGTTCTCCCACAGGATCTTGAGTTGGGGAAGAAGGGTTGACTTAATTATATCATTAAGGAAAAATAGTAAAATTACCTTGAAATTTTCCTGTGCACGGTTTGTCCGCACGGTTTGAAAAATCATGTGAGAAAACTACATGGGTACCTGGGAATAAGGGTGGATCACATGGTTAGGACACATGTACATGTGTAAATCATGCAGTATGGTTCTTCCGGAAAATAGACCATTCGTACGGTTAGTCAAATCGTGCGCCTATAGTGCGACATGGCCATTTTCCCAAAAAGATGTGTTTCGGGATCCGAAAAATCTTTATACACCCCTAAGAGCTTTGATAACTCATAAATAATACATATTAGGTCCAAAATAAATAATTATACTGAAATTTAAAGGATCCATATGTGAGTGAAAAACTAGGTTCTTAGACTTGGGGAAATGAAGCATAAGAAAGGGTGATCTTAGATTCTCAATAAGGGTAACAAGGGTGATACGTAAGCATAACATGAACTTAAATATATGATAGATTGAGCATAATATTTGAAAACTATACCCTTAATATCAAACATCATAATATTGAGTCATGACATAAATATCGGTAGTTTATAATACCTGAATCATAACAATATCAAAGAACATGGGACAATAGATCATAACATTTTCATAAGCTATGGAATTTTGGCATACACATAATCAAATCAAATCATGTCCATATTAGTCAAGTATTACTTCTAGGGATATCAGAGTGGAATGTTTCCACTACCTAAACCATCGTATTAGTCAAGTTTAACTACCAATACTAATATAGCTAAAACATTCCCTTACTAAACTGAGTTCACTCCCCATTCAACTCATGTCTATCTCATGAGATATAAATATTTATCCAATACATTATACTGAGATATAGGTCCCACCCATCACATAACTAAAATCATACATATTTATTCCATAAGATCACAAAACATTCATCATATCATAACCCATGAAATAAAATGGGCTTTATAAACATTTCATAATTTCATAACTTGTGGAAAAGAGACAGGTTTCATAATCATTTCATCATTTCATAATTGCATAACCCATGGAGAAAGAATCAGGTTTAATAAGAATTTTATTTCGGTATAACCCATGGAATGGAAATGGGTTTAATAAACATGTTTTCATCCAGAACCATTCAATTAAATAATAATAATATAATCCTTAGTTCATATCATCCTCAAAGATTAAATTACATCAAGTGAATTTCATCTTATAGGGAGAATGATTTTGAAAGATAAATCACTTGTAAGGTTTGATAATTAAGGTAACATTTCTCTGAAAATCACTTATAAAAAATAAAAAAATAAAAAAATATTTTCTAAATACTTTTATATGAAAATAAAATTGAAAACATAAAGTAATCTTTACAAAATATTTAAAACATTTCTTGAGGAAAATAACTTCTCCATTTTTAAAACCACATTTTTATAACATAATACATTTTAAAAATCCTTTTATTTGAAAATAACTTTGAAAACATATAAATTGATCTTAAAACCAAATAATGGTCATGACGGTGGGAAATTACACTCATGTCTTTCACATTAAAACAAATATTCCTTTCACATTTTCAGTAAAATCCAAACTAGCATTGTTTAGAAAAAAACATGAATATTTATTTCAAAAAAAATTGTAAAAAGTAAATTGTGAGTCAACATTTATTTAAAAAATATATTTAGTATTATTAAAAAAAATTTAAAAAATTATTATAAAACATTTTTTTAAATAAAAATGAGTTTTTAACCGAAGAGATAAATAAAAATGGTTTCTTTAAACATTATTTTGAACTCTTGAGTACGTAAAGAGAGAAAAATTATGGTAAAACATATATTATCATGAAATAAACATATTATAAGAAAATTAATTTATTTATTGAGAAATATATCATAATATTTCATCATTAGAAACATAATCATAAATAATCCTGATAAATGATTAGATTTTAACATGAAATATTTACTACTTGGTAACTTTGAATTGTTATCCCCATGAAAAAATAACATTAAATGAAACTTAAAATATCATTATAATAAATAAATCCATGATATTACATGTCAAATAATCTGTATATACACCCTATAAAATAAAATGGATTCATAACATAACATATATCTTAAGGGAAGAAAATTGAGAAAAAATCACATACCCCTTGTTTATATTTTGAACTATAAACCTTATAAAAGAGAGATAATAGAATTGATATATAAATCCACATTATTTTAATGGGAATAATTATAAAATACATTAATGTATAGTATATAAACCACATATAGGATGTAAGTGGTGAATATCACATGTATCTCACATATGTAAAAAGTGAGATGAAAATCTGTTACCACTTTAGTAATCTTTTAAAACATAATCACAAATGAAAAGAATAACATAAAATGAAACATTTAATGTCATGAAAATTATTATATTCATGATTTAACATTTCAAATGTGTAGTTTATAGACCACAAGTGGTTAATTTGTATATGACTTCCAGAAATAAAAGAGAGAGACTAGAAATATATAACCTTAAGTCTTGATTTCCTTCAAACATGTTTGAACCGCTTGAATAATAAATATAATTTTATTAAAAATGTATAATAGAAAAATAATAATTTTTATTATACCATATATGATTTAATTTTGACCATTTATTACCCTATTGATTAATAATTCCTTATTAAAATCACATTTTATGTAATAAATGCTTTATTTTTAGTTTATGTTTTGATTTTTTATTTTTAGAAATATTAATTTCATCATGGTTACATAATATATAGAATAATAATTATGAAATAATTATCATATTTATACTTAAATTATATTATTAATAATAATCATGAAATATGGTTTTGATAAATGATGTATGTTATGATCATGGAGACAGTAGGTCATACGTATGAATGAGTAACATTTCAATTTTTTTAACTATCATTATGGAAAGGATTTAATCAATATTTTATCATTCCATAATTATCATAATATCATAAATAAAATATTATTTATTTAAATATACATATACATACCATCATTGGGGCATGGTGATGAAAAGAGAGAGCCACATCGCTTCATGAAGGTAGTAGTCCACACGTACATGAACAATGTTATCATATTTCAGTAAGTGAAAAGGTAAGAAATAAAATGATATATTATATTTTAATAATGATAAATATTTAATTAATATAATAATTATTTCATTTATCCCACATTTATTCATTAACTTTATCCTTATTATTTTTCATGTAAATCGTTAGTGAAAAATAATCACATCGTTGCATGAGGCGGTTGTCCATCGTACACAAAAAAGATGTTATCATATACCATAAGAAATGACAATTAGAAAGGTATATATTATATAATTACTCCATAGGTATAATTATGATATAATTATCATATTTATACTTTATATACATCGTTATAACAAAATCTGAGAGGTGGTAATGTAAAAAAAGAATGACATTGATTCGTGAGGCGGTACTCCGCCTTACAAATAAATGATGATTTTGTAAATCGTTTGAAGGAAGTGGTGATATCCATAGGTCATTACCATATAGTAAAACAATATTATTTTACTTAATATATCAGGGTCCTTATTTTATAATGGTTTAATAATTATTTAATGAGGTTGAGGAAGAAGTAAAATAAAAATATTTGTTGAAGAATTTTACCTCTTCTTTGGGTAACCTCTATAGGTTTACCCCAAAATCCTTCCTAGGATGTATTTATTTAAAAAATATGGATTATAGGATTATAGGAGAGAATTTTGGAAGTTATTTTTTAATTTATTTTCTAAACTATAATCTTTTTAATGTGTAAATAGGAGAGGAGAATTGGTATCCTTTTATAAGTGAGGTGTGTTGCACTCTTATAGTTTTTTGAAAATAAAAGTGTTTCCCAGGTTCTTAACATGAAAAAAGGCTCTAAAATGGATTATTATAGATACATAAATGCTATATGGCATTAATATATCCATAAAATATATTTTAGACAAGTTTTGGGTCATTTTATCCCTTATATTTGTAGTTTAAGCCCTTGGTAAACCCATTTTAACCTTAACTGTGGTAAATCATTCTTATTGTTTTTAATATTTACTATGGTAAAAAATAAGTTTAAATTATTATATAATATAAATTATTCTAATTCAAAATATGGTATCTATTTTTCAAAATTCTATTTACATAATTGACAAATTTTAATTTAAAATTAATCCTGCAGACGAGATGAGAAAGTAGGTTTTCAAAGAGAAAATGTTCAAAAGCTTGCAAAGTTTTTATATCAAAATTTAACATGAAAATGATTCCAATGAACTAAATTTTATTAATATATATATATATATATATATATATATAATTTATCTAATTTTAATTTAAAACCAATTTAAAATATAATTTAACACTAAATAATTTAAACTAAAAGGAAATTTTCAATTAAAATTCAATAGTTTTCATTATTCATCAAAAAATTAATCTTTTAAAAAAACTATCAAAACAATAAAACAAAGATAATTTTTGAATTATTATTTAAAAAATGAACTTTATATTTTCAAAATAAATATTCTAAAATTATCAAAAATTATTTTGAAAATAAGTGCGCAAAAACGTGATAAAAATACTTTTTAGAAAAATACAGTTTTTAAATATGAAATTGGATTTATTATTATATATTTTATAGAAAACACATAATATGAAAGTTAAAAAATTTATTTAATATATGAAATATAAATTTCATTAAAATAATTCACCCAAAAAATTAATTTATTGAGAGAAAACATGTTTCTGTGCATAAAAATAGTTTTCCAAAAACTTATTCATTTTATTTTCAAATGGTATTTATTTCATTCATAATTAATTTTTCACCAAGGAATTCATTATGTATACATGTTTAAAACATATATTTTCATAATTTAGTTAATAATATTCATACCCTATATTACAAAGGTATCATATTAATATTTTAATAGTATGTCATGTTTTATTTAAACTTATTGTTGTGTGTAACACAAGATAAAATCAGTATTATATGTAACACAAAATATTGAAAAGTTTAAATTAATTTGAAAAATATATATTTCATAACATAATTTTATGTTACATTATCCTAAAAATTTTCTGAATATGTGGATATAATGAGATGTTTCCATAAGGATGAGAAGGAATTTTTTAAGTATTATACTTTCAAAGGAAATAAAGAGAAGAATATTATGGTTAAGAACCTGAGTGAATGAAATTTGGAAAATTAAAATAAAGGGTGGAATTACCAACATGTAATAAAATTGGAAATAAATGCTTATGGGATTAATTAAAGGTAATGGTAGTTCTTTACTAGTGTGTAGATACATATTATTCAACTCATAATTGAAAGGGAAAGAAATAATCCACCAGTCTCCAATGATTTAATTACAAGGATATGGGAAGCTATTCAAATAAATTCCACATGAGTCAAGGTAATCTTCCCTTTAATAATAAAATGGAGAGATTTTATGATTATACAATCACAACTATGGAATTTAAGGTCCCAAATGATGTTATGGTGGGTATATTGATTATAAATTCAATTTTAGATAATACAATATTTGATTTTAGGTATACCCACTCTTTTATATATTTAAATTTTGATAAGAAAATTAAGTCACCCTATAATTCATAAAGAATATTTTATCAGTAAATACTCATAGTTAAATATAATGGCAATGAACGTATATCGATTTGTCTCTATTAAAATGCACAGTTGTTCTTTAGTTGAAAACTTATTGGTAATACCAATAGTCAACTTTCTTATAATACTTCGGATGAACTGGATCTCAATGTATGATATAAGAATTTATTTTAATGAGGATATA
Source organism: Viscum album (assembly GCA_963277665.1). Classification (NCBI taxonomy): domain Eukaryota; kingdom Viridiplantae; phylum Streptophyta; class Magnoliopsida; order Santalales; family Viscaceae; genus Viscum; species Viscum album. The sequence continues at coordinate 1,160,911,799 of OY728126.1, forward strand.
TAATCAATGAGGCAATAATATAATCACTTGTTTTTAAAGGAGATGCATTATTTTTTAATTCTTATTCAAACACACCTCTAGTGGATCATCTTTATGAAATCCTTGGTGTAGATGAAATAAAAAACGTGAAGGATATCCTAATAATAGAGTATGTGTCTATTGTGAGGTATTATATTGATTTATTTCTTGAGGAACTACCTAGATATCCACTTTAAAATGAAGTTGAATTATATATTGACCTTATCCCTAATAAAAAACTCATATATAAGTCACCCTATAAAATGGATTATGTGGAATTGGTAGGACTAAACAAATGTAATATTTGTGTGATAAGGTATTCATATTCCTTAGTGTTTTACCTTGGGGAGAACCTATATTATTTGTGAAAAATAAGGATGGTTATATGATGTTTTACATTTATTATAGAAAAATAAACACTACTGATAAAATGAAAAGGTATAATTTACCTCGCATTGATGATATCAACTTTAGGGGTCTTAATACTTATCAAAGATTGATATTTTTTTAGTTATCATAAATTATAATTAAATAATAATGAAAAACCAAATATGGATTTTTTATATAAGGTATGGGAATTATGGGTTCATAGTAATTTTTTTAGGTTAATAAATTCACTCTTACTATTTATGTATCTAATTAATAGAGTATTCAAGGATTATCTTGATGCAATTTTTTGTGGTTTTAATTAATGAATAATGTATATAATTTATGTTCTATAAAGAAGATTATTACCATTTAGGGATTTTCCATGAAACTCTCAGGAATAAGTAGCTATATGGTATATTTAGAGAGTGTAAATTTTGGATTTAGAAAGTTTATTTTTTGGACGTATTGTCTCCATGGATAGAACACTAGCTAACCTAGAAAGATATATTTTGATAAAGATTATCCCACACTAATAAATATAACTAATATACATAGTTTTTTTTAGTTTATCTAATTACTATTGATGATTTCTTGAAATTTTTTCCTAATTATCTAACCCATTAAACTAGTTAACATGTAAAAGGGTTAAATTCACATGATCTAAGTAATTTTAGGAAAACATTGAGTAATTAAAGAAAAAAATTGATCAATTTTCTAGTATTGACCTCACAATTTGTAAATGAAGAATTTTTTATATACTATGATGCATTGAATAAATGACTAGGGTGTGTACTTTGAAAAAATGATAGATGTTTTCTAATTTATTGAGGCAATAAAAGACCAATGAAAAAAATTATCCAAATTGTGATTTTGAGATATTAGTTGTAATGTTTTTGATGAAAATATGAAGAAAATATATTTATGGGGAAATATGTGACATATATATTGATCAAAAAAGTTTCAAATATATATTCACAAAAAAATATTTCAACATGAGACAAAGTAGATAGATATAAATACTCAAAAACTGTGACTATTAGATACATAAAAAACCTATAAAGGTGAATTAATTGCTTGGTGCATTGACCAGGAAGGTTCATAGAGTTCTATCCATGATAATGTTAGATGAGGATCCTAGATTCATAGTTTTAGTAAAGCAAGATATGAAAATTTTTAAGTAAATGGAAGCATCATTACTTTTCTAAGTAATTTTAAAACTATCTTTACTAGAGAAGATAAAGAGTCATTAACAAGATAAAAATGGCATCCCAAATAAAATCAAAGCCATGAAAGATGGGAGATTGACATTCCTCATATCTAAAGATGGTGTATTGATGTTTGGAAAGAGGCTATTTATACCATCAATTATAAATATAAGGATGGAATTACTAGATGAATCTCATAGATTGATATTCTCTATAAACACTGGTAGTAAAAGGATATATAAGTATCTAAAAGATAACTTATAGTGGTAAAACATGAAGTCAGAATTTTCAAACTATGAGTCAATATTCTTGGTATACCAATTAGTAAAGTCTGATATAATACTTCCAAAGTGTTTCATGAAACCTCTCCCTATACCAATGTAGAAGTATGACAACATCATAATGGTCTTTGTTACTTTATTAAATAAGATATCTAAGAATAATCATTTTTATTGGTTATTATGGATTAACTTACCAAGTCTGGAAATTTCCAAGAGATAATAGAGAATAATCCATTCGAATGTATATCATTAAACTATATCAATTGTGATGTGAGACTTAATGGATAACCTTTATCAATTATATCTGATCATGAACCTTGATTTATATAATAAAATTAGAGATGTATTCAAAATGATTTGGATATTGAGATACACTTGATAACTGCATATCAACCATAAACTGATGGGAATTCTAAGAGGTCCATCCAAACCTTAGAGGAAATTCTATGTTCATTCTTTCTTGACTAATAAGGAACATTGGACCAATACCTACCTTTGATAGATTTTTTATACAATAAGAACTCCCATTAAAGAATTCAAATGGCATCATACGATACCATGTATGGAAAAAGATGTTGTACTCTAACATGTTGGGATAATGTTTGGGAAAGGAGTATAGATGGTCTATAAATCATTTATAAAATTACTAAAAAGGTATGATCTATCCAAAATCATATCAAGAAAACTCAAAGAAAATAGAAAAGATATGCTGATAATTAGAGTAAGGACTTGGAATGGAAAGTAGAAGATCATGTCTTCTTGAATTTATCACCATGGAAGGGATTTATAAGATTTGGTAACAACGGGAATATATCTTTGAGGTACGTTAGTCATTTTTATATTTTAGAGATAATTGGATTTGTGTATTATGTTTTGGATTCTACACCCAAAGTCTCTAAATTCCATGGTTTCTTCCATGTTTCAATGTTATTAAAGTACATTTAATACCCTATGCATGTACTCTCCATTGATGAAATAGATTTGGAACTCGACCAATCATATAATAAAGAGTCTATCCAAATTCATAATTGTAGTTGGAAAGTGTTATAGAATTAGACAACATGATTTGTGAAAGTTATTTAGAGGAATCAAAAGTTGGAAAAAGAAACATGAGAGCCTAATGAAGCAATGTTAAAGAATATCCAAATTTTTTTGAGATTTATATGTGAACAATAAATTTCAAGGAATAAATTCTATAATATATGGATAAGGCAACACCTGATATTTTTTTATAGTAAATGAAAATATCAATAATTAGGGAACAATGCAAAGTATACTATTTCATCATAATAATATAACGTATTATAATACAGTAGAAAACTATAAAATTATATTTATAATAAAATATAATACCATTACAATAAAATCATTTGGTAATAATATAATTAATAATCAACAGTATGTAAATATCTATGAATAGTAATTTAATTACATACATGTGTCTCGGAATAAAAATCAGAAGAGTTTTCGAATTTTAGACACCAAAATCATGTTTCTAAAATACACTAGGGAATTATTTTTAAATTAATAACTTTAAATTTTGAATCAACATATCATTATTATATAACAGTGAACTTTTTATAATTTTCCAGGACTTCCGAATTTTTGGTTAAAAAGATATATATAGTATGAATACATGGTAAGTATTATGAAATAATAATGAATTAAAAATAATATAATGAGTAATTGAAATTATTATGAACCAAAATAGGTTAATTCATTTAAATAATGTATTTTAAAGTAATATAATTAATTATATAAACATATAAAGATTCTTCAAAAACCTAAATTATGTTTTAAACATTTTAAAAATAATTCTTTAGGAATAAGAATTTTGTTTATAGAAAAAATAATTTTTTTTTTAAATAATTTTAGTTTTAAAAAAATTGTATTCTAAAAAATCAAGCCTTTCATGTCAAATAACATGGGTTAAAACCATTAGAAGGCAAATGGGTTTTTTATTATCCTTAGGTCCAAGTCCCATTATTTGAAATTAATAAAAATTTCCCCCTCATTCACTATAAATACCCACTCCCCCTCCCATTTATTATTATTCAAAAATTAGTGAGCATAGATTAACTATATTTTCCTCTCTAAATAATCTATCAAAAGAGTTTATATGGTTTTAATGTTCTTTTATAAATCATTAAAAAGTTACCTTTCAAGATAAGGGTTCCCAAACCTCCTCTTTTACTTTTCAATTAAAATCCTTTTGTTATAATATCATTTAATATTATTTTTCATATATTTTCATGATTGTAATTCCATGTTAATATTTTATGATATATTACTTATTATATCTAATTATATCCTTTTACTAAGTCTTTGTTATGTTTTTATAAGGGTCCATAGTCCCTTCTTATCCTTTTATTTGTGAAATCCACTCAAATTCATTTTTATTTAAATATGAAATGTTATTATGCATTATCATTATGAATCAATTTTCATATTATCAATTATATATCACCATTTATTCCAATTATATTAACTTAATAAGATGTTATAATACTAGAACATTATTTGAAATATAAGGGATAAATATAAAACATCTTAAAATTTTGGTAAAGTAATGATTTTGTGGTTTCCTAGTAATGATATCCCTATTTGTATATTGAAAGTGGATACAAGATCTAGCTTATATTCACCTTAAAGTAATAATCCTAAAAAATATTGTTTATATATTAACTCTATCTTTACTTGATACACAACTAATGGGAATAACTACACACATAGTTTTATAATCTTATGGGATATGCTTCAGATGATTCCCAAGATCTTTACAAAACCACAATAAATGATTTGAATATATTTTTATAGACTAATTATATCCTTGAACCATGAAAGTAACCTAAAATATTATTTCATTATCATTCTATTGATAAAGGTGCATTCCATTACATTTTTAATATCATATGGTTTCTAAATTGAATTTTGGATATTCACCTAGGTGGTCATATTATTCCATTTAATAAGTAAATATTAACATTTCATATGTCCATTATATTTCGATGGATACATATTGATTTCATATCCATTATTATTTATGAGGTTCCATCGAGAACATTATGATATGTATTATTTATCCATTCTCTTCGTATAATGAATGCATTGGACTTGTTATATGATAGTTGGGGATAATATTTATATAGCCCCTCCATGCATCGGTAGGTTTCATGATACAAACTAATTGGGTGTTTGGTATAATCATAACCCATTTATATTTGATTTCTTAGCATGTGGCCTGGATGGTAGGTTTATGATGTACAAAATTATGTATTTCATTAATATGGGATCAGTTATTCTTATCCAATAATTTATTTATTTTTATGTAATCTATGGATATATTATGATAACGAATCCATTTATTATAGAGATTATTTATTCCATTCATATTATTGATTCCATACATACGTGTGACATTTTCCACTATAAACTACCCCTTATTGAGTATCTGAGATCACTATAGTTTTAGGGACTAGTAAGATCACTAAGAGGGGGAGGGGTGAATCAATGATCCATTTAATTCCTATGTAATGACCCAAAAATTTGAAATGATAATTTTTTCCAAAATAAACATGTTATATTATATTATATATGTATTATATGAATAGAGAACATAAAGAAAACAACAACACTAATTCATAAATGATAATAATTACATTATTCAACTACTTAACCCATTTAAATTTTGAATATTATAAGGGAAAAAATATAAAATACAAAAACTAAAATAGAAAAGTTCAGATCACTCAAATCATTTAGAATCATCCCTCCTACAAACAAAACTATAGAAATTAACAAAATATTAGTAAACTAATCGACATTATAGAAAAAGGAAATGCAGAACCTTGAGAGTAATTGAGGTGAATAATGAATTATAGAGTTAATAGGTATTTATAGGAGGTAATTTTACCTTTGTAATAGTAATTTGACCATTGTAATAGTAACCTGACCATTGGGAATAGTAACTTGGCCTTTGGGAATAGGAACCTGACCATTGGGAATGGTAACCTCACCATTAGAATAGTAAATTTTCCACAAAACAATAAATTATAATTTAAATAATATTTATTATGACTAATTTAATTAAATATAGATATTATAATTCCAAAACATAAATATCATGTTTAAAAAACTCCAATAAAATATAAGCGTGTTTTTTATAAACTGTATTTTAAAGGATTTCATGAAAATCATAATTTTATATTAAAAATTAAAATTACGTATGTTGGAAAATTATTTTGATAAAATTAATATAATTTTATAAATAATCTTATCAAAATTTTTCAAGGGTGATATTTTAGTAATTTTTTGAATTACTTCAATTTTCATGTGAATAGTAAAAATACAATTTTTCTCGTAACTGGTTTGTCATGAATTACATCATTCATGATGTAATAGTAAAATAATAAATTATATAACTTTATTGTGGACAAAAATATATTTAATTTAATAAATTAGTCATTAAAGTGCAATAAATATGATTTCCAAACATAAAAATTACATTCCAAAGTCTAAAATCTAATGTATTACATTAAAATAATATTTACTCATTTTTTCACCTTTATTCTAGATTAAACTATTGAATTAAAATTATATACTAATTAAAAGTCTTAAAATAATGTTATTTAATTCATATATGGTTTATAATATCAAAAATATCACTATTATAAGGTTTACCTTAGATATAGTATTTTATTCAATATTTTAACTCACAAATACCCCTCTCCTCAAGTATAAATAACCCCTTTACCTCCCCCTAGAAAACCTCACCTACATCACTTTAAGAATCCAAATATATATCCAAATAATCTCTATTAATCCTATTATAATAACTATGTATGTTTTGGATCCATAAAACTCCAATCATAAAAGGATTTTAGTGTTTAAGAGAAGAAGTAACACTGAGAAGAGGGTATGTTCTCATCAATTCTCCCTCTTATTCTCCTATCCTATTTTTATTTTTCTAAAACCCTTTTCAAAATTAAATATTATAAGGGTAATTAGGAATTATTTTTTCATTATATTAACAATTTTAACATAATAAAAGTATTATATTGACAATATATTAATTTTTCATACTTCCTGCTCCTGCCCTTTTGACAATGTCCCATTAACAATCGGTAAACTAACAACACCGATGTTTCCAATTCATTTGTTATCAACAAACCTATGGTTGGTTATAATAAGTTATTTTTGATATATAAATGTATAAATATATTAATTTTATACTTATGATATTATTTCTACTTATGTATAAATGACCTTGAATAACATAGCGAAATCGAAGCAAAATGATTTTTTTTAAAGAAAAACATGATATCAAAATGACTACCCTTTTAAAAAGTAATTTAATAAATATAATAAAATTATTATAATTAATAAATATTTTTAAAAATTAAAATAATTCACTTAAAAAAAATAAACTTACTTAAATTATTTATGAGGCGGAAAAGCGATGAAATATAGAGGGATTTAAGGTAATGAGATACCCAAAACCAACTCCTTTTATTTAGGTTATCCATATTTCATGTCATATTCAGTACGAATATTCCTATAATTATCCTTAAATATCATTTCGCTATTATTACATTTTATTTTTGTTATATTCATGTTTCCACCTTGATTTTTAATCAAAATACAAATATTTTTCCAAAAATAATTTTCTTTCCAAAAAACATATTTGACTCCCCTTGAGTTATTTATTATTCACTCAAGAATGATGATGTTTAAACCAAATATTGTTTGCCTTTTTTAATTTGGGAACCCCAAATTTTATTTATGAAAGTGTTATTTATGATATCCTTATGAAACCCATTCATTTCCATGGGTTCTTTCTTGATTTTTATTATCCTGTGTTCTATGTGGCATGCAAGATAATGTGAATATTATGATGTGATAGTTATCCCAGAATTATTTTCCCCTATAATTCATTGGTTAATTTGATTTATCTTATTATATTATGTGTATTATTCATTAACATTATGCTAGTTTTGTTCAAAACTATGTGTGGTATTTGACCACTATCACTTGACGTTTCATTTTTTAGGCATATACCACATTCCATGCCTTTTTCAAATGTCTTCCTCATGATTATTTTGATGATACCATTATTATTACAAGATTGTGATGATTATTCTCACCCATGTACAATTGATTCATGTCACTTATTTCAGCTATGTCATCCTTCCCCTTTCTAGGATTTTAACTCACCCCTTTCTTTGATGTATACCCTTAGGTAACTAAATGTATTAAGGATAGAGTGATAGATTTTACGTGGATAAATAAGAAGGATTTTAATAATTTTCATGTTTTATTATTTATAAATGATGTATGATCCTAATTTACACAAGATATTAAACATTTTTATCCTTGATTGTATAACTATTATGTTATTTATATTTAAAATAATGTAATAGTCATGTAAGAAAAATTAGGTTGGCTATATTTGGTATTAGAGGTATGGTTTAGTTAATTTGGGAATTAGGGTTAGATAGTTCTATTAAAAATCTTTTGGATAAATCTAAGTATAGGTAAACATCCTAGTATCTTTGTTTTATAAGAAGTATAAACAAAGGAACCCTATAAGATGCAATTTTAGACTTAATTTTTACATATAAATAAATTATTTATTCATGATTTGTTGAATTGTGTTTTGTTTAAACCTTTTCTATTTTATATAATGGTGGGAACCAATAGAAATAAGGCTGAAAACTCATTTGAGGGATAATTCAATGATTGTCCAAACGATATTTCCAATTCCATGGTAGTTGGAGTTCAAAACATTATAGTCATTCTTACCCATCTATCTTTATCTATGAACAATAACCTGAACCACGTAGAATTTCCACCTTCACCCAAGAAGGAGAAACTTTACATTGAGTAATTTTTGTGGAAGTAACCACCAATGTTTATTTTATCTTCTAATCCACTTGTCATAGAACAATGGGTTAAATCAATAGAGAAGATATTCCTTATGCTCCATTGTGATGATAATGAGAAGGTGACTTCGGAAATATATCATTTTGATAGATAATTCAATTGATAGTGGGAAATTCTAAATAACATAAGTCAAAGGATGAAATGGAAGATATAGAGTGTTAAGAATTTACTTAAATATTTCTTAAAAAGTATTTCCCTTGAACTCTTTAAATAGAGATGGATGAGAATTATTATGGATAAAGAAAAAGGAAGGTGATTCAATCATGACTTACAAGACAAACTTCACAATGATTTCAATATAAATATATGGAATTTTTATAAACAATTATTGTAAAATAGATAGATTCTTTATTGGATAAAAACCACACTATCAAAATGATTTAGATATACAAGACTTTGGGAGTTTTGAAGAAATGGTTTGATGTTCCCTCAATATAGAGATAGAGTTTATATATTGGCCATTTAGACATGGATATAATAACTTACTAATGGAATTTCAAGCTGTTGGGTAAAACTAAAAAGAAGTAAAGAGGATCCATCCACCCATATGTCAAAAATATGGGAAGAGTAATCATGGAAATTGCCTCAAAGGGATAGGGAAATACTTAAACTATGGGAAATAAGGCCAAAAATCTCATAAATGTTTAAGATACATGATGAATCTGGACAACATGATGGAGGAAAGGAAGGAACCTCTTAATAAACCACCCATCGTTCAATTCCTCATAAGTAACAGGGGAAATATGCAATCTAATGCCCTAAAATATGGTTCCTTGAGGATAATCTGTGTTGGTAACCACCAAATCCAAAATATAAAGGGAAAGATTATATCACCACTACTACTGAAGTGGATCATGAAAATAAAGTCCTACAAGGTACACTTCCTATTCACTCAATAATGGAAAATGTTTTATTTAATTTTGGTTCTACACATTCCTTTATATCCATCGATTTTTCTATAACTATTGAATCAAATCCCCAAAACCTTGAAGTAGATATATCTATAAAACACCAAGTGTTGCGATCATTGAAACCCAAGTGTTGTAATATTATCTTGTTAGTGTATGTGGGAATATTATTTTAGTGAATATTATAATCCTTACCTTGGTGGAATTTGATGCTATACTACTCATGGATTGGATCTCATTATATAGAGTACACATCAATTGTTTAAAAAATAAAATCTCTTTCTATATTATGAACCACCACATGATCCAATACAAATACAAGGAATATCCTGAATCCCCTTTGTAAAATCACTCAATGGTGTGGGTATAACATCCCGCCTTTTTATCACATAAACTTTCATTATATTTTACAAAACCGAGGATCTTTAAGGTTTAGTGTCTTGGAAACCAGGAACATAATAAATGAAACAAAAAAAACATTCTTCTTAAACACTTGAAAGGATTCTCTTCAAGTTCATACTAGGTTCATTATTGCATCTCATAACCTGGGGACATACATCAAAAGAAAGGGTGAGCAGAAGGCCCAATAAGAGAAACCAGAGAAACATTTTACATGTGAACTTGAGATACTTCAATAAGGTCATGAAAATAACATTAAGGCATGAGAATGAAATCATGAGATACATCATAATAAAAATAACATTTTTTTATAACTTGAAGATGTGGCTACATCATTTAACATAGACAATCATGAACATATCACCAAGGTCCATCCCCAAGGTGTCATTTGAAAATTACCAAGTTTATTCACAAAGGTATCGTGAAAATTGTAATCTCTAGTGGTTACATCATTACCCAATGCATTGGAGCGCTATCAGGGCGCACCCTTAAATTTGCATTTATTATCATGTGAGCCACATATATCATCATCAAACATTTCATAAATAATCCATATAGAATAAAATAAATGGGTTTCATTTCATAATCATAACGTTTTAAAAACTGCTTTAAAGACATGATCTTTACGTCACTTTAAACCCACGGAAAGGGAAAGAGGGTTTCATGTATGTAATTCCAAGAATTTAAAATAGAAAATTTTGATATATATGTGAATACCCCTGTTGAAATAAGAGCTTTGAGTATTCACTTTATAACATAAAATAATTTTTAGAAAAGAGAGAGAGGCATTTTGAGACGAAAATTCTGCAGCATAACGGCTATGTTACAAGGTCTTAGAAAACATTGAGAAGAGAGGGGACATGGGTCAAACATTCATAAATGACCCATAAAACAGTAGAGGGACAAAATATAAGGGATTTAAGAAAATGGTAATGAAATTTGAAAATATACCATATGAAATTAAGAACATGAAAGAAGAAAAAAAAGATTTCTCTTGTGAGAATTCGGCAGCCTAACGGCGTCACTTAAACATCAACAAAATTGAATTGACAAGGTCAAATAGGGTCTCTCATAATATGAACACAAGAGTTTAGTATTATAGATATAGATATCATACCCCAACATAATAGAAAGGAACTTGAAATAATTGACATGAAAGTAGAACTTCAAAACGAGAATGGTGAAGAACCACTTAAAAATTCGGCAGCCTAACGGCGCCACTTAAACTTCAAAAAAATACTGAATTGAAGAGATCAAATGGGGTCTCTCATCATATGAACATAAGAGTCCAGTATGATAGATATAGAGATCATACCCCAACATAAAAAAAAGGAACTTGAAAGAATTGACATGAAAGTAGAACTTCAAAACGAGAATGGTGAAGAACCACTTAAAAATTCGGCAGCCTAACGGCGCCACTTAAACTTCAAAAAAATACTGAATTGAAGAGGTCAAATGGGTTCTCTCATCATATGAACATAAGAGTCCAGTATGATAGATATAGAGATCATACCCCAACATAACAAAAAGGAACTTGAAAGAATTGACATGAAAGTAGAACTTCAAAACGAGAATGGTGAAGAACCACTTAAAAATTCGGCAGCCTAACGGCGCCACTTAAACTTCAACAAAATACTGAATTGAAGAGATCAAATGGGGTCTCTCATCATATGAACATAAGATTCCAGTATGATATATATAGAGATCATACCCCAATATAACAAAAAGGAACATGAAAGACTTGAATGAAAATAGAACTTGAAAACGAGGAAGGTGAAAGAATCCCTTAAACATTCGGCAGCCTAACGGCGCCACTTAAACATTCTTAAAACGAATTGATGAGAGCAAGGGGGGGTCTCTCATCATATTAACATGAAATATGAAGTAGGATTAATATAAAAGAACATCCTCCAACATAATAACATGGAGTATAAAAGAAAAGACATAAAAGAGATTACTTGAAAAGAAAGAGAGAGGTCCGATCCCTTACCTTAAAATGTAACTCTTAAACCTCAATGGTTGGGACCTTGAAGGCTTGGGGGCACCTTGGGAGGACTCCTTGGGAGGTAATGAGACCAGAACTTCGTTGGGGAAGAGTGGGGAGTCGAATTGATGAGAGGAGGGCTTGGTATTTATAGGGAAAGTGAGAGGACAAGGCATTAATGGCCAAGGGACATCTCACATGTGCTTTTCTCAAACCCATGTGCTCTCCCTTGGCATTTACCATGGACTTAGGCCACATGGGGCCCCCACAACAATAATTCATCACCCTTGGCCGGCCAAACCTTAAAATATCTCATAACATCATCATGACACAGCTATGATGTCATTAAACATACCGAAACCCTAAAACTGCATTTTTACTATTCACTGAAAAATTCATCTTTCTCAGAAAAATACCAAAATTTCACCTTAACTAAATATCAATGCTCTGATTTCAAAAATGAACTCCATTTTATAAAAATAATTTTCTAAGTATTTTTAAATTTATTTTTAAATAAAAACACTATTCACCGAAAATTCATTTTTTTCGGAAAAAACCCCAAAAATTACCATAACATAATATCGATGCTCTGAGTTCAAAAATAAAGTCCTTTTTATAAAAATAATTTTCTAATTATTTTTAATTAAATTTTTAATTAAAAAACACTATTCACCCGAAAAAACTAATACTTGAATAATAATTTATGAAACCGTTATTTAACCATTTTATTGAATCACATTACTTAATCAAGGTGCCTAGATTATTTTAAAACTTTTTTTTAAGTGAGATTACTAATCCATTTGGTCATATAACTAATCCTAATCATAAAATCACTATTCATAATTTACTATTCATCAAAAATCAAGTTGATCTTATTCGACTCTAAATTTCATACTGGACATAATTGTAGAAGACTATTTTTTGATAATCATTACACATTTTAAATTATTTAAGGTTTACACAAACATTTTTTTTAAAATATCCTTTTGAAAATTCATCAAAAACATGCATACTATTTTTATCCAGTCATTTGAAAATTCATAAACATCATCATAATAAGAAATCCCAATTTTTATTTAAACAAGGATTACACAAGGTAGTTTGGTCTCATTACATAGCCCCTTATAATACCAGCATAGGACCTAAGAGTAAGGTGTGCTAGGGTGATAGAATCTTGGGGCGGCTCAGTCAACATTGCCCGAGTAGTAATTTCTATCAGTTTGAACTTCTCGCGAAGACGATTCCGTTCTAGCTTCACATGATGAAGTTCAGCTTGGATTTGGTCCAGAGCAAAGCCCAATGGTGCTACCTCCTTCCCAAGCTCTGTTAGATGGGCTTCGATTGGTCCAAGACTACTAGGTGAGGCCATCAAATCTTCTTTCTATAATAGTTAACCATTATTACTTATATTTGGAGACAATAATCAAAACATTTTGTTCACAGTGGTCATATTGACCGATGGTCATATAACAGTCAAAACCCACTGGTCTCATTTTAATTATAATCATGTTTATCAAATAAAAAATTTTTGTTGAGTATAAAAATAAAATAAAATAACACATGAAATTAGGGAACAATATTTATTCAAAATTTCGGGCCATTACAATCTTCCCCCCTTAAGAAATTGCGTCCTCGCAATTTTTAAAATTGGGTTTTGAAATTTCATTTAAAGTCCCACATCGGAAAAAGAGTCAGTAACACCATTACTTTAAAAGAAAGAAAAGGAAGTACAAAGGCCACCCGAGTTTACTCATACCAGGATTCCATGTAGGAAATATGGACATGGAGGAGAAAACAAAGGGTAACATTCTTAAAGGAGAGTGATAGAAAACATGATTAGGGGGAAGTTAACCACCAGAAAATCCCAAAATTATGATGTGTGTGAGCGGTCTTTGATTACCTACTAGGAAACGTAAACCAACAACGTTTTTGTTTTACATTACTTTTAATAACGTTGAGGAATTCATTTACAACATAGAACAAAAACATAAGGAAATATATCTACCTTCATGTAGAGTTTCATACATTAATAAGTTTCTACCAAAACTAATCTTTTCTCCAAACGATGAGCATTCAAAACTACTTGGTCTCATAAAAACACAAGAATCATCATCTAAAGAATCACATGATCCACAAAAGATCAACTATCTATTTCTTCTATCTTTAAACATTATCCCAAAAATAGAATGGGTAAGGTAAAACAAATCTTCAAAAAGAATCCCATAGAAATGGAAACTACTTTTAAATCTTCAAAGTTCCATGGTACTACCCAATGTTCATCATACACCATTCCGTAAATAATGGTCCTTAAGATTCCTGAAAATAAACCAAACTAAGATTGAAACCCAAATACAAGAAGGACTTGATAACATAGTCTTCCAAAATAAACTTCATTGTTTATCTCCAAACAACATCAACCACTCCTAACATCTTATAACAAAAGTAGCTAACCTAAACATATTTTACCCAACATAGGTTAATCATTCCCGTAAGTAACCTAAATTACTATAAGGCCACCTTAAATTCATTGATTCTTCAAAATATAAGTCAACCTTACTACTCAATGAAGACACCGTAGTAATCTATTTACCTTGATCATATATGGTCCTCAAAATAGTGAACGTCTTCCAAAATAATAATCATCATTTAATCCCCTAATCATCTCTGTCATATTAATACGGCAATCATAGCATTTCCTATCACATTGGTTGTTGGGAAATGTTCTTCCATTTCCCGCCATTAACTAAGAAAAGAAGCTATAGTTAGGGGCTTAAATACTTAGCCAATAATTATGAAAAGAAACTTAAAGCATCTAAGGATAACATGTAGAAGTAAAGTATACCCTAACTTGTGATCCCCTAGGTTCCCTTCTAGGTTATCCATGATCATATATTCTTGTGTGAATCTTTATTTTATTTTATCTTTGTTCCTTTAACAATGGTTCATACTAAGCTTATGAATTTACCAAAGCATATCCCCCGGGAGTGTCGTAACCAAGAGTGCAGCAAGGCCTGTTGTCGTGTACCAGTTCCCGTTTGAGTCTATCTCAAAGCGGTGTTTTCAGGTTTTACCCCTATGTACATCTGTGCTAGAGCCACCTATACCTGCTCGTATCCAGACAGGGATGTATTTACTTGGAAACCCTTTACTCAATACTCACCAAAATAGTAGGAAGATTTCCTATATTTAAACTTTTTTATAGGGTTCTTTCTAATGTTTTCATATCCTAATTTCCACAAATAACTAAACCATCCTTTGATACCAACTATAACATCCCGCCTTTTTATCACGTAAACTTTCATTACATTTTACAAAACCGAGGATCTTTAAGGTTTAGTGTCTTGGAAACCAGGAACATAATAAATGAAACAAAAAAAACATTCTTCTTAAACACTTGAAAGGCTTATCCTCAATTTCATACTAGGTTCATTACTTAATCTCATAACCTGGGGACATATATCAAAAGAAAGGGTGAGCAGAAGGCCCAATAAGAGAAACCAGAGAAACATTTTACATGTGAACTTGAGATACTTCAATAAGGTCATGAAAATAACATTAAGGCATGAGAATGAAATCATGAGATACATCATAATAAAAATAACATTTTTTTTATAACTTGAAGATGTGGCTACATCATTTAACATAGAAAATCATGAACATATCACCAAGGTCCATCCCCAAGGTGTCATTTGAAAATTACCAAGGTTATTCACCAAGGTATCGTGAAAATTGTAATCTCTAGTGGTTACATCATTACCCAATGCATTGGAGCGCTATCAGGGCGGACCCTTAAATTTAACTTTATTATCATGTGAGCCACATATATCATCATCAAACATTTCATAAATAACCCATATAGCATAAAATAAATGGGTTTCATTTCATAATCATAACGTTTTAAAAACTGCTTTAAAGACATGATCTTTACGTCACTTTAAACCCACAGAAAGGGAAAGAGGGTTTCATGTATGTAATTACCAGAATTTAAAATAGAACATTTTGATATATATGTGAATACCCCTGTAGATATAAGAGCTTTGAGTATTCACTTTATAACATGAAATAATTTTTAGAAAAGAGAGAGAGGCATTTTGAGACGAAAATTCTGCAGCATAACGGCTATGTTACAAGGTCTTAGAAAACATTGAGAAGAGAGGGGACATGGGTCAAACATTCATAAATGACCCATAAAATAGTAGAGGGACAAAATATAAGGGATTTAAGAACATGGTAATGAAATTTGAAAATATACCATATGAAATGAAGAACATGAAAGGAAGAAAAAAAAGATTTCTCTTGTGAGAATTCGGCAGCCTAACGACGTCACTTAAACATCAACAAAATTGAATTGACAAGGTCAAATAGGGTCTCTCATCATATGAACATAAGAGTCCAGTATGATAGATATAAATATCATACCCCAACATAATATAAAGGAACTTGAAATAATTGACATGAAAGTAGAACTTCAAAACGAGAATGGTGAAGAACCACTTAAAAATTCGGCAGCCTAACGACGCCACTTAAACTTCAACAAAATACTGAATTGAAGAGATAAAATGGGGTCTCTCATAATATGAACATAATAGTCCAGTATGATAGATATAGAGATAATACCCCAACATAACAAAAAGGAACTTGAAAGAATTGACATGAAAGTAGAACTTCAAAACGAGAATGGTGAAGAACCACTTAAAAATTCGGCAGCCTAACAGCGCCACTTAAACTTCAACAAAATACTGAATTGAAGAGGTCAAATGAGGTCTCTCATCATATGAACATAAGAGTCCAGTATTATAGATATAGAGATCATACCCCAACATAACAACAAGGAACTTGAAAGAATTGACATGAAAGTAGAACTTCAAAACGAGAATGGTGAAGAACCACTTAAAAATTCGGCAGCCTAACGACGCCACTTAAACTTCAACAAAATACTGAATTGAAGAGATCAAATGGGGTCTCTCATCATATGAACATAAGAGTACAGTATGATATATATAGAGATAATACCCCAATATAACAAAAAGGAACATGAAAGACTTGAATGAAAATAGAA
Source organism: Viscum album (assembly GCA_963277665.1). Classification (NCBI taxonomy): domain Eukaryota; kingdom Viridiplantae; phylum Streptophyta; class Magnoliopsida; order Santalales; family Viscaceae; genus Viscum; species Viscum album. The sequence goes on from OY728126.1 coordinate 1,160,928,964, forward strand.
CTTGAAAACGAGGAAGGTGAAAGAATCCCTTAAAAATTCGGCAGCCTAACGGCGCCACTTAAACATTCTTAAAACGAATTGATGAGAGCAAGGGGGGTCTCTCATCATATGAACATGAAATAGGCAGTAGGATGAATATAAAAGAACATCCTCCAACATAAGAACATGGAGTATAAAAGAAAAGACATAAAAGAGATTACTTGAAAAGAAAGAGAGAGGTCGGATCCCTTACCTTAAAATGTAACTCTTAAACCTCAATGGTTGGGACCTTGAGGGCTTGGGGGCACCTTGGGAGGACTCTTTGGGAGGTAATGAGACCAGAACTTCGTTGGGGAAGAGTGGGGAGTCGAATTGATGAGAGGAGGGCTTGGTATTTATAGGGAAAGTGAGGGGACAAGGCATTAATGGCCAAGGGACACCTCACATGTGCTTTTCTCAAACCCATGTGCTCTCCCTTGGAATTTACCATGGAGTTAGTCCACATGGGGCCCCCACAACAATAATTCATCACCCTTGGCCGGACAACCCTTAAAATATCTCATGACATCATCATGACACAGCTATGATGTCATTAAACATACCAAAACCCTAAAACTGCATTTTTACTATTCACTGAAAAATTTATCTTTCTCAGAAAAATACCAAAATTTCAGCTTAACTAAATATCAATGCTCTGATTTCAAAAATGAACTCCATTTTATAAAAATAATTTTCTAAGTATTTTTAAATTGATTTTTAAATAAAAACACTATTCACCGAAAATTCATTTTTTTCGGAAAAAACCCCAAAAATTACCATAACATAATATCGATGCTCTGAGTTCAAAAATAAAGTCCTTTTTATAAAAATAATTTTCTAATTATTTTTAATTAAATTTTTAATTAAAAAACACTATTCACCCGAAAAAACTAATACTTGAATAATAATTTATGAAACCGTTATTTAACCATTTTATTGAATCACATTACTTAATCAAGGTGCCTAGATTATTTTAAAACTTTTTTTAAGTGAGATTACTAATCTATTTGGTCATATAACTAATCCTAATCATAAAATCACTATTCATAATTTACTATTCATCAAAAATCAAGTTGATCTTATTCGACTCTAAATTTCATACTGGACATAATTGTAGAAGACCATTTTTTGAGAATCATTACACATTTTAAATTATTTAAGGTTTACACAATTTTTTTTTTAAAATATCCTTTTGAAAATTCATCAAACATATGCATACTATTTTTATCCAGTCATTTGAAAATTCATAAACATCATCATAATAAGAAATCCCAATTTTTATTTAAAACAAGGATTACACAAGGTAGTTATGGTCTCATTACATAGCCCCTTATAATACCATCATAGGACCTAAGAGTAAGGTGTGCTAGGGTGATAGAATCTTGGGGAGGCTCAGTCAACATTGCCCGAGTAGTAATTTCTATCAGTTTGAACTTCTCGCGAAGACGATTCCGTTCTAGCTTCACATGATGAAGTTCAACTTGGATTTGGTCCAGAGCAAAGCCCAATGGTGCTACCTCCTTCCCAAGCTCTGTTAGATGGGCTTCGATTGGTCCAAGACTACTAGGTGAGGCCATCAAATCTTCTTTCTATAATAGTTAACCAAGATTACTTATATTTGGAGACAATAATCAAAACATTTTGTTCACAGTGGTCATATTGACCGATGGTCATATAACAGTCAAAACCCACTGGTCTCATTTTAATTATAATCATGTTTATCAAATAAAACATTTTTGTTGAGTATAAAAATAAAATAAAATAACACATGAAATTTGGGAACAATATTTATTCAAAATTTCGGGCCATTACAGTGGGTGTTGATACTCTATAAAGAAGAATACCTTTCTCAAATGGTTAATTAAAAGGATGGTATCAAGCTGGAAGAAATTCCCATTATGAGGGAATAAACTAATGTATTTTATGAAGAGTTTACTAAATTTCTCCAAGATCGTGAGATTAAGTTCTCAATAGAGCATATACCTGGAGACACTACTATCTCTAAATTTCCTTATATATTATCCCTGGTATAAATAGATGAGATAAAAACTTATTTGTTGGATCATATAGTAAAAGGGTTTATATTTGTTAGTGAATCACCTTGGGGTGATACAGTGCTATTCGAAGAGAAAAAAGGATGTATCAATGAGGTTTTATAACGATTTCTAGGAGCTCATCAAGATCACTGTAAAGAAAAAGTATCCCCTACCTTGGATTTATGAATTATTTATTCAACTATAATATTATCAGTACTTCTCAAAGTTGGATCTTAATTCTGAATATCATTATATAAATTTGAATAAGGAAGATATTCAAAATATGACCTTCCGTATAAGGTATAAGAACTATAAGTTTATATTGATTCTCTTCATACTTACTAATTCCACTTTAATCTTAATTTATTTTTTAAATATATTCTTTATATACTACCTCAAAAAAATTGTGGTAGTCTTTATCAATGATATTCTCATTTACTCCAAGATTAATGAGGAACGTGAAGAGCATCTATGGATTTTACTGTAAATATTAAAGGAAAAGAAAATGTATGCTAAGTTAAACAACTGTAACTATTGGATGCATAAATTCACATTATTTTGTAAAGTAATCACAAGTGAAGGATTTTATATGGACCCTTTAAAGACAAAGGCAATTGAGAAATGGATCAAACCCACTAGTTTCTCAAAAATCCATAGTTTTCTTCGATTAGTTAGGTACTACCAATGTTTTTTTGATAAATTTATTATTATTACATATCCCACTAACTAAGTTAACATAGAAAGGGTAAAAGTATGTCTGGATGAATGAATCCGAGGAAAGATTTAAGGGACTCAAGAAGAGGCTAGTCACTGCACCTTTACTCACACTACTCAAAATTGGAGAAGATTTTTTGATATAAAGTTATGCTTTAAATAATGTTTTAGGTTGTGCAATCATACATAATGATGAATATATATTCTATACCTCATAAAATTTGAAGATACATTAGAATAGATATCTGATTCAGGATCTAGAGCTAGTAGTTGTGACCTTCTCCTTGAAAATTCGGATGAACTACCTCTATGGTGAGAAGTTTGACATATATACCAATCATAATAGTCTAAAGTATATATTCTTATAAAATAACTTAAATTTTCATAAAATAAGATTGTTGGAGCTAATAAAGGACTAAAATTACTCTATTAACTACCATTTGGGAAAGGTAAACATGGTAGCTGATGCTCTTAGCAGAAAATAACCTGTTACTTATCAATGATGTGGATTGAGAAAAACACTATATTTGTGGATATTAAAAGGATGAGTTTGTAAATCAAAGAATTAAGGAATAAATTTTAACTTTCCAAGATTATTTCCTGACCATATTTCCATGAGAAAATAAAGGGGGACAAAGGAATGATTTGGAGCTTTAAAAGAAGGTGAAGGCAGTGAAAGAAGGGAAGCTACATGAGTTTCACATCGATGAGGATGTGTCATTTGATTTGGAGCTAGGATTTACATTCCTTCATCACCTGAGATAAAGAATAAGATATTGGATAATGTGCATAGATCATATGTCTAAATCCATTCAGGATGTACCAAGATGTACTGTGATATTTGAGAACACTTATGGCAGGAAATCATAAAAAGGATATTATTGATTATATCTCAAGATGCTCGGTATGCCAGTAAGTTAAACCAGAGCAACACACATCCAAGGGTATGATGAAATAATTTACTTTACCCATGTGTAAATGGAATAAAATCACTATGTATTTTACCACTAGTATCCCGAAGACATCCAAAGGAAATAATACAATCTGGGTTGTGGTCGATTGACTCACCAAGACTGCCCAATTCATCACTATTCAGGAAGATTTATCACTTGAATAACTTTCCAGGATATATATAAAGAAAGTTGTGAGTATGAATGTGGTACCACATTTGATAATTTATGATCATGATTCACGGTTCACATATAAATTATGGATAATTTATTAAACATGGCTTTAATACTAAATTTCAAAATGACATATCACCCCCAAACTGATGGTCAATAGGAATGGACTCTTCAGACACTCAAGTACATGATAAGAGAATGATCAACGGAATATAATGGAGGATGGGATAAAAATCTCCAATTAGTTGAGTTATCATAGATAAATATATTTCACTCAAGTATTTAAATGGATCCATATAAAGAACTATATGGTAAGTAATGTTGAACTACAACTTTTTGGAATGAAGTTGGAGGACATGATCTACTTCGACCAGATCTTATGCAAGAGATGACAGAGAATCTTTAAGTCATAGAACAACTTATATAATATTCTCATATTCAGAAAAAAAGTTATATAAACAACCGTCAAAGGGATTTAGAGTTTGAATTTAGAGAAAAAGTTTTCCTCTGAATATTATCGAGGAATAGATTCATGTTGTTTGGTAAGAAAGGTAATATTATCCCTAGGAATATTGTCCCCTTTTATATCCTTGATCACATAGGATCATTATCCTATTGACTTATAATTCCACTAAATAAGGCTCAAGTTCATTATGTGTTCCATGTATCTATCCTAGGAAAGTACATACCTAACCCCTCATATGTAATAAATCTATATTTGGTATAACTAGATAATGAACTCTCATATGAGGATCATCTATTGAAGATCTTGCACTACAGAGATAAAGTTATATGCAAAAAAACAACTCACCTTATCAAAGTGTTGTGAGGGAATCATATGTAAGAATATGTGACATGGGAACCAAAGGAAACAATGAAACTAAAGTACCCTCATCTATTCTAAACTGAGAATATGAGTTGAAATTTCAGGGATGGTTTTTCTAAGTGGGGGAAGAATGTAATGACTCAGAAATTTTAAATGATAATTTTCCACTAAATAAATGTGTGATATTATATTATATAATTATTATATTCATATAGAACATATAGAAACCAAAAAAAATTAACACATTAATGAAATCTGTTACACTATTAAATGACTAAACCCATTAAAATTTAAAATATTATAAAGGAAAAATAAAAAATATAAAAACTATAATATAAAAATTTGGATTACACCAATCAGCTAGACTCATCGCTCCCACGAACAACATTATAGAAATGAAAAAAATAGTACTAAACCAATCAAAATTATAGAAAATGGAAATGTAGAACCTTCATAGGAATTGATGTGAATACTAAATTATAGGGTGAAGAGGTATTTATAGAAGTTTATGCCTCCTCCAAATCATTTTTTTATTATTATAAAAACAACCACTTTGAGGAAAATGTGGGAACTACAAATAACCAGAAACACCCCTTGACACATCCAAAATTGAAAATATCCCACAAATTCAAAAATTGAATTGAGATTCAACACCAAGGGAACTGTCACGTCAGTGATGGATCCCATAAATTGCGCAACCGCTGCATCGAGGAAAGATGAATAAATCAAAGTCAACATCATCATCACCTGTATTCATCATCATGTTATCACCAACTGCACTGAATTTCATCACCGTAACCATCCCCACCAGAGTCACCATATCGCCGGCTGTAACACCCCCTTCGTCATCATAAACCATCATTGATGGAGCCGAGAACCAGAGAAAACAGAACTAAGAAGTTCACCCATTACCACCACTGTCTTCAAAAACACCACCTTATAGCTCCAACATCACTGCCAAAATACCATCAAAATATAACATTGAAAACACCTAACATTCTCGATGGGCTATTAACCCTCCCTGAGACCCTAAGCCACTCGAATAGCATCTCCCAAAACCACCTTGAAGACTCATGCACCTGACCAACAGGGAAAGGAGTGTAGGACTAGGACATCATATCCGGATTGAGCAGAGGATTCCTCAGTAGGGGACCAGGCCAGGAACCGCATCGTCCCATAGAATAGAGAACCAAAAATTGATGCAGAAACATAAAACCAAAACAAGAGATTCTCCTAGAAAAAACCTCTGACGCTCAATCAACACCTCCCAAGCCACCCCGCGAGCCTTCGCACCAGACCAAGACGGGGTCCATAAGCAAAGGATCAAGTGACAAGAGAAGAGATGAAGCGAATAGAGACCATAACCATGAGCCTCATATGAAAGAACCATCATGGAAGGGAAAAGGGAAGAATAGGAATGAAACCCTAAGAAAATAAGAACAAGTTATAAACATCTATGAAAGGAACATCAGAATGATGAAGTGGGAATTGAGGATGAAACCCTAAGAACAAATCAGCAAGAAACGATACGAGGAACAAGGGAAGAAATGAGCCCAGGAGAATGAACCAGAGGGATGAAGAAAAAGGAATCCGAGAACCCAAGCCAAGAAGAAGGGAACACTAAATGGGAGGGGCTGTCGGGAAGAAGGGAAAGAAAAAAGGAGGAAGATAACTTAGAAGGAAGAAGACTGAAGAAGCGTCAGAAGGATCCATCATCATCGGGAGACTCCCAAAACCCTAAGAGGACAGGAGAAGAGGACATGAGAATGGGGAGCCATCTATAGAAGTTTATGAGACCGTTGAAATAGTAATTTAACCATTGGAATAGACTATTGGGAATAGTAAAATAACCATTGGGAATAGTAACCTGACCATTGGAAATAGAAACCTGAGGGTTGGAATAGTAATTTCACCTAAAGTAAATAAATTGTAATATAAATAATATTTATCATGAGTAATTTAACTAAATATAAATATTATAATTTTTAAAAAATTAATATCAGGATTAAAAAACCCAAAGAAAATATAAGCACATTTTTTATGAACTGTATTTTAAAGGATTTCATAAAAATAATAATTTTTATAATAAAAATAAAAATACATATTTTATAAATTTATTTTGATAAAATAAATATAATTTTTTAAACCATCACATCAAAATTTTCTAAGGGTTATTTTTTGGTAATTTTCTGAAATAATTCAAATTTCAGGATAATAGTAAAAATATAGTTTTCTCTTAACTGATGTATCTTAAATTACATAGTTCATGATTTAATGATGACATAATAGTTTATAGAACTTAATTCTAGAGCAAAACATATTTAATTTTAAAAATTTGTCATTAAAATACAACAAACATGATTTCAAAACCGAAAAATTACTTTCCAAAGTCTAAAATTTGAAGTAATACATTAAACTAATATTTACACTTTTTTTCACCTTTCCTTTTAATTAAACTAATTAATTTGAATTATTAAGTTATTAAAGGTTTTAAAATCATGTTATTTAATTCATATAAGGTTTATAATGTCAAAAATATCCCTTTTAAATTTTTTACTTTAGATATAGTATTTTATTCATTTTTTTGCGCAAAAATACACCTCCCCTCATGTATAAATAACCCCTCTCAATCCCCTTGGAAAACTACTCATCCCTCAATTTATAAATCCATATATCCATCCTAGTAATGTCTCTTAATCCTATTATAATACCTTGGTATTTTTTTATTCATAAAACTCTATTCATCAAAAGAGTGTAGTGTCGTAGAGAAGAAGCAACACCAAGAAGGGGGTATGTTATCATCAATTCTCCCTCTCATTATCCTATCCACATTTAATTTTTATACACCCATTTTCAAACAAAAATATTATAAGGATAATAAAGTGTTATTTTATAATTATATTAACTATTTTAACATATTGTAAGTATTATGTTTACTACATATTAAATTGTCACACTTTGTGTTCTTTCCCTTTTGATAATGTCCCATTAACGGTCAGTTAACCGCCAACGAGGATGTTTACAATTTGTATGGATGGTTATAATAAATTATTTATGATATATAAATATATAAATATATGTATTTAAATCTTATGAAATTAATTCTACTTATGTATAAATGACCTTGAACAAAATAGAGAAATCGAAGCAAAATGGGAAATTCTAAATGAAAAAATAATATAAAAATGATTGTCCTTTTACCAATAAAATTAATAAATATTATAAAATAATTGTAAAAAATAAATAGTAGTAAAAATTAATATAATTTAGTTCTTTATAAATATTTTAATAAACCTAAGTTTCTTATTCATGTGGTGGAAAAGCGATGAAATAATGCAAGAGATAAGGTAAGTCGATTCTCAAACCCAAATCATTTTCTTTCGGTTATCCCTTTTTCATGACATATTCAGTATGGATATTCCACTAATTTGTCTAAAATATAATTTCACTATTATTCCATTTTTTCAGGTATATGTATGTTTCCACCATTATTTCTAATCCAACTACCATGATTTTTCCAAAAAAAAATTTCTTTCCAAAATACTTCTTTGACTCCTCTTGAGTTATTTTTTATTTTCTAAAAAATGATGATTTTTATACCATATATGTTTTCCCTTATTCATTTTGGAACCCTAATGTTTATTCATGAAATTATGGTTTATGAAATACTTATGAAGCCCACTCTTTTTATAGGTTATTTCATGGATGTGATTGTTATATGTTCTATATGGTAGCATGATTATATAGATATTATGATTTGAAGAAGGTCCTGGAATTATATACCCCCCAATGCATTGGGAAATGTGATGTATCCCATGAGATTATGTGTATTATGTGTTATTATGATGTTATATTTTTTCACAATGATGATCTTTTGAATTATGAAGATATTTTGTGTATGGACATGATACTAGTTTTGTTTATGACTATGTATGATATTTGACCACTATGACATGATTTTTTATTTTTATGCATATTCCACATTCCATGTGTAGCGACCCCAACCACAGTAGCCTAGAGATGGTGTCAACTTTATTAAATTGGCATAAGACACAGTTAATCATGTCCTGAAGGACCAAATAATTTAATAGTATTAGTAAACTAGATACATACTTAAAATTATTATTACAATTGAAAATATAAAATACACAAAATATTTTCTTTGAGAATTCCATTATTCATCATTGTATATCCCTAGATATCAATAACAAAACACTTCCTGATATCCTAGGGAAAAAACATAAGAAATGGGTGATCTTAGAAGCAGAGTAAGGGTAAGAATACAACATAATATATGAGAAAATAAGGAATAATAAATATGGAAAGGTAAATAACAGAAACACATGTCATTTAACCAATAAATTGAGCATAATATGGATGAGATAACTGATTATAAGATAATTCCATATAAATTATCACATGATATTGAAAACATAAGCATAGATATTATAACTATTTGAATAATCACATGAAATATCAATAAATGATTTCATAATTTTGAAATGGATAATGTCATGCATCTAAAACATACTAGAGAAGTACTTGTGCTAAGACAGATAAATAAATGGGTAAGGCCTCATCCAAAAACCAATCTAGTTTGTCTCACGAGACCTACTGATGCATAAATGGGATATAGTAGGCCCCACCTATCACTTACTAAGTCCAATGAATTCTTAATATAAAATTTGTGAAACACAATCAAAATAAACATTCATATTGAGAAACAAACATATAAAATTTTAATACTTACCCCAATCAACAAACATAATCATAAACCATCCAAAGTAAAATGGTGAATGGTAATAAAATTTTACATCCCCAGTCAAATGTATTATTAACCATTCGAAAAATTATTAAGGATGGTATCAATACAACATATTCCCATTTTTTCATAAGTAAAATAGTGTGTTGATGTCGTTAAGGAATATAAATTCCATGAAAATATCCTCAAAAACATTTTTGAGAAAAACAACATTTTTATTTTAAAAATAAAATTTTAAAATAAAATGTTCACAATTATTTTTTAAAATACTTCTCATTAAAATAACCTTTTAAAATTTATGAAATTATCATTAAAACAATTATGGGTCACAATGGGGTAAAAAATTGTTCATGTCATACACGTTAAAACAAATATTCCTTTCACATTTTCAGTAAAATTCAAGTGGATATTATTTTGAAAATGACATGAAGATTCCTTTAAAAAAAATTGTAAAAAATAAAATGGGTAAAAATTTAATTAATAAATAACTATGAAAATTTTAACATCATTTTTTAAAATATTTTTATAAAACATGGGTTTTGATGAAAAACTATTTCCTACCGAAAATAGAAATAAAGTCTAATTTTCTTAAAAAAAATTCAAATTCATTTTAAGTACCAAAGAGTAGGAAAATGGTAGTATTAACTGAAATAGTTCATTAATAACCATATTTGAAGATAATAGACTGATTTTAAGATATAAATATCAAATAATTCCTCCAAGGGAGACTTAAAGATAAATGATCCTGAATAATGATGGGATTTTGAAATAAACCATACCACTTTGGTAACTTTAGAATTGTAATCCACATAAAATAAATGGCATAAAATGAAACTTTAAATACAATTAAGATAAATAGATTCAAGATTTAACATATCAAATAGTCATTATATACACCATAAGAAGGAAATAAGTGGTGAATATAGAATATGTCTGATCCATCCTAAAATATTTTATTTTTTATTATTTGAAAGGGATAGGAAAACTCACACACACAACACAGGATATAGAGTTTGTAGGAGGAATATATAGGTCTAAAGCAATGAATCCCAAGGTAATCCCTTATGGTGATCTTATACCCATTAATATATATAGTGTAAATTATAGGATATGAGATTTCCTATTCTGTGGGATGCTAGAGAAGCTAAGTGATCATCTACTTCTTTCCCTCCCTAAAATTATGAAAGACCTCCACAAAATCACCTATTATGGATTTTTATATTATATTTACATATGATATGGAACATGGAGTATTAATGAATCCCTAAAAGGAATCATGGATAATTTGGATTCCATTTCAACTACTGCTAACACAATATTTCAATGTTTGTATACTACTTTCCTAGTAAGAAGGGACATAGCCTCGTCCAGCAAGGAATTTTCAACACCAAAAAGAGAAGAAAAATAAATAATGTCATGGACCCTCAATTAACGGACTACTCCACCACCATTCATATCATTCATACAGCACTAAACAACGGTATTTATCTTAGGACCATAAAGATGAGGAGACCAAAAAACCCAATCGCCACAATTTTCCAAGGGAACAGAGTTTCAGCTCACCTAGAGAGGTCTGATCGAAGGGTACTGACAAAAAATTTTGAACAGGAACATCAGGTCTAACAATGGGTTCTTAATCCTTATAATTGGAGACATCCTCGATCATATGTCTCACAAATTAAATGTGATATGAGAAACCCACAACTCAAGTATAATTTTCTTAATATTTGTATTTAAATAATGTATAATGGTTTTAATCATGTAATTAATTTATAAAAAACCACAATAAAATTTATAATATCATATATTGTCTTCTTATAACATTTTACCACCCATTTGTAAATAATATTTCATTATTCTCATTGTTTCGGGTGTTAATTGCTTCTTTTTTCATTTATTTTTTGGTTTGGTAATTTTTTCCATTCTATTTTTATCTTGGTAAAATAATATAAATAATTTTAAAAATGATATAAATATAATATATATTCATTATATATTTATTTATATTAATCTATAAATTTTAGAGATAGAAAATAGATTACACCATTCATGGAGATGGTAGGTCATACAGACGCATGAACACTGTTTCCATTTTTCTTGAAGGATTGAATGAAAGGAAAATAAATATTAATTAACCTTTAAAGAGTCATTATTATGTTATATATATGATTTATATTAATAAAATTCATTATTATTACCATCCATGTAAAAGTAAAATGGAAAACATTTCACATCGCTATGTGGAGGCGATGGTCTACACGTACACATGAGAAACATTATTGTTTTTCGATGGATTAGAAGTTAAGAAGTTAGATGTGATATTGTATTTCTATAATTATTTTTGGATCATAAATATCACATATATTCATTAACATTTATCCTTACTACCTTCCATAATAATCGTAAAAGAAAAAATAATCACATTACTTTGCGAGACGGTAGTCCGCCGTACACACATGTGACGTTATCATATCCCTCACAAAATGGATTGTAAGAAGGTATATGTGATATTATAATTTAAAAATTATAATAATTACATAAATATAATATTAATAAATTAAATCCATCATTACATCCTCCCTCGAAGCCTACTGATGGAAAACGAATGACATCGGCTCAAGTGGCAGAGTCTTCCATACACATGAATGATGATTTTGTAACCCATTTGGTGGAAGAGGAGAATGATTTAGGTTATGTAAATAAATTAATAAAATATAATGATTTTATTATATCATAATGTTATAATAATAATTTCAGGTGGTATAGGAAGAAAATAAAATAAAACACTCAGTTAGGGACGTTACCTATTCATCGAACAACTTCTTTTGGTTTATACCAAAAGGATTCTTAGGATAGATTTATGTCCAAATTAATTATTATAGGATGAGATTAGATAATTAAGGAAGTTATTTTAGAAGTTATTGGTTGAATTTATGTGTTTTTGAAGAATTAATAGGAGAATAGAGGGGTTGGCCTTCTATAAGTGAGGTGAGGGGAACAATTGTAGTTTCGAAAAAGAAAATGGCGTACCCATATTTTTAGCATGTCAAAAGGCTCCAAAAATAAGGTAATTCTTGAAAAAATAATATATAAGGTCTAAATATTTCCATAAAATTTGTTTTTACTAGCTTTGGGTCATTTTAAACCATTATATTTTTAGTTAACCCCCCCGGTAAGCGAATTTTTATCTTAACCACAATAAATAATTTTTACTATTTTTGCTATTTGTTATAGTAAAAAATTATGCTAACCCTATTAGATAATAAAAATTATTATGTTTCAAAATATTGGATCCATTCTTCCAAATTCAAATCAAAAAAAATTTAAATTTAAATTTTAAATTAATTTCACATCTGTGACGAGAACACTTGTTTTCAAATTGAAAATGTTCACAAGTTTTCAATGTTTTTATATCAAAATTCAATTTAGAATTGATTAAAATGACCAATATTGGATTAATATATATATAATTAAACTAATTTTTCTTTTAAAACAATATTAAAATAAAATTTATCTTGTAAATTATTTGAATAAAAAGGTAGTTTTTTAATAAAAATGAGTATTTTTTACTATTCAATGAAAAAATTATCTATTTAGAAAATTATCAAAAATTAACTCAAAGATAATATTTAAATTTATATATAAAAACTAAATTTTTATTTTTAAAATAAATTTTATAAAATTGGTAAAAATAATTTTAAATTATGTGGAAAAAGAACGACTAGACCACATTTTAGAAAAAATAAAATTTTCATAAAACAGTTTTTTTATTTAAAATTGTTATTATTTTATTTATAATAAATAGATAAACATTGAATTTATTTTATACATTTTAAAACATATAGTTATAATAATTTAGTTATTCCTATTCACACCCACAAACTTAACAGCCTAGTTATAATGGTTATGTTTAAATAATAGAGTATTGTGTTTCATTCAAACTCAGTGTTGCATGCATCGCAAGATATCAAAGAGATTTAATTTATATAAAATTAAATATATTATAGAATATTAATATGTTATATCATCTTTTAATCTTATTTTTCTTTTCATAGATTCTATCGAACATGATGTTTCTATTTTGAAAATATCGGGGTGTTACACCCCCTAAATAAATTTCATCCTCACAATTTAATATTGATCTATATAATACAGGGTTTTAAATTTGAAAATACCTTAATTTTAATCCCACATCATGATAAGAGTTAATAGAAAATACTTTTTATTATAGATAATGGGATGTATGAATCATCTGTAATAATTATATAAATAAGATTCCAAGAGAACATGGGAGGGGTGTGAAGATATGGACATGGATGAAAAGAATAAATAATAATAGAGGTTGTTTTAGATCATTTATCATAAGAAAATGGGTGGTCCAAATAAGGTTAAAGATAAAAAAAACATAAATTTGTGATGAGTTAAGGGTCAATTTGATTCATCATAACTGAAGGTACCAGGAGAACATTTCTGTTTTAAGATCCTTTCCCTAGAGTTTAGGAATTCCTTTACTATCTAGACTAAGAAAATAAGAAAATATCATGACTTGATATATTTATATAGGAATAATTTCATCTTTTGGATATAGTTTTATCATTTCCTACTTCATCTATTACTCCATTAAATGAATATCCAACAAGAAGTTTTATGCTTGAAGCACTAAAATTAACAATTAACATATGATTATCTCTATAAAAGAATGATAAGACATTCTTCTGGTCTGTAGATACTTTCCAAGACCAAAATGTTTAGAAAAAGTTATCCAATAACACTCAAAGTTCAACTTAATCCTTTCTATAAATAGTTAACCTTGATAATCATCCAAAATTAGTCTGTACAAATTTAAAGTCCAATTTTTTTTAAATAAATTAACATTATATTCCATAGAAAATATAAAGTGTATCTTAATGTAGCATTCCAAATATGTGAATAACTTGATCACCATAAAAATTTAATAAAAACAAGCATACTTCCAAATATAAAATCTCAAGTTTTTCGGATATATTCCATAAATTAATAATTTCTGTAAACTCCATCAAATATGAAATATACCATAAAACTCCATCCAATTTCATGGTCTCCAAAAATATACAATAAATATCTCATTATTATCTCAATATAGGAAAAATATTAATGTTCACCCTCCCTCAATCATCTGTTTTCTAAGAGATTAAAATTATCACTAAATCACTTTTCATGGTCATCAATACCATTCAACCAAAGTTCTCAAAACCTTTAAGAAATAGTACTATAGTACAATCCTTATACATTTCATGATTTTTATAACCGTAATATCATTGATAAAATACTCCTATAACATAATTATTGAATCCAAACAAAATCACATTAATTATCGCACTTTTGACTGTGGTAATAGAATAATATTAAACATGATCCCTTAGCTAATTTTGAGGTATATTCCCTTAACGATTGGGGAACTAATTTGTATAGTGAATCATCTCCTTGTAGTTGAAGAATTAGACATTGGAAATTTATCTCATTCCCTCAAAATTATGATTTTGGTTTCATTTCTCTCTATACTTTTATCAAACTCGCATTCCCTTTAACAAAGTATCAGGGTGTTTATTTCTACAATTATCACATGTAGGAAACCCCTTATTTACCTTATTCCCTTAATCCATTTTTTTAATATTTTTCCTCTTCTTCTGTGTATTCCCTTATAATCCATAATAATTAGATAATTATTTATCTCTTTTGATAGCACATGATATTATGTCCTTGTATGATTATAATATATCGGAGACAAGTTTCCTTCAAAAGATTTCCTTAATCTCATCAAATAAATGATCACACTTACTCTTTAGATTATGTGCATTAATACGGTTCTCATTCCTTATATTAGAAAAAATTTCTAAATGATGGAATACAAAATATTAGATCTAAATATTTTGAAAAATAATTTATAACCCAAATACTAGTGAAAACCCTAACATAAATTGAGAAATTTATGTATAATTAATCTCATGATCATAAAAATTGTTTCTTTTGAGATATATTTATTTTAAAATCCTTCTTAATGGTGGGTAAAAAAATTAATTATAATAATAATATTCGTAGATAATTTCAAACCAATTTCATAGTAAGGTCTATTTTCATGCACTAAGTGATGATCAGATCAAGCCCAATGCACCCTTTTCAAAGATATTACCCCTAAGTACATCTGTGACAGAACCATATCCACTTATATTATCCATAAAAGGATATATTGCTAATAAAAACCACATAATTTCTTTCTTACCAAAACATTAGTATTTTATTCTATACATATCCCTAATGTCTATCATATGTTTATGTTTTCTAATCTATGTTTTCTTAAATCTAGTACCCAAGGTTTCTATTAAAATTTCTATAATAAAAACTATAGCGACCCTAACCCTAGTATCCTGAATCTAGTCTCTACATTATTATATTGGTATGATATATAATGAATTGTATCTTGAATGACCTAATAGTTATGTAGTATTAATAAACTATATACCTACTTGAGATTATTATTATAATTAAAAACATAAAATAAAAATATAATTTTATTTTAGAATGACATTATTCTTCATAATTTATGCCTTCATTATAATCCAAAAACACTTCCAGGTATACTTTGGAAAATAAAACATAATAAAGGGGTGATCTTAGATTCTCAGTAAGGGTAAACATATAGTTGAATCCATGAATAGACAAGTAATAATCAATATTGAAAGTTAAGTAACTGAAACACATTATATTTAACCAATAACTTCATAATAATATGGCATGAATAAATTATGATCAAATAATTCCATATAAATAATCACATAGGTTTGAAAACATAACCATGTATATTATAACTAATTGAATAATCATATAGATTGTCAATAACTTAATTAAAAATGATGAAATTCATAATACCAGACACCTAAAACATATCTTTGAGTCCTTATTCCATTGCATCTAAATAAATGGGTAAGGACTCGACAAAAACCCAATATAGTTAGTCTCATGATATCTATTGATGCATTGAGGGGATATAGTGAAACCCTCCCATAAATTACTATGTCTAATGTATTCATCCTATGAATGGTTATAAAAATAATCAATAAAAACATTCATATTGAAAAAGTAACATACAAAATGTCAGTACTTACCCCAATCAATAATCATAATCATAAACCATATAGGGTAAAATGATGAATTGTAATAAAACTGTACATCCCCATTAAAACTGATCATAAACCATCCAAATAAATAATAATTATGGTATTAATACATCATATCCTTATTGGATCATAATTAAAATATAGGTTTGATTTCATTGATGAATAGAAATTTCATAAAATGATTCTTAAAAACATTTTTTTAAAGTAATATTTTCATATTGAAAATCAAAATTTAAAAAAAAGTTCAAAAAATATTTTGAAAATACCTTTCATTGAAAATAATATTTTAAATCTTTGAAAATAATCATTAATACAATGATTCTTCATGGAGGTGGAAAATTCAGTTCATGTTTTACATGTTAAAACAAAGAATCCTTTCATATTTTTCATAAAAGGCAAACGAGAATTGTTTTCAAAAAAATAATAAGATTAATTTCAAAAACAAATTTAAAAAGTAAAAATGGGTAAAAAATTCATTGATAAATCATGTTTTAAATTTTAAAAATATTTTTAGGAAACATTGGTTTTGATGAAAAAGGATTTCCCACCGAAGATAGAAATAAAGTCAGATTTTCTTAAAAAAATTATCAATATTTTTAAGTTCCAAAGAGTGAAAAAATGTAAATTTTACTTGAAAAAGTTCATGAATAACCATAGGTGAAGAAAATATATTCATTTTATGATATAAATATCAAATAATTCCACTAAGGTATATGTAAACATAAACAATCTCGAATAATAATGAGGTTGTGAGATAAACACTTATCAATTTGGTAACTTCAAAATCATAAGCCTCATAAAAGAAATGAAACCAAATGAAACTTTAAAAACCATGAATAAAAATACATTCAGGATATATCATATCAAATGGGTAGTATATACACCACAAAAAGGTGAATATGACATCTCACAGAAGTAAAAGTGAGATGAGAAACCCTTACCTCAGGTCCGATTACCTTCATATGTATTTTTACCTATAATGTAATGGTTTTAATAATGTTATTAATGTATAAATAAACCATAAAAATATTTAAAATATTATATATTATCCTCTTATAACATTTTATCACTCATTTTTAAATAATATTCCGTTGTTTTTATTTTTTTTGGTGTTAATTGCTTCATTTTTCATATATGTTTTGGTTTGATATTTTTTTCTTTTAATTTGATCATGGTTATATAATATCTAGAGTTTTAACCATGATATAAATATCATATATGTTAATTATATATTTATTTATATTAATATTTAAAATTTAGATATAGAAAATAGATTACACCGTTCATGAAGACAGTTGGCCATGTGTACACATGAACATTGTTTTCATTTTTCTTGATGGATAGAAAGAAAGGAAAATAAGTATTAATTAAACTTTATATAATAATTATTACTTTATATGTATAATTTATATTAATAAAATCTATCATTATTACCTTACATGTAAAAATAAAATTAAGAATATTTTGCATCTCCACATAGAGGCGGTAGTCCACACATACTCACGAGCAATATTATTGTTTTCAAATAGATTAAAAGGTAAGGATTTAAAATTGATATTATATTTATAGAATAATTTTTATAACAATAATATCAAATATATTCATTAAATTTTATCCTTACTACCTCCCTTTTAAAGCATAAGTGGAAAATAAATCACATCGATTTATGAGGCGGTAGTTCGTTATAAAAATTAGTGATGTTATCTTATCCCTCACATAATGGAAAGTAAGAAGGTATATGTAATATGATAATTATGAAAGTATAATAATATTATAAATATAATTTAAATATGTTAAATCCATCATTACGTCTATCCCTAAAGGGGTTTTATGGAAAATTAATGACATCTTCTCGCGAGGCGGTAGTCCATCGTACATATGAATAATGATTTCGTAAGTCATTCGATAGAAGACGAGAAGGATTTAGGTTATCAAATTAACATAATAATATCTAAGTGTATATATGATACTATGGTTATTATATAATCATATACTAATAATAATTTAATTATATGGAAGAATAAATAAAATTAAACTCTCAGTTAGGGGTGTTACCTCTTCGTTGGACAACTTCATTTTGTTTGTACCAAAATGATTATTAGGATGGATATCTCACTAAAATAAGCCATATAGTATTATAGGAGGCAATTGAGTATGTTATTTGGTAATTTATTATCTGAACCAAAGGTTTTTGGAAGTTTGAATAAGAGAGGAGAGTGGGTGGCCTTTTATAAGTGAGGTGAGTGGCACACTTGTAATTTTTGAAAATAAAAAGTTGTACCCATGTTTTCCACATACCAAAAGGCTCCAAAATGGTCAATTACAGAAACTAGGGAATTTAAGTTCAAAATATTGCCTTAAAATGTGTTTCTAACAAGTTTTGTTTCATTTTTAACACTTATTTTATTAGTCTAACCCCCCCTCAGTGAACACATTTTTACATTAACTACGGTTAATAATTTTTACTATTTATACTATTAATTAATGTAAAAATTTAATTTGACCTTATTAGATAATATAAATTATTATTATTCCAAATATAGAATCCATTTTTTCAAATTATTTTCACATAATTGGAAAATTTTATTTTAAAATTAATCTCACAGATGCGATGAGAAAGTGGGTTTTCAAAGAGAATATGTTCAGAATTTTACAAAGTTTTTATATAAAAAATTAATATTAAATTGATTAAAATTAACTTAATGAGATTAATATATATATATATATATATATAATTGAACTAATTTTACTTTTAAAACCATATTATAATAATAATTATCTTGTAAATGATTTGAATGAAAATGCGGTTTTTAATAGAAACTAGTATTTTTAACTATTTAGTAAAAAAATAACTTTTTGAGAAAATTTTCAAATACTAAACCAATGATAATTTTGATATTTATATATATATAATAATATTTATTTTTCAAATAAATTTTCTAAAAGTAATAAAATTTAATTTTAAATTATGTGATCAAAGCTCGACTAGAATTCCTTTTAGAAAAAGTACAATTTTTTCAGAAAACATTTCTTTTTATTTAAAATAGTTATTGTTTTATTTATAATATATATATATATATATATATATATTTATTGAATTTATTTTGTAAATTTTTAAACCATATAATTATCATAATTTATTATGTACTATTCATACCCTCTAACTTAACTATTGGGTTATAATGGTCATGTTTAAATAATAGAGTATCATGTTTCGTTTAAACCTAATGTCGCATTAATCACAATCTATCAAAGAAATTGAATTTATTTAAAAATAAATATATCATAACATTTTGGGACATTATATTCTCTTATAATCTTAGTGTTGTGTTCCATACACGCTATTGAACATGATGTTCCTATTTTAAAAATCATGGGGTGTTACACCATGACTTTTTTCAAATGTCTTCCTCATGCTTATGTTGATGATCCCATGATTATGACATGATTATGATGATTATGATCACCCATGAAATATTGATTCATGTCTTTTATTTTAGGTATGTTATCCTTCTCCTTATTTGGATTTTATATCACCCCTTTATTTGATGTATATCCTCAGGTGCCTATATTTACTAAGTAGAAGGCGAGATATTCTATGTGGATAAAGAAGAAGTATTTTAATAATTTTTATTTTTATTATGTATAAGTGATGTATGATCCTAATTTTCCTAATATAAAAAACCTTTAAATCCATGAATTTATACCTATTAAGTTATTTATCTCTAAAATGATCTAATAGTCACATAAGAAGAATTAGGGTCACTATATTTTATGAATTTTCGTTATTAATTCAACATTTTTAGCATATTGAGGCTTCAATACACTCCTCTTATTTTCTCTTAGCCTTACTAAAATATTAAAAATATAAAACGTATAAAACACAAGGATTTATAGGGTTGATCCTTGAAATCTTATTAAATTCCAGGTTTGAGTAGTGTTCTAAGATCTTTTTTCTCCACTATGAGTTAATTAATGGAAATGTACAAGATATAAACCAAAAATATTGATGAGAAATATTTTGAAATACCCAATTGTTAATCTCATGAAATTTATGGTCTTAAAGTGATCAAAACTACGAGCTCCAGATGGGTTCTTTGTACTAGCATCCTACCAATTGAATCAGTCTCCCTAAAAACTTATTTCCACCTACCAGTGGGGTAATTATACCGCCTCTATATTGTCTTAGAGGGTCCTCTTAAACTACCTCTAAAACAAGAATTCAGTCAAAATGACTCATAGAGTAGTGTGTGTAAACCTTTTTCTGCTTCAAGTCTCTAGGTACTCTCTCTTATTTGAGGATTAATTCACAATGCTCACTCTATATAGTAATTGAAGTATTGGTTAACCTATCACTTTATTGATGCATATAAAATTTTAAATATAATCAACATTATATCCTCCTTATTATTTAATTCACAAGTGTTTATGAAATGTGATAGTTTTTTTCTTTGATACACAGTGGATATTATTCTCTGGTTCAGTAATATTGGTGTACTTTTCTTTCTCTCAATTTTGTTTCATTTTTACTTACTTTATCTTATAGATTATATATTAAAATAACAATATTATGAATATATTTCTATCTATTTAATTTATATCAAATCTATAAATAACACTACTAGGTGATCTTCATTATAAAACTAGAGATATTATTCTCAAAATATCAAGACCATTAACTATGAGGATATTATAAATCCAATCAATCTCTCATAATATTTTATTTTGAGTTGATCCAACTACATTGGTCTTTACACTGCTTTAAAATAGCCACTAAAACATTTTATATCTTCTAAACTTAAATTAAATATCAAAAATTCTTATGATATTCATTGTGTTCTAATTTAAGATCATAATAAAAATCCTTATATTTACTTCTCAAATGCTTCATGAAATCCATGGAATTTAAGTTAGTTTGAAAACAACTCATCACTTGCATGTATTTATGAATTTTGATATGGAAACTCCATTTGCATCATGGAATACTCATTTAAACATACTATCTTTATTCATCACTTGGTACTCCTTAATTTTAATCTTGTATCATGAACACATTCTTGGTCAGGATGTCTTTAATCCATGAATATAACCTCAAAGAATCATCTAATTTATTAAATCTTCTAAACTTGAATTCTAAAAATTACACTTTTTAAGTCTTCCATATAAATTCAAAAGTCATAAACTATGAAAAGTCATACACCTAGCCTATGGGTTACTCTAATTTGCATGACTTTAATTTCATATATAATTCCAATTTTTTATGATGAAGCCTCGTGATATATACTTGAATTATGCTTAAGTCATATGCTAAAGTCATACCCTCACACCGTTCTCTCAAATACATACACTGAAGTTTGTCACTGGGTGAAATCATATGATGGGAATTCATACACTCTTCCTATCATACGAATTTAGGGGACTTATGGTTGTATTTAATCCTTACATATCATATTAAAGTTATATTTTTAAGTTGTATTCTCTCATGAATTTGAATTTTTTTGGCCAATGTGTACTTCATATGACTTATAAAGTCATATGATCCAATTCAAACTCTTGGAAATAAAGGCATATTATTATTTTCCCTAAAACTGTTATAGTCTATATTAAATTCATATGATCACCATTATGAAGTTCCAGACTACCTTTAACTAACTCACTGAAATCCTAACTTACCTTAATATATGTGTGGGTTTACTATTATGAGGAGTCCATATGACCCATATATTGTTCCTTTACCTCTGGGGTAAAATTTATGAAACTATATGTAACTCATAAATAGATTATGTATTTTTATAGTTACCTCTACACAACTTAGGTCTGACCTTTATATAGAATGCACAAACCTAGGCTTTTATTTATACAGGTGGAAATTTTAACTTAAAATCACCTTAGTATTTTCTTAATCAATCATAAGGCCTTCCAACTTCCATCAAATTTTATAGGCATTACTCTCACCATCAATATAATAATTTA
This sequence comes from Viscum album, assembly GCA_963277665.1. Classification (NCBI taxonomy): domain Eukaryota; kingdom Viridiplantae; phylum Streptophyta; class Magnoliopsida; order Santalales; family Viscaceae; genus Viscum; species Viscum album. The sequence goes on from OY728126.1 coordinate 1,160,951,571, forward strand.
TCTTTAATACTAGCCCATAAATCATCACATGTTAAGGGATAATAATTTAAAATATCCATCCTAGTTCTGAAAGAATAAAATAACAGTTCCTTCTACCATTTATTATGGAAGTACCATAGCTCAACATTCCCCTTATAAAATACATGTGTATTTCCAACTTCATCATTACAATAGTATCCTAATTTATTTAAAAAATATATATTATTCATGGGAACATTAAACTCCCCCTTTTCATTAGTTAGAAAACCAATTGATTATCCATATCAATATGTTTTCTTAAACTCATTTTATTATCCCATTTATTGAAAATAAATAAAAATGGCATGTAGGGTAGTACCAAACTCATTTTCTCTTTATTCTTCTTAAGAAATGTGTTTTCTAAAACTACATATTATTTCACATTAAATATGAAATTTATCCTGATTTACTTGTGAGAGAATTATTTAACCACACACAATGTAGCCAAGAGCGTTTAGTTAGTCTACTCTAATTCTTCATGGGTGAACCTGAAGTAAAAAATAAAATAAACTTCCCCAGGAAATCAAGAGTATTCAGTAAAATTTTAGCATGTTATACCCCTTCCAAATATCTCAATTTAGTGGTTTTACAATATATTTATTTCTATTTATATATCCCACACTCAACTTAGAAAATTCAATAGAAACTTTTTGGTGAAATACATATTACTTTCCATTTATCCTACTAAACACATCAATCAACACTCCCCCATTGTGACCATTTTTTTCATAATCATAAGAGGGACGAGAGGTTTTTTTGGAATACCTTAACCTTCATCCTTTATTAGGATATCTATATTTTCATATTCAATGAATATTTATATTTTGATAGATTCCATTCATGTTTTTATCCACATTGATGGATAAACCCACCTATTATTTATCATGGTAGTTAATATACATTATGAGGAGAAATTTCTCTTATTTTACAATAGTGAAAACCTTATCCAGATCCCACTATAATTGGTTCCTTCAATTTCCTACATGTTATTACACATAAAATATAATGGAATAAGAAGGGTATTATCTCTTAATTATTATAAAAAACAGTAAGGTTGATAATTGCCTCTTAATCAAGGTTTCCTCTGTCTACTATTGTAGCCACGAATGATCTCTTTATGCCCCATCTTAAAAATTTTCTATCATAAGTCTTCATAAACTGCATGGTTTTCTCTTTATTTTAATAAAATTACATGTGTAAGAGATCCTTATTATGATAAATTAATGAAAACTCTTACTCAATGTATATATTTATTTTCTTTAACATTTTCTTTTGTTTGGGTAGGATTGTCATGAAATCCTTTGTAACATGACCATGATATTTGCATCTCCTATATATATGATCATGAACATTTGTTTATCCTTAATTATGAGAACATTTTTATGCTTACCTTATATTTAAACTTTGACTTGTACAATATTTATTAGGTCTCAATCTCCTTCCGTTATTCTCCCTAGCTTCAGAAATCTATGGTGTCTTCCTTATTGACTTTTCATATATATATTTATATATTGTCATATTGTTTATTCTTCTCACAAAAGTACTCTTTTCATTGATTGTGGGTATCCACTTTTATTTATTTTGGTCTTGAGTTAGGTTAATATTTAACCTATGATTATAGTATTTTTTTCCAAATACTCTACAAAAAATAAGTATCCTATAAAGCATGGTCTTTTAGTATATTGATCAAACTATTTCAAAAAATATTCTCAATAAAAAGGAGTCCTCTAGAAATTATTTTAATTTTTTATTGGGGTTATTCCTTTCCCAAATAATCTTCCCCTATCCTTTATATAGAATTAAATTTCTAACAACTTTATTTAACCTAAAAATCTCAAGATTAGGTTTCAAAACCTTTATGATTGAAGGAAACAGATTCAGTATCACATGAGCGTTTAGAAATAGTTTGTACCGTTTTCTCAGGGATAGTTTTATTATCATCCTTGGATGATTAAGCTTGAATCATCACAATTTTTTCATAGTATTAACTCAAGTTCATGAAGTTTCTTTCAAATTTAAGTCACCTAAATTTGACTCAAGATATTATCCTTACTTGGATGTTAGTTTTGAATTAAGATCTTATATAATCTTATCTTTCTCAATAATTTTAAACTTGGAAATTTTTATATCTTCTATGAGATCATTATCCTTCATATGATATATTATATTATTTATTCTATAATTTTAACTTTTTTATTAACATTAAAACTTTTATCAATTCATGATACCAGTTCGTCTCTCAACATATACTCAGTATAACCTTCTTCTTCCTTCTCATTACTACTTGATAACTGTATATTATTTTTAACCTTAGCCGTGAAGGTTTTTTGATTTCTAGTGATTCCTTCATCATCTGACTCAAAACATGTTGCTAATTCCTCACTTTCTTCCCTACTCATCATTTTTCTCATAAAATTTCTTGAGAACTTTTTCTTATTTCCATAGTTATCTCATCTTATTTTTCAATAACTTATTTTAGAAAATTTATCTTCTTCATCATTTCTTTCTTATACATCAAATTTCTTTTTCTTTGGATAGTTAATTTTAAAGATCCAAAAACCTCCAAAATCAAATAATTTAAGAGTAATACTACCTATATATTTTCCTTATTCAATTATAATATTATTAGAGTTAAAATAAAGGATAATCTTATACTCCTCAACTATTTCTTCATCACTTTCTTTATCCTCATCAGAATTTTAGAATGGTTTATCTATATTCTCATTTATCTTGAGTTTTTTATGTCCTTAAATATCATTTATTCATTTGATTTATTTTTAAATATTGTTGCTTTCCTCATTTCAAAATTAAGGATTTTATTACGTAACTCATCAAGTGAAAAGTCAAAAATTTATTCCACGGTAGATATCGTCAAATCAAATCTATTGAGGAAATTTGTAATCAGATTTTTGAAAATATTTTAACCTTCCAACACATTTTCAAATACCTTTATGTGACTTAAAATCTCATTTAACCTTGTAAAATTATCATTAATACTCTTATTAACTATCATATAAATTTTCTCAATTTTTTATCTCTATAGGTGTAGGTTAGCTTATTTAATATTTACATTAAATTCATAAATATTCTTCAACATTTACCTTATCTCCTTGATAGTTTTAAGTCACATTATATTGGTGTTTACCTTATTAGGTAGAGATTAAATGATTGAATTTTTATCTTTCTCATCTACTTTAATATTTCTCTTGTTAGCATAATTCATGGGAGAATCTATTCCAAGTGGAGTAAATCCCACAGTTGTAGCATCACTAACCTCAAGACCATATGACAACATATATGGAATCTTCCAATTCTTCTACCCACAAAATTTGTTCCATAAAATATTGGTTACCATAAATTATTGAAAATATTTATATCCTTCATGATTCTACCTCAGTTTTAGATTTTATAGAGTGACTTCACTTTGATACCACTTATAGTGCCCAATTCTAGTGAAATCACTGATAGGGGGAGAGGGTGACTGAGTGATCCCATTTATTTTTACATATATAAATTCTTGATTCAAAATTTTTAACTAGTTAAATATTTTATCCACTACTATTATTATCTTTTATACTTACTCAAATATTCATATTATAAAAGGCATAAGACACAAGGATTTATAAGGTTCATCCTTGAATTCCTACTCCTTTCTAGGTTTGGGTTATGTTTTGAGACCTAGTTTCTTCACTATGAATCAATTAAGTTAAATATTCAGGATAAATCCTAAAAATATTAATGAGAAATATCCCAAAATATCAATAATGATATTTTAAAAAATGTTTGGTCTTCAAATGATCACAATAACTACCTCCTAATAAGTTCTTTATATTGGAAACCTTATAGTCAAATGATTTTATTGAAAATATTTTTTAAGCCAACTAGAAGGATATTTATACTGTATAGTTATAGTTGTTCAAGGGTTCTCATTAACTCCTTAAATAGTTTTTTGATCAAACTATCTCTTGGTGCAGTGTGTGTCGGCCTTTATCAACTTCAAGTATACAAATAATCTCTTATTTGAGGATCAATTTTTCATTATCACTCCAGTAAAGAAATTTTAGTTTTGGTTATATTATCACTTCCATGAATCATAGAGACTCATGAATACAATCATCCTTATCTCATCCTTCTTCTTTAATGAACAAGTGTTTCTTGAATGCACTAGTTTCTTTTAATTTAGTGTAAAGTTGATTATATTATCTTGTTCAATAGTATCATACTTGATTTATTTATCTCAAAATTATAAAAATATTTCCTTCATCACTCATGTAGATTATATATTCACATATTAATATTATTAATATATTTATTATTACTATGTTTTTAGAAAATATATAGACCACAACAGTGAGAAATATTTTTTTTTTCAAACTGGAGATATATTTTTGTTAAAATATTCTTCTAAAAATCTAGATATCACTAGTTATTGGGATATTATAAATCCATATATTCTCCCATAATCTTATATTTTGATTTGATTCAGCATAAGTTTTCTTCATTCTACTTTAAAATAAACACTAAAACATATCATATCTTCTCACCTCAAATCATGAACCAAGGCTTCTTATAATCTCCATGATTTTCTACCTTTAAAGTTTAGTAAACATCCACTTGTTTTATTTTAAATAACCTCCTAAAATCCATGTAATTTGAATCTATTTGAAAACAAATATGTTAATGGATGTATTCATGAACTGTTATATAGAAACTCCTTTTTCATAATTTAATACTTATCTTAGTATAACATTTTTCTTCCTCGGTTATCCCTACTTAATTTTCAAATTAAATAATAATCACATTCTTGATAATGATGTTTTGAATCCATGAATATAATCTCAAATAATAATATAATTTATTTCCTTTTCAAATTTTTAATTCGATAAATCACACTTTTTTAGGTTTTTTATATGAATTTTCAATCCATATGTTTTATGAAGTTATATGCCCAGATTATTGGTGACTATACTTCATATGAATTTAACATCATATAGAATTTCAAATTATGATTGTAAATTCTTATGATGTAGTCTTATAATATGCATAAGTCATATATTAAATTCATATTCTTACACCATTCTCTCAAAGATAAAAACTGATTCCTAATTCTAGTAAAAGTAATAAACTCTTCCTATCATAAGACTTTAGAAGTATTATAGTTCAATTAAATCCATACAACTCAGATTAAAGTTGCATATCTAAGTTGTATTATCTCATGCATTTGAATTTTTTGTCCATCAGGTATTTGATATGAATTTTTAATTTATACGATAAAAACTTATATACATGGAATAAAATTAATTTTATTTTTCCTTTTCCTCAAGGTTTCATGAACTAACTTAAAGACATATGATCACCCTTACATAGATCTAGAATACCTTTACAAAACTCACTGAAATCATGACTTAACATGATGTACATATTGGTTTACCATTATGTGGGGTCTAGATAAACCTTACATAGGTACTTTCCATCTATGATGAACTTTACAATATTGTTTTTTACCTATACGCACATAATTTTTTTCATAGTTACCAATACATGGATTGGGTTTGAACTTTTCACAGCATGTGTAAATCTAGATTTACCTTTATACAAGTGACCATTTCTAATAAAAATAACATCATGTAATTCTTAATCAATCCTAAGTCCTTATAAATCCAATAGAATGTCATAGAAAATACTCTCACCATCATTGCAAGCCTTTAACTTTAAAATTAGAACACTAATCATCACATGTTAAGGGTTTCTACTTGAATTGGTCCATCCTAGTTCCCTAAATAGCATCTAATAGTTCCCTTTACCATTTATAATGGAAGTATCTTATCTTATCATTTCTCTTATACACCACACACAAATTTATATGTTCATCCTTATAAAAATATCCTTACTTATTGACAAAAAAATACAACCTTATGCATGGTAACATTACTCAATTCATTATATTATCTATCATTTCCCTAGGAAACCAAAATGATTACAAAGTGTAAATTATGAATTCTAAAAGATAAATAATAAATTTTATGTGTTCAATTGATGTAACTCAAGTTTTCAATATAATTTAATATTCATTTATGTATATTGTTTCCTAATACTTCTAATCTATAATATTCTATGTATCATGATATATACATTCTATGCTATTGTAATATTCATTTATAGGAGTTTGGATTTTACAACTCTCCCACATAGTGTTGGGACCACATTGTTTATAAGGTTGTATTTGTTGTCAATAGTCATCGATGATGATCAAAATGAAGGAGATCAAGAAGTACTCCAATGAAATGGAGGAATAGAAATTCAGATGATTTTTGTACTGATCATAAATTGAATGAACTTGTGTCAAAGGTTACATATTATTTACAACAGTAGAGAATGGTGAGGTATAATCTATCTAAGATTGATTGAAGAAGAATGAGGATTTGATTAAGACCATGAAATTCTCTATGATTGCATGAGTACCATGCAATATCCTACTTGAAGAATTGAATCATATGTTTTGCATGAAGTAGAGAATGAAGGTTGAAGAAGAAGAGTTGTTGAAGAAGGAAAATCACAGAAAAGAAGAATGAAGGTTACGACCGAAGCATATATTGAAGGTGGCACTATTTCATAGTGTTTGAAATATTTTTGTGCCTCAAAATAGAAAAATAAAGACATAGGTTGTTGGAAAAAGGAAGCGCACGCAAAGAGGAAGTGGTGTGAAAAATATCAGGAGGCATGTACAAAAAATCAAGGGCTGCGCAAAAAATAGTGGGTTTGCACAAAAAACAGCGGCGTACATGAAAAACAACATGGTGCACAAAATAACAAAGCAAGGTTTTTCGTGTAAGAGGTTTCTCGAATCAGAAACACTGAAAATCAGCAAAGGCAAGAGGTGCGCGAAAAATCTGAGATGTTCCTGCCATGTGCGCGGAAAATCAAACGTCTGCGTGAAAAATTGGTTGTGTGAAAAATGTGGGTTTAATGTTTTACGTAAAAAATAGGATTCATGTTCAGAATGATGAGAAATGGAAAAGTCATGAGATGCGCGAAAAACCAAGTCGGTGCACAAGAATAAAAGGAAGGTGTGCGTAATTCAAAGAACTAAGAGACAATTTTACTCGCAGGAATGTGTTTTACACGTAGGATCAAAAATGCCTATAAATATGAGGTGAACGCCTCTCATTTGCAGTGGCTCAACAATCACAAAAATCCTGAGCTCTGGTGCATGGAAAAATTGAGTTATAGTGTGGTGTACGAAAACAAGAAGGGTTGCACGAAAAAGAAGTTGTTGCGCGAAAAAGGGAAGTTTTGCGCGAAAAAGAAGAGTTGTGCCGAAATCCTTTTTTGCGCCAAAAGGTATTTTCACACGCAAGGTTTGAATTTTACTCGAAAGACACTAGGAAGGGTGCACAAAAAAATTTAGGGGTCCTGCAAGCCTTTGACAGGTTCATAGAACTCTCAAATCTTCTTTGCGAAGACAGAAGAACAGTGAACCATTTGGTTTTACAAAGAGAATTAGTACCGCACACACATGATTGGTGTTTAACACCCACGTTTTTCTTTGCGAAGAGAAAAAGAACAATTCGTACATCTAAACTCAGATCTGAATAAAATGAGGTAAGTATAACGATACACTCAGGTTTTGGTATTGGGAATTATAGGAAGAGAATAAGAAGATTTAGTGCATTTAGTTATTTCATTAAAGTAGAAGGTTGAATAAAAAAGAGTATCAACTCAGGAATCTGATGCAAGCTTTGTCTCATGCTGAATAGGAGACAAAGACATCAATGCGAATCTATTGAAGATACCTTCATATCTATAAAGTGAGTGGGACTCCACCAAGGCCAGTGAGCCAGGGGGAGTCAACAGGAGTGGCCCGAGGGACGCAGTAAGCTATCCCTGAACATTTGTAAAGATAGTGAGACTAGGATAGAGTGACTGTTCCCGAGCCATTGTAATCCACAACTAGTGAAGAATAGTGGAATTATGCACAACCAGCAACCTGTCGGTGTATGATTCTTGGACATAGCCCTTAGTGGTGAACCAAGTAAAAGTGTTGTGTCGACTCATTGCATGTGAATGTTTGATTGCTCACCATATATATCATACATGTTTTACAAGTTCCTACTAACGTGGGGAAAAGATCCATCACATTTAGAGAAAAAGTTGACATCTTGATTCACCCCTCCCCTCTCAGGGTGTCCCGGGGCCCTACAAGTGGTATCAGAGGCAGGTTCACATATGTTGGATACTCTATAGTAATTATATTCAAAAGAGGATTTGAGTTTCTTTCCTAAAGTCAACAATGAAGTGAAGTCTTGATGAAGATTCATTCATTTCTGAGTAGAAGCCTACATCCTGCAAGACAATGACAAATAGGAAAAAGAAAGAGAAGAAGCAGTTGAAGAAGTCCCTCATGTCCAAAGAAGATACAGTGTCTTGTTCTCCATGACCATCCAATAATGAAGAAATATTTGGCTTGGAAAGTGTCGAGAAGGTGTCCCAGGTCCCTACCATTGGAAAGTAAGACACTTCTATATCAAGTGATCAGGTGAAATTAATAAGTTTTCTACATGATATTCCGAAAGAAAGAGTTGATGTTATTTTTATAATATTTCAGTGCATGTAGGTTGAAATCAACCGATTGGAAAGAGAAGCTAAGAATTTGGAAAAGGGATTGGAAGGAAAAATTATTGAATGTTTGAGACTCACCAAATAGATTAATGTATTTGAAGAAAAAAGAGGGAGCCAATAAGACTCTAAAATAAAAAATACATGCCCTTGAAGCTGAGCTGATGAAGAGCACTGAAGTCGAGAGTTTTTATTTGGATGAAACTTCCAAGAGATTCAGGGAACTTGACTCTTTGTTACAAATCAAATTTAATATGCATGTAGATGAGGTTGAAATGTTAAAGAAGACTTGTGAAGAGAAGATGATATTGATGGAAGATCAAAAGATCATCTTCAATATTGATGGTCAAAAATTGGAATCCCAATTAACAAATTTTGAGAAGACACATATTGAGACTTCACAAAAGGATGAAACTGGTGATGCTTGTACTCAATGTTCATTGGAGGGTTATAAAGCTGAAATACCTCTAACATGTGATAAGAAGATTATAAAAACTCTTGATTACCCATCTCAAGAATCATTTGCTATTGGTACTCAATGCTCACTGGAGGATTCTACTGTCAAAAGACATCCAATATCTGATAAGAAGATAATTATTTCACTCATTGATCTATCACACGAAGTTAAGAAAGTGAAGGTACCATCCATAAAAAATTGTACTATTGTTTCTAAATATGTTCCTTTAAAAAGTGCTGGTTGGAAGAAAAATTTGAAGTAAGTATGGATGAGGAAAGATGAGGATAACAAACCTACCACTATGGCTAGGTTGGATGGGAAGAAAAAGGATGAACATGGTTTCTCAAATAGAGCACAAAAAATTAAGAATAAGGCCCAACAACCTCGTACATAATATATAAAGAGGAAAAGATGTGTGGGTCAATGTTGGTGCTTCAATAGATTTGGGAATTGTGCACTGGATTGTTGGTACAATCCCTTAAATGAAAAATCAAAAAGAAAGCATATATCAAAGGGAAGAAATCCAGAGAAGAAGAAGAAACATCTGCAGGCTCAGAAGCATCTGTTTATAGAAAATAGAGTTGGAATTCTTGATAACATATGTGATGTAAACAATGACAGTGGTCACAAGGTAGGAAAAAGACTATCTCAACACTCATTCACTATTTATAATAAAATAATACCTCATATTCCGGCTAAGTATGAAGTAAGTACCTTTGGAAGAAATCAGAAGAATAATGCGAACACACATTTCCCCAAAAAGATCTCAAGTAGGGAAGCTGAGAAGACCGAGGATTTTAGATCCATGAAATTGAAGGGTCATTCATACAAAAGAAAAACTAAGTGGGATGAAACTCAGATGAACCCATGTGGAAGATCCAAACCAGCTGCAACAGTTCCAAATGACATATTGGTCATCTGTCCAGAAGATTTGAAAATAATGAGGAAACTTGAAGATGAAAAGGCCAAGGCTGGTGACAAAGGAAAAGGAAAAATTTCACGTGATAAAGATAAAAAGCATGAGATAGTGAAAATCAAAATAAAAACATTTGTTAATGATGTTCTGTGTGAGAGATGTATGAGATCTGGTCGCATCACAAAAGGTTTTTTAACCTTAATACTAGAGAAATAAGCAGTCCTTAAAAGGAGTAAAAATGTATCAGTAATGATGGGTGTTAGGAAGAACAATTCTCCACACAAAGAAGACGAGAATGTGAAATGATCCATGCCAAATCAACACAGATTAGAACATATGTTCAAATGTGAAGCATAAAGATTGGAGTAAATGGAAGAACTTGGTTGAGAAAAACACCTCAACCATGTAGCACATATTTATGAAGAAAGGAGGAACCACCATATTCCCTTAATCATTTGTGTATTTTATTTGTGCTAATAATATAAGGAATTGAAGGTGAAGCATGATCTCAGGGGGGGAACATGAGAAGTAGTGAATGCTTTCAACTCTTGATAGTTGAGATGAAGAAGTTTTCAACCTTGAAATATTCTTCAATTGATATTCAAATATTAAGATGATGAAGGGTCACTCTTGATGAAGATGATGAGGAGTGTTTCCCTTGAGGGGGAGAAAATTGAAGAAGCTTCCAAAATCATTATTTCAATCAGTATCAACTACACCAGAACAAAGATAATTCTACAAAGGGGGAGTAACTGAATTGATTAGTGACATAAGAAAAATGGAAGTGCCCCAAGGCCACTTATCCTGCCAATTGCACTTGAATGTTTTTGATCTATCTGCTGATGTGAGTTCATGAGTTTTAGGTTGATTATTCCCTTTCACATTTTATTTCTTTAGCCTAAAATGAAAGTGGAAATTCCTTGAATACAAAGTACATGAGTTCTCATCTCATGTGGTATCATGACCAGTGAATAATGGACTGCCTTGTTGTCTAAATCAACTCCTCTTATTTTCTACACCGAGCATTTCTTAAGTAGACTTAGAGTGAAATTATTGATGACACATTATTTAAGTATAGATTGATACTCTCTCTACCATGAACTTTTTATTTCTTGTCAATAAGGGGGAGAGAAAGTGAAAAAATGTTTGAAAAGAAAAGTTGATTGAATAGAAGATTCTCATTTTGACATTGACGAATTCATTTCAGAAGATATGTAAGGTATTGACAATAAAATACAAAGGGGGGAGATTATTGGGACCAATTTGTGTATAAGGTTGTATTCTTTTTCAATAGTCATCAATGATGATAAAAATAAAGAGATCAAGAAGTACTCCAATGAAATGGAGGAATGGAAATTCAGATGACTATTGTACTGATCAAAAATTGAAAGAACTTGTGTTAAAGTTAACACATTGTTTACAACAGTGGAGAATGGTGAGGTATAATCCATCTAAGGTTGATTGAAGAAGAATGAGGATTTTATGAAGGCCATGAAATTCTCCATGATTGCATGAGAACCATGTAATATCCTACTTGAGGAATTGAATCATATGTTTTGCATGAAGTAGAGAATGATGATTGAAGAAGAAGAGTTGTTGAAGAAGGAAAATCATAGAAAATAAGCATGAAGGTTACGACCGAAGCATATATTGAAGGTGGTGTTGTTTCGCAGTGTTTTCCAAATTTTTGGGCCTCAAAATTGGAAAAATAAGACATAGGTTGTTGGAAAAAGGAAGTGTGCACAAAGACGAAGTGGTGTGCAAAATATCATGTAAAGCAAAGCAAGTCAGTGTTGTGTGAAACACAAGCTAATAAAGATAATGTACCACGAAATATTAGGGTTTTACATATGATATCATATAAGTATCCATAATCTCAATCACCTAAGCCTTCTTTTTCACCTCCAAGTATATGAGTAATGTTATTGGGGTGATTTCATAAAGAATCATGGGACACAAAACATCCTATAAGCACCAAAATCTACACTCATAATCTAAGAATAAATTTGGGGGGATATAAAGATGGTATTTAAACCTTCTCCTAAAATTTCACGCACTTGGATACCCTACTAAAGTGATATAATTTTATGCCTCTTCACTGCCCTCAACAATGATTATATAAACTATACATAGAATTTCCTCTCGAAATAATCCCAAAAAACATATACCTATTTTCTCTCCTTAAGATATAAGATCATCCATTACTGTGTTGCACCCTATATTTTACTAATGGTTATTGGAGCTTGATACTCAACCTTAGATCAGATCATGATGAAAATGGGATTAAAATCAACCATCCAATGCTTTTTCTCTAGATTAGATATGCTCCCCTCATACGTATCACTACCCTAATGTAAAAAATCACATAGAATATCCCTCCATAGCTTATACTCATCTACTAGGTAAACCCACCTACATTTAACTAGATCATCCTAATGAAAATCACCATTAAAAAACATACACAAAAGATATCCAGGGTCATCTTTATAAACAAGAATAAACTCCTAACCTTATTGTCATGAAATTTATTTAATAAAAATTCATTTAATATGATTCATTTCATTTTCTAAAAAATCACCTCATTTAAAACAGAAGAAAAAATGATCATGATGAAGGTATCTACCCTATAAGAAAAAATACTTAACATAGTTATTTAATAACTCATATTACTTGAATCATATTATAGAGGTCCCTAAGATCTTATGTCCTAACTAGTATCCCTAGTCTATTCCACACACTAATATAAACTAGAATCATTTTCCTAGAAACCCATGAAATAATCACAAGTTCCTAACTCTAATCTCCACTCTAAAACATAAAAAAATATTTGATACCACTCTATCAGGACTTTCCTCACTAAGAACCCATCTTATTCATATAATGAAGAAGATTGTAATCCCTAAAGTCTGTATTCAATAAGCCTTAGGTTAGCAACTAGCACCACATGTATAGAACATGAAAATTAGAGGCATTACCCTCATATATACCAAGAATAGATAAATAAAATCACAAATCAACACAATGATATAAATAAACTAAGGTACCCAATAATCCTATAACACATGAATATATTTGACAAATACAAGTCTCTAAATAAAAAAACTAAAATAGTTCTAAGGTAGAAAACCCATTTCCAATCCCTAGATCCAAGATATTACTATCTAACTCAGTCACCAAACTCACCCTATAAACCTAAAAAATATTTTAAATGTATTTAAGTGTTTCAATAACATGTATACTCAATTGGATCATACCCAATATCTCTCATAAAAATGTTGAAGGTAAAAACTAATTCATCAGTGGACAAATAGTATAACTAATAAGAACCTACTAGGTTGACTACCACTCGTCCTCACTAAGGATCACTCTTCAAATATTACTTCTAAGTATAGTAAAATAATATTGAATGATATAATATGAAGGTACCCCACAACAAATTCTCGGGTAGTTTATCATTATCATACCCCAACATCAAACATATTGTTCTCCCAATCACTTCTCCAACTCCTTCACATCACACCATATCCCATACCACAACCATACCACATATCTCATCCATATCATCCTCATAATACTATATCCACTTCCATATATCATATATCATTTATCCATCACATATTTGGTATAGTATGGTATCATAAACATAAAGAACATCCACCTTGTGCCCTCACCCTACCATAAATGACCCCCACTATGTAATATCATCTCACCAATTGCCGTGGAGAGTATTCTAGTACATAAGGAACCAACTCAACTATAACTAGTAGGGTCTTCCAATATATAATGTACCTATAGTCACACCAACACCCCATAGGGTCTTCCAGTGCATCATGCTCCTATAGTCCCACCAATACCGCAAAGGATCTTCCAGTACACCACATACTACAATAGTATGATCATACCTTCCATGAGACATTGTATCATGTTCTATACCTAAAAGGGAGATAAGAGAAGATAGATTAGTCATCCATCCTTTCCCACACCAACCTAGATGTTAATGGAAAACACCTAGTACCGAAAGGATATAGGGAATCAGAAAGGGTATTAGACTTAGGTGGTGTGCCTATAAAAATCACAAGTAAAATACTGGTATAGTTATATCCACACACAATCCCATCTTAAGTGGGTCAAAAACAAATATCACTTCCACATCCCATAACCATCACCACACTACCACTGCCTCATTCTACCATTAATACCAACTATGACACCACAACTAGCCCCATATCTTATGAAAAAAAGCTATATTAAACATATATAATTTCTCCTCAATTAAACTAATTTATCCCATTTATAAAATCACTAATACCAACCATATTATATTATTCAGATTTTCTATTAATCATATTTAATGAAAAACCATTCAAACCATCCCCCAAATTATTTACATCCACTAATCATCCTTTACAACAATTGATTATTCATTTTTATCAATGAGGTTTTTCAATTATAACCAACACCATTTCAAGTTTATCATTACCAAATATATTTCATTTCTACTTGGAAACTACAAACAAACCCATGAAAACTAGATACATCATCCTCCCATTAAAATATGTGCTCCTCTTTCCAATTATGGAATGGAAACTGCATCCCCACAGCCTAATTTTTCATCTTTAATCACATCATAATATACCACCCATGGCATATATCATATCACCTATTGTCCCAAACCCAACAAAAAAAATTCATCCCCACTTCCCAATGAAATCAATATAACTTCCCTTATACCTCCATATTAATCACATAATCATATCCATACAACAACAAATCCAACAACACACAACAACAGGTTCTAGAATCTAACACTTTCCATTCTAACTTATACAAAACATGATTTCTTATTGATTCCTTTATTCCACATAACCATTTTATTATTGTTTTTATGTTCTTATATTTTTATGAAAGATGATTCCAATATATAATTCATATAATCAACACACAACGATCAATAAAAATATTAATATTTTTCAAAACTAGTATAAAGGATATACAAATCTCATGATCAATATTTAAAAATCAATTAAACACATTTGAATCACCACATTCCCTTTAATTTTCATTAGTTCAGTTCATTATCTTCATTAGTACAATCTACACTACTGACCCATGGATTAAAAAAATCATTAAACCCCCACAATTTACACATAAAGGAAGGGAGTTCTTGAATCCCCTACCACAACCAGATCATCAAAATATTTTGACCAATATAATGCAGGGAAGAGATGATGGAAAGATCGCAAGCACACAAGGTAATCCTTGATTAACCTATACCATCGTAATTCCACATAAAAATCAAATCCCTTAGATACATTAACCTAAATTGTCATTTCCATTTATAATACCTAAGGTAATGATGGGAAGAAACCAATAGGGGATAGAGGTGTAACTTACCATGGATCACTAATTATCAATATCTTCAAGCCGAATATCAAATACAATAGAGAGGGGTTGAAAGGTTACTTAATATCACCTTGGAATCTTATAAGAGTTGAGGGAAATAAATATGACTGAATGGAATTTGGGGGGCCCTATGAATTTAAACCCTGTTTAAAAAATACCATGGAATAACTCCTAAAATATACTGCAATTCTTATGTTTCCCACTAAGACTACAGCGTGACAGATGTTTCCATAGTGAAATGGTCCTAATAAAAATTGAACTTTAGAATTAATGTTATGGTCAAAGTTGATATCTGATAAAACATGGATATTTCAATAGCACAATAACACTAAATGTGGAGGAATGACAAAAACTACTGTCCTAGACTCCACATTATAATGGGTAGCACTATGCCACAACCTGTGACCTTCCTTTAAACCCCATAAACTCCAAGACCAATACCATAGTGTAACTCAATTTCCATGTTATAGGGGTCCCTAAAATGGAAGGGCTAACAAATCCAACCTCTTAAGCCCCTATGCCACAACTACCCAAACCACAACATATTCATCCCTTCCAAATGGCCTTTTACAGTGAAACACATACCTCTATGCTACCATATTATCCCCAAGCTCAAATTTCAACTGAAACACCACAATTCCTTCCTCAAGCCTCATATTGATATCTTCAATACCCAAAAATAAAAATTAATAGGTTGGAAATATCTATACCATTACAAAGTATATCGTTATATAGTTTCATTTTAAAATAGATTAAGTTCCAAGAAAATTTATCTTTCCCAACAACTAGCTCACAACTACACACTTTATCCAACCACATCTAACCTCCCACTGAAGTAATAAGATCTAATAACCTCTAAAGTTTCTCTACTAGAAGTTATAACCTATGAAATATAGGAGAGGTCATAATAGAATGTGAAATACCTATATAAATCAAAATAGAAGCAAGGGTGGATTAAATAAAAATCACACCACAGACAGCCTTTGGTCCCTCAACTTCTTGAACTATTATAACCTAAAATTTACCTTTGTTGACACCTCATTATCATCATCCCTGATAATTGTCTCTAAATATTCTCTAGTATAATATTTATTGATCTACTAAATTATGTAATATACTATAAAAAACCATGTGTTAGTGGTCTTAATGGTCACCTATCCTGCAACTACTATAGAAAGTACTATTGAGAAGTCTTAAAAATTAATGGAGTGGTCTATCAACTATGATGCTCTAATAACACTAACCACCCTAAAAAATTGGAACACTCCCTAGAAATAGACCATACCACCATAATATAAACAAATAAAACTCTAGGTCCCACTAGATGGTATCATACTACCACACTAATAAATGTGGTCATTTTGAAAACAAACTCCCATATCTTTACTTGAACTGTAATTTCTTTTCAAATTGAGAGCTTTCACCTCTAGATCGAATTTGAGAAACACTTTTACAAGATCTATCAAGAAAATTCCATGTACTCACCAATAAATTATCCATCACAACTTCCTTTTTCAATATATCTATAAATTAACTTCAAGAAAATATCCTCAATAACCTATAGATCTTGGGCCTCAATAATCTATATAAATTATTTCTATCAACTTCTAATTAGTTATAAAAGTATAATAATATCATATCAAATTTATAAAATCCATACCAATTTATAGAATATAATAACTTCCCTATTGTATCCCCAAAAAAACTACTATATATTAAGCCTAATATTATTTTATAAGAACACCTACCTAAAAACTATTAAAATTTAGCTTATCTGATCATAAACACGTCAGAATATCCAAATAATTGCATCATGTATTCACCTAGACAGGAGGTTGAATTAGGGTGTCAACCAAATAAAACATTTACCTCTAATTATTTTATCTCCTTTTTTAGATACTATTACCTTTTATGAAGTAAGATGTTAAATATAACAAACTCTTAATGGAACTCTCACTGAACTATACATGAATATGAAAAAAGTAAGGCACATAAGACATTTGGATTTTACTTTGTTCATACTCTCAAGGAAACATCCAAAAAGAACACACCAATGATGTTTCGATGTCCCAAAATCCACTACACTCACATTAATTAGATACAAGTTTCATTCAAAATCACTCTAAGCCAGGGCACACTACCATTAAAAATATTTGGGGATGAAAAACTACCTCTCAAGGGTTACCCATAATTCTTCTCCTTTGTACACTGATTTAGGAAGGATTTATAAGTTTATAGACATGATTACTTCTTTAATATTTTATAGACATGTGGGTTTCTTCATGAGCAGTATAAGTTATTGATTCACTTTTCATCTTCAATTACAAAATAGATGTTATATCATGGTATACTATATTGCACTTTCAATACTCTAAAACCAGATGAGATCAAATACTTATAATGATTTGAGTCTTTATCTTCCAAATACATATGAGTGTTATGGCATAATTTTAGGGATAACTCATTAGCTTCAAAAATAATCATATAGTTGTAAAAATCTTTACAAGTGAAGACACTTTTTCACGATAATTATCTTTGTTACAATTTATCTTTATTTCATTAATCATCTAGATATATCAGTCAAACTCTATCCTCTTTGAGAATTTTTATTTTAATAAACTATATGTGATCATTAGAAATCTATTTTGGATATAATATATTCGTCCTCTATTAAAACCAGATATATCAATGACATTATTTCTCTATCTCTATTGTTCATTCAAAAAGAAGATATATAGTATAAATCCTATTCTAAACTTCTTCCAAAACTATTATGATAAGTTTTATAAGATTTATCCAAGACAATAACCCTTAATAAAAATTTTGGGATCAATTATTGTTCTTATAATACTATAAGATTAATACATGTGTCCCACTCATTTAGAGTGGTCAAAAATTCCCTCTTCAAGTTGATTCAATCCTCTAAAATTTAATCTAAATATTTATCTTTTTAAATTTCAGTCTAATATTCAATATATTATATAAATTTCCTTATTTTGGTATGAATATCCTTATTATAGTGTGATATACCATAACTTTACTCATATTTTGGTGTGATTCCTAAAATTATAGAGTTTCACTCCTCTACTTCACCAAACATATAGTATGATAAGTATCTTTATAATATAATTCTCAATCAAAATCTAGATCTATAAAATCTAGTAAAATATCATTTAAAACTCCAAGGAAATATTAGTATGATATCCTCAAATATTTACAAACCATAAACCCATTAGGACATGGTACACTTTTTTTTGGTGCGATATACTTTTTTGTATTCATGCCACATTTCATGACTTTCTACCAAAATCACAATCCTCATAACAAAACCAAAATTTTATGGCACAACCATTCCTTATTCTTCTCAAAGTTTCAAATGGATATGGTATGTAATTCCTATTGTATGATGTTATAATTAGACTTCACATTTCTAAACTACACTATTTTATCATAGGGTCTTCCCTATGGTGAAACCTTACTCTTCATGGTGAAATATATATAAATGCAGCATGATTAGGCTATTATAATCGATCCAAATCCAAGTTTCTAAAACCTCTTATTAATTCATAGATAATATTTTAGTGTGATGATACATGTTGTATAATATCACTCAAGTAGTTACTATTATGTAACTTGAGTCTACTATTACACATGTATGGTTATAGTGTGGTTGCATCCTTCATGGAACAATACTCTCCCATCTTCAGATTAATTTATTCATCCATAACCACCCTTGTAGCATGGTGTATAATATTATGGAATATATTTTATAGAAATAATATTACATAGTATAATATTATTTTTGGTCCCAAATAAGTCTTATACCCATAGAGGGAGGTGAATTGAGGTATGCTAAATTTAAATTTCCCCTCCTATATTATCTTTTTATATTGAAATTAGGAACCCCTCTCTTCCACATGGTTGATATGAAGTGATGTAAGAAAAAAAAGATATTTTGGAAATTTTACTCAATTCACCCAAATGGACTCATCCAAGGAGAATGAATGAAAATTTTCTTATGCACCTGAATCATTAAATATCACTAATTTTCAATTAAAATTTTTTGAGGGGCCACACTGACCCTTCTGGTTTAAACCCATGAACAAATGAAAACATGACACTATCCTTATAGAATATAATACACTACTCCTCCTATAACAGTCTTCTACTCCATGAACTATGGAATTTTTTACACCTAAGGTGGGGTGTTGATAATCTCCACTTTTATTCTATTTCAATAACTCCATAAAAACCTTCCAGTGATAAGTCTCCTAGATCACCTTCTTCTTCTTCTTCTTTTTATTTCTATTGTGTGTCTATAATTCCTCTTGTTTGGTTAACTATATCTAAAAATCTATCTTTTATTTTTTAATACTTTAAATTAATGTAAGACTAGAATATAGAAACTCTATTTTCTAGAAGATCTCCCTATTATTCACATTTTTTCAATTAAATCTTCACACCTTTTCTCAAGAGATATTCTGATATATTTTGAGAAATATTGTTCTCTTTATTTTTTTCTCAAAAACCATACACTAGACTTTTTAGTGATATATTATTTTAAAAGGAACATGTCATATCTCAATTTCCCATACTATATAAATAAACCTTTGAAATATAGGAAATAACCATTTAATATGTGACCTTTATCCAAAAACAAAATCCAAAGTACACTACCAACTCATGTATTTAGAAAATACACCCATATTATCATTGTATCACCTTCCACATCACCACCTACAAGTTCCATGATATGGTGTTCATGGTAAATAAAAGCATCTAAAAACAAGACTTAAAATTTTATTAAAATATTAAAACAATATGGCATGAACCACCGTTTATTTTTTGACTTGATTGTCTCTACTCAAAGATAGATGATGAAATAATTATCGAAATATCCTTAAAATGATATAGGTTATTTTTTTCAGAAAAAATGAAGTGGAAGTTACCCTCCCAAAATGATTAGGTACTTTTTTATAGTACCCATTTAAAATGAACAATAGGGTGTACCCTTACAAGTACCCTTAAAAAATCTCCATATCATTCTGAAAACCATTTATAATAGGGTATACACTTCTAAAATCACTAGATACCCTTACAGATTCACCTTACCTTTCCAAAAAACGATTTTTCTAAAATTCTTGGCTTCTATATAATGACATATTTACTCATATTTCATCCATAAAATTCTCAAACATCTTTAAACCTTTAAAAAATTAACTCCACACACTTAAATAAACTTTATTAAAGATTAATTCCACTTATTTGTCAACAAAAACAAACTTAAAATCACTCTAAGGGGATTTTTTGAACAATTATTCTTACATGAAATCTATTATGGTATTATGTACATAATATTATCATGATGTGAGTTTTCTTTACTAAAACATTTATTATTATTAAAATTCCCCCATTCATGTACAAAATTCTTCAATTTTCATAATATTCTAGAATAAACATATTTTATCTCATACAATGTCCTTCCAAGGAATATTCAATAATCTTTATACTTTATATTCCATGTCCTTCATTACTTACTTCTTCAAGGCTTCCTTCTAATAGCCATTTAAGTGAACTTGCTACATGAGATTCCATATTTATCCATCTTCCATATATATTATTAATATCCCTCCTTAGACAAATTCGATTCTAATTTATGTAGTAACCATCTCCATACTCATCCAAGCAACTATTTCTCCAATATATTCTCATATGATAACTGTATATTATCTATATTTTTTAATTGTCAAAAAAATATAGAAACTCTTAGTTTCAACATTACCCCCCTTTGAATTTTATTAAAAATGATATCATAAATCCTACTCCACCATTTAAATTTTTATTACATAAAACAAGGTGGGGATTTATGGTACATTATTCTCACTCCACCATTGTGAATAAAAATAAAATGGTATCCTTATATTAATTTCAGTTTTCATTCAATCCCCCTTTGTCTATTAAAAGTAAAAGGGTAACTTTACCACGTATTTTATCTTTCAATAGGGTTTCTATATGCTCTAATTTTGAGTTATCTTCTTGCCTAGATTTTATACTCTCTTCAAGTTTGTTTTTTGAGAAGGAAATTTTTATTCCAACTTCTTTTCTAGGGTCATCTTCTCTTCAAACTCCAGTGCAAGTTATTTGATAAAACGATTTGTCCTTTCATCTTTTCACTCATTATTATAATTTACTCTTTTATAGAAAAATTTTCTTACTTAATTATTTTATTTTCTAAAAACAAATATTTTATGAACACATATTCAACTCCATGTTTAATATCCAGATCATCTACCTTTTCATGCATAGATTTGATTTCTTCTTAGTCACTACATGAATAATCACTAGATTGATAACTTTATAGAATTTCCATTAAATTAATGGAGTCACCATAAAATTAAAATTTTATATAGGAATTATTAATTCAAGATTTTTGTGTATCTTCCAAGATAACGTTAGAATCATATTTATCAGTAGAAATAGAATTGATCACCTTGATTGCAGATTCTATCTTATCAAGGGTATTATTTTTATTTATCCTTTTGTTATTGAATTTTAGAATGAGAAAGTTTTATCTATATTTTCTCATAGATATATAATCACTTAAAAAATTTTAATCTTTCCTTGAGGTAGGATCCAAAACATTTATGGATTCCATAGATTTTCCATAAATTTCTACCAAAAACAACCAAATATCAATATAAAAATAAAAATGAATGGTTTTTATAAATACCATTCAAGATATACCTATATTTATAATTTTATATGTCAATTTCATCATGAACACATTCATGTGCTTTCTTAAATAAAAATCTAATAATATATACTCTATGATCTCATTGCCAAAATCCTATAGGGACCAACACATTTTTTTTTCTAACCACAAAAGTAGTATGATTAAAAATAAGAGGTTTTATCCTTGAATATAAATGTAAAAAAATCGAAAAAAATAAATATCGGACCTAAAATCAAAACCTTCATGCTCTGATATCATTTTCAAAGAAACTTCAATTACAATTTCAAATTATACACTAATTCCAATTATTGGTCGAAACATTTTCTTTATTAACCATTAGTTGGACTTTATCCTTTACTACTCAACATCTCCATTATTTATCCCACTTATAATATCAATTTTGAAGAATAAGTACAGATTTTATTTCAATATCAAATACACTTTCACCTTTAGCTTTATTTTTATCAAGATAATGGGAAAATTTACCACTTGAAGATGAGTAATCAAAAAATATATATTCCTACTGATTTTTTTCTCAGCATGAGAAATATTAATTTAAGTCAACCACTTCAATGATATCCATGTCACTCACCTATGTCAATAATCACATGGGACTTCAAACTTTCACTTCTTACAACATCTTATAAATTCTCCCTATGATCTCAATATTAGTTACATAAGATATTTAGTGAATAGAATAATAACAAACATGTCTAAGAAATACCACATATTAGATCAAATGATACCACTAGCTATGATAAACTTATGACACCGCTTGATATCCTTGATCTTTTATCCTTCACAGGGTGTGACTCCTTCTCTATATAAGGAAATTAGATTTTTAATATTAAAAAAAGACTCTCCCTAAATTCCTTCAACACATAACACAATTTTTTTTAATTATTTCACATATGGGAATATTTTTTAGAAACATTAATTATCCTGACACACAATCAAATGATACAACTTTGTTAGAAATAAAATATATAAAGAATTAATATCTCTAATATTTTTTCACTTCTCTGTAAAGCTATATTTTATTTTCTTCAAGGTCAAATACAATTGGATATGATCTAATACCACATATTGGGACTATAATAAATATATACTCTATGAGTGGTTGTGAATTCGGGTGTTTCCAAAATAAAATGTTTTCCTTTGATATTGTTCACACCTTTGTGAGATATTATTCCCTCATTTAAAGTAATATGTTCAAGCTCGCAAACTATTTAGGGTTCTCTCACTAAAGCATACATGAATATATAGTATATTTAAGCACACTAGTCACTAATATTTTACTTAGTTCACCCACACTGGGCTAAATGCAAGGAGAACACACCAATGATGTTTCTATGTTTCATAATTCATTATACTCACATTCAATGGATAAAAATTTTGGTAATGGTTACTCTATTCTAATACACACTAAATTTAGAAATTTTTAAGGAGGGTTCACTATATCTTAAGGGACACTCTCTCTTATTATCCTCTTAACACTTCTTTAGTAAGTATTCATCATTTTATGTATATTATGGACTCTTTAATAGTTTATAGACATGTGAATCTGTAACACCCCGACCCCAGTTACCCAAAGTCGGTGCATTATTACATAACATTGGCATGATCACAAGGAAATCATGTCTCAAAAGATGGATTATTTTAGTAGCCTTGGAAACAATAGATACATTGATAAGTCTTTCATTACATAATAAAGTGAAAAACTACAACAACATAGTCTCCATAGTCCACACACATATCCCTTTAGACTATCCCTATAGGTCAGTCATAAAATACTTCTTCACATCCTGGGAAAATGAAACATAAGAAATGGCTGAGCAGAAACGCTCAGTAAGGGTCAGGGTTTGGCCGAACCAAAATTTTTTAAGGTATGAAGAATTGGTTAGAAGTGGTGTCCTTTTATAAGGGTGAGGTGGGGCTCTTTAGCAAAAATATAAAGTATTATTTCATAATAAATTCATATTATGTTTCTAATGGCTCCAAACTGGATTATTTAAAGTATAAGGTGGTGATGGGTTGAAAACCACTCAACCGATAGGTTTTAGACAGGTTTGGGTCACTATATTAGCCTTATCTTTTAGATTTAACTCTTAGTTCATTTGTTTGACATTTACCATGACTCTTTGTATTTTTATATTATTTGGTTAATAAAATTACTATAAACTACCAAGATAACCCCAAGTGGTCCATTAATGACATACTTATCATTATATAAGTCCTTTGGACAAACCTTAGATTTCTAAAAATATTATATCAATTAATAATATAATATTTGTTTTAAAAACTCCTTTATTTCAATTTTGAAACTATTTAATAATTGATTTTTTTTAAAGTCTTAATAACTTTATTAATTCAAAGAAAATTAATTTACTCAGTCCTAACATGTCATATTAACCAATAAAATTAGTTTATAGAATCATGATTTTCAAATTATATTTATTATAACATTTATAATACCAATTATTTGATTCATTCATTAATAAGGAAAATACTGCATCATCATTGTGTCATTTATAAATATAATTATTAAATATCTAAAAATTATAAATAAAATACCATTATGTATGAAATCTTTTTATCTTTCTAATTAATATTTATAGTCTAAATGATAACATATAGAACCCTATGTAAAAATCGTTTTTAAAAAAAATATATGCTTATGTAATTTTTGTATTTACTTTAACTTAATTATTATAAAGTGCCATTATCACTTACAAGTGGCTCCATGGGGTCCCAAAATCGATCCAAATATGAACATTGTTGGAAATGTATTATCCAATAGGGTTATGACACGTTTAAAGGTAATTTTAGATTATTGTTATAATATTTTTTTACCCTTATTTACCTGATTTACCCTTTAACCACAATAAATAAAATATTTACCGAAGTAATTATTCATAATTTATAAAAATAAAAGTTACCTATTTACACATTTTTGACATCCTGATTAGAAATATGGAATCCATTTTTCTAAATTCAAAACATATAAGTGTCAGAAATTAATTTAAAATTAATTCCCGCTGTTAAAACAAAAAAAACATGTTTTCATGAAATAATAACTACCAAAAGATTGACACTTTTTTATGTCGAGTTTAAATGTGAAATTACATCCAATGACCAAAATTGGATTAAATCGAAAAAATATATTCTAATTATACTTTAAAACCACTCAATAGTATAATTTATCACAATAAATTATTTTGATTAAAAAAGTTGTTTTTAATTAAAATTTAGTATTTTCACTATTCGTCAAAAACTGAATGTTTTCAGAAAAAATTCCAAAAATTCACCCTTAGATAATTTTGATATTATGAATTCAAAAATTAATTCTATTTTACCAATTTAAAAACATATAATTTGCATTTAAAATTAATTCCCGTTGTCAAAACCCAAAAGAGTGTTTTTAAGAAATAATAACTAACAAAATATTGATAGTTGTTTATGTTCAATTTCAAAGTGAATTTATTTCCAATGAATAACATTGGATTAAATGGTAAAAATATAATCTATTTATACTTCCAAACCATTAAAATGTATAATTTAACACTACAAATTATTTTGATTAAAAAAGTTCTTTTCAGTTCAAATATAGTATTTTTCACTATTCACCCAAATATGAAAGTTATCAGAAAAACACCAAACATTTATTGAAAATAAATTCTTATGTCTCGATTCTAAAGAAGATGTTTATTTTTTCATATTGAATATATAAAAGTTTCGAATATTGGATTTAAAAAGGTTTACCCTTAAAAGGTGGTAAAATTTCATTTTTTGAAAAATATGTCTTTCATCTGAAAAAATGAATTTGTTCTTACATTATGCCTAAGAAACTAATAATATGGACTCTAAAATTATAAGGATTATATAAAGTTAAAAATTTCATTAATACTATTCATAACCACTTTTGAATGGCTAGTTTGGTAAGTTGTGGTGCGCTTGAACTCAGTGTTGCGTATAGTGCAAGTTATTGAATTACTTTGAAGAAATAATGTACTATGAAATCTTGGGGTGTTACATTTTTCCCTCCTTCAATAAATTTCATCCTCGCAATTTTAAATTGTTTTTAGAAAATAAAAGGTTAAAAAAATACCTTTGTGGGAAAACCCACATCGGAAATTGGGTTTTTAAAATTTAGACTTAATAAGATAAAAAGGGTAATGAAAAAGTCACCACCAAATTATGATCTCGATTAAGAGAACATTTGTGGTAGTTAGAGACACATAATTAGAGGAAAATCATAAATATTTATAGGGAGTGATTGAGGTCATCAGTCACAAAAAATCATAAAATTTATGGCCTTAAATTCATCAATCTATGAGGATTTAAAATACCACTGGTTCAACAAAATATAAGGTATTAGGATAAAAAATTTTCGGTTTTAATATCCCTTAACTAATGTTTAGTATTTAATTTCATTATAGAATAAGTGAAGAAGAAAAATATATACTTGAAAAGTAGAGTTCCATCCATTAACTAATTTCTACCACAAAATCATATTTCACTCTATAAGATAATAGAAATTATAAAAATATTCTATTTATCCTATTCATATAGGGTTCCAAAAAAATGAATTTTTAATTCATCTACTAGAACATTTAAAAAAACTACATTATTCAATCCAGGACATCGCGGGGCCAGTGGTAGGTGATATGCCCTTGTCGCCCTTCGGTTGCAGGTTCAAGTCTCGTGGCCTTGCCGGACGCGACAGGTTGTTGCCCGACATCCGGGTTGTCCTTTTATGGAAATCCAAAAATAATCTCAAACTAGACTTATCCAAAATACTTCTATCCAAACTCACAGTCCAAAATTTATAGGGAAGTTAAACACAATAAAGATCCTTTTTTCCACCTAATAACATGTGAACACCTTCATCATGTATTCTTTTTAAAACACTACAACAACCTAAATTATCATAAAAACTTATTGATTACATTCATACTCCCTTATTCATTATAGAATACAGGATAAACTCTTTATATCTAAAAATATTGTAAATTCAAACAATGATGGAATATACAAATCATTAATCAATTTCAAGGTATTCAAGATTATCCAATATAATTTATCTAAATCAAACATGTATTATTCCAAAATCACTATCTCAGTATTAGAACCATATTATGGTTTATCATTTTCTCAACCATATATTTTCTAAAAATTTAACCTTCTATTGAGTCACTTTTCTTGGTTTCACACAATCTCAAGTCCTTAATGAAATAATACTGCAGTACAATAGTTATATACTCCATAATTATTATAACCAGTACATCATTGATACAACACTCAAATGACATAATTATTTAATAATAACATAAGAACTCTAATTATTCGTCCTCATCTGTGGTAGTATCATAACTTGATCATTATCCAATAGCATCATTTGGGGCATACTCTGATGATTTGGAAATTGGTTCATGTAGTGTCCCAACTCATTACAGATGAATCATAGCACATTTGAAACCTTTTTCTTACCCTTGCAGTCACGTACGTGGTGTCCTTTTTCTCCACACTTATAAAAAGCTCCCATTCCCTTCAGGAAAGTTCCAGGTTGTTTCTTCCCACAGTTATCACATACAGAAAAATTCTTCTTTTCCCTCTTCCCTTTATCCATCATTCTCCCTTCCATCCTTTTCTTATCTTTCTTCTCTTCAAAACCATAGGACTCAGAGAATATTTTACTTATCTTTTTAACACATGATACTATTTCTATATATTTTGAGAATATGTGGGATACAATTTCCCTTCTAAATGTTGGCTTAATAACGTGAAAGATATGATCCTTCTTACTCTTTGGATCACACGTACTGTTGGAGTTTACATTCCTTCTACTGGGTGCCATTTCTATACAATGACATACTCTAGGCCAGTTTATGAATTGTAATGAATAATTACAAACTTGTAAAATACCTAACG
Organism: Viscum album; assembly: GCA_963277665.1. NCBI lineage: Eukaryota > Viridiplantae > Streptophyta > Magnoliopsida > Santalales > Viscaceae > Viscum > Viscum album. The sequence goes on from OY728126.1 coordinate 1,160,979,645, forward strand.
TAGATTGAACAATTTATGGATATAACCCATAATCATAAAAATATTTTATTTGAGGAAGTATATACTCAAAAACACTTCATAATGGTTTGTAAATAAAATGATAATTATCCTAAACATATCCCCCAGGAGTGTCAAAACCAAGAGTGCAGCAAGGCCCGTTGTCGTGCACCAGTTCTTGTTCGAGTCTAGCTCAAAGAGGTGTTTTCAGGTTTTACCCCTAGCTACATCTATTCCAGATCCACCTCTACCTGCTCGTATCCATACAGGGATGTATTTCTCAGAAAACTCACAAAATCTCTACAATACCAAAATTCTAGGAAATTCTTCTATACTAATCCTCAAAGTCTATCTTAGGGTAATATGCTCTAAGCAATGTTTATCTATATCTAGCTTCCAAGGTTTGTACTAAACTTCCTCTGATACGAACTGTAACACCCCGACCCCAATTACCCAGAGTCGGTGCATTATTACATAAAATTAGCATGATCAAAAGGAAATCATGTCTCGAAAGGCCGATTAGTTTAGTAGCCTTGGAAACACTAGATACATTCACAAGTATTACATTACATAATAAAGTGAAAAACTTCAACAGCATAGTCTCCATAGTCCACACACATATCCCTTCAGACTATCCCTGCAGGTCAGTCATAAAATACTTCTTCACATCCTGGGAAAATGAAACATAAGAAAGGGGTGAGCTCAAACGCTCAGTAAGGGTAAGAAATACAACAGAAGATAACATAAATATTAAGCACGGTGAATAGTTGAAACCACATGCCTTTACCAATAATAAAAATGAATATTTTTATGGCAGGAATATGAGCTAAGTAAATAATGTCATAATAAAACATAATCATGGGTATTCTACTAAAATAATTAACACATGAACCATTAATATTATTTTCATAATGAGGAAATGTATAATGTCGGATATTATGAAACATTTTGTCAAAGCCTCAGCCAAGACGTCTAAAAATGATTAAGGCCTCGACCAAAACCATATATCAAAATTGGGAAAGGGCCTCGGGGAATTCCACATCTAGTTGTCTCATGATACCTACTGATACATCAAGGAGCTATAGCGGGCTCCACCCATCACATACTAAGTCCAATACATTCCTCGTATGAAAAGTTTTAAACATATCATAAACATCCGTATTAAAACTAGCATACGAAATGTCAATACATTAATCATAAACCATGAATGGTATAAAAATAGCACATCCACAGTCATTCATATCATAAAACCTTCAATACAATATGGACGTTTTGTATCATAATAAATCAATTTCAAATAAACTTAAAATCCATCAAAGGATGTTGAAAAAGATGAAATCAAAACCCTTTTTAGAGAAATATCTCTTTCTATATAAAAATCATTTAAGAGTCACATAATTATAAAGAAAAAAAGTATTTTAAAAATATTCTTATAATCTTGTAAGGGAAGCTTCAAAGAGTTTATAATGGTGGAAAATAACTGCACCCGCCTTATAAGATAAAAAAACATTCTTACCTTAAATTTTTCAAAAAGGTTAAAAAGTACCTTGTTTGGAAAATGACAGAGAGATTCCTTTCAAAATACATAAGGGTATAAATGAATTTAACCCATTGTCTAGTAAATAGTAAATTTTTTTTGAAATACATTTTTAAGAAACCAGGATATGGATGATAAGCAGGTCCCAGTAGATAATTATGTATAAACAAACTCAGATAATGAAGAGATTGTAGAATTAACCCTTACATTGTAATTTTCCTTTGTTGAGGGTAGGTTAACCTCCTGTATAATGGTGAAATAATTGTTATTAAATTATACAATAATAATATACATTAATATGATATTATATATGATCTTTTAACATTGTTCTGTTAATAATATCCTAGTATTATCGTTGTTTCGGGTGTTAACGGATTCGTTTTACTTTATATTATTTGTTATGTGAGTAATATTTTTTATGCATGGGATTTATCTTATTCATATCCAGAATTATATCAAGTCTTTAAACATTATTTTTAATCATCAAATGAAAATTAGTCTTGAATGGATACTATGGGGAATTAATCTCATCGCGTTTGTGGAGACGGTAGTCCGTACGTACGATCAAGCGACAATATCATTCTTTTGATATTAAAATAATATATAAATGGATGGTATATCATATATATAGAATCATTGTCATGTTATATTTATTATTTACATCAATTAAAAATAATTATCATACCTGTCCAAATAATAATGTTTTCAATAACAATTACACCACGACGTGGAGACGGTAAGCCGTACGTACACACGTATGATGACATGTCATTCAAAGGATGGATAGAATACTGAATATGGTTGTACCATATTTATAATAACATCAAAATATATATAAGATACTGGATTTAGTATTTTATAATGTAAATAACAAAGAAAGAAGAAGTGAAAGAAGAAAGGAACTTGAAAGAGGGTGGTGAAAACATTACCTCTTCTTCGGGTTCTTTCTTTTTATTTGATCAAAAGGGCTCATTAGGATGGATTTATGATCAAACTAAGGCCGCTAGGTTGAATTGAGGGAAGTTTTGAGGATATTTTGGTGGGTTTTTTCCGAACCAAAAGATTTTAAGGTATTAGTAATTGGTTATAAGTGGTGTCCTTTTATAAGGGGGGTGAGGGGCTCTTTAGGAAAAACATTAAGTATTATTTTATAATAAATTATTATTTGGTTTTTAATGGCTCAAAACTTTATTATTTAATGTATAAGGTGGTTAGGGGTCTAAAAACACTCAACAAATAGGTTTTATACAGGGTTGGGTCAGTATATTAACCTTATCTTTTAGATTTAACTCTTAGTTCATTAGTTTGACATTTACCATGTCTCTTTGTATTTTTATATTATTTGGTTAATAAACTTACTATAAACTGCCATAAAAACCCCAAGTGGTTCATTAATTAAATACCTATCATCATATAAGTTCTTTGGATGGACCTTATATTTTTAAGAATATTATATCAATTAATAATATAATATTTGTTTTAAAAACTCTTTTATGTCAATTTTGACACTATTTAATAATTTGTTTTTTTAAAGTCTTACTAACTTTATTAATTAAAAAAATCATTTAATAAATCCTAACATATAATATTAACCAATAAAATTCTTGTATGTCATAAAAACTTTCAAATTATATTTATTATAACATTTATAATACCAATTATTTGATTCTTTCATTAATAAGTAAAATACCGCATCATCATTGTCTCATAAATAAATTAAATTAATCAATGTATAAAAAATAAATATAAAATACCATTATTTAGGAAATATTTTTATCTTTCTAATTAATATTTATAGTATAAGAGATAACATATATAACACTATGTAAAAATTGTTTTTCTAAAATATATATGCTTATGTCATTTTTGTATTTACTTTAACATAATTAATATAAAGTGTCATTATCACTTACAAGTGGCTCCATGGGGTCCCAAAATTGTCCCAAAGATGACCATTGTCGGACATGTATCATACAATAGGGTAGGACACGTTTAAGAGTAATTTTATATTATTATTATATTATGTTGTTACCCTTATTTACCTGATTTACCCTTTAACCACGGTAAATAAAATATTTACCGAAGTAATTATTCATAATGTGTAAAAATAAAAGTTACCTATTTACACAATTTGGAAATCCTGATTCCATATATGGAATCCATTTTTCTAAATTTAAAACATAAGTTTCGGAAATTAATTTACAATTAATTCCCGCTGTAAAAAAAAGCGCGTTTTTATGAAATAATAACTACCAAAAGATTGACACTTGTTTATGTCCAGTTTAAATTTAAAATTACATCCAATGACCAAAATTGCATTAAATGGTAAAAATATAATATAATTATACTTTAAAACCACTCAATATTATAATTTAGCACAATAAATTTTTTTTATTAAAAAATTTGTTTTTAATTAAAATTTAGTATTTTCACTATTCATCAAAAACTGTATGTTTTCAGAAAAATACTAAAAATTCACCCTAAGATAATTTTGATATTCTGAATTCAAAAATTAATTCTATTTTACCAATTTCAAAACATAGAAGTTTCATTTAATATTAATTCCCGTTGTCAAAACCAAAAAGATTGTTTTTAAGAAATAATAACTAACAAAAGATTGATACTTGTTTATGTTCAATTTAAAAGTGAAATTATTTACAATGAATAAAATTGGATTAAATGGTAAAAATATAATCTATTTATACTTCCAAACCATTAAAATATATAATTTAACAGTACAAATTGTTTTGATTAAAAAAAATTTAGTTAAAATATAATATTTTCACTATTCACCCAAATATGAAAGTCATCAGAAAACACAAAAAAATTATCGAAACTAAATTATTATGTCTCTAATATAAAGAAGAAATTTATTTTGTCAGATTGATTATATAAAAGTTTCGAATATTGGATTTAAAAAGGTTCTCCCTTAAAAGGCGGTAAAATTGCATTTTTTGAAAAATACTTCTTTCATCTGAAAAAAATGAATTTGTTCTTACATTATGCCTAAGAAACTCATAATATGGACTCTAAAATTATAAGGATTATATAAATTTCAGAATTCAGTTAATATTATTCATAACCTCTTTTGAACGACTAGTTTGGTAAGTCGTGGTGCGCTTGAACTCAATGTTGCGTGTAGTGCAAATTATTGAATAACTTTGAAGAAATAATGTAATATGAAATTATATGGTGTTAAAGAGTCTATTAAGAATAAATATAAGGTATTGAATCATAATCAATGCCATAATATATGATATGTTATGCTCTGCTTCATTGTGTTTTCAATCCTCTAAAAATAGATAAGATCAACCCCTTGTAAAGAGTAATGATTTTTTCTTCCAAAACCCAATGAGTGTGAGATCCTAATGTGGGGGTAAACATTTAATATTATAAAATAATAAGATTAGACTCAAAATACTTCTATATGAAGATAATTCTATATAAGAATTATCTTTGTTACACTTCATCTTCAATTATTAAATTAGTCGAATATAGCAATGGAACTAGTAATATTGAATCTTTGTTACTTAAATGAGAATAATGTGATTGTTAGAAATCTACTATAGATATCCTCCCTTCTTCATATATTGAAACCAAATATACAAATGATATTATTTTTCTCTCTCTTCTCTTTATTCATAACCATATATATAATATTTTTCTTATACTCTACTTTTTCTAGAACATCTATGAGAATTTTTATATAATTCCTCCAAGAATCCATATTTTAAATCAATAGTTTAGTTAAATTATAATCCCTCTAATCATATGATATTAATACATGATACCAAGTCATTTAGAGTGGTTAAAACAGGCCTCTTCAGTTTTATTTAATCCTCCAAACATTGAGAAAAAATATTCCTCTTTTTAATTTTCAGTCAAATAATTAAGATATTTTAAAAATCACTTAATTATGGTGTGAAAGTATATATTGTATCATGATATACCTCAACTTAACCTATATTATGGAATTAATCACAAAAATTGTGGAGTTATAATTTTAATCATGATTTTATTCTCAATCAAACTACAAAGCCAAAAAATATAGTAGAATATAATTTAAATCCTTGGGTAATTCTCAGTAAGATATCTTAAAATAACTATAAATCAAAAACACATTGCATAGTAGTCAAATTTGGTGTGGTTTTATCTATATTATATATTCACATAATAATACATGTCTTTTTTCCAAAATAATTAATATCATGACACTACCAAATTTTTTCAGAATGACCAATACTGGCTCTTATTTGGGTCTATCATAGCTTCAACATAGTGCTTCTATAATGAAATTCTATAATTGGCCTTCACATTCCATAAATGTTCCAATTTCTCATGGGGTATTCACTACAGTTCAACCTTACTCTACACAGTGCAATCTAAATCATTACAGAATGATTGTGTTATCTTTTCATAGAATAATCTCTGAGATTATAAACACCTATTATTCATTTGAAACTGATATTTCAGCATGATGATACACATTGAATCATAGAACTCAATTAGTTAATCTTACACACTTTGAGTATACTCTTAAACATGATAGGTTACGGTGTGGACACCTCCTTTACAATACAATACTCTTTCATCTCCAGGTTCATTTTTCATCCATAACCACCCTTATGGAATGAAATAAAATATTTTATATTGGATTCTATAGAATTAATCATATATAGATTAATATTATTCTTAAGTAAAATCCATTACGGTGTGAGGTACCTTGTTATGGTGTGATGTGCTCTTTCTTATTCTTCTCTAAATGCCTCCATGCATGCACAAAATTCTTATACTAATATAATATTATATAATAGACATTGTTGATCACATCAATAATCCTTCCAAGACATATTCAACAATATTCATGATTTACATGCAATGAAATTTATTACTTATATATAATTTCCTTTATATAGTTATTGTTGCGACCTTAATACTTAAAAATCAATATTTATCCACCAGAAAGATGTATTAGTGATGTCCATCCTTAATCAAATGTGGTTCCCAAGTATATGGTAACTATCTCAATGCATAAACAATTCACCATGTTTTCAATGTATCCTCATATACCAACCAACTATTATTGATATTCATTAATTGTCCAAAAAATTAACACACAACATTATGGGTGAAAAATATGCCTCCCAAAAAACTCAATGTTGAAGGAAAACAATGCTTGTATCACATATGGATCAGCTAAAAAGATATATTAACCTATTTATGGGCACTTGATAAAACTTTTCTTATTGAACCTAATGATAGCATTATACAACTAAATTAACTAAAAAATATACAAACCAACCTCATCCCATATATATATATATACATATGAGGGAAGTATTTCCACACTATTCTATCATTTACCCCCACATGAAAAATTACTCCAAAAACAACACATACACAATCATCATGGCCTAAAATTATATGATGCATGAATCTATACATATCAAGTAACCCTGCGACTAGTATTCTATTCCTTGAGTAGTTATCAATTGGTTATAGAGTGCTCACTTAGTGTTAAGATATGGGAAGCCTTGTTTGATGTGGTTTAGACTGTACACCCAAAACTAGATTCCTTCAACCTCAACACTAAGGTTTTAAGGGATTGGATGGGGGAAGTGCCCCTACCAAAAAGTTCAAGGGTTTAAAGGATAAATCCATTTGAAAAAACATTGAAAAAAATGCAGGGTACATGTAGAGTTGATATTGAAAAGTTCATGTATAGTCCACATGGAATGTAGGGTTCAAAATTATAATTTAATATGAAATTCATGAGTCAAAAAAATAAATTTTTCTCAGGGGATGTAAATTTATACATGGAGGTAAACTTTTTAATTAGTGTATACACAAATAATATAGATAATTTATTACATACAAGAAGCAATTTCAAAATAGAAATCTAATTCATTATGTTTAACAATTATTAGATATGTTCATATTTTTTGGAATATGTGTGAGGATATTATACTGAAAATATTATTAACTCCCACTAAAAATATTGAATTATTATTCTCCTTCCTTTGATGTAGGTTATTCTTTCCTAATCATGTAAATCATTATAATGAATTTTATTTTCTATTTTATTTTTTATTATTTAATTTTTGTAACACAGACATCACATACGCCATCTACCTCAGACAAGTAACTTTGGTCTACATCATATATTTGGTTCAATTAATATTTCTACCTCACTACTCATGTAATACTCAACAATGCCTATGTTGAGATTTTTTTGTTATTTGTTTATTTTTTATGTTTTTAATATTTCAATTCCTCATAATATTATATTTTTTATTTTATTTTTAATTTATAGAAATCTGTTTTACAATTCATCGCTACATTTTTATCATATCTTGAGCTATAGTGATTGAAATATTATAAATCCTATTTCATATGAAAGATAAAATAAATTATTTACATTTTCATCAAATATGAAAATGTTTGAACTAATCTATAAATGCCCACACTTTTGGTCTATATTTTCCACATGAGTTAACCTTTTAAGTGATTGTATGGTTTTCAATGTGACCATATGGTATTCCCAAGTGATGATATGATTTTTCCAATTGATTTTATGAGTTAAACTATTAAATTATCAAATTATTTAACCTTTTAAGTGGCCGCATGATGGTTTTTTAAGTAATTACATGCAAGTTTCTTAAGTGACTGCATATTATGTTATAACGGCAAGTAAAGTTACTAGACATTATGTTTTTTACACATGGTAAGTAAACCAGATCACATTCAAATTTCAACTAACCATGCTTCATATAGTATCTTAAGATACCACACATTAAATTAAACACATGGTTAGTATACCGACCACACATTATAATTACTGACCATATTCTTTAAAGTCACAGTAAGTTAACCAACCACAGGGAATATACCTCACGGTCACTTAGCACTCACAGTTAGTTCATTATTTTATTTATTTTGTTAAAATCAATAATTTTCAGCATGATCTATTTTTCATTATTCTTGATAATATGATTTACTTAATTCTTATATTAATTATTTTTTGTACATTATTGACTTGTAAAATACATATATATTACATAGAGTCGATGGAAATAATATTTTAATGTATTTTAAATATATTTAAATGGTTTTTAATTGATTATTTATTTTTTCATATACAAATATCTTATATTTCAAATATTTAAATTTTTATATTTTGAGTTTATTTCTTTTCCTTATTCATTTATAAATTAATATTTTGTGGTATTATGATTATTAAAACTTAATTTTTATTATTTAATGAAATATATTTAACTTTTGAATAATTATGCACTGTATGAAATTAGAAAATATTTTTAGGTTTAAATTTAATAGTTATTTTATCTTATGATATTTATGGAATTTCATTGACATATTATTACAGAGACTATTTTGAATTATTTTATGAGTAATTAAATTTTTTAAAATTAGTCATTAAGTTTTGAATTTAAATGATTTTTATTATGATTATTTTGGAATGATATTTCTCTCTCTATTAGATAAATTTAAAGTTTGTATTTTAATTACTTTACCCAGTTGAAGATTGGATTTTTAGTTTTACATATCCTATTTATAGTCTTCCGGACACATTCAACGCACAAAATTATTAGAACAAAAAATTTTGAGAACCAAATGATCTTTACTCTGAACTTTGAAGTGTTGTACAAACAAATTCCTATGAAAACAAGTTTGCATCAATTAGATAGACTTTTCAATTATTTAATAGAAACTTATATGACTTATTCTAATACCTTTAAGAGAAATCATGATACATTACTCAAGAACCAATACCTAAAATTCTTTTTTTACCTTCTATTTTTTCTTAGTTTCTTTTTTATCTAACACTACTTCTCATCTATCACATGTGATATCACTTTTTTATGCTTTTACATTAAAATTGTTCCTTCTTTATTTATTTATTTGGGTTGTGACTCAAAAATACTAAAGTAAATACTATTTGGGTTTTGACACCCATAGTCTAAAGTTAATGTTGTAATTGGGTTGTGAATCCCCATAAAAAATTTAGGTGTCTCAGTTATACTTACAATAGAAAAATTATGTAGTAATCATGTAATGATTCCCTTTAAAAAATTATTTTAGGACACAAAATATCTCTCAAAGAGTAGATAGGTGTATGAGTGGACTAGGTCTAATTCAAATGTGATCACTATGAAAATTCCATATGTTATTTTATTTATTGTCTCACTCTAATTATTATTTTTAATTAAATTTTATAATAATTTAACCAAGATAATTTTTTTAATCAAGTCTATTCAACCCCCCCATATACCATCTATCATAACCCTTTCTAGCCTAATAATTGGTATTTAAGGGTGACTCGATTCAGATTTATTAGTTTAGCCCTGTTTTCTTTTTAATGATACTAATAATTTGTATGAAAAAATTTCCCTTTTAAGGATAGATTAGAGATTCTATTTATCTTCTTGATATCAACCACCTAGTATCATAACTTATTGCTCTTTATTATAGATTCTATGTTTATATTTTATTGTGTTAACCTTCATCCTAGACCATGCAGTCCAAGGAGAAATATCTTTAAGATGACAAGAATAAACATAAATAATACCTAGATTTTTAAAAATCCACCTCACTTTGATGGATATGGTTATGGTTATTGGAAATACATAATAGAGTAATATCTAAATAAGTTAAGAATAAAACACTGATCAATCGTGGTAAAACCTTACAAACTACTAAAGTTTGACCTGGATACTCCTACATGAAATGGTGATACAAAATATGTTTTAAATTATAAATTAGTATATATTTTATATTGTGATATAGAGAGAAGTGTATTTAGTCATGTGTATTTATTTGATAAATCTCATGAGATTTAGATGATTCTACAAGTTACTCATCTTGTATCATATAAATGGATTTGTACTAATCTTGTAATGCTTCTAGCTGAGTATCAAGACTTCAATATGGGTAAAGATGAAACTATGAACCAGATGTTCCATTGATTTACAATAATTATGAATGGAATTATTTCTCTTAGAGAAAAATTATAAAATAAAATTCTTTTTGAACTAATATTAAGAGTCTACCAAATAATGGCATGCAAATATAGTCACCGTTAATTAAAGAAATAACTTTAAGGAGTACACTATTGATGAATTTATTGGATCACTACTTTAGTATAATCTTAAACTGAAGAATATATCTAAAGAGGATAAAAAATGTGTATATTTTAAATATGTAAATGTTTTTTCTCATAACTCTTAGAATTATTAACTACATGATAATGAAAAATAATATATGGATTAGATTATTATTGGATTCTACAAAATAACGAAAAATAAAGGATTAAAAAACTAATTTATAATAATATATCAAAAGTAAAAATGAAAGGGAGATAATAAAGGTGGTACTAATTATAATTCTTCCAATTTTTATTGCTTTCAATGCAGAAATAAAGGGAATATTAAGCCCAAATTCCCAAAACTAAATATTAAATATGAATACAAAAGGAAAGAATAAAAGGATTTGACTACTAGTTGGATTTTTACTAAACAATATGATTCAAGTAAATAATATAGAAATGAGAAATAATGTGTTAACCTATGATTCATGAAATCTTTTAACGAGGTTAGTTATTCAACATTTTATTCTCAATGTTTTGATTATGATTATGATTCTGAAAATATGAATGTTGTTGAGTTAAATGCATAAATTGAAAGGTTCAAAAAATATTTTTTTAATGATTTTGATTTATATAATAAGATTAATGAAAATAATGAAAAAATTGTTTATGAAAATAAAGTTCTTTTACAAGATAATGAAAAACTAAGGAGTACTATTTTATCTTCTCATGATAATGTTTATGATTATTTTAAATCTTCTTAGGATTTGAATGAAAATTTGAAAAAAGTAGTTAAACATATTTAGAAAAGTTTGTATTATTTTAATAATGGTCATAAAAAGTGTCAAAACTGATTTCTATGAATAAAATAAATAAAAATAAATATGTTATAATCTATGAATTTTGATTACCTCAAATGTATTGAAATCATTTTGTAAAAAGTAAAAACAATTGTGCTTCTATTCTTAAATGTTTTCAATGTTACATGAAAAGAGACTATGAAAATGATAGTTCTATTCGATTTAAATAGAATATGGTATTTTTAAAGACTCATATTTATAAATTTATGTTATCTAGAGTATGAAGAAATACTTTTTTAAATTCTCTGTGGGTACTTAAAATTTTTTGTACTAATCCGATTGGACCAAAAGCATCATGGATACCATGATTTTCAAGTAATTGGTTATTTTCAGAAAATTACTTGGAAGTATCAAGAATAGAATATGGTATATAGAAAGTGTATTCTCTATTAATATGACTAGAGATCTATAAAATTCTCTAACTTAGAAAAATGTGATAGAGTCACTATTTAATTTAAAGATAATTCCAAATGTATAGTAAAAGGTTTTGGTAAAGTTGGTATTTCATATTATACTTTTATTTATAAACTTTTATATATTGAAGTTTTAAAACACAATTTAATTATTATATATCAATTATGTGATGATATTGTGGAAGATAAATTTTAAAATGACAAGGGCTTACTTTTTAGGGATGGTTATTCATTATTTTATGATAATAAAATGGAAAATATTTAAGTTATTGATTTTGATGAACCATATATTCAATATGTTAAGGGTTTAAATGTTTTCTAGAGTGATACCATTCTTTGTAATTGATTATTAGGTCATCTTAATTTTATAATGTTACATAACATCTCTAAACATGATAATGTTCTACATTTACCTAATATTAAGAAATAACAACTTCATGTTTGTGACACTTGTATAAAAGGGAAACAACATAAATTTTCATTTAGATATATCAACCAGATAACTACTATTAGATGATTACAATTAGTATATCTTGATTTAATTATTAATAATAAAATCTATATCCAAGTAGGATAAAAATATAATTTAGTTATTTTCAATGATTATAGTATATTTACATGGGTTTATTTTTTTACACATAAAAATGATACTTTAGCAAGATTTATTATTTTTTATAATATAGTTCAAAATGAAAAAGGTTGCATGATTGTTTAAATTCATAGTGAGAAAGTATGTAAATTTCATAATTTAGAATTTGAAAAAAAAAATTAAAAATAATGTTTATTTTCTTAATTTTTATACTCCTATAACATCACAATAAAATGGTGTTGTAAAATGAAAAAATAGAACTCTTAATGAAATGGACAGAACTATGTTAATTAACTATAATTTTCATAGATATTTTTGAGACAAATCCATTTTCACTACTTGTTATATTTTAAATATAATTCTTATTAGACCTCTTTTGAAGAAAACTCCTTATGAATTTTTTAAATGTAAAACCCTAAAGTTGGTAATTTTAGAGTGTTTGTATGTAATGTTTTTATTTTAAATTTGATGGATAATTTAGATAAATTTGATGCTTAAAGTGATGAAGGTATTTTTCTTTGTTATTTAAATAATATTAAGGATGATAAATTTTCTAATAAAAGAGCTATGGTTATTGAAGAATCTTTTCAGGTTATGTTTTATTAAAATAAAGTCAAATAGAATTTTGATTCTGATGTTTTTGATGATGATATTAGAGATTTTAGTTTTAGTAAAGAAAACACTAAGGATAATAATGAATTAATTGAGGGAGATTATACTTCTTTTCAACCTAATCATAGATTTTGGAGGATTTAAAGAGATCATATTTTTGATAACTTTATTAGTGATATTAACTCTTGTATTAAAACAAGATATTATATTTTAAATTTTTTTGTTGATTCTAATTTTATTTTTTATTCTTTCCTAATAATGTTAATGATGATTTAAGTTATTATAATTTAATTTTTACTATGCATGATGGTCTCAATCAATTTTCTCATAATAATATTTGGACATTAGTCAATCATCATTTAAATAAGAATGTTATTGGAACTAAATGGATTTTTAGAAATAAGAAGGAGAAATCTAGAAAAAAAATTGGTAAGAATAAATCCAGACTTATTACTCAAGGTTATTGTCAAGAATAAGGAATTTATTTTGATGAATCTTTTCAGGTTTTTCTAAAATTAAACCTATTATATTTTTTAATATTTTTCCACTCTTCAAGGTTTTAAGTTATTTCAAGTGTATATGGAAAGTGTGTTTCTATATTTTTTTATTTTTGAATAATTTTATGCTTCTCAACCCCATGGTTTTTAAAATGTAAAATTTCTTAATAATGTTTTTAATTTATCAAAATATTTGTATTTTTTTAATAAAGAACCTCATTCATGGTATAGAAAACTTATTTTTTTATTGAAAAATGATTTTTATAAAGGTAAAGTCGATCTTTCCTTTTTTACTAAAATCATTTAAAATGATATTTTAATTTTTAAAATTTATGTTAATGGTATTATTTTTTGATCTTCAAATGATTTTATTTGAAAAGAGGTTTAAATTTTTTTGGAGAGTGAGTTTGATATGAATCTTATGGAGGAATTTAAATTCTTTCTAAGTCATCAAATTTTCCAAAGAAATGATGGTATATTTTTTAATCAATCTGAATATGTTAAATACGTATTCAATACTTTTGGTCTTTATTCTTGTAAATATTATAAAACCCCTAAGAGTATTAGTTTTAAATTATATTCTGATGATTTTAAAAAAATTATTGATTCTCAATTTTTTAGAGGCGTGATTAGAAGTTCGTTTTGGTTACCTAATTATTGACCTGATATAATGTTTCTTGTTTGTATGTATGATAGATTCTAAAAAGATCTTAAGGAGTCCCAATTAAAGGTTTTAAAATGTGTTATTATATATATTAAAGAAACGATTAATTGTGGATTATTTTATTCTAGACAAAATTGTTTTTATTTAATTAGTTTCTCTCACTCTGATATTGGATGATGTAAACTTGATAAAAAAATCACCTCAGGAAGGTGTCACTTTCTTGTTAAGAATTTAGTTTTTTGATGTTCTAGAAAACAAAAATCTATTGCTTTTTAAACTACTAAAAGTGAGTATATTACCAAACCATTGGATTTTTCAAAATTTGAGGAAATTAAGTTTGAACAAAGCGTGTTATAAATTTAGTTTTAAAATATTATTTTGATTTTTTAATTACCTTAGTGTGAATTTATTAATGGGGAGTTTTTCTAGTTTTAAACCGAAGTTTTTAATTTCTATTTTCAAAATAATTTTTTAATATTTATTAATATTTCCCTTTTGAAATATTTTAAAAGGTGGGAGAATTCTATAAAATATTTTTTTGGTTTTGTAAAAAAGGGGATTTTATTGGGATTTTTTTATTCTTGGTTTATTTTTTATGTTTTGAATATTTCAATTCCTCGTAATGTTTTATTTTATTTTTTATTTCATTCAAAATTGAAGGAAATCTGTTTTGAAATTAATCATTATCTTTTTATTATATCCTAATCTATAGTGATTGGAATTTTATAACCCTTATTTCATATTAAATATAATAAAATCTTCAAATATGGAGATTTCTCTAAATGTTCACACTTTTGGTTTGAACATTCCGTATGAGTTAACATTTTAAGTGAATGTATGGTTTTCAAAGTAACTTTATAGTTTTTCTAAGTGACCATATGTTTTTTTCAAGTGACTCGTGAGTTAACCTTTTAAATGAATACATGAGTTAACATGTTAAGTGGTCATATAAAGGTTTTTTAAGTGACCACGTGAAGGTTTATTAAGTGACTACATGTTATGTTACTAGAGTAAGTAAAGTTAACACACATTATGTTTTTTTTCAGAGGGTAATTTAACCTACTAAACATTGAACTTTCAACTGGCCATACTCTATACATTAACTTAAGTGAATACACAATATATTATTCTCACAGTTAGTATAATGATTGCACGTCATATGGATTGACCACATGATTTTATTTCCTAATAAGTTAACTGACCATAAGGAATATACCTAACGGTCACTGGGTACTCATGGTCAGTTCATTACTTTGTCAATTTTTCTAAAATATATATTTTCTTCATGCTTTATTTTTAATTATATTTTATAATATTATTTATTTCATTATTATATTAGTTTTTTTATGTATTTTATTGATTTATAAAATACATATATATTATATATAATACATGGAAATTATTTTTTAGTGTATTTTAAATATATTTAATTAGTGGTTAATTTATTCTTTGTTTTCACATATATATAGAGTTTATACTTTAAATATTTAATTTTTTATATTTTTATTTGATTTTTTTGTCTTATTATTTTCTAAATTAATATTTAGGGAAGTAAAAATTATTCAAACCTATTTTTTTATTTAATGCAGTATGATTAAATTTTTAATAATTACACACTATATGAAATTAGAAAGTATTTTGAAGTTTTAATTCAATAGTTATTTTATCTTATGTTTTTTATGGAATTTATTTAACATATTATTATGAATAATACTTGAATTATTTAATTATTAATTCAAATTGGTTTGAATTAGTCTTTAATTTTTTAATTTAAACAATTTTTTTTGATTGTTTTGGAAAGATTATTTTCTCTCTCGTGTAAATTATTATGTTTGAATTTGAATTACTTTACCTGGTTATAGATTTGATTATTAGTTTTAAAAATACTATTTAAAGGATTTGGGACACATTAAAATTATACAGTTATGATAACATTTACTTTTGATAACCAAAAGAGTTTTTATGTGAGATTTGAAGTGTTGTACAAACCAAGGCCTATGCAAAAAAGTTTTCATCAGCTAGATAGACTTCTCAAGTGCTGAATGAAAACTTCTACAACTTATTTTACTAACTTGAAGATGTATCCTGATATATTACTAAGAAAAACCAGTACCTATGCTTCATTTTTTTATATTTTATTTTATCCTAGTGTCTTATTTCTGTAACACTAATTCTCATCTCTCACAAGTGCTCTCATTTTTGGTTTATGATTTTACATTCAATGACATAATTTATTTTTTTATTTCCTTGGGCTGTGACTCCCATATTCTAAAGTCATTATATTTTAGTCTGTGAATATCATATTCTAAATTCAGTGTTGCAATTGTTATGTCACATCCCATACAAAATTTAGGTGTATTTCTTATACATACACTATAAAAGGTAGTTTGTAATCAGGTTATGATTCCCCTTCAAATCAGTTTAGTTAACGATGTATATCTTATAGAGTAGATGTAAGATCCCGGATCTTGGAAAGGTATGTTCTCATTTAAGTTTTGGTTTTAATCCCTTTTTTGTTAATTAAGTTCTTACCCACGTTCTAGATGAGGCTTGGGGGTGTTCTGGGAATTCAGAACACAAAAAGTGGACAAAAGGGGGTTTTCTGGGTAGGTCGCACTTTCTGCGCATGGTTAGTGCTAACTGTGCAGATAGCCTAGGAAACCGTGCAGGATGTGTGTTTTTTTATAGTGTCTTCAGCACGATTTTCACATATTTTGGAAAACCATGCAGGTAAACCATGCGAGGGGGATTTTTTTTCGACCAAAGCATCTGCGCAGTTTGCACATAGTTTGGAAAACCATGCGGGTAAATAATTTGGCCTAGAAACCATTTAAAAATTACAATTTTTCCACTCTGGGATTTTTAACCCCAACTCAGTATTTCCTCACATTTCACCCCTCTTCACCCTAGGGATTAACCAAATCTCCCAATATCTCCAATAGATCAATCTCCCTCGTTTCTAAGGCGTTTTACCTTCTGTTGGTTGTGGATCAAAGATCCGGGTAAGGCTAATCCCATCCTTGCTTCTCTTTTAAGTTTAGGGTTTGCATCTTCTTATTCTCTCTTTATGATGCTCTAAACACTACCCATTGGGTGAGATATAGGTTTAAGCTTCAAAGGTTGGTTGAAGTGGAATATAAGGACTTGATTAAGAGTGTGTTCAAATGTGGAATCGAGGTAGGTGGTCTACAAGTTATATCCCATGGTTTATTTGTGGATTCGTGCATGTGTGGTTTTGTTCATGGGTGTATCTTTGTGTTTTTTTATTACCTATGGCATGTTTTGGTAAAATGGTTGTTAGAATTATAAATTTAAACCCTCATGATCCCCACAGGATGTGTCGAGGGTGATGAGACTAAATTAGGGCTACCAATGGGGTGATCCAACCTTTCCGGGCCTATGGATTTGGTGAATAGTAAATGAGATTTGGGTGTGTTTATGATGATCCCTTGATAAACATGTTGATGTGATTTATGGTGTTGGGGTAGAAGCAAGTTGATGCACCTAGGTCTAATAATAATAACCTAAGGGATGTTGTGTTAACATGTAATTGGTTTACATGGTTGAATATGGCTACATTAAATGAGTTGTG
Source organism: Viscum album (assembly GCA_963277665.1). Lineage (NCBI taxonomy): Eukaryota > Viridiplantae > Streptophyta > Magnoliopsida > Santalales > Viscaceae > Viscum > Viscum album. The sequence goes on from OY728126.1 coordinate 1,160,997,509, forward strand.
AATAGTGTTGGAATGTTTAATGGGTTAATATATGGAAATTATTACATACCACAGTGGAATGGATTATGATTCGAGTAACAATTCCTAGTGAGTTATGCATAATGAACAATGCTTTGTGAGATAAGCATGATAAAAGGGATTCGGGATAAATGGCTAATGATGTGAAATGTAGTAAATGTTCTAATGGTTTAAGGAATGGTTTTAAACCTCATGTGATTGTTATGGTTTATGTTTTCCTTGGGAAATGGTTGTGATGTTGTGTAAATGGTTAATGGTTACATATATTTATAGAATGTGCACATAGCTTGGTAGTTTGAGGTATTGAATGAGGTTCTACGCCCACGGGTCAAGTCGGAATGATGCTCTAAAATCCACCCTAATTCATAGGGTAGGGATAGGACTGATGCTATGTTTTCCTATTAGTTGCATCCACCCGGACTGATGCTTCGAGGAGAGGATAATGTTGATGCCAATTTTGACTGATTCTCCAAACTCTGCCCCCAATGCAAGGGGTAGGGATAAGACTGATGCTATGATTTCTTATCGGTTTCATCCACCCGGAATGAGGATTTGAAGTGCGAATATGGTTGACATGAGGAAGTTGTTCCTAGTGAGATAGGATAACTGCGTGTTTTTTCTCATGTATGTGATTGTGTACATTGGGTCTGTGTTAATTGTTGTGTGATGAAACTATGATAAAAGTATTGGAAATGGTAAGTAATGGGAAATGGAATGAAATGGTAAGTTATGGAAATGATAATAAATGTTGGTAATGGACCTAATATGGCTAAGAGAACTTAATATTTTATTTGCTATTTATCATTCATTTCCCTTTCTGCATGCACAATTATTTATACCTGATATTTTGTAGATATCATTGGTGGTGGCCTACTGAGTTGTACTAACACCCTGCCCAGGACGCCATTGGGTACCCGAGCAAACTTCATGGTTGCAAGTCATGCCAAGGTAAAGGTCACTTGCTATATAGTTGGGTTGGAACATGTGTGTGTGGAGGAGGACCTAAACTTGGTGTCAACATCATTTTGGGGATTTTGTAGTTCATCTTCATTTTGGGTTTTGTTCACTTTTTCACTTGTATCATGTCATGGCATATTTTATTTTGGACATAGTTGTACCCCATTTTGGGAATGGTTGTTTTTGAATGCTCTTGTATTATTATTTATGAATCCACTATTGGTTTATCTTCTATTGTGGATTGCTCTTACAAAAAAGGGTATAGTATCCCTAACTGAATATTTGGACCCCCTCTGCTAGTCGAAAAAATTTGGTGTACGAGGAGGCACACTTAAGGTCATGTAACCACCTGGATCAGAGCATCGGGTTAGTTGCTTCTGCATCAAGGATATTACAAAGTGGTATTAGAGGAGGTTTTTCTTCTCCTTCTCTGAAATCTTGTTATTTGGGATGGTATATGGGAGTTAGGACATGTCAGGTGATGGTAATGAGTATGTTCTTGGGAGTATCTAACCCATGTACGAGGGAAACCCAAAGTCACCCTGGGTGGGAATTATTGTTCTTGATTGTGCGATGTTACATATGATGATATTTCACCATTGGGTGATACACATGTTGTGTGATGTGTTTGTTTTATGATTTTTGGCTCGTGGCCACAATGACACGAGGTTGGGAATTCATGAATAATTTTAGGCACCTAGAGAGATAGGTGGAATGAATCATGGTAGGCACACATGGGTAGGGTGTGTGAGGCATGAAAGATAGAATACAACTTGTAGTTTGAAAATTGAAAATGGGAAATGTCGTAACGAAACAATGCAAGTGGGTGAAGATAAAAGAATGATAAGTGATGATTAGGGTAAAATTTGTTGTTAAGTGATTGTAATGAATTTAAAATGTTATTTGTAGCATGTTGTGTGAGATTTTTGATGGTTTATGGTTGTTTTCCCCTTTTGGACTATGGCCCATGATAGGGATGGTCGGGGTGATGTTTTCAGAATGCTAAGGTTTTTTGGTATGGTGCATGTATGGTGGGTTTTTGTGGCTGTTGAAGAGCCTTCTTGTTATGAAATTGTGAAAGTTCTATGGTATATGTTCTAAACCTCGTGTTTGGTAATGTAGAGAAATTCCACCATGACGTCGGGTGCTAGTTGGAAAACAATAAGATGTTGCTGAGAACACTCCTCCAATAGAGGATCAAGATAATGTGGTGATCCGGGAAAGTGGATAAGATCAGTTCTGAGAGAAATTGGCTTGTTTTATATAGATGATGGATAGGGACCCAAAGCTGGTTGCACCTAGAATGTTTGAGCTGACCAGAGAGTTTCAGATGCAGCACCCTCAAAACTTTACCAGAGAGGTTGGGACATGGGTAGTGGAGTTATGGGTAGAGCCTGTCCAGACAATACTTGACCATCTAGATACTCCTTATGGGAAGCGGTTCAAGTTGGTAGATTATATGTTGTGGGGCCAAGCAAAGCGTTGGTAGGACATCCTGGCTCAGACTGAGCAGGCTGAGGGAATGTTATGAAAATATTTCTAGGAAACGTTTCTAGATCAATTTAACGCAAATAATTTGAGGCAAGAGAAGGATATAGAGTTCATGAGTCTGACTCAAGAATCGATGTCAGTGATAGAATATACTGGCCATTTCACGGACATGTGACGCTTGGTTCCAGCGTTGGTGGAGGATGAGGCAGCAGTTGCGAGTAGTTTTCAGGATGGGATGAGACCTGATATTAGGTCTCAGGTCAATATCTTTCACCTAGATAGTTTTATAGAGGTAGTAGAACAAGTGTTGATCTTAGAGGGTAACATGAAGGGAGATTAAGGTAGTGGGATTGTTGTGCCACTGGGAAGAAATGTGGCGCAACTTCAGAGGTCTGGAAGCATCATTTTAGAAGTTTTGAACAAGGAGAAAGTGTTCAAGGTGGTCTGAATAGAGGGGAAGGCTCTCCGGGTGGTGATTAGGTGTTCTTCTATTAGTGCGATAGGCCGGGGCACATGCGTGACCAGTGTTCCTGACCTCCAATTGAGTGTCGGTTGTGTGGAAGATTGGGACACATGAAAATGTTTTGTAGGAACCCTCAGTGGGAGAGTATGAATGTTGGTGATAGAAAGAAGATGATCGGAGGCAATGGATCTGTTTCTCCATATTAGCCAGGCAGTTGGAGCTCCACGGGCGATACTGGTGGGGGCAGTGGATGTGGAACTCCGGGGTATTATTTCCCACGTCATCAGGGTAGTGTAGTGAAGGGCACACAGTTTAGAGCCCAGGGTAGAGGGGCAGGTCAGCTTCATGTAGTTCAGTCTTCACCTGGTGATGGTGAAGTTGGGCCATCAACTGTTCGAGTTATGATCCTTGTAGATTCTACTCTTGTTAGTGCATTGTTTGACACCTGTTCCAAACACTCTTTTATTTATGCTTATCTTGTGGTAGCGTTGGTTCTTTCCATGGAGAGTGTGTGCAGAGTTATTTCAATTGACACTCCATTGGGGGTGCGAAATAAAGATATTATTTAGTGTAAGGGTTGTGGTCTAGAAGTCAACGGGTATCGTTTCCTGTGGGACTTGTTCATTCTCAAGATGTCAAGGTTTGACCTGATTTATGTATAGACTGGTTGGTGTTGTATCAGGTGCACATTGATTGTTACCATCCTAGGGTATTGTTCAGGTCACTTGAGGGTGCATCTTATATTCATCGCAGAGAGTGGGATTTTTTAATAGGTCATGCCGGACCATTTTTCAGCAATTGGGTAGGCTTATGGATCAAGTAGCTTGTCTTATTCTTGATGATTAAAGAGGGGAACATTCTATCTTCCCTCTAGTACTGGATCAGTTTTAGGATGAGTTTCTTGAGGATTTCTCAGGGTTTCCACCTGACAGGGGTGTTGAGTTCATGATTGAGTTTCCATCGAGAGTAGAGCTAGTTTCTATTCCTCCAAACCAAATGGCACCAGTAGAACTCCATGAGTTAAATTTTCATCTTGAGGAGTTGTAATGTAAGGGGTTTATATTCCCTAGTATGTCTCCTTGGGGATCTCTTGTTCTTTTTACAAATAAGGAGGATGGGTTGTTAAGGATGTGTATTGAATATCGGAAGTTAAATCAGATGACAGTGAAAAATCGGTACCCTCTTCCTAGAATTGATAACATGTTTTTCCAACTGAGGGGTGCATCGGTGTTTTCTAAGAACAATCTAAGATCGGGTTATCACCAGTTGAGGTTAAGGCCTTCTGACGTACCGCTGACAGCCTTCAGGAGTCGGTATGAGTTGTTTGAGTTTGTGGTGATGCCTTTTGGCTTAACCGATGCACCGGCGGTATTCATGGCTTTGATGAACCAAATATTTCAACCCTATCTGGATCAGTTTTTGGTTGTTTTTGTTGATGAAATCTTGGTTTACTCGAAAACTCATGACAATCATTCCCAGCATCTTGACATCGTTCTGAGTACACAAAGAGAGCATCAGTTATACACAAAGCTGTCAATGTGTCAGTTCTGGATTGGAGAAGTGCATTTTCTAGGTCACATAATCCATGAGGCAGGTGTGTCGGTGGATCCAGAGAAATTGCAGGCTATTGTGTCTTGGGAGTAGTCCAAGAGTGTTTTAGATGTTCGGAGTTTTCTAGGTTAGGTTGGGTATTATCAGAGGTTCATCCAAGATTTATCTTGCTTGGAAGTACTAATTTCAAGCATAACCCAGAAGGGAATCAGGTTTGAATGGTCTGAGGCTTATGAGAATGTCTTTCAGGAGTTGAAAAAATGATTGATGATGTCACAAATCTTGATCTTACTTAATACAGGTAGGAAGTAGATCATATTTTGTGATGCATCTGGTATCGGGCTTGGGGCTGTGTTGATGAAGTATGAGTGAGTTGTGGCTTATGGGTTGAGGTAGTTGAGACCCCATGAGTGGAATTATCCCACTCATGATCTGGAGTTGGCTGTAGTAGTGTATTCCTTAAAGTACTAGAGCCACTACTTGTTGGTGGAACGGTTCACAGTTTATAACGATCACAAGAGCCTAAGGTATGTATTTTCGCAGTGGTATTTGAATCTTTGGCAGTGAATATGGGTTGAGTATCTCTATTCCTTTGACTTTGAGATGGTTTATACACTGAGGAAAGGGAACAGTGTTGTTTATGTTCTGATCAGAACGGCTTAGAACTAGGTGCTTTAGGAATCCAGTAATGAGTGAAAGGTGATGGCCTTGTTTGTGGAGATGTGCCTGAAGGTGCAGGATGAAAACAGTCAGGTGACTCTTCCTTCCATGATAGTTGATTCAAATATTTGGAGTTGAGTTAGTGATAGTCATCTCAACAATCCTGAATTTTTGTCCATGAAGGAAGGACTTAAAGGTGGAGAGCCACCTTTGGGTTGGGTCATTGGTGTGGATGGGGTTGTTTGTGTTCATGGTTGAGTGGTTGTGACAGTATGCATGTTGGAAGAGTTGATGTGTGAGTTCCATTCATTGAAATGGGCAGTGCATCTTGGTTTAACCAAGAATTATCATGATCTTCACAGACATTTTTGGTGGCCAAGGATGAAAAAGGATGTTGCGAGATTTGTGGCATGGTGCCTTACCTGTCAGCAGGTGAAGGTCGAGCATCAACGCCCAGGTGTATTGTTACATTCATTTCCCATTCCAGAATGGAAGTGGGATGATGTGACGATGGATTTTATGGTGGGTTTTCCAAGGATTCCTCGAAAGAATAATGAAATTTGGGTGGTTGTGGATAGGTTGAAGAAAGTGTCTCATTTATTACTGATTCAGTAGACTTACATAGTTGACCAGTTGGGTGAGTTGTATGTTTGGGAAATAGTATGGTTGCATAGTGTACTGTGGACTATAATTTTGTATCATGATCCTCGTTTCACATTGTGTTTCTAGAAAGGGTTGCAGAAGGTGATGGGTACATAGGTGCTCTTGAGTACGACTTTCCACCTGCATATGGATGGGTATTCGGAGTGTACAATACATGTATTGGAAGACATGTTAAGGTCTTATGTCTTGGATTTCGGTGGTTCTTGGGAGAAGAACCTGTCACTTGTTGAATTTTCCTAAAACAATAGTTTTTAGGATACAGTTCAAATGGAACCATTTTAGGCTCTCTATGGGAGGCTGTGTAGACATCCGATGTGTTGGTTTGAGACTGGAAAATCCAAGCTTTTGGGATCAATTATCGTGTAGGAGTATTTAGAGAAGGTTGAGTTGATTCAGAAATGGATGGAAACAGCTCAGAGTAGGCAAAAGTCATATGCATATTGGAGGTGTAGACACCTTGAGTTCTGGGTGGGTGATAGTGTATTCCTTTGGGTGTCTCCAGGGTTGGGTCACCAAAGGATTCAGAAGCAGGGAAAGTCGGCGCCCAGGTATGTGGGGCCATTTGAGATTATAGAGAGGATCAGTCCGGTGGAATACCAATTGGCTCTTCCATAGAAGTATAGTGGGATGAATTATGTTTTTCATGTGTCTCACCTTCAACGGTATCACCCTAACCCAACTCAAGTGGTGTATATTGAGGATGTTGAGCTTGAGGCTGATGCGTCCCTTGAGGAGCATCTAGTTCATGTCATGGATCATAGTGAGAAAGTGTTGTGCAGAAAGGTTGTTCTATTATTGTGATTACTATGACATCATGTGAAGGTTTAGGAAGAAAATTGGGATCTGGATTTAGATATGTGGGCCCATTGGCCGGATCTCTTTCCCTTAGAAGTTCAATGAAGCTTGAGAGCTCTGCTCGACGACGATCCATTATAAGGTGGGGAGGTTTTAAGATCCCGGATCATGGAAAGGTTAGTTATCATTTATGTTTTGGTTTGAAACCCTTGTTTTGGTTAATTAAGTGCTTACCCAAGTCCTACAGGAGTCTCAGGGGGTGTTTCGGGGGTTCGATACACAAAAAGTAGAGAAAATGGGGTTTTTTGGGTAGGTTTCACGGTCTATGCATGGTTAGTGCTAACCGTGCGTAAAGCCTAGGAAACCGTACTGGATGTGTGTTTTTGGATAGTGGCTTCCACACTGTTTGCACATGGTTTGGAAAACCATGCAGGTAAACCATACAAGGGGGATTTTTTTGGATAGAAGCATCTGCACGGTTTGGCAAACTGTTCAGGTAAACCGTGTGGCCCAGAAACCTTTTAAAAATTACAATTTTGCCACTCCGAGATTTTTAACCTCAACTCAAGATTTCCTCCCATTTCACCCCTCTTCTCCCTAGGGACAAAAAAATCTCCCAAGAGATCCAAGAGATCAATCTCCCCCATTTCTAAGTCATTTTTGGTTTTGTTGGTTGAGGATCGAAGCTTTGGGTAAGGTTAATCCCATCCTTGCTTCTCTTTTGATTTTAGAGTTTGCATATTCTTCTCCTATATTTCCAAAACTCTAAAACTCTACCCTTTGAGTGGGACTTAGTTTGAACCTTAAAATTTTTGTTGAAGTGGAATCTAAAGGCTTGATTAAGAGTTCATTCAACAGCAAAATTGAGGTAGGTGGTCTATAAGTTATATCCCATGGTTTATTTTTGGATTTATGCATGTGTGGTTTTGTTCTTAGGTGTCTCTTGGTGTGTTTTGATTACCCATGGAATGTTTTGGTAAAATGGTTGTTATAAGGATAAATGGAAACCCTCATGATCCCCAGGGGATGCATTGAGTGTGATGAGACTAAACTAGGGCTACCCATGGGGTGATCCAACCTTTCCGGACCTAGGGATTTGGTGAACAATAAGTGAGATTAGGGTGTGTTTATGATGATCCCTTAATAAACATGTTGATCTGATTTATGGTGTTGGGGTATAAGCTAGGTGATGTTCCTAGGATTAATAATAATAACTTAAGGGATGTTGGGTTAACATGGAAGTAGTTTACATGGTTGAACATGGCTATGTTAAATGAGTTGTGAATAGTGTTGAAACGTGTAATGGGCTAATATGTGGAAATGATTAAATACCATAATGGAATGGATTATGAGTCTAGTAACTATTCTTAGTGAGTTAGGCATAATGAACAATTCTTAGTGAGATAATCATAATAAAAGGGAATCAGGCTAAATTGATAATGATGTGAAATGTGGTAAATGTGCTAATGGGTTAAGGCATGGTGTTAAACCTCATGTGATTATTATGGTTTGTGTTTGCCTTGTGAAATTATTGTGATGTTGTTTAAATGGTTAATGGTTACATATATGTATAAAATGTTCACATAGCTTGGTAATGTGGGGTAGTGATGAAGGTTCTACACCCACGGGTCGAGTTGTACTGATGCTCTAACCTACAACCCAATTCATAGGGTAAGGATAGGACTGATTCTATGTTTCCCTATCGGTTACATCCACCCAGACTGATGCTTCGAGGAGAGGATATGGTTGATGTTGAGTTGGAATGACGCTCCAAACTCCACCCCCAATGAACATGGTAGGGATAGGACTGATGCTCTTTTTCCCTATCAGTTGCATCCACTCAGACTAAGGCTTAAGGTGAGGATATGGTTAACATGAGGAAGTTGTTCCTAGTGAAATAGACAACTGTGTGTTTTTCATCATGTATGTGATTGTAAACTTTGATCCCATGTAACTTTTTGTATGTTGAACCCATGATAAATGTGTTGGAAATGGTAAGTAAATGGAAATGGAATTAAATGGTAAGTTGTGGAAATGGTAATAAATGTTGGTAATGGACCTAAACTGGCTAAGGGAACTTAATCTTTTATTTTTTATTTATCATTCATTTCCCTTTATACATACACAATTTTTTATACCGGATATTTTTTAGAAATCATTGGTAGTGGCCTACTAAGTTGTACTCATACCCTGTTTGGTCCGTCGTTGGGTACCCAAGAAGACTTCATAATTTAAGGTTAAGGAAATGGAAAGGGATATTGATAGGAAATTTGGTTGTAATAGGTGTGTATGGAGGAGGACCCATACATTGTGTCGGGACCATTTTTGGGATTTTTCAGTTTGCCTTCATTTTAGGTTTTGTTCACTTTTTCACTTGTAGAATGGCATGGCATATTTACTTTTGGACATAGTTGTACCCCGTTTTGGGAATAGTTATTTATGCATGCTATTTTATTATTGTTTATTAATCCTCTATTGGTTTATCTTCTGTTGTGGCTTTCTCTGATAAAAAAGGGGGTATAGTCTCCCCAACTGACTATTTAGACCCCCGCTACTAGTCATCAACCTTTGGCATATGGGGAGGCGTGCTTAAGGTCATGTAACCACCCAACTCAGAGAATGGGTTTAGTGGCTTTCAGGTCTAGGACATTATAGTAGAGAGGTATAAGAGTGGAAAAGGTTCAATTTATACCAAACCACTATAAAAAATCTATTTTTTCATTCATTTATTTTTCCACTAGTAATTAACTTTTTTTAACTAACTTTCATATTAATTTTATTTTGTTAAAATGTTTAATTTGGTCTATTCACCCCCCTGTAGAACATCCACCATTACCCTTTCTGACTTCATAGCCTACTCTAAAATATATTTAAAAAACTCTATCTCAAATACCATTTCCACATGACCCACCCTCATCGGGACTCCACCTAAGCTATAAAAAATTTAGTCTGTTCCCCCTAATGCCTTCCTTCAATAGGCTATGTATAGGTGATTGAAACAAGGGTATTTCAACACACATATATGGAAAGAATCATCCCTTATAAATGAAAATTTCATATCACCATGAATAATAAAATGAATTTTATAGCCACAATACATGGATAATGTATATCAATACATGTCAAGTCATATAATACAATCCACAAAATGGAAAAACAATAATAATTTTAACATATACTTTATAAATCAAGTTAGGTATATTGAAATCTACATCCAACAATAAGTATCCCATTTCTATAATGATGGTCATCCAACACCACCACTAACTCTATTAAGATAATTGAAAAACAATATATACAAATTAGTGGTGATCATATAAGTATACTCAATAGGTTTGTTCTTTTAACTCTCATATTTCCATATAAATAAAGCATGTTAATGCATTTATGTATGTAATAAATAATATAAAAGAGTCAATCAACATCAACCCTAAAAATTTTAACCATAAATAATATTACATTCCATACCACATAATAAAAAAATTCACATTTAACATCAAACACAACCACCACCATAATGATAAACACATACAATCCATATTAAAGAACCTAGAATCTTACACTTATTGGGACCTCACTGTAATATCTCCACATAGTTATCCACCCATAGGGAAATCACTAAATACCTTACCATCAAAAAATATTTATCCACCCATAGGGATCTCTCTGTCAGATATATATCTATTGGTTGGGCCACTATCAACCCATAAGTACTCTTACTAGTTTCTTAGGTATCCACTATCAGGGGTTCTCCCTACCAAAAACCAAACCATCTAGGTAGTTTTCCACCCTTAGGTCCTCTAATTGTATTATTGGGTGTTTATACTTAGAGAAATTCCCCTCAGTATCCTATATCATCACTATCACACATCACACTTCCATTATGTCCAACCATATTATCCACAACATCATTAGGACCATCCCTATCAACACCATCATCATCTAATATCCCAAAACAATACCACTAACTATTCACAACTTCTACACCACTATCACTTATCAAAAATGGATTATTACACCCACCATACATTTATTCTACCACCTGATGATCCTACTTTGATTTTGTTTTGTATTTTTTTCCAATGAGTTAATAAGTGATGAATCACTTGATTTCAATATGTATTGGGAAAGAAAATTTTCATAGAAGTCAACTAGAGTTTCCAAGCATGTTATTGAAAAAGATCCATCTATAAGATGTTCAAAGGTAACATATTATATTTTTGATGAAGTGAATTAAGTATGATGATTGATGAATATGTTACACGTTTAAAGAACATGTTCTAATGTGTTTCACATTGTGTACTATAGTATAAGAAGGTATAAGTTGGAAGAATGTTTTTTAATAATTTCATTAGTAAAAGACCATGAAAATATTTTTTTTATGAAGGAAATATGTTGAAGAAGACATATAATGGTGAGAATTATTTTTGAATTCATACTTAGTTTTTACTAAGTATGTGAATTGTCCTTATATTAAAAAAATGTTCAATCATGACTTCCCATAAAGGCTAGATCAATCTTGCACTTTTGGGAGCTGGTATCAACCACATGGGGGACCCAGCCTACATGGCTAGGAATGGAGGAATTATTCTTGTGAATAGGTAGGAAGTTGGATAGCATAGAGCCCATGGAAAGAAAACACATGTGTCTACAAAGAACATAAAGATCACACAATAGGGTTCCTAGGGGACTAAACAATAGTGTATCATGACCCAGTGATAGGCGAGTACATGAATGTTTTCTGAGTACCAACCCTAGTACTAGCTTAAGAGGTGAATGGAATTGGAATTATTATTAAGAAACACTTGACTGAAGAAAATATCAATGTGCAATAATGGAACCACATTAATTTTCACATGTTTAATAAAATAATATTGAATCTAAGTCTCTCGATATGTTTTAGTGTGTCCATTTGATAAAATCCTATGTCATATTCAACCTTCAGTTTCCCTTATGAAGGTAATGGTTTACAAGACTAACCCTTATCAAGTTTCCCTTACATGGGTATATAAACTCATTGGTACCCTTATGTAGTTAGGATGGACCTTTAAATGAGCTAGAAATTTCCAATGTCTAGTCTCAAGTGATCGTGTTGAGCTTGAGTTTATACTGAAATCTTGAGATAAAACTGACTTGAATCATCATGTGTGGTTTCTATGATGTGTATGTGATCAAGATTTTAAAAAAACTTGATATTGAGGAATACAATATGAATATAATGTTAGGTGTTCACATATCTAAATGTATGAAATATGATGCATCTGATATCATCACATACACATTAGTTTGAACTCATAAAGGAAGAAACTAATTACAAAAAGACACCATTATTATCAGAGTTGTTGAAAATTAATATGGGAACCCACATGAAGTTTAAAATACTATAAGATTTGATAAATTAAGGAGGATCCTTGACATGGTATATTAATTATAAATATTCATGATTATCCTTAACATGGCATAAAACTCATTGGATATTTGGTGGTTATTCATCTATAAATATCGAGGAACCGATCCAAGAGATACTATTGAATATTTTGAGAGATCAAATTTCTTTAAAGAAAAAAAATTATTTATGAGCCACTCATCTTAGTGAAGGATATTTATCCACACAACTCTTTCATGAAGAAGAACTGTGATATTCTTAGTCGTGAATAGAAAAGTTATATGAAACTCTGTTTAGTTTGTGAATAATAGTTTCATGTACCTTTTCCAGTTCAAATATAACTAAAGGTTTTCTTGAAGAAAAAAATGTTATCTCAATGAATTTATACTATTACACAATGACGATATTAAATCAAATTTCTTCGAATCCATCTAGGGTTGTGTAAATCAACTAAAACACCATATACTTTATTGTGTGAAGACAATATCAAGTGAAATATACTTATATGAAATAGAACTATGACACTGACTACACAGTGCATGCATGTGCATGCATAAAGTAAGTTCATGTATAAACATTGAGATTAAATATTTCATGAACATGGTGTTTGTAAGTGTGCATGGATGAATTTAGATGGTGTGAAAATATTCCACGCACTAATGTTAATATTTCACATGTAAAAATAATAAGTTACAAAAAACTGAAATGGATGCTAAATTAATTGATTGAATTTGTGTGTGAAATTAAGAATTCAACATAGTAATTTGATATCTGATATTTTCTGTTGAAGATCAAAATAAAAAAAAAAGAATCATTTTCATAGTTTTTATGTATTTAATATAATTTGGTTCATATATGAGATATTTATAATACTATTCTACATCATATTGATATTATTATGACTGAAGAAGAATAAATAGAGGTAGCTTATTTAATTTATTCATATCAATGACAGCCAATTGAGTGATGTACTTGAGGTAAACCTTTGGATTTTTTTAATTCTAGGAAGTTGATCAGAATAATTTGAATCTATTGAAGAAGAAGACTTGTTATACATTATTGTTCACCTTAAGAGGGAGAGTCTAATATCATTTAGTCTTATGATTTAAATTTTAATATTGCATTGTACCTTGTTAGTGCTAGGAGAAAAGGTTCAAGGTCGTACCCTTTCTTGTGCTTTTCCTAATAAAAAAAGATAAGATATGTTCTAGTGGAATAAGAACCATAGTACACTAGGGATGTAGTCATCTACATTAAAGTTGAGCCTAATTAAAAAAATCATGGTGTTCCTTGGGATTTATTGTTTTATGTGCATGATTGATAACTATAAGTGATGAATAAAATAGAACCATTATAAAGACCCTAACCCTAGAAGTCTAAACCCACTGGTTAATTTATTATATTGGTTCCACATAAATGTGATCACATCCCAAAGGATTGAATATTTTAATAGCACTAGTAAACTAGATACATACTTAAATCTCACATTACATTTAAAAATATGAATTACAACATAGTGAAAGTGAAAACTCTATATCATTGAACTCATTCAAATATTCCTTTTTCATATCAAGGGTAATGGAAACAAAATAAGGGAGAGCTAAGATTCTTATTAAGAGTTATGTATAGTGGAATAAATCATGAATAAATTAGTTATAATCAATATTATAATTTAGATAACTAAAAACACAATCATTTTATCCAATAACTTGACAATTAATAATAATATGGAAGGAATAAATGATGATAAAATAATGTCATATAAAAAATCACATGATCTTGAAGCTAATATATGGATAATATCAATGTAGTAATCCCATGCATAATAATAACTGAATTGTCAATGAAGAAAATGCTTAATATTTAATGTCATGATCTTAGAAATCATGATATATATACCATCAGGACCTTTTTCCAAGATAGTTTAATCGATTGGTAGGTATACACCAGAATCCCACTTAAAGCTGGATTACTAATTTTTATAACGAGACGTGTTGATGCATCAAGGGGCCATATAATTCTAGTACCCACCTATAATTTCATGTCCAAATCATTCCCTATATATCTAATAATCAATTTAATTCATGAACAACACCCCTTATCAAAAAATATCTATATTGAGTAAAGAATAAGGATTTTTCAATATTTCCCCAGTTAATAAAATAACTTTCAAAGTAAACACCATACATAAAACTGGTATGTGGTTTAAGAAAAAATCATATCTATGATAAAAATAATATGTATATTTAATAGAAATGTAATGTCCAATAATCACAATAAAGTAAATTTTTAAAGGGAAAGTTAATTAATATAAAATTAATAAAGAAAGTGAAAGTCAATAATTTCCTTAGAAAAACTGATCATAAACCATCCAAATAAAGGTTAAGGATGGTATCATTAAAACATATCCCCGGTGTAATATAATCAAAATAAATTCTTGTTTTCATTCTTGAATATAAATACAATAAAAATATCTTTAAAACAATTTTAAGGAAAATACCCTTTTTATTTTGAAAAAAACATTAAAAACAAAAAATTTACAGAATATTAAGAAAGGATTTTTATTTGAAAAAAAACTTGTAAATTTTAAAATTCAGCTTCAAATAAATGAGTATTCATGATAGGAAAAATATTCCATATATTCCATGTATGATAAAACAAATATTAGCTTTACACTTTCAATAAAAGTCAAAAGGTATTTTGATTAGAAAATGACAAGATGATTCCTTATAATCCAATTTTTAAAAGGAAAACATGGAGAAAAATTTCTTTATATAATAATAGGAGAATATTAAAAACATTCTTACATTTTTTTTGAAAACATAGATTTGGAAGAAAAAAGGATTTTCAAATGAAGAGATAAATAAAGTCAGACTTTATTATAAAACATTTTCTCAATAATTTTAACTACCTAAGAGAGGAAAATGATACTATCACATGAAAATTTCATGAATAACTAAATGATATAAAAATTATATTTTTTTATTATATAGTGATCAAATATTTTCCTTGAATAGAAATTAAATCATAAAAATCCTGATTAAAATGAGATTGAAGCATAAACCCTTACTATTTCTCTAACTTTTGAATCATAACCCCATAGAAGGAATAAATTCAAATGAAACATTAAATACCATGAATATAAATATATTAATGATATAAAATATCAAATGGGTAGTAGATAAACCTCATAAAAATTGATATGTGCATAATACCAAATATATCTCAATAGAGTCAAAATTAAGAGGAAAACTCTTACAAATATCATACCGTTGAAGTGATAATTAAACAATGAAATGATTATGTATATAAATTTTAAATTCACATAAAAATAATAAAAATCAAAAATCAAAAAATCAAATTTTATTAAATATATAATCATTCAATATCAAATACAATGAAGAAGTAATATAATTCGATGAAAATAAATTAAGTTATGAAATTCTTTAGCGCTTGGTAAATTTCATTTCAAATCCACATGGATGAAATAATTCAAATTGAAACATAAAATACTATAAAATAATATTTATTCATGATATTTCAGATAAAATGGGTAGTGTATACACTATATAAAACAAATTATTTCATAAAATTAAAATATGCCTCAATGAAAGAAAATTGAGACGAAATCTCTTGCCTCATGTTTCCCTTTAGTTGAACGTGATTAAAACTAAGGTATAATAGTTTCAAAAATGTTATTAATTTATATAAAAACTATATTCGTATTCATAATATCATACATGATCATATTATAACATCTTACCACCCATCAGTTAATAATATTTCATTATTACCATTTATTGGGTGTTAACTGCTTCGTTTTCTCATGCATGTTTGTTATGGAAGTTTCAGTTCATCTGAATATTATATAGATATATCATATCAATAATGATATTAATGTTATAAATATAATTTTTATTCATTATATACATTTTTATAACCATTCTTGTAAGTTGTACATAGAAAATAAATTACATCACTTCGTGGGTATGATAGGTCATGCATATGCACAAGTGATGATGCTATTACCTTAATGGGTGAAAGTGTAAATAATTGGATGATAAATTAATTTTAAATAATTAGTATCACGTTATAATTATAAAATATATTCATTATTTTTATCATTATTACTATCTGTGTGAGTTGGGAATGGAAAACAAATTACACCAGTTTATGAGGTGGTAGTCTATTGTACACATGAGTTATAACTTTATTTCCCATTTGATGGATAAGGAGATGGATAAATATTATTCCCAAAACATAATAATAAATAATTATATGGGATATAATTATGTTATTATATTTTAATTTTTACGTCATAATTGATGGTGAAAAAATAAAAAGTAAAAATGATCTTAGAGAAGACAATTACCTTTTCTTAGAAGAACCTGCTTTGGATCTCTTATTAAGTGCCATAGGGTATGTTTTTTGGAAATAAAATACGATCTATAATATGTATAAGTATGTTTTAGAGATATTTTTATGGGTTTCTTATCAAAATGACTTGATATGCGTGAAGAAGTGAGGGGAGGATGTTCCCTTTTATAATTGAGGAGTGGATTTTTTGGAAATACCCAATACTATTCAATAATGGGAATCCAGTCTCAACCCAAATATCTAAAAAATTGATAAATAATGTGTTTTATAGATTATAATTTCAATATAAACCTCCAAAAAAAAAATAAACATGTTTTAAATATTTTATTTCCTTTACCTATGGTTACTCATTTATACCATTTTAGTTTTCACCATAATAACGAGTTTTTAAACCTGTGTAATTTATCCATTAAGACTAAAATAAAATGAGATTTAATATATAATTGAGAACCATTTTTTATAAATATTAAATCCTATTGATCAAATAATAATTATATGTGTGTTTAAATTTAATTTTAACACAATAACATGTAGCTTGCATGACCTTGTTTTAGGCTTAATCATGGTAAATAAATTTTATTGTCCTTACTAATCATTATGAAAAAATGTTAAGTTGAAATTGTTATATAATATTTATTATTATTATTATTATTCTAAATATGTAATTCATTTTTTAAAATTAAATTAACATAATTAGATGAATTTAATTCAAAAATAAACCCGCAAGCGTGATGAAAATGTGGTTTTCCAAAGAAAAGTTTTCTCAAATAAAAAAAATTATATAAAAATTAAACATTAAACTGATTATAATATGTTAAATTAGATTAATAATAATACAAATGAATTAATCTTACATTTAAATAAATTTTAAAAGAAAATTTAACTTTTTAAATGATTTAAACAAAAAAGGCTCTTTCCAATAAAAATATGTATTTTTCATTATTCAGCAAAAAAATATTATTTTTAGAAAATTTTAAAAAAATAACTCTAAGTTATTTTTGAAATATTGATTTCAAATATTAAGTTATTTTTCTCAAATTTATTTTCTAAAAATTTTAAATTTCTTTTTCAAATAAGTACACAAAATGTGGTGAAACCTCTTTCTAGAAAAAATATATTTTTAAGTGTTGAACTAGATTTATTATTATCAAATGATTAAAAATATTATATGAATGATAAAACATTTGATTGAATATATAATAAAAAAATTCAATAAAATAGTTCAATAATATTAATTAATTTAATTTATTAATATAAAAACATATTTCAGGCATAAAAATAGTTTTTCAGAATAACATTTAGTTTACTTTCAAATGATTTTTATTTTCATTACTAATCAAATGATAACCAGTGAATTTTTTTATAAATGTTTAAGCCATATACTTTTATTAATTTAGTTATTCTTATTCACAGCCACTAATTTAATAGGTATGTTATAATAGTCATCTTTAAATAATATATTTCACAGTTCATTTAACTTGGTGTTGTGTTTCATATACGATATCGAACAAAATATTGTTCTTTTCAAATATTAGGGTGTTATATTCTCCCCACCTTTAATAAATTTCATCCTTTTATTTTATATTTCACTTGTAAATCAAGGTATTGATATTTAAAAATACCTTTATAAAAAAAACATTATAAAAAAGGTTAATAAAACTCCCTCTCAAAAAAGGAAAGGGAAATATTATGGTCATATATAATAACACATAACTTGGTTTCCAAGTAGGTGAACATTGGTGGGAAGTGAAAATATATACATAATGGATGAAACTATCACCCAAGTACTAATAGATAGTAGTATAGGACATTTTCATAAGAAATTTAATAAATATAAATCCATAAATCTGTAATTGGTAAAAATATATTGGTTCATATGATCTGATTATAATAGGACAACATTTTTGTTTGAAGAACCTTTTAATAGAGTTAAGTAATTTATTTACTATATAGACTAATAATATAAATAAATATAATTACTTTATATCTTTTTATTTTATAATAACAATTTCATCCTCTATTTATTCTTTGATCATTTTACACTTCATCTCTTACTCTAAGAAATGAATATGAAATATGAATTTTTATGCCTGAATAACTAAAATTTACTTTTAATGAATCATAATATCTATAAAATAATAATTTGTTATTCCACCTATCTTTAAATATTATCCAAAATTGAAATGGTTACTATAAGGTAAGATAATGTCAAAATGTATAAAGTTTCATATGAAGAAATAATATATTTTAATTCAAAATTTCCACCAAAGTTTCAATTTATATTATTTCACTAAATATTCTCAATATTAAAGAATGTGTTCACCTAAAAGTTTATATCATACCTTTTAACTTAAATCCCCAATAATTTAATTGAATTCATCCAATATAAGTATTTATGTTAAACCTAATGGTTATATATACCTCAACCTAATAAAATGTATCCCAAAATATCATTAATTACCTCAAAATAAAAATAAATTGATCCTATAATATTTTTTTTCAAAAATATACTTAATATTTAACCATAAAATAGTTTATATAAAAATAATGTCCTACTACCAATACATCACATAGGTCAGTGGTAGGCACTACACACTTTCCAGCCTTCGGTTGTGGGTTCAATCCCCATGGCCTTACGGGATACAATGTTTTATCACCTGGAATACAGGTAATACTTTTGATAAAACTATGTTGACATAATTACTATATATTTCCCAAAAATAGGATGACCATCCTTTAAATAAAATTAATCATTAAATAACCACTATGATTTTCTATACAGTTTTTTCACAAAATCAAATAATATTAATTGAATATTATTACTTGATCATTAATGATCATATTAACCCTAAAGGTTATCAATAACTTGAAAGTTATGTCCAAAAAATATAAAAGCATTATTACTCAAATAACCTTCTCACTAAAATATAAGTGGAGGATGTGCTCGTAAGGGGATCTACGCAAGAGGGTTTCCCCTCAGCATCGCCTCCTTCATCTATGTTTTGTGTGGTGCCTCCTTCCTTATGCTCGGCGATTTTGTGGCGGCGGATCCTATGTTGCAGTGTTGTCAACATCTTCTCTCATCCTCCTTGATCTTTTTCATCACGACTATCTTTCCTCGTCCAAATCCTTCATTGTTGGATAGGGTCTCAATGCGGATTGGTGTTGATACGTGGATGTGTCTAGCTTCAGCGGCATAAGGGTACCACATCATCTTCAACATATGATATGGGTGGTTTATCATGGTATCTTTGTGATAATGGGATAGCGGTGTTGGGATTTGTCTTGTGGTGGGTCTCCTTCTTCGTGCTGGTGATGTGTTTTTATTTTTTCATATTTGGTTTTTCATATCTATATTGGGGTGCATCTGTATTCGTGAGATGGCGTGATTTTCTAGTTCATGTTCTGACTGAGGTTTTGAGATTGGATTGGGTAACCAGTTCTTAGATCTGGGTTTGTGCTAGCTCCAAGGAATGAGGATTCGGTTCGGTTTTTTTCTGGTTGAAGTTAGGTTTTCGGTGTTTGTGAATGAAATTTGGCTGTGAGCATTGTGGTGATAATGTGATGGTGAAGTAATGAATATTCGTTGATGTGATATTCACTCTAAATATCATATTGATTTCATGTTCAACATGATTTGATGCGGGTTTTTTGTGCACACCATGTGATTGTCTTATAACCTGTGTGATTCCCAAACATTCCAACTAAGTTTCTACAGTGTGTTGGTTTATTTGAGAGCTCATGGTGGATTTTTGTGTTGTTTAATTGTTGGTTTGGAAACTCTGTGTATGTTTCTGTTTGAATTTACAGTGAATTTTCTATTTGTTTCCACCAGAATTATACATGTCTCTACTCCATAGGAGCTTCAGAACAAGAACCATTCACCTGCGCATGTCATTTGGATTTGGATGTTTGAGAGGGTATGGCTCTTCCATCGATACCAGTCACGTTCAACTCTTCACGGGACAGCTAGTCGAGAGGTCATCCAATGGTGGAGGCTTGTCACCAAGATGTAATCGCTAGGGAGGGGTAGATCCTATAGTATTGATCCGGGTTTTCCTTCGTAATGGTTTTATTTGATTGTAAAGTTGGATCGTGTGGGTTCTCACTTTACCCTCAAAATTGTTTTGATAATAAAAAAGTCTATTTTATGTCACTAAAACATTAGTTATTCATATAGGTTACTTATACCTCAAACATCTATTAAAATTGAATAAATGTATTCAAAGTACTTACATCACATAAAACCTCAAAAGGGTTGTTTGTCCATTTAAAATTATAATTATCCTTATACTTATAATCCCAAGAAACTTTTGGTTTATCCCATATCATTATATCATATCATAGGTTTCCATAGGTTCTATTATTTAATTCATCATAATTATTCATAGAGAAAATTTGAATTAACCCAAGAATATACCCGAGGAGTGTCAAAACAGGTGTACAGTAAGTCCCATTTTTAGTAACCTGGTGATGATTGAGTCAAATCTCAATTCACATTTTTTAGAGTTATTACCACTAGGTAAAACTGTTCCATGACCATTTCCACTTGTAGTATCCATTCTAGGATTTTTTGTAAGAAAAAACCATATAATCTCTACATTAATAAAACTTTAGGATGTTATCCTATACTTAGACTTGTACTCAAAGTCAATCCCCAGGTTATGTTTACTAATATATGTATTACTAAATTTATTTCCTAAGGTTTCTACTAAAATTTCTCTAATACCAAATGTAACAACCCCTACCCCAAAATCCTAGAGATGGTGGTTACTTTATAACATTGGTGATGGATACAAGATATCACATCCTAAAGTATTGAATAATTTAATAGTCTTTTAAAACTAGATACATACTTGAATCTAACATTACATTTTAAGACATTAAATACAACGTTTTGAAAGTCAAAAATTAAACATCTTTAACTTATCCAAAAATCTATTCTTTATATCTCATGCAAAGGAAAAAAAATATGGGTGATATAAAATTTTATGTAAGGTTTATATGCAGTATAATATATAATGAATCAATAAGTAATAATCAATATTTAAAGATAAATAATTTAAAAAACATGTAATTTAATCAATAAATTAATAATGAAGAATAATATGGAAGGAATAAATGATGATAAAATAATTCTATATAAATAATCATATGATCTTGAAGTTAATCCATAGATAATATCAATTCAATAATCTCATGGATAATAAAAACTGAATTCTCATTGATGGAAATTCCTACTATTGTATTTCATGATCTCAAACATCATTTTCTTTATACCATTAAGACCTTTTGTTAAGATAGTTTAATCAATGGGTAGGTATATATAAAAAACACATTTAATACGAGCTTATAGATTTGTCTCGCGAGACCCATCAATGCACCAAGGGGATATTTAATCCTATGCACCATCCATCACTACATCTCCAAAGTATTCTTCATATATTGAATGATCAATTTAATTCTTGAACAATATTATTTATCAACAAACATCTGTATTGAGTAAATAATATGTATTTATCAATATTTTTCATGTTAATCAAATAAATTTCAAAGTAAAAACCATATATAAGAAATTTATATATTTTAATAAATAATCATATCCATGATATAAATAATATTTATATTTAAGAGAAATTTAAATTTCAATGATCATAAGAAAGTGAATGTTTTGAGGGAAATTTAATAAATATAAAATGAATCAAGTAATTGAATGTCAATAATTTACTTAGTTAAATTGATCATAAACCATTAGGAGAAATAATAAGGATGGTATCATTAAAACATATCCTCATTGTAGTATAATAAAAATAAAGGTTTTTTTTCATTGATGAATAGAAATATAATATAAATATTATAAAAACAATTTTGGGTAAAATACCCTTTTCGCATTGAAAATCAATTTAAATACTAAAAATTTATAGAATATTATAAAAAAATATTTAAAAATTAATTTTTAAAATTTTAAAGTAATCTTTTAAGTAATGAGTGCTCATGATGTCGGGAATATTAAATAAATTTCAAGTAAGATAAAACAAATATTCTCTTCACATTTTCAGTAAAAGTTAAAAAGTGATTTTTCAAAAAATGACAAGAAGGTTACTTATAAACCATTTTGTAAAAAGTAAAACATGGGTAAAATTGACTTTTAATTTTCTTAGTATAATATTAAAAACATTCTTGTAAACTTTTTGAGAAAACATAGATTTGTAAGAAAAAATATTTTCTATCAAAGAAAGAAATAAATTCCAATTTTCTTAAAAACATTTTATCAGTCATTTTAAGTACTTAAGGGATGAAAATGGAACTATTATATAGAAATTTAATGAATAAACTTAGGAGATGGAAATGAAATGGGTTTATTATATTATGATCAAATAATTTTTTTCAATGGAAATTCAAGCAAAAAAATCCCAATTAAAATGATATTGAATAATAAAATATTAAATTGAAGATAGATACAACTTAAAAAAATAGATAGGTGTATAATACCAAATATATGTCAATGGAGTGGAAATTGAGATCAAAACTCTTGCAAAGATCATACCATTGATGTGAGAATTAATCAATTAATTTTTTATGTGTATAAAATGTAAATAAAAATAAAATGAGTTTAAATAAAAAAATTAAATAATAAAAAGTAATCACACTCATAATCATATAATATTAAAGTCAATGAAGAACTATGTGGCCCAATAAAAAGAAATTGAGTTATGAAATTCCTTACCACATGGTAACATTCAAGTCAAATACCCTTAGATAAAATAATTCAAATTGAAATATAAAATACCATGAATTATAAAGTTTTTATGATATTACATACAAAATTTTCAATGTATACACTATATAAAATATATTTTTTCATAACATTAAAATATGCCTCAATGGAAGGAAATTGAGACGAAATCCCTTAACTCATATTTCTCTTTAGTTAAAAGTAATTTAATATCATGTATAATGTTTTTAAACATGTTATTGATTTATAAATAAAACATATTAATATTTATAATGTCATTTATGATTCTATTATAACATCTTACCACTTATTCATTAATAATATTACACTATTACCATTATTTCGAGTGTTAACAGCTTCGTTTTCTCGTGCATGGTTTTTCATAGAAGTTTCGGTTATTGTGAATAGGATATAGATGTATAATATATATAATTATATTAATGTTATAATTATAATTTTTATTCATTATATACATTTTTAACTATTCTTGAAACTTCTACATGGAAAATGAATCGCATCACATCATGGAGATGGTATGTCGTACGTATGCATGATCGACGATATCATTCCCTTAGTGGATGAAGGGGTAAGTAATTGAATGATAAATTAATTTTATATAATATTTAATAAGTAAAATATACATACATTATTTCTATAATTATTTTTATCCATGTGATTTTTTGATGGAAAACAAATTACATCGGCTCGTGATGTTTTAGTCCACTATCCACACAAGCAATGGATTTGTTTCCAATTTCATAGAGAAGGTGATGGATAAATATTATGAAATAAACATAATAACATCTCAATATATGGGATATAATTTTTTTATTATATTTCAATTTTTAATACATAATTGAAGGTGTAAAAATAATAAGTAAAAAAATAAGGATCAAAGTGAAGATAACGACCTTTTCTTAGAAGAACCTCCTTTGGATATCTTATTAAAGAACCTAGGTTTGGGTTTTTAGAAGACCAGAATCTATATAATGTGTATAAGGATGTTTTGGGTATATTTTTTTTAGGTTTTAGTTCATAAAAATTACTTGAGATTTATGAACAAGTGATGGGATGGAGTTCCCTTTTATAATTGAGGAGTGACATTTTTGTAAATATCCCAAACTAATCAATAAGGGGAAGTCACTCTCAACCCAAGTGACTAAAAATTTGATAAATCATGATTTTTATGGATGATAATTTTTATCCAAAACTCCACCACTAAAAAATATGTTTTAAATATATTATTTCCCTTACCTCTAAGGTTACTCGCTTTTACCATTTTAGTTTTCACCAGAGTAACTAGTTTTTAAACCAAGGTAATTTATACATTAATCCTAAAATAAAATAAAACATATTAGATATTTTTTACTCACTTGTTATAAATATGAAATCCAATTTTTTAAATAAAAATATATTTGTGTGAAAAATTAATTTTAACACAAGCGTGTGTAACGCACAAAACATCCATTAAACCTTAATTGCGGGGAATAAATTTTACTAAATTTCCTAATAATTATGAAAAAAATAAGTTAAAATTATTGTATAATATTAATTATTATAATTAAAAATATGGAATCTATTTTTAAAATTAAATTCACATAAGTGGTGGAATTTAATTTAAAATTAAACCTCCAAGTGCGAAGAAAATGCTTTTTTACTCATAAAAGTTTTCTCAAATACGAAAATATTTCATATAAAAATAGAACATTAATTGATTAAAATAACATAAATTTGATTAATAATAACATAATTTTACTAATTAACTTTTAAAACAATTTTAAAATAAAAATTATCTTTTTAAATGCTTTAAACGAAAAGGCAATGTTCAATAAAAAATAGTATTTTTAACTATTCATGAAAAAACAATATTTTCAAAAAATTGTAAAAAATTAACTCTAAGATTATTTTTACATGTTAGTTTAAAAATTAAATTTCATTTTTTTCAAATAAATTTTCTAAAATTTGTAAAAAGTAATTTTAAAATAAGTGACCAAAATGCGATGAAGCCTCTTTTTACAAAAAAAAACAATTTTTAAGAATGGAACATGATTTATTATTATCTCATGCCTAAAAATATTAGATGAATGATAAAAAAAATATTTAATATAGAATATAAAAATTAAACTAAAATCATTCACCATTAGTGATTAATTTAATTTATTAAGATAATCAACACATTACGCACATAAAAATATTTTTTTCAGAAAAATCTTTTATTTTAATTTCAAATGATTTTTATTTTCATTAATAATAAATTAATAGCCAATGAATTTATTTTATATGTTTGTAATAAATATAATTTTCATAATTTAGTTATTCATTTTCATAATATACAATTTCATATCTTGGTTATAATGGTCATCTTTAAATAATATATTTCATTGTCCATTTGAGCTTGGTGTTTTTTCTTCTATATGTTATCGAACATAATGTTATTATTTTAAAATCCTAGAGTGTTATAACCATTCAATGAATATGTGATAAAATTATAAAAATTGATAAAAGTTTTAAATTGATAAACAATCGTCCCACGTCGATTCACTAACCCCCCCTTAAGGTGGTCATCTCAAAATGATCCTAACATTTAGTATCAGAAAAATTGGTCACACCTCTATTTGGATTCTATAATTTGAATATCGTTAAAGATTTTACTTATATTATGAATTCTTAATATAGTCAAAACTTGGAGTATTTTATTCTATTTAATATCAAAATTCTATCTCAACCAAGACATTGAAGAATAAAAAGAAGAAATAATTGAGAAAGTTGAATAAGACATCCCTCCTATGTAAAGAGGGTGATGAATCAATTTCCCAATGCATTATTTTTTAGAAAGACAAATTATGAATTGGATTCAAAGATATGGTAGTTTATTCTATTACCAAATATATGGAAAAATAATTCTACCTTAGATACTGATGACGAGGAATCATATATTTTTTTCCAAAATTTTTCAAAACAATAACCAAGCATAAGTGGTGAAGATCATTCCTCATATAAAGATGATTGTTTATATTTGAGGAATAAATGTAAAGGTAAGACCACTAATATTGAAGATAAATATAATAATAGTGATATTTAACTAGAATAAAGAGTGTTGACATGTCTGTACCTCACCAAGAAATGTAATTACAAAAGTGTAATAATTAATGAGCTTGAAGAATCATGTTCTAGAGTGGGGAAGGATTGGTTTAAAGAAATAAAAAAATGAAAGATGAATAAATTGAGATTATTGAAGATAATTTTCATGAATTATAATAAAATAAGAAGAATATCATTGATTTCAAGATTTCATACCATGAGATCAAATAAAATAAGATCAAATAGCTCGCCACTTTGATTCGGGATAAGAATAAAATGAATTATGATGGAGTTGTAAAGATAAAATGGAATTTGAATATAGATTAAAATCAATGGAGGGAGATAAATTCATACTAAATATAAAATTTCTTGAAAATGGATTCAAACTTCTGAATATTGAAAATTTTCAAGGTGAGTCTTTACAACAATATGAAAGAAGAGCTATTACTTCAAAAGATACAGCCACACAAACTTTTAAGGAGGACTCTTATTGTAACAACCCTAACTCCAATATCCCAGATTCAATGTATTCTTCTTTACATTAGTAATAAATATAAGTTATTATATCTAAAATTGTTGAATAGTTTACTAATCTTGGTAAACTATATACATACATTCTTCCCATTTTACATTGTAAATAAAATATAAAACATAGTAAAATTAAATATTATACATCATTAAACTCATTCAATGATACCTTCTTCATATGCTAGGGAAAGTAAAAAAATAAATAGTGAACACAAATTATATATAAGGGTTACATATAGTATAATATATCATGAATAAATAAGGCATAATAAATATGTAAAGGTAAATAACTGAAAACTCTTACCATTTAATCAATAACTTTTTCATGAAATGCATCCATGGAAAATATCAATACAATAATCTAATGGATAATAATAAGAGAATTCTTAAGGAATAAAATTATTAATGTAGGATGTTATGGTCTCATAAGTCATGATATATTTACTAGAAAATCCTCGTTCTAAGATAGTTTAATCGATGGGTAGGTATACACCAAAAAATCATTTAATAAGGTTAGCTAACTAATTTGTCTCATTAGACATTTTAATGCATCTAGGGTATATATATATATAAATGGTCTTCATCCATCACTGCATCTCGATTCATTCCTAATGTATTGAATGATAAATTTAATTCATAAAAAATATTCTTTATCAAAAAATATTTGTATTAAGTAAAGAATATGGAATATCAAAATTTCACTACTCAATAAAATAACTTTAAAAAATTTAATGTTTCACAAAAAATGTAATGTCAAATAATCACAAAAAATGAATGTTTCAAGTGAAAATTAATTACCGCAAAATTCATAAGAGATAAAAGATGGCCATCAGTTCATCAGAAATATAAATTTTGTAATAAAATCAATTCTTTTAGAGAATAAAATAAAATTTAAGAAATACATTAAAATAATTTTTAATTAAATATATTGATTTTTAAAATAATTTAAATCTTATAAAATATGAAAAATATTGTAAATTATCTATGGATGTGGGAAATTATATTAGCGCCATATATATTAAAAATAAACTTTTCTTTTCAATTTTTATGAAGAAACTTTAAGATGACCCTTCTAAAAAAATTATAAAGATTCTTTTAGTAAATTATAAAAATTAAAATATAACTTAAAACTTCATTAATAAATCATTTTATTAAATAAAAAGGTCTTTTTTAAAATAATTTTAAAAAATATGGACAATGACGAAAAATATACCCAATAAAAAAGAGAAATAAGATTGGATTTTATTTTAAACATTTATTTTCTTAATTAAAGTTTCAAAGAAAGGAAATTTTAGAAGAAAATAAGAAATATACTTAAATATCCAGGGAATAAGAAAATATATGATTCTTATTAAGAATATATCACAATATTACTTTAATAAAAGTAGTAATGTAGCATCTTTACTTTTTACTGTCTTTACTTGCACTTTTTATTCAATAAATTTGTGGGATCAGGCTTTCGCATGGTTCAAACTTTCCTGGGTACTTTAATAAAAGTAAGATAAATCCCACAAATGAGTTTGCAAAATAAATTACTACCTCTTTAGTAACCTTTAAATTGTGTCTCCTTGAAATATTAACTTGAATTGAAACTTTAATCATAATTAATAAATATATTTTCATATTAAATACAATAAAGGGTCATTATATACACCATATAAAAGTAAATTGGTGCATAATACCAAATATGTATCAATAGAGTGGAAATTGAGATGAAATCCCTTGTAAATATCATAACATTGAAGTGAGAATTAATCAATGAAGAAATTATTTGTGGAAAATTTAGATCCACATAATACAAGTTGAAATACAACATAAAGAAATTATAATTTACTTCTCAAATAATCTTGGGATAACATAATCAATTAAGAAGTGATATAATCCATTAAATGTAAATTGAGTTTAGAAATCCCTTACCTAAAGTCCGACTTTCCTTGTAAGGTATTCTAAAATCATGTATAATAAATTTAGATTTATTATAATTATATAAAAAACAATATATTTATATCTATAATTTCTTATATGATCCACTTATAACATTTTATGACCCATATTTTAATAATCATTTATTATTATCATTATTTCATGTTTGAAGAGATTTGTTTTCCATGTTTATTTTTATTCATTAGTTTCAATCCTTGTATATTGAACATGGTTCCATAATAAAAATAATTTTATTCATTATAATAATATAATATATATAACCAATATATATGTTTATATTCATCCATAAAAGATATATATAGAAAAATTAATTACATTGTTCATGAAGATGGTAGGTCGTACATACGTATGGATGTTGTTTTCTATTTTTGATGTATAGAATAAAAGAAAGGTAATTAATAATACAAATTTATAGGATAATTTCCATATCATATATATTAATTAAATATATCCTTATTACTATCCATTTAAAGTAGAAATGAAAAATAAATTACACCGTATCATGGAGGTGGTAGTCCACATGTACGCATGAACAACATTATTATTTTTCCAATGGATTGGAAGGTAAGAAGGTAGATATGATATTATAATTAAATAAAAATAAATATATAATAAATATATTTTATATTAATTATTTTAATATTTATATCTATCCAATTAAAGTTGTGATGAAAAACAAATTACACTGATATGTTGAGGCCTTTAATTGTACGTACTCACGAGTGATGTTTTCACTTTTCATGGGACGGAAAAGAGATGGAAAATGATTTTACCATTATTATAATAAAATATAAATGTGTAGATTATACTTTATTTATTATTTTAGTATGGGTGAAACGTATTTAGAATAATTGGAAGAATAAATAAACTTTAAGAGTCGGTAAATATGATTACTTCATCTTTAATAAACTTCCTTTAGATCCCTTCTTAAAGATAATTGGAATAGTATTTTAATAAGACCATCACCTTTAATTAATAGATAGGGGAGTTGAAAATAATATTGGGTAGGTAATGTTTGATTTGTTTTTATCAATAACATGTAAAGAAAATAGATAATGGGAGTCCTTTTATAAGTGAGGGGATGGGCACTCTTGGAATTAATTAAAGTATTAAATTAATATAAAATAATATTCATATAAAAGTATATATAAATTGATATAATTAGAATATAATATGATAATTAGTTTAAATACTCTCATAAAATAAAATTTGAACCAATTTAGGTTATGTTTTTACCCTTATATCTTAGTTTTAACCACCCACCCCCCCATTAACCCTTTTGACTAGTACTATGATAAAAAAGTTTTTTACTCTTTAGTGGTATGAAAATTTACTATAAAATGACAAGTGACACATAAATGGACCGTGTTTTATTTTTTAAACCATATAACATTTACTTGAAATAAGATAATATTTTTAAGAATTTTAATTCATTTAATAAAATATCATTTATTATAGAATATGGTTATCATCATTTTTGGAAATACATGAAATGTCATAATATAATGTGTGTATAACTCATATAAAATGGCTCCATAATTATGTCGATTCAAATATATGGAATATATGGTCTTAATATATATAATAATATTTTTATATGTTTGGATATCATTATAAACCGTATCTTTTGGTTTAACCTCTTAGTTAACCAAATTTAACCTTAACCGTGGTATTGACTTTGTTAATATTAAAGGTTTATAATTTTACTTATAAGATAGAATTTGGATCATAAATATCCAAGATATGAAATTAAAATCCATTTATAATGATAATTATACCATTTCACTATTTTTTATGATTTTTAAATAATTTAATAAAGTTTATTTAACATAAAATATTATTAATTACATTTTAAGAAATATTCATAAAATTTTAACTTGACAACAAAATGATAGAAATTAAATTTGAATTTAAATATTTTAGACATATATAATATGTAATATTTATCTAAAAAATTATTAGGATAAATATTCCCAAACAATTTTACTTTTAGATTTTTTTAATATCATTTACTGAATTCTTATACTCCTTGCGCAAGCATTGTGTCAATGTTGTGGAAGCATTTAAGGTAATTATTACATGACTAAAAATTAAAAAAAATTACATGATAAAAAAATTCATTCAAATTTTAAATAATAATTTATAACCAAAAATAATTTGTTTTTATACTAATCACAAAATATTATAAATATTAAAAGCAAGAAAGTGACATTTTTTACATTATCTTTTACTTAAATATTAATATAGTCAAAATCAAAGTTAAATGGAAACAAATGATCATATTTTTGATGTTTTTGATGATTATGTACAAAATATACTCAAAAAATAAAGACAAATTGAGTATTTAAATTAATTTTAATCCTTATAACATTAGTTCTAACCCTAATTTACCTGTTTACCCTTTATCGAGGGGATAAATTTTATCAAAGTTACTATTCATAATGCCTAAAAATAAAATGGACCAATTTTACAAATTTTAACCTACTAAATAGAAATATGGAATCCATTTTTAAAATTTAATCTCTATAAGTGGTAGAATTTTATTTTAAAATAAACCCATAAAATGTGATGAAAAATGATTTTCTAGAAAAAATTGTTTTCTTAAGTATAAAACGTTTTTATAAAAAATTAATATAAAATTAATTAAAATGGCCATAATTGGATTAATAATAATATAAATAAATTTAATTTAATTTCAAAACCAATTTAAAATAATAATGGAACTTTATAAATGCTTTAAACCAAAATATAGTTTTCAATAAAAATTTGAATTTTTCACTATTAATTGAAACATCAAACTTTAAAAAAAATTGTCAAAAATTCACTCTAATATAATATTTAAATGATGATTTAAAAAAAGATATCATTTTTATTAAATAAAATTTCTAAAATTTCAAGAAATTAATTATAATATTCTCTCATAAAAAGAAATAAAATCCATTTTTGAATAAAACATATTTTTTGATGAATAAAATGACTTTACTATAAATTGAGGGATTGTTTCATAAGAATTAATCAATAAATTTATATTGAGTATGAAATTTATATAATTTTTATAATTTGGTTAATCGTATTAATATCATCCAATTCAACATCAAGATTATAATGGTCATATTTTAATAATAATATTTTCTGGCTTGTTTAAGCTCGGTGTTGCATATCTTGTATACTATCGAATGTAGTATTCATTTAAAATATAGGGATGCTAAATTTATTTTAAGATACCTCTATCTGGTAGAAATAATCAATTTAGGTCACCTAATTATTAATCTCAAGAAGTATTTAAAAGTAATATATCATCCACCACTGATAATAATATGTGTGCTAACTATGGACTTAAGATAAATGAATGTTAAAAATTAAAAATTGTACAAAAGTGGATGAACAAAGGTGATTAATTTCTTACCACTACATATTCAGTGAATAAATATAAGATTAAAATAATTGTTTCCCCTAATAAAGCCTTGTGGAATAATGAATAGTAACAAAATCAACAGGTATGCCAATCTAGTCAGACTACAATCAAAAAGAAGAGATCAAGATTTGTTGGCTCCTGTTGGTGTTGTAAAAGATTCGGGCACATGGCATGTGATTGTTGGTATAATATGTTTGTATCTGAAAATAAAAATTAAACCTACATCAAGGGGAGAAAATCAGTGATAAAGAAAAGTCTATATAAGAAAGGGAAGAGTCTTCATATTAAAAACAGATTTGAAAACTTGAAGAACCTTTATGGTATTTTAAATAGAAGGTGTCATAGAAAATAGGTATGAAAATATAAATCATTCAATAATTACACTAAAATAGTTCCAATTAAAATACTATAAAATTTTATGAATATATATAAGTATACTTTGGGTGATAATCAGAAGAAGACTGATGTTCACCACAAACCCAAGAAGATCAAGAAGAGTGTCATATCAAAAGGGATAAGCTTATTCTTCTATGTAAGAATAGTTCATTCCATGGATCATGGTAAATAGGCTATCGATGTCATAGTAAATAGAATAAATATTAAGAAACAAAGGAGAAGACCAATCTAATAATTAAATAAATTGTTCAGAAGTAGAAAAGGGAACAGTTAAAATACTATTTGGAACCGCTAAGCATGTTGTTCCTATTCCAAATGATATACAAGAAATTTTTCTGGCTAATTTGGAAATAAAAATAAAATTGGAAGAATCACAGATGAAAATAAATTCCAAAATAAAGAAGAATATTACACATGAATAAATAATATTTCTTGAGTGTTTGTCAACAAATTATAACCATAAAATATCAAAAGTTTTGTATGTAAGGTGTAACAAGGATAAAAAATCACAAATAATTGTTTGTTTATAACTTCATCTCAAGAAGAGATGTAGAAAAATATCCAAAAAGTACCTGGTGTTGAATGTGCCTTTATGGATAGTGTTAAGAATAAAATTAAACACAAATTTATCTCAAAAGAAATTGAAAATACCATGCTACCAAAAACATCCAAGAAATTCAGAAAAATGAACATGAATAGTTCACCCTCATATAGATCAAAAAATAATGGAGTTTCATGGTTGAGAAATAATTCTCAGCATTTTTTCTCTCATTAAAAAGAGAATGAGATCAAATTTATTCCCATTTACTTTGTGTTTCTTCATTACTTGTAAGGAATTAAAGGTGATTCACATACTCAAGGAGAGAACTAATTTGAATAAATTATATTTTTATATCTAAAAGTTGGAATATTCATTCCAAGTACTATAGAAGTCACCATCCTTGTTTGATATATCTGCTAATATCTTGAATATTATTTTTTAAAAAATATAAGAGATCGGTCTCGATTTAGATGATCAAGCTATCATAGATGATCAAAAAATTTGAATTCACCATTATGGATGAGATCACAATAATTGGTACTCACATAAATTAGAATTCATAAGATTAACTAATGTAAAATATTTATCTTGATAAAGTGAAGTTGGAGATCACCCCTTGAGGAGGAGTAAAAAAATAAGTTTCTAAAGCCATATATTTCATCCATATATGACATCTCTATAAGGTAATTATTCACAAATTCATTAATAAGGTATGTTTGATTACTCTCTATTCCCTATTAAAAATGAAAATATCATATGAACATAAGGGGTAATACTTAAATAAATCAAGTACATGAAGAAAATAATCCTAAAGAAATTTCATTAATGATTTCATAAACATTACCTACTTATTATAATTGAATGTCTTTAATCTATGTGTTGAGATGGTTGTAAGAATTTTTGGTTGAATATATCTTGTGAATTTTATTTACAATTGGTAGTAGAAAAATTTCACTTTAATTGTGTCAATTGGTATCAACCAATTACTATCAACCTAGATATATTTGAACAATATCTTATAAAATAAACAAGTGGTGTTATATCAGTTTGTATCATATTATTAATTGAGAATGGATGGCATTTTCATCTAAATTAGATCCTCTTTTTTTCTACACTAGCTTAGCCCAAATAGAATTATATTGGATTAATTGATGGAACATTTCTTAAGAATTTAATGATACAATCTGTTCTCATCAATTTTTTATTTTGATCAATAAGTTGGAGATAAGAAAATTAAAAAAAGTAGATAAGAATTAAATAGAATATATTTACATCCCATTTTCTACATTAGTATTAATGAAAAATACGAAGGGGGATATTGATGATCCTACTTTGAGTCTGTGTTGTATTTTTTGTCAATGGGTTATTAAGTGATAAATCACTTTATGTCAATATAAATTGGTAAAGAATAATCGCTTGGGAGTCTATTGAAGATCCCAATCATGTTATTGAAAAATCCATCCACAACAAGTTCAAAGGTCACATATTATATTTTAGATGAAGTGAATTTAGTATGATGATTTATGGAATGATCTACATGTTTAAATAACATGTGTTAATGTGTTTAACATTGTTTACCACAACATAAGAGTGTAGAAGACCATGAAAATATTTATTTTCATGGATGAATGTTTTTAAGATGTCTGTAAGGGGAATACCAAGAAAATGGTTATTTTCATTAAGGAATTATATTAAAGAAGAAATTTGATGGTGAGAATTATTTTGGTGTTAATGCTTAGTTTTTAATGATTATATTAATTGGACTTATATTAAAAAAAATTACCAACCCTGACTACCCTTAAAATCCAGCTCAATCCCACACTTTTGGGAGTTGGTATCAACCATGTGGGAGAGCCATCCTACATGGCTAGGCATGGAGGTAGTAGGCCTACATATAAGAAATTGGTGGGCTTACATATAACCCACAAGGATCATGTATATGTATACACATGGCATACATAGAGAATACAAAAGGGTGCCTAGAGGACTGTGTAATGGTGTGGCACAACCTAGTGATGGGAAAGTGTGTAAAGGTGTTATGGGTTCAGACCATAATGTCAGCTCGAGAGGTGAATAGAACAAGAATTCTTATCAAGCATTTCCTGAATAAATAAAATATCAATGATAGTTTAATTAATCACGTTATTCTTTATTCCTTTAATAAATTCAGATAGAATCTAATTTGTCTAATCTATTTTATCATGGTATCTCAATTAAAGCCCACATCATCTTCAAACTTTTGATACCCTTATGCTGTAAATGGTATATATAAGTTAACCTTACATAGGTTACCCTGACATTGGTTATCCTTATGTGGGTAAAGAGACTCACTGGTACTCTTAAACATCTAGGTTTGACATTTATGTGAGATCACGATAGCCAATGTCTAGACTTTCGTTATCATGGAAAGATTAATTTTATGATACTATCTTGAGATAAAATGATTCAATTCAACATGAATGGTTTCCATGATGTGCATATTATCAAGAGTTCAAAAAAATTGATACTTACAAAGATGATATGAAGATAGAGTGAGGTGTTCATGTATTTGAATACATAGAAGACAATATATGTGATATGATCTCATGCATGTGAGTCTGAACTACAAAGGAGTAAGCTGATTACATGAAGATGAAATGATTATATATATCATTGAAAAATAAGATGGAAGCCTACATGAAGTTTAAAATACTTAAAGCATTAATAATATTAATGAGGATCCTCAATACATTATTTTAATCAGAGATATTCATAAGGATATTTGATGTGGCATAAAACTCAAAAGATATCATTGTTTCTTCATCTATAAATATTGATATACATATTTGAGAGATCATGTTGAATATTTTGATACCACTCATTTATTCAAAGGAAAAATAGAGTACATGTGATCCACCCAACTTCAAAAAAGAGAGTTCTACGCATAACTCCTGTATGAAGAACCATGAGATGCCTAGTCTTATGAAGGAATGTTTCATGAAACGTTTTTGATTTTTAAAGAAAAGTTCCACTTACCTTTGTCTATTAAAAGAAAACTCAAGGGTTTCATAATGAATAAAGTATTTTCTTAGTGTATTTACACTATTACACAAAGAAAATATTATATCAAAGTTCTAAAAATCCCTCTAGGGTTGCGTGAAGCCACTTAGACACCACATACTATATTACATGATGATAGGATAAATGACAATATAATTATGTGAAAGAGAAATATGACACATGTTATAGAGTGAATGGACATGCATACATGAAGTAAGTGCATTCATAAACACTAAGATTCAATATTTCATGCACAAGTTATTTATAGGTGTGCATGGATGAAATAGGTTGATGTGAAAAGATACCACACAGTAAAATTAAGCTTTCATTTGTGAAAAGAATAAGTTACACAAAATAGAAACTGATACTACTTTCAATGATTGAATTTTTTTTAACATTGAGAATCTTACATTGTAAGTCAATATCCCGTATTTTCTATCTAATATCAAAAGGAAAAAAAGGTGACCTGGTTATTATCTGTTGATTATCATTTGGGTCATAGAAGAGATATTGAGATTAGAAATCTACATCATATTTATATTATTCTAACTAAAGAATAATATGATATAGAGGCATCCTATTTTATTATTGCATGTCTGAGACATCCCATATATTATTATATTTAAGGCATCCCTTTTGAATACTGCAATTAAAGGAAGTTGATAAAGATCATTGATTTTTATTGAAGTATATTTATTATACATTAATAATCACTTCATGAGTGGAAGGACAATATCCATTAATCTTATGATTCAAATTTTAATCATGTATTGTACCTGGTCAATTTTATGATACCAGGTTTAAGGTCATGCACTTGCATTTTATTTTCTTGATAATTAAAGAAAAGATGTGTGTGAATGGGATGATAATCACCATACATCAGGGATGTATTCATCCACATTAGAGATAAACCTCATTAATAAATCCTATTATTCCTTATGATTTATTATTAAATGTGCATTCTCTCTAATTAATGGTGAAGAAGAAAAGAGAACCAGTCACTGAATAAGTGATATAGGTATAAAAAGGGATAAATGTTTTAATGTGATAAAAAATGATCCTACACTGATTGACCCCCACTTAGTGTGGTCATCCGAAAGTTACCCTAACTCCACCGAGGTCACCACACAAGAAATGGTCCATTGGAATATAATCGCATCACAAACATACACCACACTCCCTCTAGGTCTACTATAATTTAATCCTAAGGACTATACTTATGTCGTTAAGATTCCTCATATCCTTGGAACTCACAAGTTTCATAATCACAATACATATTTATTATATTACAAAGAAACAATTTTCTATCAAGACACATCATCCACCACATCTTTCCACATTCATGCATCCATCTACACACACCAAAGAATCTTTTCTAGAGGTTTATAAGAGATAAAAATTCCATAACCATTGTCAACTTTATAAAAACCTAGTTCTTTCTTGAGGTAGGGAATATTTTTCTTACCATAAATTTTTATTTTGAATTCATAATTATGGCTTGATGTGAATTACCTTTGAGTTAATGGAGGTATCAGGGTTTGCAGACCTTATTCAGAGCCCAAAACCCAACTTAAGGAGAAAAATAGTTTGACCTCATGGTTAGTAGAAACAGTACGATCCAAGACACATGGGTTGATGAAACTGTGTGAG
The DNA here is from genome assembly GCA_963277665.1 of Viscum album. NCBI lineage: Eukaryota > Viridiplantae > Streptophyta > Magnoliopsida > Santalales > Viscaceae > Viscum > Viscum album. The sequence goes on from OY728126.1 coordinate 1,161,035,200, forward strand.
ACTAGACGGTGGGGTGCTATAGGTTGCATGATTTTAGAAAACTATACGAATGGATGCACAGACCCTTGTGAGGAACCTACAATTTTTAAAATATTTGAATCAAATGGTTTGGAAAAATGTGCATACTAAGCATGTGAGGTGCCCCTTCATATATAAAATGGCACCTGGTTGGTTCATTGTTTGGCTAACCATGTGGCCAAATCATAAGACCCATTATTTTAACGAAATATTACCCCTTTTTCCCTTAATTAATGTTACAACCTAATTTATCCTTTATTTCCCACTTCTTTGGACAATAGTGGTGTTAGAATATCCTCTTGAAGCTAAATCATACCTTTTGATCCCTCTCATCCACCCAGACTCATAATTGAGCACTGATCATATAACACCTTGACCACTCTAGTCTGGAGCTGGTGCATTACTTATTACATTGGCATGCTTAAAAGGAATGAAATCCTAAAGGAACGATCATTTTAGTAGTCTTGAATAAACTATACACATATATGTAACTCAAATTACATTGGGAAACTTTACAAATTACAATTCATAATAAAAACTAAAAACTACATCCATGGAAATTAAATAAATGATCTCCTCTTCATAACATGTTGAAGGTAAACAAATCAAAGGGGTGAGATAAAATTATAATTAAGGGTTACAAATAGCAGAAGAATGAAATAATAATAACTAAATCATAAAAAACATGGCATGGTCAATATGGTATGATGAATAAATGAAAAATTCACACCATTAATAAACTGAGAATGAAACTGTATCCATAGATTTTGTTATAGTGAAAACCTCATGGATAGTAACAATTGATAATGAATAAAGATAATTCTTATTATTTGTACATAATGTATCTGGTACATTATACCATTATACCATTGAAACGGTTAAAGTTTGTGGGTAGAAACCTGTCTGATTTTTGGAAACAAACTCGAAGGGTTTGTCTCCAACTGATCGTCTCCTGAGACCTATCGATGCATCGAGAGGATATAGCGGGCCCCACCCATCACTAAATTTCAAAATCATTATTTATACGTAGATTCAATACAAGAACAACATTCCTTTACATTATCTATATAGAATAGAGGATATGGATTCATCAATACTTTCATAGTTAAAACAACATTCAAAATAAACACCTTATGTAAAATGCTATACGGTTTAGACAATAAACATATAAATGATATAATAATATGGATATTTAATATCAATATAATTTTAAATTAAAATTGATATCAAATGGTAATTAGGTACACCACATAAGGATTATTAGGTGCACAATACAAAGTAAGTCACAATGAAATGGAAAATTGAGAAAAAGCCCATTACCACGTTGTAATCAATCATTTCGTGTGACCAATAATTAATAATAATAAAATGATTCATTGAATAAAATGAAAATAAATAGAATCATGATACTATATATTTAATTACATTACACATATAGCACATATAATAAACAAGAGGTGAACAATGGAAATTCCACGGAATGAAAGTAAGATGAGAAACCCCTTACAAACATTTTAGCATGGTAACATGTATACTTGAGAGGGATTAATGAGAGTTAAAGGGGTATCCCATCATTTATATATCATAAAGGAAGTATGGGGGAGGTGTTAAAATAAACCATATCCTTAAGAATTAAAAATAAAATAACACAACATAGGGGGATTCTTGAATAAAAGTGAGAGGGAGGATCCCTTACCTTGTGCTCGAAGGTGTTCTTGATTGTTCTAAATGACCCTAATAATAAAATTTAGATTCATTAATTAATAAGTAAATAACCTCATAATCATTTAATTGATATGTATTAACCTTATGAGTTTCATTAATGACCCTTTTTTATGGGTTTAAGAGGTTCAATTTTATTGTTTTAGAATCATTTTCTTCCTTGGTTTTCATGATCTGTTTACTTGTACTCATGAATGGAAGTTCATTTGAAATGTGTTTAAACATACATAATTTTTAATATATATTATTATTGAAATTAAATATATATAAATTATTTTATAATTATTTTGGTTATATACCATGAGGATGACTAATTCGATAAGTTAATGATAAATACTTGGATTTAGCTTGGCGGTTTTGTACACAATGAACTTGTTTTGTATTATTATTCCATATTATGAGTGTGTAAGGATTAAAGAACATTAAAAAAGATAAAATAAACATATTATGATCTGGTTAAACCATTAAAAAATTTTCATGACCATTATTGAAGATAGTAATGAAAATTAAAAACATGTCTTCCTTGAGTGTGATAAATTAACACATCTCGGACGATATTTTCATTTATAGTATAAAAGGAGGGGAAAAGTGAGATGATGATGAAATATTCCATTATCATAATGAAAATCCTGTAAATTTAAGTTACTATAATTATCATGGAATTTGGTTTAGGTGAAGTTAGAAGAGACAACAAAATAATAGAATTTGAAAAAGAAATTGAAAGAAAAAGGAAGAGAAGTTCACCTCTAGAGTACTCCTCCTTGAAAAACTTATTAAGGCCTTTGTTTTTGGCCTTTTGATGAGACCAAAAGGCCTTGGATGTGGGGAGAAGGATTGGGAAGAGTATTTGGAATAATTAAGGTAATACTTGAAGCTTTAGTGGTGTGGGAGGAAGAGGGGGTGAGGGGTGGTTTATATAGTGGAGGGGAGGAGAGTCTTCTTAATATTATAATCATTAATTTATTATTTCTTATCAAGATAAGAAATAGTGAGTATTACATGACCTATAATAGTAATATATGCATGTGAGTTAGAGATTTTGGTTCTTACATCACTCATGATGCTATGAATAGTTAATTTAAATTATAATGTATTTATACGGAAAATTAATGTATTTTATTATTCATTAAAAATTCCTGTATTTCAGAAAAATTCCAAAAATTCACCCTAACCATTTCTCAACATTTATAATCCAAAAATGAACTCCATTTTTCAAAAATAATTTTCTAAATATGATAAATTTATTTTTTAATTAAAGTCATTATTTAATAAAAAAAATACGAACATTTAAAACATTCATATTCATTTTTAGGGTGCCTAAATTTATTTATACTTCCATGGGTATGGATACCATTCATAATATTTATATTAGTATTCATAAGGGTAAGTTACTATTCATAAGGGTAGGTTACTATTCACAAAAATTAAGTTAATTCTATTAGACTCTAAATATCACCCTGAACAGAACTGTGTATGTCAAATTTTCAAAATTCAAAACACAAAAGTGGAAATTTTAAGTTTAAAGGTTAGGTTATGATTATATCTTAAATAAACAAGAGTTATTTCAAAGAAACTCATGATTTATAAAATATCGTCTATCTTATGAATAGAATCTATTTAAGAGAAAAATACCATAAATGTTTGGGTGTTATATTATTCAATCCTTCGGAAATTTCATCCTTGAAATTTTTCATTTATAAATCCCTTAAAAAATATGTGGGTGGTTCTTCTTTATGACATCCTTAGGTTTCCACATTGCCTCCTCCATATTATGGTTTTTTCAAAGAACCTTTACTAGATGAGTTATCTGATTTCTTAATACTTGCTCCATTGTGTTAAGAATCCCGATAGGCTCTTCACAATATGAAAAATAAAGTTCCAATTCTATTTCTTCATAGGTGAGTACATGTATTGGGTATGGCATGTATTTCTTCAACAATGACACATAGAACACATCATGATCTTTGGAGAGACTTGGAATCATTTCTAAACAGTAATCTACATCTCTGATTCTTTAAAGAATTTTTAAATGGTCTGACATACCTGGGGCTTAGTCTTCCTTTCTTACCAAACCTTAAGACACCTTTCCATGGAGATACTTTTAGAAAGATATGATCTCCCACTTGGAATTCCAAATCCTTTCTCTTGTTGTCAGCATAACTCTTCTGCCTGCTTTGGGATGATTTAATATGGTCTTGAATTTTATTTACCATTTTCATGGTCTCTTCAATAATTTCTGGTCCTATGAGTTTCCTGTCACTAACTTCATCACATCAAGTTGGATTTTGGCATCTCTTTCTATATAATGCTTCATATGGAGCCATTTGAATACTATAATGGAAACTGTTGTTGTAGGAAATTTCCACCAAAGGCATGTATTGATCCCAAATACCTTGAAAGTGAAGAGAAAATGATATCAACATGTCTTCTAGTGTTTGAATAGTCCTTTCAGACTATCCATCGGTTTGGGGGTGATAATCAGTACTCATATGAAGCTCAGTATCCAAAGTCTTATAGAGAATTTTCTAGAATTTTGATGTAAACTGGGAATCTTGATTAGACACAATCTATAGAGGTGCACTAGGAAGTATTACAACTTCATTAATATAATGTCTTTTCAGGTGCTCAAGTGGTAAATCCTCTCTTATAGCAAGGAAATGTGTTGATTTTTTTGAGATGATCAACAATTACTCATATTTCACCATTCCTTCTAGGTGTCCTCGGTATTCCTGTGACAAAATACATCATAATGTCATACCACTTCCACATAGAAATAGGTAGAAACTAAAAAATAATTATCTTTTTCCAACAGGGGAATATCTGTTGGTAAAGTTCATTTTCTGTTGGTAAAACATTTTACCAACAAAAATGGTCATGTCACTAAATTGTCGGTAAATTTTTTTTCGCTAAATGTAATTGCGACAGATAAAATAGTTCTCTTGGAGTTATAATAATACCAACAGATAATATATGTGTTGGTCAGTATTTTTAGCAATAGATTTTATGACAAATTTATCTGTTGGTAATATTATTATCAAATTTCATAACCAATACAAATAATTAATATTTGTTTGTAATTTATATTTTAAATAAGATATTATTTTTAGGTATTTCAATATTTATTGCATAAATTTTATATTATATTTATTAATTTATCATATACAAAACATATGTTTTAATTATCAAATTGAAAAATATTTTCACACATGTTCAAACTTAGAAAAAGATTAATCATATTAATAATGAAAGTTAATACAAAATGAATTAATACATAGTTATGATGATTAATATCTAAAAAGATCATAAAAAATACAAAAACCCCAGATCCAACACCCCACCCCACCACCACCCCCACCCCCAAATGAAAAATGGAATGTTGCCTCATGACTCCAATCCTCCATCACCCATCACAGTAGAAATATAGTTACTCTCGTCAATGATCTTTCATCACCCCCCAAGAATATAGTTACTTCCATCAATGATATTTCATCACTCCCCAAGTAGGTCATTAGAAGAAACAAACCAAGTCATCTCCTGTACCTGTAAGTAACCTCAAGTAATTATTCCACACCCTTGAGCTCCAAGGTCTACACTACAAATAACCAAAGGACATACCTACAAAAAAGTTCAAAATATTTGTATGAATTGAAACAAAAAAATGGAAGTATAAAAAATGAACTTCATATAATGATCATTTTTCATTCATCATCCCTGTTGACATATCAACAAATCAAGTCTGCTATAGTAAAAGTGAGGAACCTCAATTTGCTGATATGTCACACCCTTAATCTACAAGATCTACACCACATACAACCAACGATAATACCCACAAATCAGTGAAAAATATTTACATGAAATGAAAGTAAAATATATATAAATGAAAATATAAAAAAATGATATGCATATAGAGTTTTTTTCATTCATCATCTCTATTGGCATCTCCATAACAGATCGAGTGTCAGTGAGGAACTTGAAATCAATGTTATTCCACACCATTCATCTCTAAGATCTACACTACACATAATCAAAGATCATAGCCACAAATCCATGAAAAATATCCGCATGAATTGAAACCAAAATAGAAATAAATAAAAGTAATAAAAAATGAAGTGAATGTGAGTGACATAATAAGAATGAAAACATTATATAATTCTTTGAGTTTACTAAATGAAAGTGTTTTTCAAGAAGGTAGATAGAAGAATTAACTGATTTTGATCTTGATTTTCATAAGGGAAATTAACCAAAAGAGCAGAAACATACCTGGTGATGCATTCTTGCTGAGAGTTCATTTCAACTGAAATAACCATCACATGGCCCCAATAAGCTTCCCCTCTGCTTTCTCATCTAGAATTTTCAACATAGACCTCCGAACATGGCACTAGACCTAAACCTTCATGCCCAGTTTCCACACTAAGCATATGTGCATTTGATCCTACTATTGTAGATAGTTGTTTGGCATCTGGTATCCCAACAGTCCCTATTGAAACTTGAGTATTAGGAACCAAAACCGAAACTGGCTGGGGAAGTAGCATATAAGGGACCCCTGGTTACTGAAATGATACTGCTGACCATAAAATACTATCTATTACTGATGGATTTGGGGAGTAATGTATGTGAAATTAAGTTGGTAGGTTTAAGTGATTGAAGCCCTAATAGAGAAAAAATAGTCTGATGATCTTCAAACCTCTTAACCTCCACCATGAGTTTCTTACCAGCGAGATAATAGTCCAGAACCTCCTGAGGGTCACACTTCACATTTCACAGGTCATATATTTGAAATCTATTACAGTAGTATCAATGAAAAAGCACATTCAGCACATGCTTTTAAGGGCCCGTAATAGGAAATTCATAAAGAAATTAACCTTTGAAAATAAATTATGTCCGGGGATAGAGAAAAAAAGGAAAATCTAATCATTGAACAAGTTGAACATTGTTGTCAATGTTATTTGAGGTGAAACCCAGAAAATATCAGAATATGTTGACAGGTAGAGTCCAAGGTATATTACTAAAAGCATTTCTCTTTGATTCCTACACCACATAAAACACACATAAGTACAATTAAAATATATTATGAATTTACACGAAAAATAAATGACTATTAATGTAGAACAGTCATAATATGATATTAATGCTGAACATTCTACTATAATATTAAAAATATAGAATAGTCTACCATGAATAAAGTACTTGAATAGTTGTTCCATGTAAACATCTAAAATACAATAGATGTTTGGACCATCAAAGGATGTTTTACATAAAGAGAAGCTAAAACAAATAAACAACCGATTGAAATGTGTTTTTGTGTGTGTGGAGTCTAAGGTATTAATATGTCATTCCCCAAAGAGAATATATAAAAATAAAATTATGTTCTACATCTAGTGGATCGCACCTTGGTGATTTTAATTTAAGACGATAATTCTCTCCAGTTGAAGGATTGTGTCAAAACCACCATGAAAATTATAGAATTCATGTTTGAGACTATTCAATGCTAAAAAACACCCTTCATTGGACTTGTTTTCAAAATATTGATGAAGGTCAACATAGATATCATGTTATGAGAACCAATTCATGAGTTAATTCCTAAGATTGATACAACACTCATCCATTTCATGAAAATCTAGAACTTCTTAATCTAGGGTTCAAGTCATCTATCTTAGGGGAATTTGGATAGTTGTGAAAAATATGGGAATCATGTCAACCATGAAAAGTGGATTTATTGTCATTTTTAGAGAGTTATCAATCCAAACTGATGGTCCACCAGTCCCTTGTTCTACTGGGAGAGGACCATGTCTATGAGCTTCTTTTCAAAGCATCTATGGATTACATTGATGCGATGGGTGATGATGAAGATGAAATTCCAGATCAAATTCTATGGATTACTGAAGGGATAAATAAGTAATAAATTAGAAGACAAATTACTCGTGACATGTTAAGAGTACCCATTGGTCGCATCTGGTATTTATTACTCCCCCCTAGAGACTCTTTAGTGAAGTATTCTATGATATTAAAAATGCAGAAAATTATACTATGATATTAACCCAGAATAGTTTACTATGATAATCCAGAGTTATCTCCTTCAGCAAGACCATTAAAGAAGATCAAAATACTATGATATTAAAAATATAGTTTTCAAATTGTATAATAAGCTACAAGGGCAACACAGAACTGAAAAAATTAATCTTGAAACAACATGACTATTTAAGTCACAAGATGATGGAATTCATGGTCATACTGTTGAAGTGAATGTGATATGTAATATCAGAATCCTACTAAGTTAAACATATGTTTCTTTTGGAGATACTTGCAATGTTTCCAGTGATGCTCAGAAACACCCATCCAATCTTCGGCTATATCATATTCTCTAGTAGCATCAATATCATGCGGCCCTATTCCACATATCTATTTTAGACCAACCAGATAACAACCCTCTATAAAGAAATTATATGTCATTAACACCAGCACTCCACCACAAAGAACCATTATAAACAAGTGTGAGCAATAATAAAAGAACAAAAAGAATGAATAAAAATGAAATAAATATTTTTTTAACATGAGGGACCAGATTCCTTACATTGGTGCCCATAACGTGTGGATGGGTCTGTTTAACCGCCTCCATGATTTGTATTAGGTACAGACGGCTGAACTGGTCGATGTCTAGTGGATTGAGCCTAGGTTTCAAGGGGAAGTGATGTAAACCCATTAAAGTTAATTTTTTTTACAAATACTTTAACTTCATAATGCTACCATAATTAGTAGTTCTCCACCTCAATGAATCGGAATTTGGGAAATTATCAAGGAAAATTTTTCCTTATAAAAAAATATGAAATCACTTAAGAATTCAACAATTCTTATTATAACCATGCCAATGATTCTTTTACTAAAAAATGAGACATGATTTGGTTTCCCAACCCATTCCCCTCAAAAATTTAGTAAAGAACATGATGTATACAGTGAAAACATGAGGTGCAATGAGCTTACACCATCAAGGAAATAAAAGAGATAACAAACAACCTGACATAAAACATGCTTTAGAGGAGATACCAGGACAAGATGTTAATTCAAGTCTCTACTCAGGCCATCCCCAGGTGCAGCTCAAACCTCCCAAGGTAGTGACACCACAATCTGATAATGTATTAGGTGAACTCCAACTCTCTGAATGATGATTCCTATCTAGCTTCATCAGAATGTCATTTCAGCCTAGCTAGTCCCCAATTAAGCAAATGGGATCCATGATTTCTGGTAACCTCAAAATGATAATATGATAGTTATCACCAATATAAGAAACACTTTTTTCCTTTGATACCTTCAGGTGGAGTATGAAAAATATCCTTCGGGTGCTTGTGAGAAGAAGAGTCATGGTGATTTTTCAGACTGCCATATGTATATTGTAAAATATCCTGAAAAATACACACAAGTTGTGCCATTAAACTCCAAAATGCATTCAACAACATTAGCAGTGGAATTAGAGAAGAAATCCCTCTAAAAAATAACACATATTACAAACTTTTTCATCATTTGTATCTATTTCAAAGAAATCATCAGTCAAAACATGAATATTCAACACAAACCAAGAGAAAATTAGCAACCATCCCAGGAAACATCAAAGAACCATAGCCAGACTGAGAGGCCTTTTTCAGCAATGGAAAAACAAGCATGAAATCTTCAAATAGGGGAGAAATAAAAGGAACCCATTTCCATGGAATTTATTTTAAATTAAAGTAAGTATTTCACATAAATTCCTCAACCAAAGATATTACTAAATATTATTAAAATTTAATATTGATTATAAAATTAATTAACATGGAAACTAAAAAAAGAAAATTTATATCATAAATGGAAACAAACTAAAATTGTATATTAATTTGTCATTTGTTTCATTATTTTTTTAGGGAAACAAATGAAATAGATAGCTTAGATAAAAATTAGCTCTTGTGTAGTAGAATATAAGGCGATATAGGGCCACATTAAAGGATGATTTATTAAAATAATGAAGAAGATATAATATGATAAAAAGTTAAAAAAAACTTTAAGTCGAAGATGAACAGTGTAACGGGATGTGAAAACCGAGTAACAAAAACTAGAGAATTTAATGTTTCCATGGTACCTTCTAGGGCATCGAAACAGATTGGATTTTGTGTAGCTGGAACATCCTTGGTGGTGATTTTGGATCACGAGGAGATTTCACAAGCGCGTGAATGTATTAGAGGTGGAGACTGCGTGGAGCAGATTGATTGTGGTAAGAGATGCATTGGAGTCTCCGATCGAATGGTAGGGGATATTTTTTTTAAAATTAAAATCATATAATTAAAATATCAAATAAATAAATATTGATTTATATTTGAAATTAGAAAAATACTATGTGTATGAATAATTCAAATTAGAAAAATAAAATTACTTATAGAATAATATTAATTAATTTATTGTAATGTTTTTATTTATTAAATTTAAATAATTGATTTTTTGAATTTATGTTGATTAGATTTAATTATGTTTACTAAATTTAAATATAAAAATTAAATTATCATGTATCGGGGATATATGTAAATATATAAAATATAGGAATGATTTAAATTATTATTCTTATAAAGTATATAACAACATTGAAAAATATAAAAACTATTAATATTTGGATAAATTTTAAAATTGGAATCAATTAATGAGATTTTTTAATATAACTCCAGTAAATAGATATTGACATTGGTCATAAAAATAATAATTTGTATAAATTTTTTTGTTTCTCTTAATTGGTTATTGATAAAAAAAATTATTTAATGGGTTGTTGTGAAAAAAATTATTGATGGTAATAGATTTGTTGGTAATAGTTTTTATTAGTAACATATTTAAGTGTCAGTAAAAAAATGATGGTATTAGTATGATAAAGAAACATATATAATTGTTGTTAAAAGATTCGTTGGTATTAAACCATTGATATCAACAGTTATATCTATTGGTAAAAAAAGTGTTTTTAGTCAAAATCAATACCAATAAAACTTAATATCTGTTGGAATTACTCATTTTTACCAACAGATATATTTTCTATCATTAAATTTCTTTTGGAAAAAGTGAAATATTTTGTAGTGAGAGGTTTTATCACCCCTCTAGGATATTGTCTCTATACCTTAATGTGTTGACAAACTAGACACCTTGACATGTAGTCAGCAATTTCTCGCTTCATATTATCCCACAAAAAATATTCTTTCAGATCTCTATACATATTTGTTCTCCCTGGTTGTATAGAGAAATTTAAGCTATGAGCATCTTCTAATAGTTCCCTTTTTATCTCAGGTATTGATGAAACACATAACCACTTCCCAAATTTCATAACTCCATCTTCATACACAAATTCATCCAATCTCCCATCCTTAACAGTATTAATTTTATTTGTGCGGATTCTCATCATCAGATTAAGATATTTTTATCTTCACTAGTAAAGATGGTTTATCAATCATTTGAAAGAGTAAAGATGTTTCCCCTTCCTTAATAATTCCCATATCCATCTTTAGTAAATCCATGAATATATGATATCTCTCAATCCTCATTTGGGTAAGGATTCCATGATCTTTTCTACTTAATGCATCTGTCATCTTATTTGCCTTTCTGGGGTATTAGTGTATTGAATAGTCATAATCTTTGTGTTGGATTAAATATGTTGTTGTATATGTATATTAGATGGAACAATACAAGAGGGGGTGAACTGTAGGTTTAAAACATTGTATTTAAACACAAGAAATTAGTTTAAATGATCTTAAACTAATACAATTCACAACAAAAATTAACAACCACAATTGTATTAAATATAAAGGTATGATATGATGTAATACTATAAGAAAAGTAAAGAAATTGTATTCAAGATGAATATAATAATCAGAGTAATACAATAGTGAAGGACTCTAACATAAAGTGTATAGAATCAATCGATACAATATGTAACAGTATGAATGTAATTGATACAATTACAAATGAATATTGAATGAAAAAATGAAAACAATACAATTCCATTTCTTAAAACAAACAACAACGGAAATATAAAAGTATTAAAATTATTTTGACCCAAAGAGAAGGGTTATCCTTTCACTTAGGATAAAAGGTTTTTCTTACCACCACCTTGGTAATCACTCGATACGATGATCAGTACGTCTATCTTGCTATCCCCAAAATCCCTCGATTTTGTAGGTAATCGACTCCTCTATCTTTCAATCACTTGAAAGCCCTCGATACGATGATCAGTAGCACCATCTGCCTATCCCCGGCAGCCCTCGATCGTTATCACTTGATCAAACGCACAAATCAAAACAAGGCACTTAGAGAAATACAAAAACTAAGAATGAGCTGTTCACATTTTGTAATCTCAATGCCTTCACATGAAGCAAGTGATAAGTCACAGTATCTCTCTCTAGAACTTGATAGAAGCAAAGTCTCACACACTTATCTTCTGGGCTTCAAATTCCCTCCTATTTATAGGCCTCAGGTTCCAACGGTCATATTTTCTCCAATGATCATATTTCTTTGGAAAACTCAGAGGGACTTGGACACCTAGCATTATAATGGTCACATTGAAACAGAAAACACAACATCGTTTTGATTAGTTTATAACTAACTCCACGACATCATTTTTGTTAAAACAAAAGATATATTAAGATGATAACCATGAGTATGATTAATATGAAACATGAGTTTTTGATAAAGGAATAAAACAAGTAAGTAATGAAAGTATAGTTGGAGTACTATAAGTATTAGTGAAATGTATTTATACGATACAAAGTGAGTATGATTCATAAAACTCAGTATGAATAACAGAGTCAATACTATTTCCAATGTATGTACGATAAACATGTTTGGTACGATAAACATAGTCAGTACGATCATCATGGTCTATACAATAATCATGGTTAGTACGATCAACGTGGTTAGTATGATCAGCATGGTCAGTACGATTAGCATGGTCAGTATGATAAGCATGGCCAGTACGATCAGCATGATCAGTACGATAAGCATGGTCAGTACGATTAACATGATCACTACGATAAGCATGGTAAAAGTCATTTGTGTTTTCCAAAGCAAGATATAAAAGTCAAAAGAGAACTTTTGACTCAACAATCTCCCCCTTTTTGGAAAGCACAAAACACAAAGTAAAAAACGAAAAGAAATACTTATCTCCCTCTGAGTTATTGGAAACTCTTCTAAATATGAAATAGAATACAACTAACTCCCCCTTAGGTATGTATTTTCATAAGGATTGTATTCGCAGATTTTCCTTGATTTAGAAGTATTTGATTAAAAAGTTTTCCCTCTATAAAATATTCTCCACTTTTGTGATTTACAAAAAGAATGGGGTAATATTGAGTTGCCTGAAAGAGTTAGAGAAAATAAATGCAGGACAAAGGAAAGGGTAACAAAAATCTAATTACGATAACAAAAGTTTATAGAGTTCATGAAAAGAAAACAAATATAACAGTCATTTGTTTTCTCTTTCATTTTCCTTCTTTATCAACTCATGAAGACCAGATTTCATCTTTTTGATTTCCTTCTTGTCTTCTGATATAGAATCACCCTAAGATCTGAGAAGATATTGTTGGTTGAAAAAAAAGATGATCTTGATTCTTGATGGTCTCCTCCAGGACCTTGATTACTTCTTCAAGAGTATAAATTCTATTTTGTAAATTCTTGTTGTCTTTGGATTACATAGAATTTTGTTTTTTCAACAAGACTAATTCATCTTTGAAAGATGAAACCTTCGAAAACTCAGACTGAAAACATTCATTCTCTCTTGCAACTCTTTCACTAAAAGAATATCAGCTCCATGGGTATTCAACAATTGATTCATTCTTTCAACAGTTTCTTTTCCAAGCTTATTAAAAGAAATAGTGAGATCATTTGAGAGCCTCTTTAAGTATTAAATTGAAACTTCAGGACCATTCACCGAGCTCTCTATTTTGTATGACCACTTAGTCATTCTTTTGCAAGCCTTCTTATGAGTAGCTAAACTTTCAGATAGAACTTTCAAATCAGCTTCAACTGACAAAACTCTCTTTCTCAATTCTCTTACAGAGAAAAACTTCTTTCTTTGATTGTCAGTAATGAAATTAATTTTTCCTTCAAGCCTAGGAAAGTAAGGAATGGTCTTCTCAATTCTCCTTAAAACATGAACAATATAATCACTCTTCTTTAGAGAAATTGTCTGTTCTGAATCAGTATCCTCATTGTACGAATCTAGTTCATTTTATCGGCAGGAGTCTACAACTGGTTGTTTTCCTTCTGCTTTTTCAATCCCATTTATTTCTTCTTCCACTTTTTCACTGATAATGATTGTTTATTCCAAATATTGAGGACTTTGATTCCCTAGGTAAATAATTCTTTCTGGATTTTCAAAAGATTTATTCAGGGCTCGATCGGCATATGAAACTTATTGAATACCTTCACTCTATTTTTGAACTGATTCTTCTCTACTTTTCTTTGAGCTCTAAAGGAATTCTGAAATGAAATCTCCTTCCTCTTCTTCAACTTCCTGGATTTCTTCTAAAAAAGGTTTCCCTTTTTTTGGCTCTGCAAAACTCTTTACAATGGGTTCTTGATATACTTATTTGGTTACTTGAGCACTAGCATCCTCAACTATTTTCATGACTTTTGAAACATCAAATTCTTGTACTTTTCTTTTTAAAATAGTCTTATCTTTCTTTTCAGCCTGAAGGGTATCCTCAAAATTTAACCTCTTAGGAAAATCTTCAGCTGAGTCAGGACCAAACATTGGATCACCTTCGTTTCTCTATTCTCTTTCTTTTCTCCATCTTTCCACAACCTCTTTACGGTACTTAGGTTTCTTCTTTGGCTTTGAACTAGTTTGTGGATATGACTTTTGAGGAGCACCAATAGATGGATTGTCATTGGCTGGCATAGGTACCGATTGATTCTGAGCCGATTCAGCTTCTGAATCTTTAACAAAAAGCTTTGAATTCTGATAAAAACAAACATTTAACTTCTTGAACATACTCTTACTTATCCAGGAAGGCTTTAGTTCTTTAAATTTTCCTTTCAATGGAATATTAAAAAACTTCATGATCTCAAGAATGAACTTTGTAAGAATAGATGGATACATGATTAAATGAAACATAATCGCTCCTGACTTAACATTCTTGATTGTTTCAAAAATGTATCCCATGAGATTTATTTTCTCATGTTGAAAAGATAGTCAAGCATGAAGATATCAGATACTTTCAGGGTTCTTGTATCCCCTTTACTTTGGATAAGAAAACATTGCATCCAAAGAGCCACAAACCTGTTATCTGGAGAAAGATGAGCCACTTTCCTCTTCTCTTCATTTAAAAGAAACAATGAATTTTCAACACTTTCTTTATTAAATGTACGAACTTTCTATGGTAGTTTATGAGATGGACAATAAGAATCACCTTCTGCTGGAACACTTTGAAAGTGGGATATTTTCTTCACAGACATTGATATCTTTCTATTGTACACAACAAAATTGATAGTCATGTTTTTGTCGAAAGACACAGTTTTTTATAACTGAATGACTTCATCAATAAGAACCGGATCTTGAGACAGTGGTTTTTCGACACACAAATGCTCCCAGCCTTGAAACAAAATAATTATTTTGATTATAGAATCTTACAAATCAAAGAAGTCTCGAGAAACTAACCTTTCTCTGAAAAAGTCTTTTTTTGAAAAAATCTTTGAAGACATTTCGGTAGGAGTGTTAGCAGACGACTGAGACATACAGATAAAGTCGATGGAAGATCGTACAGAATCTTAAAATAGGAGCAGAGATTCGTCAACAGTTGTGAAAAACTGATGTGGGTTTGGGGAGGGGAGGGGTCTATTTATAGGTGAAAAACGGGTGACGGTTGATCTTATAAGGTTGAGATTAGAAGAAAAAGAAACCAATGGACGGGATTAAAAGTTCTTTTTTTAAAAAGGTAAGGAAAGTATGTACCTGCCGGAGATCATAAGGTAATTGTTGGTTTAAATAGTTTTAACATAGTGAAAGAAAACACAAGCGTATGGGGAGAAAAGATACGATCGATTGTCATGCCGATGGAAAACAAATTTATTACCATAGGTTAACAAGCCGATGGAAAACAAATTCGTTACCATAGGCTGACGTGCTGATGGAAAACAACGTATTACCATGAACTCATGTGCCGATGGAAAACAAACTTATTACCATGAACTGACGTGATGATGGAAAACAAACTCGTTACCATGAACTTACATGCCGATGGAAAACAAACTTGTTACCATGAACTGACGTGCAGATGAAAAAAAACTTACTACCATGAACTGACGTGCCGATGGAAAACAAACTTGTTACCATGAACTGAAGTGTCGATGGAAAACAAACTTTTTACCATGAACTGACGTGCCGATGGAAAACAAACTTGTTACCATGAACTCATGTGTCGATGGAAAACAAAATTGTTACCATGAACTGATGTGCCGATAGAAAACAAACTTGTTACCATGAACTGACGTGCTGATGGAAAACAAACTTGTTACCATGAACTGACATGCCAATGGAAAACAAACTTGTTACCATGAACTGACGTGCCAAAGGAAAACAAACTTGTTACCACGAACTGACGTGCTGATGGAAAACAAACTTGTTACCATGAACTGACATGCCGATGGAAAACAAACTTGTTACGGTAATCACTCAGATAAAACGAAAACAGAAGATAAAAACAATAACAAAATAATCAATACGATAAACAGAAAGGTAAATTATGATATGTAAACAGAAAGGTAAATTATGATTAGTAAACAGTCAATACGATAAACATAAAGGAAAAAAACAAACTAGGAGTATAAAGAGATAAAAATAATACCAAGTAAAAATGTTTTTCCCCTTTTTATGAGGAGTTTCTTAATGTAAGGAGAAGTGAAAAACATAAAGTAGACATGAATTATTATTTTAATGTAATCATTCCAAGCTTCTGTTTTATAAATTCAAATCTATCGAAAGGTAATGGATTTGTAAAAATATCAGTAAGTTGTTCTTGCATTCCAATGAATTATAAAATAATATCTCCTTTTAGTGTGTGATCCCTAAGAAAGTGATGCCGAACATCTATGTGTTTTTCATGATAGTGATGTGCTGGGTTTTTACTAAGAGATATATCACTAGTATTATCACAAAGAATTTGAGTTTTGGAAAAACTCAATCTATAATTAGTGAGTGTGTGTTGTATCCACAAAACTTGAGCACAAAAACTTCCAGCTTCTACATATTCAGTTTCAGCAGTGGAAAGTGCTACTGAGTGTTGTTTCTTGTAGGACCAAGAAACTAGAGAATCACTTAAGAAATGACATGTCCCATATATACACTTTCTATCCATTCTACAACCACCAATGTCAGCATTAGAAAAACATAAAAAAATAATTTCTGGAAGAGTAAAAAAGACATAAATCCACAATTCCTTTTAAATACCGAAAAAATCTTTTCACATCTTTTAAATGAGACTCTTTTGAATTAGATTGGTATCTCGCACATAAACATATGGAAAACATTAAGTCTGGTCGACTGGATGTCAAGTATAACAAATTTCCTATCATACCTCTAAATTTTTATTGATCTACTGGTTTCCTGGTTTCATCAAGATCAAGTGTATTTGAGGTACCAATAGGAGTGCTAATACTTTTAGTCTTGTCGTAACCATACTTTTTGATTAAATATTTTATATACTTATGTTGAGATATATATGTTCCTTTTGGTTTTTGTGAAATTTGAAAACCTAAAAAGAATGTCAACTCACCCATCATACTCATTTCAAACTCATATTTCATTAAGTTGGCAAAAGAATCAGTTAAAGATTGCTGAGTTGATCCAAATATGATGTCATCAACATAAATTTGGGCAATCAAAACATTTTTATTTTCCATTTTTATAAAAAGGGTTGGATCTTTTGTACCTTTTTCATAATTTTTTTGTAAAATAAATCTCGTAAGTCTATCGTACCATTCTCTAAGGGCTTGTTTAAGGCCATATAGAGCTTTGGTAAGTTTAAAAACATGGTTTGGATGTTTTGAGTCAAGAAAACCAGGGGGTTGTTCGACAAACACTTCTTCTTGAACAAAACCATTTAGAAAAGCACATTTAACATCCATTTGAAATAATTTGAAATTAAAGTATGCTGCAAAGGCTAATATAATATGAATATATTCAAGTCTAGATATTGGATCATATGTTTCTTAACAGTCTATTCCCTCTTGTTGATTATAGCCTTTATCAACAAGTCTTGCTTTATTTCTTACAATGATTCCATTTTCATCACATTTGTTTCTGAAAACTCATTTTACACCAATTACAGTTGTTTCTTTAAGTCTTTCAACTAAAGTCCAGACTTGATTCCTTTCAAATTCATTTAGTTCAACTTTCATTTTTTTAATCCAAACTTCATCACCTAAGGCCTCACTTGTACTTTTAGGTTCAAATTGGGAAAGAAAGGCAAGATGTTCTATTTCATTTCTTAAGGAATTTATGGTCCTTATAGGTTGATTTACATCACCAATGATATTATCACTGGGATGATTTATAAGAAACAATTGATTTGGGTTTTTGTAAAACCTGTTCATCAAAATATAGTAGAAATTCTTCTGGGGTAAAAGTTTCAGGAACACTTTCTTGAACATTTTCCTTATGAGAAGAATCTTCTAATAGAGGTTGATAAACATTTTTAGAAAACACATCTGAAGATGTAGGTTGGGTTTGGTTGAAAATAAAAGGATTGATTTCATCAAATTTAACATTTATTATTTCTTCAACAGTATATTTGTTTTTATTAAAAACACTATATGCCTTAGAAGTTGTAGAATAGCCTAGAAAGATTCCTTAATCAGATTTTGGTGCGAATTTGTGTAGATTATCATTAGTATTCAGAATGAATACTTTGCACCCAAAAACATTGACGTACGAAACTTTAGGTTTTCAGCCAGTCCATAATTCATAATGTGTTTTATTAAGAAAGGGTCTAGTTAAAACACAATTTATAGTATAACAAGCAGTACTCACAACATCATCCCAAAAGTGCTTAGTAATTGAGTATTCACTCAACATGGTTCCTGTCATTTCTAGAAGAATATGATTTCTTCTCTCAATAATACCATTTTTATGAGGAGTTCTTGGAGCTGATAAACTGTGAGTAATACCTTTCTTACTACAAAAAGTTTCAAAATATGAATTTTGAAATTCACCACCATGATAACTATGAATAGTTATCAATGGTTGGTTTTTATCATTTTTAACTTGGTCTCTAAAGGTTTTGAAATAGGAAAAGGCATCAGATTTATTCGATAGAAAATAGACCCATGTAAATCTAGTAAAGTCGTCAACTAAAAAAATATATAGTATTTTCCTCCAATACTTCCAGTTTGTGAAGGACCAAAAAGATCCATATGCACTAGCTGTAATGCATTAGAAGTTAAGGCTTCATTAATTGATTTAAAACTAGTTTTATGTTTCTTACCAAATTGACAAGGATCACATACTTTTGAAGAATCATATCTGAGATCCGGTAGTCCCTTTACAAGTCTTTTCTTTGAATGTTTACAAAGGTTTCTAAGATTTCAGTGTCCTACTCTTCTTTTCCATATCCATGATTGGTCTTCTATTGCACTTAAGCAGGGTAAATTTTGGCTCCTAAGGTCTTCTAAGTTTATAGTGTATATATTCTCTTACCTATGGGAAGATAGAATAAACTCATCCTTGGAATTGTGAACTAGAAAGTTATCATTTATAAAACTCACAAGGTAACCTTCATCACATAATTGACTTATGCTGATGAGATTGTGCTTAAGATCTTTAACAAACAAAACATTTGAAATAAGAAATTTTCCAAGAAAAAAAATATTATCTATTCCAACAATTATTCCTTGGGCATTATCTCCGAAGGTAACCTTTCCACCTTTTGTTTCATGATCTTTTAAAAGAAATCTTTGTTTCCTGTCATGTGTCGAGAACAACCGCTATCCATATACCAAATTTTCTTTTTGGTACAATTCTTATTTTCCTGAAAAAGAAACAATTAGTTTTTTAGAATCCAAACTTGTTTGGATCCAGAATGGTTAGATAACAGAATTTTAGGAATCCACATTTGTTTTGCAAAATGGGCTTTATGAAATCCTAAATACCGAGTTCTATTAAGAGAACAATCTCTTTTCCAGTGTCCTCCACATTGACACTTAGAGAAAAAAGGGGTATTTTGAGGAACAAAATAGTTATTACTAAACACCAGTATAGAATCATTATAATCAATACCAGAATGATTCCTCAAAGGTCTAATTAGAGAATACATTTTATCAAAGTTTTCCTTACCATAAGTAAAGTTTGACAAACATTTTTCAATGAAAAAATTTATGATTTTAGTTTTAAAACTAAGTTTTTATCCTCCGAAATAATTGATTTTAAACTAGAGTTAAGCTAAAAAACATTTTTCTAAGAAATTTCATTTTCTAGATCCTTAGCATGTTTATCCTTATCAGATTTGACTTTATCAAGGGTTTTCAAAATACTTTAAAAATCAGAAGTTTTTATATCAAGATCATTAGAAATATCTGATACTTCTTTGGTTAAAATTGAAATTCTAGATTTTTCTTTATCAAGCTTTTTCTTGAGTTTAGAATTTTCATTTTCAATTAATTTAGAAAACCTAGATACTTATTCAAATGAAGGTAATGTATTATCTTCTGATGATGAAGACTCATCATTTGAATATTCATAATATTTATTATCAGTATAATTTTCATTCATGGAAACATTTGTAATAGCATCATCCTTGAGTACCCTAGCCATGAGACAATGATCATAAATTGGTAGTCTGGCTATAATTCTAATATTCCTTTATCCTAACGATTCATATTCTGAAGAATTTTATGATGAATCGCTACCACTTGCACTCCAAGTATCATTTTCCTTCAATACATTCTTTGTCTTTTTTTTAATACTTTTTCTTATTTCATTTAGAATGTTTCTCATTTCTGTCTTTTCTCTTTATTAAAGGACAATCATGTCTTATATGTCCTTTCTTACATTCATAATAAGTTACCTCTGAATCTTTCTTATCCTTCCTATCTTTATTTTTGAATCTGTATTGGATGCATTTCTTTCCCAAAATCTTTTTCATACTTTGAGCAAGATTGGATAACTCATTATCTGAAAGATCACAATCACTTAAATCAGACATAACAACTTTCTTAGCATTGGATCCTATTATCCTTTCAGGTGTTTTAGCTTTAGATGTATTGGAAAAAGCTACACTTCAATTTCCATTTTTATTCTTATTGAAATCAGCATCTCTCTTCATTCTTGTCTCGTGTTGTAGAAGAGTTCCAAAGAGTTCATCAAGGGTAATCTGAGAAACTTTTCTGTTTTCATCAATAGTTGTCCCTTTTGACTCCCATTCATTTGGCATTATATAAATAATTTTATCAATAAGAGCTTCATCATCAAGACCTTTTTCTCCCATAGATTGTAAGCTGTTGACTATTTTTATAAATCTTTGTTGCATTTTACATACCGGATCTCCATAAAGAAAAAGAAATCCATGATACTCTGCTCGAAGCATTTCTCTTCTTGTTTCTATAACCTTGGATGTACCAAAATGTGTAACTTCCAATTTCTTCCAAATACAGTTGGCTTCTTCACAAGAAGATATATGGCTGTATATATTCCTAGTCATAGAACATAGCAAAGAATTTCATACCTTGAAATTCAGTTGATATTCTTACTTCTCTTGATTAGTGAAAGTACTAACTTCTTTATCAGGAATTTTGTAACCTCCAGTGAGCATAATAAAATTTTCTACACCAGTATTGATAAAGAATGTCTTTATTCAATCTCTCCAGTACTCATAATCATTCCCATCAAAGATAGGTGGTCTAGAAGGATTTAGATTGTCAATTGACCCAATATTTACTCATGCCATCTAATAAAACAAAATCTTTTCCACTCCACACATTAGTGTAGAAAATGGTTGAAACAATAATATGAAAGAATAAGAGCTAGTATTAAAAATCATTTGAAACCTCCTTTGATACCAATTTTTGGATCGGATATGTAGATGTATATGTATATTAGATGGAATAGTACAAGAGGGGTGGGGGGTGAATTATAGGTTTAAAAACTTTTTTTTAAACACAAGAAATTAGTTTAAATGATCTTAAACTAATACAATTCACAAAAAAACTAACAACCACAATTGTATTGAATATAAAGGTATGATATGATGTAATACAATAAGAAAAGTAAAGCAATTGTATTCAAGATGAATATAATAATCAGAGTAACACAATAGTGAAGGACTCTACCATAAAGCATATAGAATCAATCGATACAATATGTAACAGTATGAATTTAATTGATACAATTACAAATGAATATTGAATGAAGGAAGGAAAACAATATAATTACCTTTCTTAAAACAAACACCAGCTGAAATTTAAAAGTATTACAATTCTTTTGACCCAAAGAAAAGGGTTATCCTTTCACCTAGGATAAAATGTCTGTCTTACCACCACCTTGGTAAGCCCTCGTTATGATGATCGGTACGTCTGTCTTGTTATCCCTACAAGCCCTCGATTTTGTAGGTAATCGACACCTCTATCTTTCAATCACTTGAAAGCCCTCAATACAATGATCGGTAGCACCATCTGTCTATACCTAGAATCCCTCTTTCGTTATAACTTGATCAGACACATAAATCAAAACAAAGCACTTATAGAAATAAAAAAACTAAGAACGAGTCGTTCATGTTTTGTAATCTCAAGGCTTTCGCACGAAGTAAGAGAGAGGTCACAGTATCTCTCTCTAGAACTTGATATAAGAAAAGTCTCAAACACTTATCTTCCTGGCTTCAAATGACATCCTATTTATTGGCCTTGAGTTTCAAAATTCATATTTTATCCAACGGTTATATTTCTCTGGAAAACTCAGAGGGACTTGGACACCTGGAATTATAACGGTCATGTTGAAACAGAAAACATGACATCATTTTGATTAGTTTATAACTAACTCCATGAAATCGTTTTGGTTAAAACAAAAGATATATGAAGATGATAACCATGAGTACGATTAATATGAAACATGTGTTTTTTATAAAGGACCAAAACAAGTAAGTAATGAATGTAAAGTATGAGTACTATAAGTATTAGTGTAATGTATTGATACGATACAAAGTGAGTATGATTCATAAAACTCAGTACGAATAACAGAGTCGATACGATTTCCAGAGTCAGTACGATAAACATGGTTGGTATGATAAACATTGTCAGTACGATCAGCATGGTCAGTACAATAAGCATGGTCAGTATTATCGGTTTGGTCAGTACGATCGACATGGTTAGTACGATCGGCATGGTCAGTACGATCAACATGGTCAGTACAATAAGCATGATCAGTACGATCAGCATGATCAGTACGATAATCATGGTCAGTACGATCAGCATGATCAGTATGATAAACATGGTAAAAGACATTTGTGATTTCCAAAACAAGATATAAAAGTCAAAAGATAACTTTTGACTCAACAATATCCCCCTTTTTGGAAAGCACAAAACACAAAGTGAAAACAAAAAGAAATACTTATCTCCCCCTGAGTTATTGGAAACTCTTCTGAATATCAAATTGAATACAACTAACTCCCCCTTAGGTATGTATTTTCCTAAGTATTGTATTCGTATATTTTACTTGATTTATAAGTATTTGATTAAAACGTTTTCCCTATATAAAAAAATTCTCCCCCTTTGTGATTTACAAAAAGAATGGGGTAGTCTTGAGTTTCTAGAAAGAGTTAGAGAAAAGAAATGCAGGACAAAGGAAAGGGTAACAAAAACTCATTACGATAAAAAAAGTTTATAGAGTTCATGAAAAGATAAAAAATATAAGAGTCATTTGTTTAATCTTTCCTTTTCCTTATTTGTCAACTCATAAAGAACAACATTCATCTTTTTGATTTCCTTATTGTTTTTAGATATAGAATCACCCTGAGATCTGAGAAGCTCTTGTTGGTCGGCAAGAAGATGATCCTGATTTTTGATGGTCCCCTCCTGGACCCTGATTACTTCTTCAAGAGTATCAATTATGTTTTGTAAATTGATGTTGTCATTGGATGACATAGAATTTTGTTTTTTCAACAAGACTAATTCATGTTTGAAAGTTGAAACCTTTTAAAACTCAGACTGAAAAGCATTCATTCTCTTTTGCAACTCTTTCACTGAAGGAATATCAGCTCCATGGGTATTTGAAAATTGATTCAGCCTTTCAAAAGTTTCATTGTCAAGATTATTAAATTCAATAGAGAGATCATTTGAAAACATCCTTAAGTATTCAATTAACACTTCATGATCATTCACCGAGCTCTCTATTTTGTATGACCACTTAGTCATTCTGTTGCAATCCTTCTTATGAGCAACTATACTTTCAGATAGAACATTCAAATCAGATTCAACTGAAAAAACTCTCTTTCTCAATTATCTTACAGATCCAAAATTCTTTCATTGATTGTCAGTAATGAAATCAATTTTTCCTTCAAGCCTAGGAAAGTAAGGAATGGTCTTCTCAGTTCTGCATAAAACATGAACAATGTAATCACTCTTCTTTAGAGAAGTTTTTTGTTCTGAGTTGGTATCCCCATCGTACGAATCCAGTTCATTTGATCAGCTTGAGTCTACAACTGACTGTTTTCCTTATGATTTTTCAATCCCCTTTCTTTCTTCTTCCACTTTGTCACTGATAAAAATTATTTTTTCTGATGATTGAGGACGTTTATTCCCTTGGGAAAGAATTCTTTCTGGAGTTTCAAAAGATTCAACCGGTGCTCGATCGGCATGAGGAACCTGTTGAATACCTTCACTCTTTTTTTGAACTGATTCTTCTCTAGTTTTCCTTTAGCTATGAAGGAATTCCAAAAGGAAATATCCTCCCTCTTCTTTAACTTTCTGGATTTCTTCTAAAAAAGGTTTCTATTTTTTTGGCTCTGTAAAACTCTGTATGATGGGTTCTTGATATACTTCTTCAGTTACTTGAGCACAAGCATCCTCAACCATTTTCATGACTTTTGAAACATCAAATTACTGTGCTTTTATTTTCAAAAGAGTCTTCTTTTTCTTTTCATCCTAAAGGGTATACTCAACCCTTAACCTCTTAGTAAAAGCTTCAGTTGGGTCAAGACCAAACTTCGGATCACCTTACTTTCTCTGTTCTCTTTCTTTTCTCCATCTTGCCACAACCTCCTTACTGTACTTAGGTTTCTTCTTTAGCTTTGAACTGGTTTGCGGATATGAATTTTGAGGAGCACCAACAGATGGATTTTTTTTGGCTGGCATAGGTGCTGATTGATTCTAAGTCGATTCAGCTTCTGAATCATTAACCAAAACATTGAATTCTGATCAAAACAAACATTTAACTTCTTCAACGTACTCTTACTTATCTAGGAAGGCTTTAGTTCTTTCAATTTTACTTTCAATAGAATATTTCAAAACTTCATGCTCCCAAGAATGAACATTGTAATAATAGATGGATACATGATTAAATGAGACTTAACCGCTCCTGAATTAACATTATTGATTGTTTCAAAAATGTATCCCATGAGATTTAATTTTCTCATGTTGACAATATATTCAAGCATGAAGATATCAGATACATTCAGGGTTTCTCTATCCCCCTTCCGTGGGATAAGAACACCTTTCATCCAAAGAGCCAAAAACTTCTTATCTGTAGAAAGATGAGCCACTTTCCTCTTCTCTTCATTTATAAGAAACAATGACTTTTTAGCACTTTCTTTGTTAAAAGTACCATCTTCCACTTGTAGTTTATGAGATGGAAAATAAGAATCACCTTCTGCTAGAACAATTAGAATGTGGGCTGCTTGCTTCACAGACATTGATGTCTTTCTATCGTACATAGCAAAATTGATAGTCATGTTTTCGATGAAAGACACAATTTTGTAGAACTAACTGAATTCATCAATAATAATCGGATCTTGAGACATTGGTTTTTCGACACACAAATGCTCCCAGTCTTGAAAAAAAATTATTCTTTTGATTGTAGAATCGTATGAATCAAAGACGTCCCGAGAAACTAACCTTTCTCTGAAAAAGTATTTTTCTGAAAAAATCATTGAAGACATTTCGTCAAGAGTGTTAGAAGAGGATTGAGACATATATATGAAGCCGATGGAAGATCGTACGGAGTCTTAAAATAAGAGCAGAGCTTTTTCAGCAATTGTGAAAAACCATTGTGGGTTTGGGGAGGGGAGGGGTCTATTTATAGGTGAAAAATGGGTGATGGTTGATCTTCTACGGTTGAGATTAGAAGAAAAAGAAACCGACGGATGGAATTAAAAGTTTTTTAAAAAAAGGTAAGGAAAGTATGTACCTTCGGGAGAGAGTAAGGTAATTTTTGGTTTAAATAGTATTAACATAGTGAAAGAAAACACAAGCGTACGAGGAGAAAATATACGATCGATTGTCATGCCGATGGAAAAAAAATTTATTACCATAGGTTAACATGCCGATGGAAAAAAAATTCATTACCATAGGCTAACGTTCCGATGGAAAACAAACTTGTTACCATGAAGTGACATGACGATGGAAAACAAACTCGTTACCATGAACTGATGTGCCGATGGAAAACAAACTTGTTACCATGAACTGACGTGCCGATGGAAAACAAACTTCTTTCCATGAACTGACGTGCCGATGCAAAAAAACTTGTTACCATGAACTGACGTGCTAATGGAAAACATAATAATTACCATGAATTGACATGTCGATGGAAAAAAAAACCTGTTACCATGAACTGACGTGCCCATGGAAAACAAACTTGTTACCATGAACTGATGTGCTGATGGAAAAAAAACTTGTTACCATGAACTGACGTGCCTATGGAAAACAAACTTGTTACCATGAAATGACGTGCCAATGGAAAACAAACTTGTTACCATGAACTGATGTGCCGATGGAAAACAAACTTATTACCATGAACTAACGTGCCAATGGAAAAAAAACTTGTTACCATGAACTGACGTGCCGATGGAAAAAAAACTTGTCTCCATGAACTGACGTGCCGATGGAAAACAAACTTATTACGGTAATCAGTCCGACAAAACACAAACAGAAGATAAAAACATTAACTAAACAATCAATATGATAAACAGAAAGGTAAATAATGATAAGTAAACAGTCAATATGATAAACAGAAAGGGAAAAAACAAACTAGGAGTATAAACAGATAAAAATAATATCAAGTAAAAATGTTCTCCCCCTTTTTAAGAGGAGTTTCATAATGTAAACAGAAGTGAAAAACATGAAGTAGACCTGAATGATTACTTTAATGTAATCATTCCCAGCTTCTCTTTTATTAATTCAAATCTATATGAAGGTAATGGTTTTGTAAAAATATCAGCATTTTGTTCTTGCATTCCGATGAATTG
This sequence comes from Viscum album, assembly GCA_963277665.1. Classification (NCBI taxonomy): domain Eukaryota; kingdom Viridiplantae; phylum Streptophyta; class Magnoliopsida; order Santalales; family Viscaceae; genus Viscum; species Viscum album. The sequence continues at coordinate 1,161,062,376 of OY728126.1, forward strand.
TAAAATAATATCTCTTTTTAGTGTGTGATCCCTAAGAAAGTGATGCCTAACATCTATTTGTTTTGCACTAGAGTGATGTGTTGGGTTTTTACTAAGAGTTATAGCACTAGTATTATCACAAAGAATTTGAGTTTTGAAAAAACTCAGTCCATAATCACTGAGTGTGTGTTGCATCCACAACACTTGAGCACAACAACTTCCAGCTACTATATATTCAGCTTCAGCAGTGGAAAGTGCTACTGAGTGTTGTTTCTTATAGGACCAAGAAACCAGAGAATCTCCTAAGAAATGACATGTTCCAGACGTACTATTTCTATCTATTCTACAACCACCAAAGTCAGCATCTAAAAAACTTTTTAAAACAAAATCATTTCTAGAAGAGTAAAAAAGACCTAAATCCACAGTTCCTTTTAAATACCAAAAAAATATTTTCACAGCTTTTAAATGAGACTCTTTTGGATTAGATTGGTATCTCGCACATTAACATACGAAAAGCATTAAGTCTGGTCGACTGGCTGTCAAGTATAACAAACTTCCTACATACCTCTAAAAATTGTTTGATCTACTAGTTTCCCAGTTTCATCAAGATCAAGTGTATTTGAGGTACCAATATGAGTGCTAATACTTTTAGTCTTGTTGTAACCATACTTTTTGAGTAAATATTTTATATAATTATTTTGAGATATATATTTTCCTTTCAGTTTTTGTGAAATTTGAAAACCTGAAAAGAATGTTAACTCACCCATCATACTCATTTCAAACTCAGATTTCATTAATTTGGAAAAAGAATCAGTTAAATATTGCTGAGTTGATCCAAATATGATGTCATCAACATAAATTTTAACGATCAAAACATTTTTATTTTTCATTTTTATAAAAGGGGTTGGATTTGTTGTACCTTTTTCATAACTGTTTTTTAAAATAAATCATGTAAGTATGAAATACGATGCTGTAAGGGCTTGTTTAAGTCCATATAGAGCTTTGGTAAGTTTAAAAACATGGTTTGGATGTTTTGAGTCATGAAAACTAGGGGTTGTTCGAAAAACACTTATTCTTGAACAAAACCATTTTAAAAAGAACATTTAACATCCATTTGAAATAATTTGAAATTAAAGTATGCTGCAAAGGCTAATAGAATACGAATAGATTCAAGTCTAGCTACTGGAGCATATGTTTCTTCGTAGTCTATTCCCTCTTGTTGATTATAGCCCTTAGCAACAAGTCTTGTTTATTTCTTACAATGATTCCATTTTCTTCACATTTGTTTCTGAAAACCCATTTTACACCAATTACAATTGTTTCTTTGGGTCTTTCAACTAAAGTACAGACTTGATTCCTTTCAAATTCATTTAGTTCATCTTGCATTGCTTTAATCCAATCTTCATCACCTAAGGACTCACTTGGAATTTTAGGTTCGAATTAGGAAAGAAAGGAAAGATGTTCTATTTCATTTCTTATGGAATTTCTGGTCCTTATAGGTTGATTTAAATCACCAATGATATTATCACTAGGATGATTCCTAAGAAACAATTGATTTGGGTTTTGTAAAATCTGTTCATCAACATATGTTAGAATTCATCTGGGGTAATAGTTTCAGGAACACTTTCTTGAACATTTTCCTTATCAGAAGAATCTTCTAATAGAGGTTGATAAACATTTTTATTGATTTCATCAAATTTAACATGTACTATTTCTTCAACAGTACATTTGTTTTTATTAAAAAATCTATATGCCTTAGAAGTTGTAGAATAGCCTAGAAAGATTCCTTCATCAGATTTTGGTGTGAATTTGTGTAGATTATATTTAGTATTCAGAATGAATACTTTGCACCCAAAAACTTTGAAGTATGAAACTTTAGGTTTTCGACCAGTCCATAATTCACAAGGTGTGTTTCAAGAAAGGGTCTAGTTAAAACACGATTTATAGTATAACAAGTAGTACTGATAGCTTCAGCCCAAAAGTGCTTAGCAATTGAGTATTCACTCAACATGGTTCTTTTCATTTCCAGAAGAATATGATTTCTTCTCTCAACAACACCATTTTTCTGAGGAGTTCTTGGAGCTGAGAAATTGTGAGTAATACCTTTCTTACTACAAAAAGTTTCAAAATATAAATTTTGAAATTCACCACCATGATCACTATGTATAATTATCAATGGTAGGTTTTTCTCATTTTTAACTTAGGATCTAATGGTTTTGAAATAGGAAAAGGCTTCAGATTTCTTCGATAGAAAATAGACCCACGTAAATCTAGTAAAGTCATCAACTAAAACAAATACATAGTATTTGCCTCCAATACTTTCAGTTTGTGAAGGACCAAAAAGATCCATATACACTAGCTCTAATGAATTAGATGATGAGACTTCATTAATTGATTTAAATCTAGTTTTATGTTGCCTACCAAATTGACAAGGATCTTAGACTTTTGAAGAATCATATCTGAGAACTGGTAGTCCCTTTACAAGCCTTTTCTTTGAAAGTTTACAAAGGTTTCTTAGATTACAGTGTCTTAGTATTCTATTCCATATACATGATTGGACTTCTATTGCACTTAAGCAGGGTAAATTTTAGCTCTTGAGGTCTTCTATGTCAATAGTGTATACATTCTCTAGCCTATGAGAAGATATAATGAACTCATCCTTGGAATTGTGAACTAGACACTTATCATTTTTAAAATTCACAAGGTAACCTTCATCACATAATTGACTGATGCTGATGAGATTGTGTTTAAGACCTTTAACAAAAAAAACATTTAAAATAAGAACTTTTCCAAGAAAAACAATATTACATATTCCAAAAAAAATCCTTGAGCATTATCTCCAAAGTTACCCTTTCCACATTTTGTTTCGATGATCTTTTCAGAGAAATCTTTGTTTCCCGTCATGTGTTCAGAACAACCACTATCCATGTACCAAATGTTCTTGTTGGTACACTTTTTATTTTCCTGAAAAAGAAACCATTAGATTTTTGGAATCCAAACTTGTTTGGATCCTGAATGGTTAGATAACAGAATTTTTAGGAATCCACATTTGTTTTGCAAAATTGGCTTTATGAAATCCTAAAGACTAGGTTCTATTAAGAGAAGAATCTCTTTTCCAGTGTCCTCCACATTGACACTTAAAAAAAAAGGGGTATTTTGAGGAACAAAATAGTTATTACTAAACACCAGTTTAGAATGATTATAACCAATACCAGAATGATTCCTCAAAGGTCCAATTTGAGAATACATTTTATCAAAGTTTTCCTTTCCATAAGTAAAGTTTGACAAACATTTTTTCAAGGAAAAAATTTCTGATTTTAGTTTTAAAACTAAGTTTTTATCCTCCAAAACATTTGATTTTGAACTAGAGTTAAGCTCAAAAACATTTTTCTTAGAAATTTCATTTTCTAGATCCTTAGAAAGTTTATCCTTATCAGATTAGACTTTCTCAAGGGTTTTTAAAATACTTTCAAAATCAGAAGTTTTCATAACAAGATCATTAGAAAGATCTGATACTTCTTTGGTTAAAATTGAAATTCTAGATTTTTCTTTATCAATCTTTTTCTTGAGTTTATAATTTTCATTTTCAAGTAATTTAGAAAACCTAGATACTTCTTCAAATGAAGGTAATGTTTTATCTTCTGATGACGAAGACTCATCATTTGAAGATTAATAATATTTATTATCAGTATAATTTTCATTAAAGGAAACATTTTTAATAGCTTCAGCATTGTGTACCTTATCCATGAGACAATGATCTTCAATTGGTAGTCTGGCTATAAGTCCAATATTCCTTTATCCTGACGATTCATATTCTGAAGTATTTTCTGATGAATCGCTACCACTTGCACTCCAAGTATCATTTTCCTTTAAGACTTTCTTTGTCTTTGTTTTGTAATTCCTTTTTTTATTTCTTTCAGAATGTTTCTCCTTTCTGTCTTTTCTCTTTAGTAAAGGACAATCAGGTCTTATATGTCCTTTCTTACATTCATAACACGTTACCTCAAAATATTTCTTATACTTTCTATAGTTCTTTATGAATCTGTATTTGAAGTCTTTATTTCCCACAATCTTGTTCATCCTTCGAGCAAGATTGGATAACTCATTATCTAAAAGATCGCAATCACTTGAATCATACATAACAAATTTCTTTGCTTTGGATCTTGTTATCCTATCTGGTGTTTTAGCTTTAGATGTAGTGGTAAAATCTACACTTCCATTTCCATTTTTCTTCTTGTTGAAATCATAATCTCTCTTCATTCTTGTCTCGTGTTGTAGAAGAGATCCAAGGAGTTCATCAAGGGTAATCTGGGAAACTTTATTGTTTTCATCAATAGCTGTCCTTTTTTACTCTCATTCATTCGGAATTATATCAATAATTTTTTCAACAAGAGCTTCATCATCAAGACCTTTTTCTCCCATAGATTGTAAGTTGTTGACAATTGTCATAAATCTTTGTTGCATTTTACATACCAGCTCTCCATAAGGAAAAAGAAATCCATGATACTCTACTCGAAGGATTTCTCTTCTTGTTTCTATAACCTTGGATGTACCAAAATGTGTAACTTTCAATTTCTTCCATATACAGTTGGCTGCTTCACAAGAAGATATCTGGATGTATATATTCCCAGTCATAGAACATAGCAAAGTATTGTGTATCTTGTAATTCAATTGATATTCTTGCTTCTCATGATTAGTGAAAGTACTGACTTCTTTGTTAGGAATTTTGTAACCTCCAGTGAGCATAATAAAATTGTCTACACCAGTATTGATAACGAATGTCTTCATTCGATCTCTCCAGTACTCATAATCATTACCATCAATGATAGGTGGTCTAGAATGATTTATATTGTCAATTGACCCAATATTTTCTCCTACCATCTAATAAAACAAAATCTTTTCCACTCCACACGTTAGTGTAGAAAATGGTTGAAACAATAATATGAAAGAATAAGAGCTAGTAGTACAAATCGGTGGAAACCTCCTTTAATACTAATTGTTGGATCGATTATGTAGATGTATATGTATATTATATAAAACAGTACAAGAGGGGGGTGAATTGTAAGTTTAAAAACTTTGTATTTAAACACAAGAAATTAGTTTAAATAATCTTAAACTAATACAATTCACAACAAAAACTAAAAACCATAATTGTATTGAATATAAAGGTGTGATATGATGTAATACTATAAGAAAAGTAAAGCAATTGTATTCAAGATGAATACAATAATTAGAGTAATACAATAGTGAATGATTCTACCATAAAGATTATAGAATCAATCGATACAATATGTAACACTATGAATGTAATTGATACAATTACAATTGAATATTGAATGAAGAAAGGAAAACAATACAACTCCCTTTCTTAAAACAAACAGCAGAGGAAATGTAAAAGTAATACAATTCTTTTGACCCAAAGAGAAGGGTTATCCTTTCACCTAGGATAAAAGGTCTGTCTTACCACCACCTTGGTAATCCCTCACTACGATGATCGGTGCGTCTGTCTTGCTATCCCCACAAGCCCTCGATTTTGTAGGTAATCGACACCTCTGTCTTTCAGTCACTTTAAAGCCCTCGATACGATGATCGGTAGCACCGTCTGCCTATCCCTGACAGCCCTCGATCGTTATCACTTGATCAGATGCACAAAAAAAAACAAATCACTTATAGAAATACAAAAACTAAGAACGATCCGTTCACGTTATGTAATCTCAAGGCTTTCACACAAAGAAAGAGAGAAGTCACAATATCTCTTTCTTGAACTTGATATAAGAAAAGTCTCACACATTTATCTTCTTGGCTTCAAATGACCTCCTATTTATAGACCTCAGGTTCCAATGGTCATATTTTCTCCAATGGTCATATTTCTTCAGAAAACTCAGAGGGACTTGGACACCTGGCATTATAATGGTCATTTTGAAACAGAAAACATGACATCATTTTGATTAGTTTATAACTAACTCAATGATATCGTTTTGGTTAAAACAAAAGATATATGAAGATGATAACCATGGGTACGATTAATATGAAACATGTGTTTTTGATAAAGGACCAAAACAAGTAAGTAATGAAAGTAAAGTATGAGTATTGTAAGTATTAGTGTAATGTATTGATACGATACAAAGTGAGTATGTTTCATAAAACTCAGTACGAAGAAAAAAGTCAATACGATTTCCAGATTCAGTATGATAAACATGGTTGGTATGATAAACATAGTCAGTACAATTAGCATGGTTAGTACAATAAGCATGGTCAGTACAATCATCATGGTCCGTATGATCAGCATGGTCAGTATGATCAGCATGGTTAGTACGATAAGCATGGTCAGTACGATCAGCATGATCAGTATGATAAGCATGGTCAGTACGATCAGCATGATCAGTATGATAAGCATGGTAAAAGCCATTTGTGATTTTCAAAAGAAGATATAAAAATCAAAAAAGAACTTTTGACTCAACACATTGAGTAACTAAAGTCATCTCCATTGTATCATGTTGAGTTATTTTTGAGTGAAAATGTATTTCAAACTCTTGTAGTCCATATAAATCTCAAATCTTTCTTCGTATAGATAATTTCTCCATATTTTTAGAGAAAAGATTATAGTTTTTAACTCAATATCATGAGTTGGATAATTTTTCTCATGAGTCTTCAAATGTCTTGATGCATAAGGAATAACTTTATCATTTTTCATAAGGACACAACATAGTCCATTATTTGATGCATCATTGTATATCACAAATCCATAATTTCCAGATGGAAGAGTCAAAATTGGATCTTTGACTAGTCTTTTTTTCAATTCTTCAAAGAATTATATACATTCTTTCGTCTGTAAAAACTTAACCCCTTTACATGTGATCTTGGTTAGTGGATTAGCCAGTTGGGTGAAATTCTGGACAAGATGCTGATAGTAACCTTCTAATACAATACAACTGCATACCTCAATTATGTTTGTTGGCGTTGGTCATTCAAGGATTTCCTTTTTCATCATAGGATCAACTAATATTCCATAATTAGAGACAATATGAACAATAAAATAAACTAATTAAAGCCCAAATTCACACTTTTTAAACATCCCAAATAATTCATTCCTTTTAAGAGTTTTTAGAATAATCTTTATGTAATTCTAATGGTCTACATAGCTTTTAGAGTATACCAGGATATTATATATAAATACCACAAAAAAAATATCAATATATTCCTTGAAAATTATATTCATTAAATCCATGAAAATAGAGGGTTCATTTGTTAGTCCAAATGGAATCACTGAAAACTCATAATTCCCATACCTGGTTTGAAATGTTGTCTTTGGAATATATTCATTCCTCAAACACAGCTGATGGTATCCAGATCAAAGGTAAATCTTCATAAATTATTTTTCTCCCTGAAGTTGATCAAATAAATAATCAATTCATGGTAGAGGATACTTATTCTTTATTGTAATATAATTTATTTCCCTATAATCAATGTATAGCCTCATGGATCCATCTTTCTTCTTGAAAAATAGGACAAGGGCTCCCCATGGAGAAACACTAGGTCGAATAAATAATTTGTCACTCAATTCCCATAGTTGTTTCTTTATCTCCACTAATTCCATAGTTTCCATTATATAGGGAGTCTTTTATATAGGTATTACACCAAGAATTAAATTAATAGAGAACTCAACTTCCCACTCTGGAGGATGTCCATGTAAGTCCTCTAGAAATACATCAATGTATTCTTGTACTATATGTACATATTCAATTTGAATATTTCTTTCCTCACCCATTGATATTGGGTTCTCTTCTTTTATAATAATTGAATTTAGTAGAGATACTAGGGGTGGATCTAGATAAAAATCGGACGGTGAGGTTTCTTCTCTAAAGATAATGGATTCTACACCATTTTAAAAAAATGTAACTTCCTTCTTCTTACAATAGATCTTGGAATCATAATTTAACATCCAATCCATACCATGAATTATATCAAATTCAGTCATTGGTATGAAAATAAGGTTAGTAACTAAATAAAATTTATGTGTCATGAGGGGGACTAATCAACACAACTTTGTTACAATGATACATCCCCTAGGAGTTTTGAATGAAAACTCCTTTATTAAATCAAATTGGACATGTATAAGTTTCTTAGAAAACTGGGAAGATATAAATGAATGTGATGATATAGAATCAAATAATGCATTGGCCAAGTTTGAGGAAATAATTAAAGTACCTACCACCACATCATTAGGAACTTCAACCTCCGCAATTGTAATCGTTTAAGCTTTCCCTTTCCTTCGTGGACTTTTATGAGGCATGTTTCTTTGGTGCTTGTGACACTCACTTGAATAGCGTCCCATCTTTCTACAATTATAGCATTGAACATCATCAACTTGTTTCTTCCCCTTTCATTCATTAGATTGATGACCGTTTTCTCTAAACGTATAGCATACTCCCATGTCTTTCAAGAATTTCCTGAGATGATTCTTTCCACAGTTCTCACATAATTGGAATTGATTTGTTCCCTTGTTCTTCTTTGGCACTTCACTTTTTTCCATGGTTATGAGAGTACTACTTCTTATCTTAGTTTAACTTTAACAAAATTGATTTAGAAAACTCCCTCTTTATTTTGATGGCACTTAATACAATTTCATCATATGATGAAAATGTTTGAGAAGAAAGTTCCCTTTGAAGACTTGGCTTAAGTCCATCAAATAAATGATCAATCTTGTCTTCCAAGTCATGTACATAATCTATGGCATACCTGGCTAGTCATGTGAAGGTAACCTTATACTCTGCAACATTGTCTTCTTTTCTTTTCTTTAAGACAAGGAATTTCCTCTTTATCTCGGTTCGTTGGTCACGAGGGAAATATTTGTTGATGAATATTCCCTTAAAATTCCTCCATTTCATATCTTCTATTTCATCTTTGTAACACCCCGAGATTTTATGAAAAGTATTCTTTTAATTTCATTAATGTCTTGTGTTGTATGCTACACCAAGATTACCTTGCGCTATACGCAACACCGTATTAGCTTGCAGTATATGCAACACTATTCTTGGATCGTGTTACACACAATTTTGATAATAGTTATTCTATAAAACATTGAGTGTATATATATATATATATTCAATTTATAAATGAAATATGGTTGGATTCTGTTATACGAAACAACGAAGGATTCTTTCACAACACGCAACCCTGACTTGGCTTGCATTACACGCAATCACGACCTTCCTCGATAGCGTGTGTTGTACGCAATACCAGGTTTTACTAAACAACGATATATTATTATAATATTATTATGAACTGGACGTTATGAATAGTATTAAATGAAATTTGAATTTTATAACATTATTATTCATCTTACACATTTTCTAGAACATGTTATAAGAACAAAATAAATTTTTCGGGTAAAATAAGTATTTTTAAAAAAATGCAGTTTTGCCGCCTTTTGATGGCGCACCCACTTTAAATCTAGTTTTTGACATGTTTATAAGTTCAATTTGACAAAATAAAATTATTCTTTGGAATCAAGAAATAAAAATTTACTTTGGATAAATTTTTCATTTTATTCTGGTAACTTTCATATTTTAATGAATAGTAAAACACGCTATATTTTAATTAAAAACAACTTTTTTCATCATAATATCTTATGTGGTTAAATTATAATATTGAATGGTTTTAAATTATAAATAGAATATATTTTTACCATTTAATATAATTTATGTCATTATAATTGATTTTACATTGAATTCGTAGGTTAAATCAATTCAATCTTTTGCAATGTTTTAAACAAAAACCAGTTTTCATTCGACAACATGATTAATTTTAATTTAATTTGTGCAACTTCTGTGTATTGAATTTGAAAAAATGGATTCCATATTTGGAATCAGTGGGTCCAAATTATGTTAATAGGCTAGTTTTTATTTTTTGGAATTATGAATAGTAACTACGGTAAATTTTATTTACCATAGTTAAAGGTAAATCGGGTAATTAAGGGTAAATATAATATTATAAAATTACCCTAACACATTCCAAAATTCTATTGGATGGCTAAAAGTAAACCCATATCAACTAAGGGTCGTATTAGATTCATTTTATGGACTTTTGACAATGAAAATAATTTAATTATTATTAAAACCAAAGAAAGTGACAACATGTCACTCTCTTAAATATTATAAGTATAATTATTTTAATTTAGTGATAAACATCATAAAACTTAGAACATGAATAGTATCCAGAAATCTAATAAATATATCTACATCATGATAATTTATTTAGAATTTTTGGGGATTAAATAATTGTCATTAATGTTGATACATTAATGATACAGAAATTATTTATTAAGTGGAAAATAAGTAATATAGTTTTTATTGAAATACTAATACCCATTAAAAGGCCCACAAACCTGACCAAAAAATATTGGTAGTGTATATATACACCTTAATCATCCAATGACCTAATATATAACCGTTTTAATCCTTATAAAAGTGATTATGACACTTATATTATTTTATTTTAAATGATGCCAAAGTTGTCACCTTCATAATCTAATAAATATAACAATTTAAATATTGTTATTTTTAAATGATAAATTAGAGTAAAAGTATTATTGTGAAAAGTAATAGATTTATCTTTATCATAGGAGTTTAGTTTAAATTTTTATGGAACAAATCAGTATATTAAATAATTATACAAAAATGTTGTAGTAATTATTTTATTAAGAGATAAACCAAATAAATGGTTTTAAAAATAATAAAATAAATATTATATGAACTATTTAATGTGATACACTAATTTTATAGATACATATGACCTTTTATGAATCTATTAAAGATTTTAGTTCGAACATATCTTCTGTATATGTTTTATTTAAATTCAAATAAATGAATATTGTCAAAATTGACACTATTGTTATTTTATAAAAATAACATATTATAAAATTGTTTAAAAATCACAAAAATATTTAAAAATTATAAATTTAAATTTATATATTCTATAATGTTATAAAGTAAACAATTATTTAAAATTCATAACAAAAAATTATTTATTTGTTATAATTTAAAATTTAGAATTTTATTGCCACAAATAAACTTAAATAGATTAAATAAGGATAAATCAAAATGATAAGGTTAAAAATAATATCCAAACATGTCTAAATTTGACTGGTTGATGAGATTACAACCCTATCCCATCTAATCTTTGAATATGAGTCATTTTTGGAGGTTTTTAAGTGGGTTTAGATTTATTATAAATTAATATTTTTAAAAATTCCAAAGGTGCCCCTCTCCTCCCTTATAAAAGGGCACCTCCTCCCTCTCTTCCTCACACCACTTTGAGCCTTCAAGCTCGGACAAACCCTTCCAATTTCTTCTCTCCACTTCCCTAGAGACATTCTAGAGGTCCTTGTCTTCTTCAAAGACCAATTTTAGTGCCCTAAAAGGAGGTCTCAAAGAAACGCTTCGAAGAAGAGGTAATTTTTTTCTCCCGATTCTTTCAAGCTTCTTTCTTCTTCAACTTCGTCTTATTTAGTTTTTTCATTATAAAGTAATAACATCAGTATCACTAATATACTGATTTGTTATTATAAATATGAAAAAACCCCATTCCACCTTCTATCCATCCTACGGAAAACAAAATCACCGTGCGTGCGTACGTACGGAATACCGTCTCCACGCCGTGGTGTAATTTGTTTTTCTACTAATACCTTACATGGATGGGTATAATGGTTTAAAGAATAACTATACATAGTTATTATACTGATTCTGATATATTTTATCATCCACTCCAATTCAATTCAATAATTTTGGAAATGATATCATCGCTCGTGCGTACGTACGGACTACCGTCTCCACGACGCGATGAGATTCATTCTCCATGTTAACCATTTAAGAATAATTATAAAGTATATATAAGAAATAATAATGAAATATATGACATTATAAAGCTACAATATTTATTTATATATGTATGTCATTTACTTAATTCCATTCAATTCAAAAGGGAAACAAAAACAGCGTTCATGCGTACGTACGGCCTACCGTCTCCATGAACGGTGTATTTCTTTCCATTTACTGATCTATTATATATATGTATATTCTGAATATATATTATATATAAATCATGTTTTAAATTATTTATTTAAGTAATCATGATCTAAGTAATCATATGAATAATTACAAGTTAAAACACGAACGACAAATGAGACGATTTTACCCAAAATGCTCTTTAACATGGAATTTACAAAAGAACGGGTAATATAAAGTCATAAGTGAACCATATATGATATCATAACAATGAGTATGATTCTGGAATAAGTCAATGACATTATTTAAATCATTATTCAGGAGGTTCGGACACTTACGAAGCAAATTGGACCTAAGGTAAAGGAAATATCACAATATCATTTTTATCCGAGATTGTTTATACTTTGGTATTTACTGGGGTGTATTTGATCATCCAAATCCATGTTTCCTCAATATGTAATATTATTTCCATCCACTTACAATAGTTTAAATCCAATTTTACCCTTCAGTGAGTTTTTAGTAAAGGATATGAAAGGAATCTTTTGTCGTTTTTCGTACGAGGTACTTTTTGACTTTTCCGACAAAAGTACGAGAAGAATGTTTTTTTAACTTATTTGGCATGAATGGATTTTTAAAACATTATTTCCAAGAAGATTCATTTACAAGTTTTAAAGTTTATTTTTAATCAACTTCTTTTAGTTTAAAATTTTAAGACATGTTAAGAAAGGAAAATGTTTTTGAAGTAGAAAGGATATTTTCCTCAAGAATGGAGTTCAAGTGTTTTATCAAAATTATTTTCCATCTAAGATAATATAGGGTTCTGTTTCTATCCCTATTATTACATTGATTTGATTATGTTGTGATCGAATTATTTTTATGAATTACTTTTTTTTATATGAATTGTTTGATGATGTCACGATGTTTAAGATTCCCATTTTTATTACATGGGTTATGTAATGATGTATGATTTATGATTTTGTGGCACACATAATAATGGTATCATTATGAGATGGGTGGGACCTATATATCCCTCCAATGCATTAGGTAAAGATTTTATATCTCATGAGATAGACATGGATGGAACGTTAGGTTATACCGGTTCATTGAAACAGGACTGAAACGAGGAATGAACTCGGTTCAGAAAGGTACTTTGTCCACTAAGATAGTCTTGGAAATGAGTCTTGACTAATAAGAAATGATTCTCTATGATTATGTGTGTATTCCACAAAGTTTCATGTTTTAAGTTTTGATTATTGGGATTACATTTCACTACTATGATTTATCCCATGTTATGAAATTATGATCTCTTTTGCAGGTTAAGATTTCCAAAAGATATGTTCTTATGAATATGATGTGATTGATATTTCTTTTGTTTACCCTTACTGGGCATTTGAGCTCACCCTTTTATGTTTTATTTTCCCCAGGATATAAAGAAATGTTTTAGGTAAGAAAAAAGAAAGGGAAGTTCTTTATGGGAGATGTTGAAGATCTTTCACCATGATTAGAAGATTACGTTCCGAGTTTCAAAAGACACTAAACTATTACGGTCCTTGTGTGTGTGTTTTTGTTATGTACTAAGTATTCCGCAAAAGTAATGTAATGTCCATGTTTGTCAAGCTTTGGGTCTCTACAGTTAGTATCAGAGGAAAGGTTTAGTCAACCTTTGGAAACTAGGATGCGAGAAATTTAGTGAGATCCCTAGAGATATTTCTAAGGTATGTCTAGGGATGTCCTTAAGGTTAAGTATACGTATATGTTATAGTCCTAGAATTACGCTAACGATCATAGAATTAAACCTAAGATGTTAGATATTGAAGGTAATCCCCCTTTATTATGCTGTTTTCCCTAGCATGATTTTTGCCTCTCACACTATTCTTTTTGGGTTTTAGATGATGGCTGGAACCCGAAGGAACCATGTTGATCAATAAAATGGACAATGCAATGATTGTCATCCTGAACAAACAAATGTTATGGGAGATGGAGTGCAAAATCATATTGCTATACTTACACAAGCTATGAATCATTCTGGACTTCCAAATGAGCAGAGAAGGGAACAATATTCTATTGAGTCCTTCATGAGGCAACGTCCACATTTTTTCAGTGGGTCTTCTGATCCACTTGTTGCTGAACAATGGATCAGTACTACTGAAATGATATTTTCAGTTCTTCAATGTTCTGAACATGATAAAGTCATCTTAGTAGTGTATCGTTTGGAAGGTGATGCTGATCAATGGTGGAATCTTATCAAGAATACGAGGCCAAGAGATGAAATTGAGTCCATGGAATGGAACGAGTTCAAGAACTTATTTTTCAATAAGTACTTCCCTCGTATTCTTCAAACAAAGATAGAGAAGGAGTTTCTTGAACTAAAGTAAAATGATGATGAATCTGTTGGTATATACGAAGAAAATTTTACAAGGCTTGCAAGGTATGCATCTGGATTTATCATCCAACCTGAAATTAATGTTGATCGATTCTTCAGTGGATTAAAACCAAATCTTCGAAGGAAATTAGCTATAATAGACTTCAGTAGCTATGAAGAAATTGTGTGTTGTGCTATCAAGGTAGAAATGTAAGTTGGTGTACATATCCATCTCATGGTTTTGACAAGAAACGAAAGATGGAGTTCAAGGAGAAATCTCAGAATAATGGTGAAAAGAAGATGACTGTTTCCTTATGGTCAAAGTGTGGAAAGAAGCATGGTGGAGATTGTCTTAAAGGGAATAGAAAATGTTTTAAGTGTGGAAAAGAAGGTCATCGAGCAGTTGAGTGTCGAAGTAATGGAAAAAGGGTTTCTAATTATGTGAATAAAGAAAAGACTGCAGAGAACGCACCACCAACACTTCAATGCTTCAAGTGCAAGGAAATGGGGGATTATGCTAATAAATTCCCTAATCCAAGGGTTAGTGATGATCGACATGAGCAACCACTTAAGGCAAAGCACAAAGGGAATTCACATGCGATCACTATTGGCGATGTTAAATATGACAACGATGTGGTGGAATGATTAAGTGTTTATGTAATGGGATTCCAAAATAATGTTGTATATAGTATCGTGGAATATTGGAATATTTATGTATTGGTATATTATGGTTTTCAATAATTTTATGGTACTGGTAACCATGGAAAGTGAATGAGATATTTTTGGAAAAAAGATGATATGCGCATAATGAAGGGATAAGGAGAAAATGAAATGTTTGACAGTATTCATGAGCTCATGACTGATATAAGGAAATAGTTATATCATGGTTTGAGGTTTTGGTATGTGAAAAGAGTTAACTTTTGACAGCACTCATGTTTTCACTAAGATTCAATGGGTATTCATTTTTCAAGAGAATACATGATTAAGGCCTTTGAATGTTTGGAAAGTGACCAACAAGACATATCTCATGATATATGGGGATCAACAATGGTATTAACATGCTTGTTATATGAACTCTTTGGTAATCGTTTTCACTGTAATATTGGACAACAGTATTTTGGATAAGCCTAAAGATTGGAATGGGTTATGTTGGACATAAGTTAGTATTGTCTTAGGATAGAACTTTTTTTTTCGATATTATTGATGGGATGTTATAGTAATGTAGTTTTAGAAAAAGGACAACCTACAGGACGGGCGACAACCCATCACGTCAGACAAGGCTGTGGGAACCGAACCCACAACCGAAGTGCGACTGGCCTTTATCGCCTACCACTAGCCTACATAAAGTCTTTGGTTAGTAGAAACTAGTTTTATTTTATCACGCGGTATGATATATGAAGTATAAGTTCATTTTTGGAATCGTATTCGATTAACCTCACCATAGATGGGCTTATGTATTTTTGATTACTTTTGTAACCTTTTGTTTGAGACATATGGAATGACACATCAATCTTTCACATGATCTGCTAACACTTCACGAATGACAAATCCAACTTCATTTCTTTAAGAGATGAAGTGGAAATTGTCCAAAGAACAACCAACGGTGACACTGTACCAAAATCACGAAAGTATTTCTTCTAATTCCAATTTCATCAACTTTAGGGAAATGATCTTGAAAACCAAAAATGTTTTCCTAGTACTCTTATATCTGATGAATCATATTTTACCTTAGATCGTCACAAATTTATGGCTTTTTGATTGCTGGCTTTTCCATAGCCATGTTCTCTACCACTCTCCATCAGAACATGGTGGTTAGATTTCTCTTCCATATCCATATTTTCACCTATGTGGAAACCCAGTGATTAGTTTATTTGGGTAACCGTTACGTTTCATACTTTTGTTTTTAAAGATTGGTTTTGGTATTCCTTTTTACGATGTGGGTTTCTATTAAAGAAACTTTCGAGTAGTAAACCATTTATAACCCCGACGAATTTCGAGGACCAAATTCATTTTAACGGGGGTAGAATGTAAAACCCCGAGATTTTATGAAAAATATTCTTTTAATTTCATTAATGTCTTGTGTTGTATGCTACACCAAGATTACCTTGCACTATACGCAACACCGTATTAGCTTGCAGTATATGCAACACTATTCTTGGATCGTGTTACACACAATTTTGATAATAGTTATTCTACGCAACATTGAGTATATATATATATATATATATATTCAATGTATAAATGAAATATGGTTGGATTCTGTTATACGAAACAACAAAGTATTCTTTCACAACACGCAACCCTGACTTGGCTTGCATTACACGCAATCGCGACCTTCCTCGATAGCGTGTATTGTACGCAATACCGAGTTTTACTAAACAACGATATATTATTATAATATTATTATGAACTAGACATTATGAATAGTATTAACTAAAATTTTAATTTTATAAAATTATTATTCATCTTACACATTTTCTAGAACATGGTATAAGAACAAAAAAAAATTCGGGTAAAATAAGTATTTTTAAAAAAATGCAGTTTTGCAACCTTTTGATGGCGCACCCACTTTAAATCTAGTTTTTGACATGTTTATAAGTTCCATTTGACAAAATAAAATTATTCTTTGGAATCAAGAAATAAAAATTTACTTTGGATAAATTTTTCATTTTATTCTGATAACTTTCATATTTTAATGAATAGTAAAAACACGCTATATTTTAATTAAAAACAACTTTTTTCATCGTAATATATTATGTGGTTAAATTATAATATTTAATGGTTTTAAAGTATAAATAGAATATATTATTACCATTTAATATAATGTATTTCATTAGAATTGATTTTACATTGAATTCGTAGGTTAAATCAATTCAATCTTTTGTAATGTTTTAAACAGAAACCCGTTTTCATTCGACAACGGGATTAATTTTAATTTAATTTTTGCAACTTCTGTGTATGTATTGAATTTGAAAAAATTGATTCCATATTTGGAATCAGTGGGTCCAAATTATGTTAATAGGCTAGTTTTTATTTTTGGGAATTATGAATAGTAACTACAGTAAATTTTATTTACCATAGTTAAAGGTAAATCAGGTAATTAAGGGTAAATATAATATTATAAAATTACCCTAACACATGCCAAAATTCTATTGGATGGCTAAAAGTAAACTCATATCAACTAAGGGTCGGATTAGATTCATTTTATGGACTTTTGACCATGAAAATAATTTAATTATTATTAAAACCAAAGAAAGTGACAACATGTCACTCTCTTAAATATTATAAGTATAATAATTTTAATTTAGTGATAAACATCATAAAACATCAAACATTAATAGTCCCCATAAATATAATAAAATTATCTACATCATGATAATTTATTTATAATTTTTAGGGATTAAATAATTGTCATTAATAGTGATACATTAATGATACAGAAATTATTTATTAAGTGGAAAATAAGTAATATAGTTTTTATTGAAATAATAATACCCCTTAAAAGGCCCACAAACCTGACCAAAACATATTGTTAGTGTATATATACACCTCAATAATCCAATTAACAAATATATAACCATTTGGATCCTTATAAAAGTGATTATGACACTTATATTATATTATTTTAAATGAGGCCAAAGTTGTCACCTTCATAATTTAATAAATATAACAATTTAAATATTGTTATTTTAAGATGATAAATTCTAGTAAAAGTATTATTGTGAAATTTAATATATTTATATTCATCATAGGATTTTAGTTTAAATTTTTATGAAACAAATCTGTATATTAAATAATTATACAAAAATGTTGTAGTAATTATTTTATTAAGAGATAAACCAAATAAATGGTTTTAAAAATAATAAAATAAATATTATATGAACTATTTAATGTGATCCAGTAATTTTATAGATACTTATGACATTTTATGAATCTATTAAAGATTTTAGTTCGAACATATCTTCTGTATATATTTTATTTAAATTCAAATAAATGAATAGTGTCAAAATTGACACTATTGTTATTTTATAAAAATAACATATTATAAAATTATTTAAACATCACAAAAATATTTAAAAATTATAAATTTAAATTTATATGGTCTATAATGTTATAAAGTAAACAATTATTGAAAATTCACAACAAATAAGTAATTATTATTTATAATTTAAAATTTAGAATTTTATTAACACAAATAAACTTAAATAGATTAAATAAGGATAAATCAAAATGATAAGGTTTAAAATAAAATCCAAACATGTTAAAATTTGATTTTTTATGAGATTACAACCCTATATCATCTAAGATTCTAATATGAGTCATTTTTGGAGGTTTTTAAGTGGGTTTAGATTTATTATAAATTAATATTTTTAAGAATTCCAAAGGTGCCCCTCTCCTCCCTTATAAAAGGGAACCTCCTCCCTCTCTTCCTCACACCACTTTGAGCTTTCAAGCTCGGCCAAATCCTGCCAATTTATTCTCTCCACTTCCCTAGAGACATCCTAGAGGTCCTGGTCTTCTTCAAAGACCAATTTTAGTGCCCTAAAAGGAGGTCTCAAAGAAGCGCTTCAAAGAAGAGGTAATTTTTTCTCCCGATTCTTTCAAGCTTCTTTCTTCTTCAACTTATTCTTCTTCTTTAGTTGTTTAATTATAAAGTAATAACATCAGTATCACTAATATAATGATTTGTTATTATAAATATGAAACAAACCCATCCCACCTTCTATCCATCCTACGGAAAACAAAATCACCGCGCGTGCGTACGTACGGAATACTGTCTCCATGCCGTGGTGTAATTTGTTTTTCCACCAACACCTTACATGGATGGGTATAATTGTGTAAAGAATAACTATAAATAGTTATTATACTGATTCTGATATATTGTATCATCCACTCCAATTCAATTCAATAATTATGGAAACGATATCATCGCTCGTGTGTACGTATGGACTACCGTCTCCATGACGCGATGAGATTCATTCTCCATGTTAACCATTTAAGAATAATTATAAAGTATATATAAGCAATAATAATGAAATATATGAAATTATAAAGCTACTTTATTTATGTATATATGTATGTCATTTACTTAATTCCATTCAATTCAAAAGGGAAACGAAAACAACGTTTATGCGTACGTACGGCCTACCGTCTCCATGAACGGTGTATTTCATTCCATTTAATGATCTATTATACATATGTATATTCTGAATATATATTATATATAAATCATGTTATACATTCTGGATTTAAGTAATCATTATCTATGTAATAATATGAATAATTACAAGTTAAAACACGAACGACAAATGAGACGATTTTACCCAAAACGCTCTTTAACATGGAATTTACAAAAGAACAGGTAATATAAAGTCATAAGTGAACCATATATGATATCATAACAATTATTATGATTCTGGAATAAGTCAATGACATTATTTAAATCATTATACAGGAGGTTCGGACACTTCCGAAGCAAATTGGACCTAAGGTAAGGGAAATATCACAATCTCATTTTTATCCGAGATTGTTTATACTTTGGTATTTATTAGGGTGTATTTTATCATCCACATCCATGTTTCCTCAATATGTAATATTATTTCTATACACTTACAATAGTTTAAATCCAATTTTACCCTTCGGTGAGTTTTTAGTAAAGGATATGAAAGTAATCTTTTGTCGTTTTTCGTACGAGGTACTTTTTGACTTTTCCGACAAAAGTACGAGAAGAATGTTAATTTTAACTTATACGGCATGAATGGATTTTTAAAACATTATTTCCAAGAAGCTTCCTTTACAAATTTTCAAGTTTATTTTTAATCAACTTCTTTTAGTTTAAAATTGTAAGACATGTTAAGAAAGAAAAATGTTTTTGAAGTAGAAATGATATTTTCCTCAAGAATGGAGTTCAAGTGTTTTATCAAAATTATTTTCCATATAAGATAATATAGGGTTCTGTTTCTATCCCTATTATTACATTGATTTGATTATGTTGTGATGGAATTATTTTTATGAATTCCTTTATCTTATATGAATTGTTTGATGATGTCACGATGTTTAAGATTCCCATTTTTATTACATGGGTTATGCAATGATGTATGATTTATGATTTTTTGGCACACATAAGAATGGTATCATTATGAGATGGGTGGGAACTATATCTCCCTCCAATGCATTTGGTAAAGATTTTATATCTCATGAGATAGACATGTCTAGAACGGTAGGTTATACCGGTTCAGTGAAACAGGACTGAAACGAGGAATGAACTCAGTTCAGAAAGGGACTTTTTCCACTAAGATAGTCTTGGAAATGAGTCTTGACTAATAAGAAATGATTCTCTATGATTATGTGTGTATTACAAAAGGTTTCATGTTTTAATTTATGATTATTGGGATTACATTTCACTACTATGAATTATCCCATGTTATGAAATTATGATCTCTTTTACAGGTTAAGATTTCCAAAAGATATGTTCTTATGAATATGATGTGATTGATATTTCTTTTGTTTACCCTTAATGAGCATTTGAGCTCACCCTTTTATGTTTTATTTTCCCCAGGATATAAAAAAGGTTTTATTTAAGAAAAAAAGGGAAGATCTTTATGGGAGATGTTGAAGATCTTTCACCATGATTAGAAGATTACGTTCCGAGTTTCCAAAGACACTAAACTATTACGGTCCTTGTGTGTGTGCTTTTGTTATGTACTAAGTATTCCGAAAAAGTAATTTAATTTCCATGTACGTCAAGATTTGGGTCTCTACAATCTTCCTCCATGGTATTCTAGATTAAAGACCACCATTGATCAGCGTCGACCTTGAGACAATGTTCCGCTAGCACTACCTTTCCATTTTAATTGCATCTCAATTCCATGAATATCTTTTCAAGGGACATGATTAACTACTCACCTATCATCGGATTAGTAGTCCCATTTAAATATGGGGGATAATGCCACATGAAACGATCTAACACAGGTGTGGAATGGTTATTCATCATAACCTGAGTAAGTTGTCCCAATATGGTCCTGATATGATCTACTCTGACATTGACTGTGTTATATTTACCAGTGGGGAAATACCTAAATATTCCATGAGTATTGATTCCCCTTATTCCATTAGGCACCATTTTTAAATAATGGCATACACTAGATGAGGTTATGAATCTAAAACAGAAAATCACTTAACATAGATTGAAATTCTATGCATAGCTAATCTCATAAACATGGTTTATCTGAGGAAAAATTTACATTAAAATCCTTCATGATGGCTTGTAAAGAAAATTTGAATTATCCTAAGCATATCCCTTGGGAGTTTCAATAGCTAGAGTGCATCAAAGCCCGTTGTTGTGTACCAGGATACCCTGAGTCAATCCTGCAAATCCTTGCCGGAGTTTTCACTCCTAGGTACATCTATGCCAGAGTCACCTCTACCTGTTTGTATCCAAAGAGGGATGTATTTTCAAGAAATATCCACATAATATATTTATTTCCAAAATACCAAGATGTTATTTTATGTTTATTTTCAAATACTACCTTAGGTCTTTGGTCCCTAATATTCATTTTCTAATCTAGTTTCCATGTTTTCTACTAAACTTCCTTTGATACCTACTATAACACACCAACCCCTCTAGTCTAGAGCCTGTGCATTAATTATTAAATTTTTATGTTTAAAAGGAATGAAATCCTGAATGAATGGTCATTTTATTAGTCTTGAAGAAACTAAACACATATATTTAACTCAACTCACATTGGGAATGGTTAAAAAGTATAATGCATAACAAAAACGAGAAAATGCATCCATGGAAACTCAATAAATGATCTCCTCTTCATAACCTATTGAAGGTAAAAAAATTAAAGGTGTGAGATAAAATGATCAGTAAGAGTTAAAAACAGTGTAATCATGAGACAATAATAACTGAATCATAAATAACTTGGCATAGTCAATATGGAATAGTGAATAAATGAAAAACTCACGCCATTAATAAACTGAGAATGAAACTGCATCCATAGATTTTGTTATAGTGAAAGCTTCATGGATAAAAATAAATAATAATGAATAAAGAGAATTATTATTATTTGGATGTCATTTATCTAGAACATGATATGATTATACCATCAAATAGTTTAAGTCTGTGGGTATAAACCCGTCTAATTTTGGGAAACAAACTCGAAGGGTTTGTCATCAACAGCATATCTCGTGAGACATGTCGATGCATCTAGGGGATATAGAGGTCCCCTCCCATCAATGAATGTAAAAATAATTCTTTATAAATATATTAAATATAAGAGAAATATCCCTTTACATTATTCATATAGAATAGAGGATACAGATTCATCAACACTTCCACAGTTAAAACTATATTCAAAATAAGCACCGTATGTAAAATGGTATATGGTTTAGACAATAAACATATCCATGATAAAAGAATATGTATATTTAATATAAATATAATTTAAAATGAAAATTTATCTAAAATGGGCAGTAGTTACACCACATAATTATTATTAGGTGCACAATACAAAGTAAGTCACAACAAAATGGAAAATTGAGACAAATCCCATTACCACATTGTAATCAATCATTTCGTGTGACCAAGAATTAATAATGATCAAATGAATATTTTAATACCATGAAAATAAATATAATCATGATATTATATATTGAATGACAGTACACATATACCATATATAAGAAATAAGAGGCGAACAATGGAAATTCGAAAAAATGAAAGTGAGATGAGAAACCCCTTACAAACATTTTCTCATGGTAACAAGTGTAATTGAGAGGGATTAATGAGATGTAAATGGGTATAACATCATTTATATATCATAATTAATGTATGGGGGGTGGTTTGAAAACATACCCCAACATTAGTAATTAAAAATAAAAGGACACAACATAGGGGGATTCTTGAATAAAAGTGAGAGGGAGGATCCCTTACCTTATGCTCGAAGGTGTTCTTGATTGTTCTTGACGACCTGAATAATTAAATTTGGATTCATTAATTAATAATTACATAACCTAATAAATATGTAATTTATATGGTATAATCTTATTAGGTTCATTAATGTCCTTTTTTATGGGTTTATGAGGTTCAATATTATTGTTTTGGAAGCATTTTCTTCCTTGGTTATCTTGATCTGTTTCCTTGTATTCATGAATGGAAGTTATATTGAAAGGTGGTTAAACATACAAAATTGTTAATATATATTATTAGTGGCATTAAATATATATAAATTATCTTATAATGATTTTTGGTTATATACCATGATGATGACTCATTCAATAAGTTAATGACAAATTCTTGGATTTAGCTTGGCAGTTTTGTGTACAATGAACTTGTTTTGTATTATTATTCCATATTATGAGTGTGTAATGATTATAAAACATTAAAAAGGTAAAATTATTATATTATGATCTATTTCAACCATTAAAAAGGTTTCATGACCAGTATTTAAGATATTAATGCAAATTGAAAACCGGTCTTCTTTGAGTGTGATAAATTAACACATCTCGGACGATGTTTTCATTTATAGTATAAAAGGAGGGGAAAAGAGATACGATGATAAAATATTCCATTAGAATAATAAAAATAAATTAAATTTAAGGTAATGTAATTATCATGGAATTTTTATGAGTTGAGGTGAGAAGAGATAACAAAATAATGGAATTTGTAAAAGAAATTTAAAGAAAAAGGAAGAGAGGTTCACCTCTTGAGTACTCCTCCTTGAAAATCTTCTTAAAGCCCTTATTTTTGGACTTTTGTTGAGACCAGAAGGCCTTGGATGTGTGGAGAGGTATTGGGAAGATTATTTGGAAGAATTTAGGTAAGTATTGAAGCTTGAGTGGTATGGGAGGAAGAGGGGGTGAGGGGTGGTTTATATAGTGGAGGGGAGGAGAGTTTTCTTAATATTATAATCATTAATTTATTATATCTTCTCAAGAAAAGAAATATTGAGTATTACATGAACTAGGATAGTAATATATGCATCTGAGTTAGATATTTGGTTTCTTACATCACTCATTATTCTTGGAATAGTTTATTTAAATTATAATGTATTTATACGGTAAATTAATGTATTTTACTATTCACCAAAATTCATGTATGTCAGAAAAATCCAAAAAATTCACCCTAACCATTTTTCGATGCATGGAATCCAAAAATGAACTGAATTTTTCAAAAATAATTTTATAAATATTATAAATTTAATTTTTAATTAATGTTTTTATTTAATTGAAAAATACAAACACTTAAAATATTCATCTTCATTTTTAAGGTGCCTAAATTTATTTATACTTCTATGGGTATGGATACCATTCAAAAGAGTAATATTACTATTCATAAGGGTAAGTTACTATTCATATGGGTAGGTTAATATTCATAAGTGTAGGTTATTATTCACTGAAAATTAATTTAATTCTACCAGACTCTAAATATCATCCTGAACACAACCATGTATGTCAGATTTTCAAAATTCAAAAAAAGTGTAAAATTTATGTTTAAATTCTAGGTTATGAATATATCATAAATAAATATGTTTTGTTTCAAATAAACTCAATTCTTTATGAAATATAGGCTATCTCATTAATAGAATCTATTTAACATAAACGTACAATAAAATGTTTGCAGTGTTATAGATCATCTCGTTAGATTCACACTAGTGAGTACTCAATTAATTTTCTGTTGTTCTTCATTTGACTTCAGATATATGGAGTTATTTAGGTGAATGATAATATTCCCTAATTCTAGGTTCTTCATCTATTCTTTACTTTTCTCCAGATCTGTGTTGAATCAAGAGACAATATTGGACAATCACTTTACTATGGATCGACGGTAGGTGGTCGTGTGATTTCACCTTAAATTAGAGGTGTTTATATATATGTACTTATGTCATGTGCCTGCTTTTCTAAGAAACTCCCTTGAAATGGAATTAAATCCTTGATTAAAATAGATAGGCATGATCTATGTAATTAATGAGACCTATTGAAAATGATTAAAGGTTGTGAACCTTGAATTGGAACCACCCCTTGGGTGTGTTGTTTAATTAATTGGGCCGCCATGGTTAGTATATAAACTAGAATAATTTTTGATGTGTCATTTTCCCCTTTTCATGTAAATTCAAATCATGAATT
Source organism: Viscum album (assembly GCA_963277665.1). Lineage (NCBI taxonomy): Eukaryota > Viridiplantae > Streptophyta > Magnoliopsida > Santalales > Viscaceae > Viscum > Viscum album. Next base: position 1,161,087,852 of record OY728126.1, read on the forward strand.
GTAATTATAAATTGAAATAATTAAATAAAGGCAATGAAACACCATGTCCCTAATCTCATTCCATGTAATTTCTTGTTTAAACATGAGTTTATTCTTATAATTAAATGCCCACATGAGTTGATTAAGAGGGTGATCCTTTTAAGCTTAGTATATGCCTTGATCCAACTTATAATGTGAGGTTTAATTGAAATTATTAAATAGTATTAATTGAATGTTTATTATACTCCTTGGATGATGCATGGGTTCTTATACGAATGGAATGGATGGAATCATTTGGAAATTTCCTTGCTTATACCCGAGTGACACTTGGACTCCCTAATAGGCTACCATAAATGGACTCACGGGGGCCGAAGGTCATACACCCGAGTGATACTTAGACTACTTATAGACTTACAAGGATGGAATCAGAGGGTTTGTTTTATATATGCCATGGGAGGAACTTGGGCTCCCTTAGTGGACCACTAAGGATGGACTCAAATGGAAATGATGTTATACCACGCCTAAGGTGATACCTAAAGTTCGGATGAGGACCACCATGGATGATCTTTTAAGGTGTTTGGTTTATTATATGATTGGAGAGATACTTTGATTTCAAATAATTAATTACAAGGATTGGATCAAGTTCATAATTAAATAACTAATGAAATGATTTATATGACTTGTATTCCATGAAAAGCCCAAAAATTGGGTTCGGTCAATGTCTTACACCTTATTGATGGCTTGGTTAGGCATATTTTGATCAGATATCTTTATGGGTAACATTTTGTTACATGTCAGATACCAAGACTTATTCATTAAATGATATTGATTAATTAAAATGACTTGATTATAAATTGATACTAGACTAACTATTTATTTAGAGACATTCTAGATAAGGCCGAAGCAAGTAGCATAGGATGGGTGTCCATGGGAACCTAGACCATTATAGGTTGTTTACTTTCAGTACTTCCTCAATATATTTCATTACTGTCTGCACACTATTGTTATTATATATTCACTAATTGTATGGAATTATAAACCTTTGGGTGATGAAATGATGGGATTATGTATCATACCCTATTTGGTCCACCGTTGGGTACTAGATAGACTATTTAGATAGAGGTAGGGATCAGGTAAAGCACCCATAGTTCGATTTTTTTACATTGTTCCATGCTTAGGAGTATGGGAACATAAGACCAATATGAGGCTTGTGATGCTAGATGGGATAATTTTTTGGTGTTTTTGGTTTTTTTTATACGTATTGTACTTTTGTATGGATACATTTTTTTACTGATTTATAGACATAAATGTTATATCATCTATATATGAGATTACTTATGTAAATGTTGTATATATTGGTATTTTTATGTTTATCTCTTGTATATTTATCTATTGCCTAATTCATTAATTCCTTTTAAACTTATATGTTATTATATATACGTTGTGCTACACTCTGGTGATGAGAGAATAGTATTCCCACAGATGAACCCAAAGATCATTCTTCTAGTCAATAACCTCTAGTGTTTGGGGAGATGTTCCTGAGTCCATGTGGCCAACCAAGCTCAAGGCACCTTTTAGTGGAATCCAGATCTGGGATATTACAAAGTAGTATTAGAGAATTTTCTCTTCTATTTTATTATTAATAGATAATATAAAGCAGATTAGGAAGAATAAGAATTTCTTAATGAGCTACATATGGGTGTAGTTAACCCACATATAGTAAAAGGCCAAATTTCCTCAAATGAAAATTGATATTTTTTGGATTTTGTCTATTATAGTTCATTTGATTCCACTGTTGGGTGATGGGATTGAATTGTGATGTTATCAATGACCTAATTGTGAGTTATATTTTGTTTCAACCTAATGTGATGAGGGAATTCCATCTCATTCATCATTTAGGAACTTTATAGGAATCACATTCCATGAATTATTCCATTCCATATAGGACACATTGCTTATTTTCCTGATGTAGTGATAAGTTTCACGATAGATATACATGTTGTTGTGATAGACGTTTTGTGCATGGAATTGAGAAACATGGTTGGTACTTAGAGTGTTTTTCATGACCTGAGAATTATTTACCTAATTAGTTTATAATAGACACCCTAAGTAGACAATTATATCATGTTGAGTCATAGACCAGGAGTCGCATGGACTGGAATGTGTTATGGTGTGGATTAAGTGGATTCTATATTTGGGTTCATGAGGAGTATGAGCCCTTATGGATTGGAATTTTTTAAAACATTTTGTTCAACCATTTAAAATTAATTTCTTTATAATAGAAATGAATATGAAAATGAAATAGAAATTTAAATTGTGTATAGTAGAGAATTTGACCCTGACTCGACCTTAGTAGTGGGAAGTAAGCAGTATCTTTTTCTTTTATATGATTTGTACATTTCCCAAAATTGAATCAAGGAGTAGGAAGAGGGGTATGATTCTTATATAGAAGGATCATACTAATACTATTTTAATATCTATTCATTTAGCTATAAACTTTGATAATGTTATTTTCTGAGGTGTTTGTTTGGAATTGTAGAGACATATCACGATGAAGACCTCTAGTAGTATGCCAGGAGAGTGGTGACAACCACAATTTAGAGGTAGTGGTCCAAGGGATACTAGTGGATCCTCCTATAGTGACATCTATGGATCAGTAGTTATATCAGACATAGGTACTGATACATAGTTCTGTGAGGGGTTTTCCACTTCATGCAGACTTTTTAGGGAGCACCACAACCTGCCTCATCTATGTTTGAGTTGATGTGTGTATTCCAGCAGCAACATCCACCCATGTTTTTGATAAATGTAGGACCACATGCTATAGATTCAAGGATATAAGTCATGTTATATATCTTCAATAATCTAGATATACCTCCCAAGAGGAGGGTAAATCTGACTATGTATATACTTCATGATTGTTCCAAGCGATGGTGGGATGTCATTACTCAGACAGATCATCATCATGAGATGTCTTAGAGGTATTTTCATGTGGAATTCTATGATTACTTCTATCCTGAGATGTTGAGGGACAATAGAGCCAGAGATTTCATACACTAAGAGTAGGATTCATTATCTGTTCTGGATTATTTGGATCATTTTAATGAAATAAAATGCTTCACATGTGTTCTGATGGGTGAAAAGTTATATAAATATATACAAATTGAGGATAGTATTGGGTATGACATCTAGTTTTAGGTGAATTTCATATGGCTGAATACCATTTCTAGAATAGTGAATTAGGTGATGATCACATAGAATAACCTAAGAGATTCTAGGGGTGCGATCCAAGGCGGTTTGGAACCTAGATCTAGTACTACATCGACCATTAGTATGAACCATCATCTGGAGATTTCATGTGGTGATATTTGTAGATAGAGCACATAATCGGGTAGCCAAGAGAGGTCCCACCAGTGCGATAGACTAGGATATATGATACCTTAGTGCATGAAATACCCAATCAAGTTCCAATATTATGATAAGATGGGCCCTCTATAGTGATTTTGTAGAAATTTTCATCTTTCATCCAATGAAAAAGGGTCTACACTAACTTCACATGCAGGATCAGGGTCAAAAGATTCTCGTCAGGTAGGGAGATATAGTATATTCAGCTAGTCCGGCTGAGGTGGTGGTCTTGGTCATGGCAGTAAAACCCCATATTTACAGTGACAACAGAGTAGATATACTCAGGGTGTCAAGGTTGTCTCACAGGGCCACTGACCAAGACAAATATATATAGTGCAACTGACACCTAAGGAGAAGAATCCAAGACCTTCTACAGTGATAGGTATTATTATAGTTGCCTCTACTTTAGAATCTACTCTTTTAGATATAGGTACTTCTCATATATTTATATCTATTCCTATTGGAGAGAGGCTTTGGCTCAGCGTTCAGAATTATAATGTCTTTATGACACTTGATACTCTGTTAGGAATTAGAATGGAGGATTTACATCATTTTAGGGAGTTCCCCTTTGATATTGGTGGGTGTGACTTCATATGGGACCTCTTTTTCCTAGAGATCAAAGTTGTTAAAATCATTCTTGGGATGAACTGGTTGGTTCCCTTCCATGATTTCATTGATTTCTATCAATTAATGGTGACCTTCACATCACCAGAGGGTGAATATTTTATTCACAATGGTGAATGGGATGTCTAGGAAAGATGATATGTCCTTGATAATCATGGGCTGGGTGGAATAAAAAACTAAATTATGAGTTTATCTCTGGATGATTAGGGAATATTTCAGGCATATTTCTCTCTAGTGGTTGATTGTTTTAGGGAAATTTTCCTGAAAAACTTTTCAGGACTACCTCCAGTGTGAGTGTTAGACTTATCTATCAAGATATTGTCAGAATTTACACTAGTATCCATTCCTCCTAACAGGATGGCTACTAATGATATAAAAGATCTCAAAAGGTAGCTAGAGGATTTAGAGGCAAAGGGATTTATTCGACCCAATACTTCTTTGTGGGGTTCTCCATTATTTTTTTCAAAAAAAAAATGGAGAATGGTACCCTTAATCTATTTATAGATTACTGAAAATTGAACCAAATGATGATTAAGAACTAGTATCCTCTACCATGTATAAATGATCTCTTTTACCAGCTCTAAAGATCTTAGGTATTAATGAAAATTGATTTGAGATTCAGTTATCATCAGGTGTATGTTATACCATTGGACATAACTCACATAGACTTTTTGTAGAAAGTATGGTCTATAAGAGTATTTGGTTATACTGTTCGGACTCACGAATATGCTAGTAGTTTTCATGGCACTAATGAACTGAGTCTTCCATCCTTATCTGGATTCGTTTGTCATGGTATTCATGGATGATATCTTGGTGTATTATCACAGTCAACATGTTCATTCCAAAAATCTTGAGATCATATTAGATACACTAAGATAGAATTAGTTATATGTTAATCTCACAAAGTTCATATTCTAGATAGATCGAATTCACTTCTTGGGTCACATTATCTCAGATATTAGAGTATCAGTTGACCTAGAGAATGTGAGAGTTTTAGATTCCTCCAAAGAAATTATTTGAGATACATAGTTTCTTGGGGATGGATAGATATTATAGGTGCTTCATATATTACATCTCACACTTAGAAGAACTTCTGACATGATTGACTAAGAAGGATGTGAAGTTTGTATGTTCAGGTACCTATGAGACAGCTTTTCAATAGCTGAAAGGGATATTTACTTTAGCACCAACACTAATTTTTCTAGACCAGGGAAGGATTTACACAATTTATAGTAATTCATCAAGTATCAGGCTAGGAGTAGTTATTATATAGGTCGATATAGTTATAGCATATGGCTCTTGGATATTGAGGCCACATGAGAGGAATTACCAAATGCATGATCTTGAGTTAGTTGTAGTTGTTCATGCTTTAATATATTGAAGATAATACTTACTTGGAGATAATTTTTGGTGTATATATAACATAAAATCCTCAAGTACATATTTACACAGTGTGATGTAAATATGAGGTAGTGAAGGTGGGTTGAGTACCTATAGTATTTTTTCATCGAGCTTGAATATATGCTTAGTAAAGGAAATATAGTGGTCGATGCACTGAACAATATGACTCAGATATAGGTAGTTGAGGAGTCCATTAGTGAGTGGAATCTTATGGATTTGTTATCTGATATTCACTTGGAGGTTCAGTACTGTCAGGGGTGGGCTTTTCATTCATCTTTAGTTGTGACCTCTACCCTCCTGGATAGAGTGAAGATGAGACGACTATTAGATTTAGAGGGCCTAGTTTTATGGGAGTGTGTGGAAAGTGAGGACCCACCTCTTGGTTGAACCTTAGGAAATGATGAAATTATCTATATTGATGGTCGTATATGGGTTATAGAAGACATGAGTGAGTAGATTATGTGATACTTTTATGCTTTATCTTGGGCAGTGCACCCTAAAATCACCAAGATGTATCAGGATTTACATCACTAATACTGGTGGTCGGGTATGAAAAGAGATGTAGCTGGTTTTTTCATGAGGGGTTACACCAATTAGAAAGTGAAGGTAGAACACCAGAGATCATTCATACTTTTATAGTAGCTTCCCATTCCCAAATGAAAATTTGATGATGTTGTGATGGATTTTTTAACCTGGTTATCAAGGTCAACACGAGGCAATGATATCATTTTGGTTGTTGTTGACAGGCTCACAAAGGTCTCTCTTTCCTACCTATCAAGGAGACCCTTTCATTAGATGAGAATTGGGAGGTTGTATATCTGTGACATAGTACAACGTCACAAGCTCCCTCATGCTATCATTTCAGATAGGGATGCTCAGTTCACTTCTTAGTTCTCAAAAGGGTTATAGAGGACATTGGGTACATAGATCCTTATGAGGATAGTATGTCACCCTCAAATCAATGACTAGTTAGAATACACGATACAAGTGTTTTAGGACATGATATGAGCATGCATCCTATATTTTAGGGGATCTTGGGAAATTCACATATCCCTGGTGGAGTTCTCCTACAACAATAGCTTTTAGGATACTATTCATATGGCACCTTATGAGGCTTTGTATGGTAGGCCATTCCGATCACCCGTGTGCTGGTTAGAGGAAGGAGAGACATCTATTCTTGGTCCTTGCATCATATAGAAAACTACAAAGAAGGTTCAGTTGATTCAGAAATTTATGTCTATGGTATAGTCTCAAAAAAATATTATGTTGATCATCATCAATGACCTCTAGAGTTATAGTTCATGGATTAGGTCTTTTTTCGTGTCTCACCGAGATTGGAACATATGAGGATCAAGAGATAGGGTCAAATTTCACTGTCATGTGTCATGTTGTTCTAGATTATAGAGAAATTCAGGTTGGTATCCTATCAATTGCAGTTACCTTAGAGGTACAAGGCGATGACCAAAAGCTTCCACATATATTTGTTGGGCTTTTATCATTCAGACACATCTCATTATTTTCTTACTGAGGAGGTTGATATACATGTAGATTCAAACTTTTAGAAGAATCATATTCAAATTATGGATCATAGATGGTTGTTATGGTAGCACGAACATGTAAATAATGATAATTGGGAGCAGGAGACCAATATACGAGCACAATGGCTAGATTTGTTTTCATATGATGCTTCACCACCCTTGGAAGGGAAGTTCAAGGACAAATTTCTTTAAGGGGAGAAGTTTGTAAGAACTTGTTTCTTTCATGACGTATAGAATCTTTTTCCTATGATAATTTTTTAGTTTAAATTCTTAATTATGACCTAATGTGAATTCCCTTTGAGGTCATGGAGGTATTAGGGGTGTTCAGGGCTTTTTCAAAGAATGGAACCCAACTAAATGAGAAAAATTGTTGGTCCACACAGTTAATAGAAATCATGAGACCCAATATGCACGGTTCGATGAAACCATGCGAGGTTGGATAATGTGGTGCTACAAGTTTCACAATTTGAGGAAACCATTCATATGGATGCACGTTCTCATGTGATTCACATGTAGTTTTTAGTAGATCTAAATCATATGGATTGTGTGTCATGACCTGTCCTCAGGGGTCGTGTCGTGACTACCCCAATCCCGCCTTCCATAGGCCAAGGGCTGGCGACTAGCACCAAAGGCGTAAATCCAGATAGAAGAGAAGGCATTGCCTTTATAGAAGTAAACAAACACAATAGAGTACGCAACTGAAGTAGGCACTAAGCAAATCTGTATACAAAAGTAAGTGCTAAAAAGAGAACGGGGCCAGAAATACAAGGCCAAGAGTAAGTACAGTACAACTGAAAAGCTAGTATAACTATAGTAATGTAAAACAGCAACCACCAAGTCGTCCTCTGGGAATCCCACCTGAAGGGTGGGTACAGATGGTCTCCTCAGCACCTTGGGTCCATCTTTCAGCTCCGTGTACGTCTCATCAAGTGGTCCACCTCTGAGTACCATCCAGCTTCACAAGACTCTACCTCAATCAGTGTTTTCTATCTTCTGCATCCAACACAATGTAGTGTGGGCGTAACCCATGCAGGGGTGAGTATAAAGATACTCAGTAGGGACCCCAAGACCCGCAAGGTCTCACAATATCCACTAAGGATAAACAAGAAGTAAGATACAAAACAAAGTGCATCAAACAACCCTACTTAGGTATATGCCCATACATATACCTAAGTATTCAATCCAGTTCGTCTCCAACTCTCAAGCCCAATCACAACTCATTCCACATAGGAAATAAGTCAATCACATCGATGATAATGATTAAAAGTCAAGCCTCAGCTCACACAGGTATATATCTTTCGTATAGCGATAGTGATGATTAGATATAGACAGTGATTCATCTAAGATGTTAGACCCACGTAGGATACTAGACCAGGTAAACTATCGGATCTACGTAGGATACAAGACCACCTACTCTGTCGGACCCACGTAGGATACTAGTACAGAAGTCAAATTTTCGGACCCACTTAGGATACAAGTACAGTAGTCATCGGTGTCGAACCCACGAAGGATTCCAGTATAGTAGACATCGTCATCAAACCCACAGAAGATTCCAGTACGATTTTCGTCGTCGTCGAACCCACGGAGGATTCAAGTATGGTAGTAGTTGTAGTCTTAGCCAGCTCTAGGGTTCCCACACACATCACGCTTGATTCCGGGAGGTTCTGCTCCTCGAGACAAGGGGTCGATACATCAACTTTCACAAAGCCAGAGTTGATGTATCCCAAAGTTCCTTCTGGTCAAAAGTAACTCAATGCGATAGACGGCGCGTCAATAGGCCGCCCAGTCTGAAAGTTATTGGCTTTTCCGTTCTAGGGGCCCGGTTGAAATTACGCTTGTTCTAAACCCAGCCGTATTCCAAATTCATCCAGAACTCACTTAGGGTATCGCAAAAGGACCGTTTCGTCGTAAGGGTCTCAGTTTCATAGACGACGCGTCGATTGGATGCACGATCATGAAGTTATTCGCTCTTAACAGTAACAGGCTCAGCTCGTTAAGCCTAGTGGCTGACGGGTCGGGTCGACCCAGTTTTAGTGGATCCGACCTGGCAGGTGTCGGATCGGCCCGGAGAAGCGCGCGACATAGACTGAGGGGCGCGGCCCGGCGTGGCGTGGTGCGGCATGGAGCGGCGTGGTCCGGCGCGGCGCGGCGCGGTGCAGCACGGAAGGGCACAGCGTAGCGCGGCGCAGCAGGGCACAGCACGGTGCGGCCCGGCACAACGCGGACCGGCCCGACGGGGTGCGGCCTAGCCCGGCGCGGCGTGACCCAGCCGGGCGCAGCGCAGCCCTGCCTGACATGGCGCTGCCCGGCCTGGCTGGCCGCAGCATGGCCCGGGCGGCTGATCTATGTGAGGGGGGCGCGACCCCTCGACTTCCCAAACCGGCAGCACCGCCCTCCTTCTCGGCCGGTCGAAGCCGGCCGACTTCTCTAGCGTGAGCGGCCCGGCCCATTAAGCCCAGCGGCTGATGGGTCGGTTCGACCCAGTTTTGGTGGGTCCAACCCGGTTGGTGTCAGACCGGCCCGATAAAGCATGCCGCCCAGCCTGAGGGGCACAGCCCGGCCCGGCGCGGTGTGACCCCCCAACTTCCCGAACCAGCGGCGCCGCCCTCCTGCCTGGACGGCTTCTCCAGTGCTAGGGGCCCGCTTGGGCGGGCCGCTGTCCACCGCATGCGGTGCAAGGCGCCGCCGCGGCCTCCTCCAACCCGACCGGCCGCTGAGCTACCCAGTTCACCCACCGAAGTGGCCCGCAGATTGCGGGACGTAGACCTCAGCAGTGCGGCGCCCCTTGTGTCGCCGCTGTCTCTTAGGTCCGGCCGGCTTTAGCCGGCCGGTTCTTTATCGGCTGAACGGCCCGTATTTGCGGGTCGTGGTCTTTCCCTCTTCACGCGGCACCCGGTGTTGTTGTCCTCTTCAGTCACATCCACCTCTTCCATCACCATCTCCACCGAAATAAAACGAGGATCAACTGAGGTTCATCAGGTCATGTTCATTCGACCTGCGCCCTCCGCGTTAGGCGGTATCAAAAGGCCGAAGATAAAACAAGGTTTTGACAAGGGACGAAGAAAAATTTTATTCAATTAAAATTGAAACACACCCCCTACCTCGTAATTGATGTCGCACGTCGTCAAACCGCGGAAGACAAGCATCGCGGTAGTCGGGCGTCACGGAAGAACAGTGCCGTCCCCTCAACGATGGAGGAAGAGTTGTTGTAATAGGAGACGCTTCTCGCGAGCAGTGTTTTCTCCCTTGACGTGGAGGAAGAAGAAGATATGAGAATTCGTGGAGCATTCTTCGTTGAGAGAGTATGACGTTCTTCGTGGAAGAATAAATCTCCCTTCTAATTCTCCAAATTCCACCCCCCCAAATATTTTCCATGCCAAATATTATATTAAGCCTCTAAATTTTTAAAAGAACTTTCATGCAATTCAATTTGTTTCAAAATGAGATTTTCCAATTAATTAATGAAGTAATTAATTGGTTTGGGTGGCATAATCAATGCTTGGGAGGTGGAGAGGATCCACCATAATGAGTTGAGGAGTTAATTAAATAAGGGGGGTTCAAGGGAGTTAAGGGGAGATGAAAGGATTAGGGCTTGTGTGGACCCCACCACACTAAATCCTCTCATGGGAGGTTATGTGGGTGTGGGACCCACCTCTAACTTCTCTTGGGAGGAAATAACCGCCACTAAATAATAAAATTGTGTCAACAAATTTATTAATTTAGTATGAATTCCTCAAAATATAACTTTCAACCTGCATAAAACACAACCGAGGTAAAGGTCCCCTTAAGCGAATACCGGCACTGCGAGTTCATCGGTGTCCTCAGTTTTCAATTCCGAGCACCGATTTAAAAGATAGAAAAACCCGCAGTACATTTATTGAATGTACCCGAAAAAAATTCAGAAAATGATTTCGGGCATACCGAACCTCGGAATCAGGTGCCGTCAGAAACTACAGACTCGTAAAATTCCAAAGAATTAAGAAACAAAATTCCTTGAAATTTCCGAGTCTTTACATTACTACCACCTCAGGGATTTATGTCCCTATAAATCTACAACACACACTAGGGAAACAAATGGGGATACTGGGCTTGCATCTAAGCCTCCCGCTCCCATGTGCTCTCCTGGAGGTTCTTGTGCTGCCAGCGAATGCACACTAGAGGAATCGTCTATCCATGTAGGACCCGTTCTTATCAATCCTCGATCTCCATCGGGACCTCCGTGAATGTCTCCCCTTCATCGATTTCCATCTCCCTGTGTTCGATGATGTGGGATGGGTCGTGTACGTATCTCCTCTACTGAGATACATGGAAGACGTCATGCACCCGGTGCAACTGAGGTGTAAGGGCCAAGCGGTAAGCCACCTCACCTACTCTACTGGGGACCTAGAAATGTCCAATAAAATGCGGAGATAAGTTTTCTCCCTAACCAAATATCCATATACCTCATCGAGGTGAGACCCGTAGGAAGACGTGGTCACTATCCTCGAACTCCAGTGGTCTCCTTCTCCTATCAGCATAGGACTTCTGTCTTCTCTGTGTAGTCTTCATCCATTCCTGGATGATTTGCACCTTTCCGCCATAGCCTGAACGATCCCTGGTCCTTCAAGTGATGACTCCTCAGGGTCAGTCCAGAACAGAGGTGACCTGTATGGTCGGTCATACAATGCCTCTCTGACTCACTAAAGAAGTGGTGGAGTTACTGTGAGAGACTGAAAAAGGCTGCTCCATCTATATCTACAAAGGATATCTACAATGCGGCTAGCTAATCCATCTCCTCTCCTAGCAGCTGAATGTACAATCTCCTGATGTTGTGTGTAGGAGACTCGCTGCAATGATCACCATAAGATCGGTTGGTGTCCCTACCAATCTGAAATCTCTGGCGACAGCCTCTAGCTAGTCTTCAACTGCATGTGGGTCCATCTCTCCGTGAAACCTGGGCGGGCTCTGTCACTGGAACACGTGCAACGCACTCAGATGGCATGCACTCTCTGCTGTTGGGGCTGGTGGTATCAGTGGATCAGTGGGTAGTGGTACTGCTGGTGCCTCCGCTGTGATGGGGCCCTGCACTGAGGCCTCATCGCTCGGTGGGCTACCATCCCGTACGTAACTCGGAACCCTAATTGGCTGCCATAGTGGGGCCATCCTGAAAAGAAACCGGTGCTCCACGGTCAAAATAGTATACCTGGTGAGCTGACAAAATGTAATCACAAAGAAAACTTTTGAAACACACGTGCAATCAGTGTTTTCATGTACTGAGTCGGAAATCAGAGGTCAGGGGCCTGGTGTATGGATACGTCGGCCGCCGCACCAAAACTAGACTCCCTGGACTAAAAACCACACTCAATACTCTTAACATTATTACTTCATAGTAAAATAGATCAGAGTCCTTAGTTCTGCGGTAGAACTGACTCCTCTGATACCAATTTGTCACGACCCATCCTCGATGCCCGTGTCGTGACTACCCCAAGCCTGCCTTCCATAGGCCAGGTGTTAGCGACTAGCACCAAAGGCATAAATCCCAATAAAAGGGAATTCATTGCCTTTATAGAAGTAAAAAACACAACAGAGTACGCAACTGAAGTAAGCACTAAGCAAAACTGTATACAAAAGTAAGTGCTGAAAAGAGAAAGGGGACAGAAATACAATCCCAATAGTAAGTACAGTACAACTGAAAATCTAGTACAACTGTAGTAAAGTAAAACAACAACCACCGAGTCGTCCTCTGGGAATCCCACCTGAAGGGTGGGTACAGTTGTTCTCCTCATCACCTCAGGTCCATCCGTCAGCTCCGTTTATGTCTCATCAAGTGGTCCACCTCCGGGTACCATACTTCACCACAAGACTCTACCTCGATCAGTGTTGTATTTCGTCTGCATCCAACACAACGTATTGTGGGCATAGCCTGTGAAGGGGTAAGTATAACGATACTCAGTAGGGACCCCGAGACCCACAAGGTCTCACAATATATACTGAGGATAAACAAGAAGTAAGATACAAAACATGGTGCATCAACCAACCCTACATAGGTATATACCCATACATATACCTAAGTCTTCAATCAAGTTCGGCTCTAACTCTCGAGACCAATCATAACTCAGTCCACACAGGAAAGAAGTCAATCACATTGATGATAATGATTGAAAGTCAAGAATCAGCTCACATAGGTATATATCTTTCGTATAGCGATAGATATGATCAGATGTAAACACTGATTCATCTAAGCTGTTGGACCCACGTAGGATACAAGAACAACTGAGCTATTACACCCACGTAGGATACTAGACCATCTACTCTATCAGACCCACATAGGATACTAGTACAGAAGTCAAACTATCAGACCCACTTAGGATACAAGTACAATAGTCATTGCTGTCGAACCCATGAAGGATTCCAGTACAGTAGTCATAGTTGTTGAACCCACAGAGGATTCCAATACGATTGTCGTCATCGTCGAACCCACAGAGGATTCCAGTACGGTTGTCGTTACAGTCACAACCATCTCTAGGGTTCCTGCACACAACACACTCGATTCCAGGAGGGTCCCGTACTTGAGCAAAGGAGTCGATACATCAACTGTCACGAAGCCAGAGTTGATGTATCCCAAGTTCTATCTCGTCAAAAGGAACCCAATGCGTCAAAGGACGCGTCAATCGAACACCGGGTCTGAGATTTATTGGATTTTCCGTTCCAGGGGCCCAGTTGGAATTACGCTCGTTCCAAACCCATTTGTTTTCCAAAGTCATCCATAAATCACTTAGAGTATCGCAAAAAGATCGTTTCTTTGTAAAAGACCTAGTGCCGCAGACGGCGCGTTGATCGGACACACGGTCATGAAGTTATTCTCACTTAAGCGTAATAGGCACGGCCCGTTAAGCCTAGTGGCTGATAGGTCGGTCGACCCGGTTTTGGCGGGTTCGACCCGGCTGGTGTCGGATCGGCCCGGTAAAGTACGCGGCCTGGTTCGGCATGGCGTGGCCTGGCCTAGCTGGCCGCGGATCGGCCCGGCAGGCCGAGCGGCTTTGCCCAGGTGGTCGAGCGATGCAGAGGGGCGCGACCCCCCGACTTCCTGAACCGGCAGCGCCGAGCGGCGCTGCCCTCCCGCCCGACCGGCCGAAGCCGACCGACTTCTCCAGCACGATTGGCCTTCTTGGGTGGGTCGTTGTCCATCGCATGTGGCACCGTGGCCTCCTACAATCCGGGCGGCCGATGAGCTGGTCGGTTCACCCACCGAAGCGGCCCGCGGAGTGCAGGCCACGGACCTCCGCAGCACGGCGCCCCTTGTGGCGCCGCGGTCTCTTCGGTCCAGATGGATTTATCCAGCTGGTTCTTCATCGGCCGAGTGACCCGTGGTTGTGGGTCGTTGTCTTTCCCTCTTTGTGCAGCACCCAGTGCCACAATCCTCTTCAGTCACCGCCACCTCTTCTGTCACAGTATCTATCAAAATAAAACGAGGATCAACGGAGGGTCATCGGGCTGTGTTCATTCGGCCCGTGCCCTCCGCATTAGGTGGTATAAAAAGGCCGAAGATAAAACATGGTTTCAACGAGGGACAAAGAATAATTTTATTGAATTAAAATTTAAACAAACCCCCTACCTTGTAATTGATGTTTCACGTCGTCGAACCGTAGAAGATGAGCATTGTGGTAGTCAGGTGTCATGGAAGAACAATGTTTTCCATTCAACGATGGAGGAAGAGTCGTTTTCATAGGCGACGCTTCTCACAAGTGGTGTCTTCTCCCTTGACGCGGAGGAATAAGAAGATAGAAGAATTCATGGAGCGTTCTTCACCGAGATAGTATGACGTTCTTCATGGAAGGATAAAGCTCTCCTCTAATTCTCCGAAGTTCCCCCGCCCCAAATATTATTCAAGCCAAATATTATATTAAGCCTCTCAATTTTTAAATTACCTGCCATGAAATTCAATTTTATTCAAAAGGAGATGTGGAAATTAATTAATGAAGTGATTAATTGGTTGGGGTGTCATAATCAATGCTTGGGAGGTGGAGAGGCTCCACCATAATGAGGGGAGGAGTTAATTAAATAAGGGGGGTTTAAGGGAGTTAAGGGGAGATGAAAGGATTATGGATCGTGTTGGCCCCACCACACTAAATCTTCTCATGGGAGGTTATGTGGGTGTGGGCCCCACCTCTAACTCCTCTTGGGAGGAAATAACCACCAATAAATAATAAAATTGTGTACCAATAATTTTATTAATTTAGTATGAATTCCTCAAAATATAACTTTCAACCCGCATAAAACACAACTACGATGAGGGTCCCCTTAAGTAAATATCGGCGCTGCGAGTTCATCGGTGTCCTCGGTTTTCAATTCTGAGAACCGGTTCAAAAGATAGAAAAACCCACATATACGTTTATTGAACGTACACAAAGAAAACTTCAAAATATGATTCTGGGCACACCGGGCCTCAGAATCAGGTGCCGTCAAAAACCAGAGACTCGTAAAATTACAAAGAATTAAGAAAAAAATTACTTGAAATTTTCAGGTCTTTACATTATGAATGGTTTAGAAAACATTGTGTACTAACCATGTGAGGTGCCCCTTCTTGTAGAAGGTGCACACTGTTGGTGCACAGTTCGACCAACTATGTGGTCAAACTGTGTGACCCATTATTTTGGGGAAAATTTACTATTTTCCTTTAATTAATGTTATAACCTAATATCTCCTTTTTTCCTCTTTTGTTGGACAGTAGTGGAATTGGGAGATCCTATTGAAGCTAAATCATAGATTTTAATCCTTCTCCTCTATTCAGACTCAGAATAGAGAACTTATCATCACATTGAATTCAAATCGGTGAGTACTCAATTCATTTTGTACCATTATTCATTAAACTTCATATCAACAGAGTTATTTAAGTGCAAGCTAATATTCCCTATTTCCCAGTTCTTCATTTGTTCTTTATTTTTTTCTTAATTTGAGTCGAATGAGGAGAATATACTATATGATAACACTACTATGGATCTAAGATTGTTGGTATCATGCTTTTTTCTTAATGTAAAGGTGTTTATATATATTTCCTTATACTTTATAGCTGATTTTATGAGAGATACCCTTCAAATGGAATTAAATCCTTGATTAAAATGGATAGGCATGACCTATATAATTAATGAGACATGTTGATAAATATTTAAGGTTATGAACCTTGAATTGGAACCACCCCTAGGGTGTGTTGTTTAATTAATTGGACCACCATGGGTGGCATATGAACTTGACCACTTTTAAATATGCCATTTTCCCCTTTCCATGGGATGTTAAATGATGAATTGTAATTGTAAATTTACCTGATTAAAGAAATGGAATGAAATAACTTTTCCCTAGGATATTTCCATGTAATTTCTTATTTAAGCATGAGTTTATTATTATAATGAAATTCCTACATGAGTTAATTAAGATGCTAAGCCTTCTATGCTTATCCCATGCCCTGATCCACCTTATCAAGTGAGGTTTAATTGAAATAATTAAATGGTATTGATTAAATGTTTACTGTATGACTTGGGTGACACATGGGTTCTTATATGAATGTGATTGATGGACTCGTTTGCCTCTTTCCATGCTTATACCTGAGTGACACTTAGACACCCTAGTAGACTTCCAAGGATGAAATCATGGGGGATGAATTTCATTTGACCGAGTGATACTTTGAATCCTTATGGACTTCTAAGGAAGGACTCAGAGGGCCAGTTTTATATACACTATGGGTGAAAATTGGGATCCCTTAGTGGACCGCCAAGGATGGACTTGAGTGGTAGTGATATTATACCACACCTAGAGCGATACCTAGGTTCTGTTGAGGATCGCCATAGATGAGCTTATAAGGTGTTTGTTTTTTGATATTATTAGATTTATACTTGGATTCCAAATAATGAATTCCAAATATGGGATTTGGTTCATAATTGGATAATTAATGAAATGTTTTATATGAATCGTCTTCTAAGTTAAAGCACAATCTTGGATTCAGGCAGTGTATTACACTTTATTAATGGCCTGGTTAGGAATTTGTTGATCACATATCTTTACGTGGAATGTTGGTATATGTGATAAGTCCTAATACATATTCATTAAAATATATTAATGAACTAAATGAACTTGATTACAAATTGATACATGATTGATTGGTTATTCAGAGACTTTCCAGCTAAGGCAGAAGCAAGTAGTAGATAATGGGTGTCCATGGGAACCCAGACCTTTATGTGTTGTTTATTTTCAGTACTTCCTCTACATATTCTATTACTTATTTCACACTCTAGTTATTATATATTCACTAACTGGATGGAATTAGAGACTTTTGGGTGATTACCTATTGGGATTGTATCTCACACCATGTCTGGGATGCTGTTGGGTAGCTGGAAAAATTATTTTTGATATAGGTAGGTATCAGGGCATGCACCCATAGTTCTATTTTTGAATTTATACCATGCTTTGGAGAAGGGTATAATTGGACCAAGTTGAGGATCGTGATGATAGATGGGATAGTTTTTTGGTGTTTCTTGGTGTTTTTTACATGTATTATAATATTTTATGGAACCCTATTCTACATAATTTATATACACGACATGACATGTCATCTATATATGAGATTAATTCTATCATTATTGTATATATCTGTCTTTGGATGCTTATCTCAAGTTTAGTTATCTATTTTATGATTGATTTGTTGCTTCCACTACTTATTTGTTATTGTATGTCCACTATGTTATACTCTAGTGATGAGGAAATAGTCTCCACATAAACACACCCAAGGCCCTCGCTACTAGTTGGTAGCCTATGGTGTTTAGGGAGATACGCTCGAGGCCATGTGTCCAACTAGGCTCGGAGAACCTTTCAGTGGCATCTAGGTCTGGGATGTTTCAAACTAGACCCACTATTAACTCTTCCCACATTTATATGGTTTCAAAACCCCTACAACATATGGCACAACCCCAGGCTAAAACAGTATGGTCTATGTGGAATTTACACCACCCAATGTAATTCACTACTAAGAAGGACCCCAAACTCCAAAGTATGTCATGAGACTATGCCTTAGTTGAATGTCCCTCCATATAACTCAATATAACGATTTATCAAGATATCATATACACTTCAATGCATTTTAGTAATAAGTGGCATGATCCCTATTCTGAATTAGAACGACCGAGGTAAAAAATCATAATTTACACCACTCTTACCTATTAAGGTATTTTCTATGATTTATCATTAATCAGAGCTAAAACTTTAACATAAGGACTTATCAAATATCTCATAAATATTAATAATCAATAATAAACACTAATTTCACAATGTGATCAACTTAACAATTAGTTTATACATGAATATTAATCAATATTCAATAAAAATTCACCAAATTCATGAAAAAATCACAAATTAATCGTTTTTTCCATCATTAAAACATATCAATCTATATCAATTAAAATAATATTATCATGGAATTACTTTTCAATCCATCTCTACATTTTATTTACACCATTTAAAAAAATTCAATAAAAATATTCCAATTCATAAAAAATATCATTTCAATTATTTATCTAGAATAATTACTCATTGAATCTCATATTCATTAACTATTTCAATTTCCAATTACCATTTAAAAATTATAACAGATCATTTTTGTTCATATAACCAACACAAAAAACAAAATCATGGTAGATTCAATTTCAATTCACCTTTCTCAATTCCAAAAATGAACACCATTTCCCAATTATCTAATGATTACCACCAATAATTCATTAAAACATGTTTTATGTTAGCCTCTCTCTGACTAACCATAATATACTATTCTCTCCAATAACATCTTGAGAGAAAAGAATTGAGGAAATTTTATTTAATGTAGATAGATAAATTTCTCCCATAATCAATCATCTTTTTATCCCATTAATTTCTTACATAACTGTAAATAAAGTCTCTCATCAACTTTATATTCAATCCTTCCCTTAAATTTACCTTTTTTTAACTAACATGAAAATTCATCAATAAAAAATATCACACTATTATTCCACTAATTTTTCCATTCCATTACCATCATATGAAATATCTCACATGCCATATTATTTATTTTATAAAAATAATCTATAAAAATATGAATTTATTAAATAAATAAATAAAATAAAATTTCAATGTCACCTAACATCTGCAGGAAAATCAACCACCCAACAAATTACCAAATCACCACCCAAGGGTAAATGTTACATGCTAAATATAATCATTCACTAAAAATTTCATTTCAGGAACTAAAAAATTTTCATTTTACCATTATTAACTAAAAATATGAAAAATTTCATGAACACTCAAAATTAATTATTTTTTTTGATAATAAGTAAACATAAACATTAGTTCCTTAATTAAAATTCAAGAATGTATGTTATATGGAGTTATTAAAATATTATCATAATATTATTGACAATAATAACTTATTTATTTCACTAGACCAAGTATATGTTTTCAGTATTTTGTTTTTTTATACCTTGAATGCGAACAAGTTGGCAAAATTTAAAAAAGATTAAAATCACTATAATATATGATAAAATTATATTAAAATAAATAAATATTTTGAAAACTAAGATGTAAATTATGCATAACCTTCCTACATTCATAAAAACATAACAATTTATTTTAATTTGATAGAAAAGATTAAACAATGGTAAGTACTTAGTTGAATAAATTGATGGATATTCCAAAACCTAATGTAATGACCATAAATTTAGTAATAGAATCTAATTTAATGATATTTAATCTAGGGTAAATTTTTTACTTAACTAATTTCAACACATTAAAAAATATAGACGATTTAAAATAATAATTTCCATCATCATTTTTTTAAAACATGGTTTAGCAATATTGTGTAATAAATTTTGAATTTGTGATAGATCATTAATAAAAAATTTATTGAATGTCCTTCTATACCATGTTTATATTAGAAAACATAATATAATTTAAAGCCAAAATTTAATAGACGAATTCAAACATCATTAAAAGAATTATATCTCCTAATATCACATTTCTTGCAAGGATAGTTAATGATTCCCTAAAAAATAAATTATTTAATAGATGGATGCATGAAATGCTTCAACATACTCTATATACACTAGATTTATATAGGAAATTTCTGGATTTTTTCAATGAAATATACAAATAAAATCACGTGACAAAATATGATATGTATTTTTATATAAATATTTATCCATTATTTTGTAAAAACAAGGTTTAAAAATAATTTTATAGAAAAAATTCACTACAAACTTACGATATATATATTTGTTTTACTATATGTTAAATTATATTAATAGATTTTTATTAAATTTTTAATTATATAATTTAAATATTTTCAATGTTAAATAACAATGATATTTTAAATAGTCAAATTACAAATATTCAATCTTGAGAAATAACTAGTAAGTAAGCTAGTTTTTTTATTAAAAATAAATTATTAATAATTTTTACATAGGTAAAAGAAATATATCTTAAGTAAAATATTTATGTTAGGATATAAAATCATTTCAGCAATATAATTAATATTTTTTAAAAATATTAAAAAAATTAAAATGTAAAAAAAATCAAAGATTCGAGTGAAACTGTAAATACGATCACAAATAATT
This sequence comes from Viscum album, assembly GCA_963277665.1. Lineage (NCBI taxonomy): Eukaryota > Viridiplantae > Streptophyta > Magnoliopsida > Santalales > Viscaceae > Viscum > Viscum album. The sequence goes on from OY728126.1 coordinate 1,161,108,406, forward strand.
TTTTAAATATCAATTCAAGTTAATAATTAAAAATGGTAATTAATGTTTAACTCACTTTTATAAAATCAAGAGTGCAATATTTTAATTTCATGGCATAATAGAGAAAGTTATTTTTTGTGATGGACTGATTGTGGTTGACTTTATTTTCAATGAAAAATATACCATTGGTGAAACTTTATTATAATGGAAAAAAGTTAATCGCTAATAATAATAATATCATGAAGTTATAATGGATGAATATAAATACTTTATAAATATTTTTTCTCATGCTTTCATGTGCTATAGTTTGTTAGACTTATCAATAATGGAATTGAATATTTCTATCAGTAGAGGTTTGTAATTGGGATAGATTGAATGATCTATTACAACTACTTAAAAAATGGGGTGAGTAATTTATGATAGACTTTATCCATCATAAATAGTTTTCTAAAAAAGTAGGATAATTTAAAATTGGTGGCTACTATTTGGGATGGATGCGTTATCCATTTAAAATAACTAAATCCAAAACAATTTTTTGATAAATGTGTAACAAATGTTGGACTATTGGAAACAAAAAACCATTTATTTCTAATTTCAATAAAAAAAGTTTAATTATAAATAATCATGCTCCTAGTTTTCTCCATTATCAATAACATATTGATTCTCAATATTCCTCACAAAAAAGAATCCTATGATCTTTTTAAACACAATTAAGGATGATTTTTTATTTTTTATCAATAGTTGGATTAGTCTGTCGATTTGTGAGATGATATTAATGTGAAAGACAACTACTGATGCATTTTCAAAAGTACTATTTACAATAGTGTCTACTATTAAATATATCTTGATGATCTGATAATAAGATTAAAGTACTGATGATGAGCTAGAAAATCCATATGATTATTATTTATCTAGAATATTGTTGCATCTGATGTATTAGATCTATTTGGGTGATGTTGTGAGTTGATTTGAGGAGTTAGAGAAGGTTTGGATATGATTAAATAAGTGTTGTATCAATTCTAAAATATACAGGTTTTGGGATATATATAAAAAAACATCATAAGGTCATATCCTGGTCTTCATAAGGTTCACAAGAACATCATAAGGTTTATACTAATAAGTAACTCTAAGAAAATTGTCAAATGAAATCTTTCTATGGTTCAGTTTGAATCTTCACAATGTTTATTTAGAAGTTTTTAAGGTTCATTGGAGATCTTCCCAAGGTTTATAAAAGTACATAAGGATTTTTTTAGAGTTCATAAGGATAAATTCACATCTAAATAAGGATGACTCATTGTTCATAATGATTATTTTTTAGTTCCTATGGATGAAATCACTACTTTATGAGTGTGGATACATACTTTATAAGGATCATTTGACCTTTCAAAATGAAAGATAAAATAAAATTTACAAAAATAAATTTTCTAAGGATTATTTATAGAGTCTGTAAGTATAATTTTGAAGCTTGTAGGGTTCCTTAAAACTTCATAAGGAAGAGTAAATTCATATTTTTATTTTCTAAATTTGTGAAATATTTGTGCAATGTAAGATTTATAAAGGCTGAGTATTGAGGAATTACATAATTAAATATTCTAAAGAATAAAATAAAATCAAACATTTCATGGGAATATTATTCATTGAATCAAACATCACAATTACTTGAAATTAGTGTGATTAAATTTAATATCTAAGGAATCTACCTTCAAACCTTAGATCATGCCATGAATTTATAAATATGAAAGATAATTCCACCCCATGAGAAGGAATTTCCATGCTATAATTCCACATACATGAATAAAGTTTAAATGAATTAAATTTTTTTATATTTTATACAATTTTAAAAAAGGGAAAAGATAAAGATATTTCTTAATATTATGAAAAGATTAATTTTGAGTGTTTATGAGAATTAAAAGGAAGAAGTCTAAGTCATTAGTAAAAATTAATAATAATTAATTTAAATTTGAGTTAAATACTAAGGAAGGAAGAAAGTAAGGATGTTATGGAAATAATTTATGTTAATTCAATGACTCACTTACTTCTTTTTAGAAAAAATCACAATACACTTCATAAAACTTTTATTTAAATTAAATTTTGTTTTAGTTATATTTTATGTGAAAAACTGAAATTATGATTAATGAAATTGTGAAGAACCTAAAAATAATTATAAAAATAGTTTGAAACTAATTTTTCATGATATATTTCATTCATCATATGAATAATCACTATAATGGTGCATGAATAACTCCATCATAATATGTGAAACCTTAATGAGTTCATTTGAAGATGTTAAATCTACTTTCAATATTATTAAAACAGATCCTAAAGAAATAATAATTTTAACCTTTGATTTTAATACAATAAAACAAATAAATAGATCCAAATATTTGTAGAGAATAAGAACAAGGTGTTACTTGATTCCTTGAAATTATATGGTCATTTGGATGCCTGTAATAACTTATTATCATGATAGAACTTACAATCAGTGTAAATTTTATTTCTGGTAATTTACGATAATAACTACTGATGTGTGATTCTTTCCTTGTAAAGATATTAGTTTCTTTTATAATAATTTTTTCGATTATTTTGATCAAGGGATTCTGATAAGGAAGATCGAGCCTCTAGTGTGTGAAGTATGTAGTTTACCTATGTGTTGAGGGATTTTAGGCATAGGAAGATAGAGAAACTTCTGATGGGCATAAGTTGAGGGCTTCTAAGTATAAGAAGAAAAATATTTTGATGGGTATAAAATCAATGAGACCATCTAATAGGTATAGAATTGGGGATACCTAAAGTTAGGGCTATAAACCTTACTGGTTAAGGTTAGATCATGTTGGTTTTATAATTTACTTTTTAAGGTGTATTTGAAATATAATTTTACACTGTGTGAATTGTTTTTATACTTTTCTTCCACTATGTTTTAGTATCTTCATTGGAAGTTATTAAAATTAATAGGATTATTTTATGCTTCTTTTACATGTATATTATGATAGATCAAAAATTGATCAAAATATCATATTTTTTTATCAACTTTAAACTTGAGATCTAGAAAATTAAGAGTTATTTTCAAACTAAAATGCACACCCTCTTGTATTTTTTATGCCTAGAATCTATGGAAAAACATTGGGATAAAACTTGGTATCAGGTAAAGTTTCTATATGATTCTAATAATTAGCTAATTATGGTCAATACCAAAATTTGGTATAAAAAATTATTTCTACTTGAAACTAAAGTTGTTCATATTTTATATTATTTTACTAGAAATTTCATCATTTTTACTTTTAATACTAACCATGTTGTAGAACAAAGATTCTCTTGTTTTTTTATTGTAGGGTTTCTGATTGAAACTCTTGAAAATTAAAATCCAAGAAGGGCACCTATTTTTTGATGGAATAGATTATGAATATTTTCATGATCACATTAAATAAATCATTATCATTACTAAGGTTGATAATTTTCTAATGATAAATGGAAGATATAAATTTCCATTGAATTTTCTTTTTCGTTTTTATCATGAAGAAATGTTGGAATGTTGAGAAAATAATAAAATAAGGAATACTACATTATCCTTGAGGACTATAAATATATATTTTTAAATGTCATCTTGTGAGATGGTGAATATAATTTGGAATACGAAAAATTCTACACATTTTATATCTTCTAAAGTTCTATAAAATTAAATAGTTGTGTTAAGGGGAGATATCAGACTTTTTATTTTCTACCTTGTGAAACTATAACTCAAATGAATTAGTGTTTCATGACTATTATAAATAGTTTACAATATTTGGGTAAGAAAAAATTAACATAATATCATCTTATTGAAAAATGTATTGATATTATGTCAATGGAGTAGGAATCAAAGAGAAATGTTATTGATGATACTAGACACTTGAATAAACTAAGTCTAGATGAATTGATTGACAATTTAGTAAAATATAAAATCATATTTAAGAGAGATGATAAAATGGAGAAATGGAATGATATAGTGGATTTTGAATCTGATTTTGGAAATTCTACTTCCCTTATTTTTAATTAATTTTATAATGTTTCTAAATATTATATTACAAATAATAAATATAAGAATTTATCTTATAGAAGTTCAGATGAAAATGATATTGAACTTTCTCAACATTTATGAAGAATGAATATAATTTTCAAGAATTATAATTTTTGATATACTCATTGTAAAGATAGGAAATATAGATATTTAAAGAAGGAATCTTAATTTTGATTTTCTAGGAATTAAAAATTCAGGTCATATTAGACCATATTGTTAGAAATTGAATGAGAAAGATCAAAAATCAAAGAATTATTCTAAGTGAGGAGGAATAAATATTTTAAAATACTTTAACACCTAGAGTGAAAGTGAAGTTGATACTAATTTTTATTGTTTATTGCAAGATTTTGGTATTTTTATCAAAATATAATTGGTTTTTATTCAAACGTTTTGTAGGATGGAAAATTATTCATGGCTATGATAGTTATGGTATCATTAACAAACATAACTTTAGATTAAAAATTTACCTATATTCCTTATGATGGTTATTCAAATTCATCAAATGATGAAAGAGATTATAAGTCAAATGAAAAAAAATTAAATTCATTAGATGATTGATATGATATTCTTACCTTTAAAGAAATGAATAGATATGTAATTCTTATAGAAATGGAAAATAAAAATTTGAAATTAAATTATGATTATGTCAAGGATAATCTTATTAAATCTAATAAAATAAATTTTAAACTATATTCCAAAGTATAAAAACTTTTATTGAAATTAGAATCGAAGAATAATTCTAGTTGAATATTAGAATATCGAAATTTAGTTGTTAAACTAAAATCATAAATGAGTAGTTTAAATAAAAAATTATAATTTTACTTCTAGTAAAAAAATAAACAAGATGTGTAAACAGTTTAATCCCACTATTACATATAATATTATATTATTTACTTTCAATAAAAAACATTTTCAATCAAATTACATTGTATGTAAAAATGTTCCCTTTTACACTAAATATCAAAGGGGATATCACTAGGAAAAGTATTTTTCATTAAATAGAGTTCAATATTTTGTTTTAATAGAGATTTTAGTTTCAAAGAAGTAACATCTATATGATATAGAATAGTTGGCCAAATGTGGGCTCCTAAAATTTTGGTTTCTAATACAACTGAACCCAATAAATTTTAGAATCCAAGAACTTAGTTTTACTATTTTTAGAAAAAAAATGTTAAGTATTATTAGTTGGAATAGATGGTATATGGTTAGTGTTTGGTTTTGAAATATTATTGAATACAAGTCAAACATCTAGAATCTAGAAAATCTAAACTGAGGGCATTTCACTTTTGGATAGAATGAACATGGTGATATCACCAAATTAGTGATGTTTCATTTCTTGTAAAAAAATTACTTTATAATGTTTTTTATGTTCTAGGATATAATAATAACCTTATTAACCTCATTAAACTTTGTGATGAGGGTTAACTAATGAATTTTAGGAATTCTAAAGATAATATTAAAAAATTGGAAGGTACTTTCATTCTATCTATTGATAGGTATGAGAATTTTTACATGCTTTACTTATAAGACTTAAGACATCATAACTTAACTTTCTTGAGTGAAACTAAGGATTTATCATAGTGGTGGCATAAAAGGTTATTAATGTATAACTTTCTAACTTTAGCTAAAATTTCTGTGAAATGACATGTTAGAGAACTACCAAAACTTAAGTTTAACTCTATTAGAGTATGAAATCCTTGTAAATTTGATAAGAAACATAATTATAATTTTAAACATGAAACTTAAGTCTCTACTTCCAAAGGTTTTTAGTTAGTTAACATGGAATTATTAAATCCCACACAAATTTGAAATATTTGGGTAAATTCTATGTGTATGTCTCAGTTGATGATTAAACATGATTTACTTAGAAAAAGTTTATCACAAAAAAATATAAATCACTTTATAATTTCAAAACATTTCATTATTTTTTTATAAATAAGAAAAAATATCCCTTGATTATTGTCTCTAGTGATCATGGTACTGAATTTTTAAATTCTAATTTTGACACTTTTTATAGTAAGAATTTTATTACTCATAAATTTTATGAACCAACAACACCTCAACAAAATGTTGTAGTGGAACAAAAAATAGAATTCTTCAAGAAATTTATTAAGCTTTATTAAGTGGATATTATAATGATAGAAATTTTTTGTCTAAGGTGGTGATAACTACTTGTTATAATATAAATTGAGTTTTACTTAAACCTTTTATTAACAAAAATCCTTATGAGTTTTGGACTAGAATAAATCCAAAACATTCATACATTAGAGGATTTGGATGTAAATCATTCATCTTGAATAATAAATATCATCTTCATAGATTTTATTCTAAGGATAATGAGGAAATTTTTATTTCTTATTCTAAAACTAGTAAGGCCTGTGGAGTTTTTAATAAATTATCTAATTCTATTGAAGAAACTATTCATTTAAAATTTAATGAAACCAGTTTGTTTATATTTTTAAATAATTTGAAATTTAATCCTCTATATGGTGTTTTTGAAAATGAGTCTCGATGTTTATCAAAATCTAATTCAAAACCATCAGTTGTAAATCATCTAAAAATAATTTCAATAGATTTTTAATATCCTAAAAACATTTTAATGGAATATGTAAAATTTATAGTTAAGGATCAACTTACCACTTTACCTAAGAATCGATCAATATTATAGAGTCGTCCCACAGATAATATCATTAGAGATGTAAGACAACTAGTTAGAACTATATGTTCATTGAGAAATAAATGTGATCATCATGCATTACTTTCTCAATTTGAACCAAAAATGGTAGTTGATGCCTCATGGGATTAAATTTTGATAAGGGATATCCAGGAAGAGCTAAATCAATTGGAATAAAATCAATTTTGGTCTTTATTTATGTGTCCTAAAGAACTTATAGTGATTAGTGTAAATTTTATTTCTATAAATAATTATAATGAGAATAGAATTATAGTAAGGGATAAGGAAAGAATTATTTAAAATGGGTATTCTCAATAATAATAAATATACATAGTGAGACTTTTCTATTGATAGTTACAATTCAATTAATTCAGATCTTACTAACCTTCACAACACATCTGAATTTTACTTTATTTTATATAGATGTGAAAAGTTCCTTCCTAAAATGATTTTTTAAGAGTAAGATTATATTTAATAACCCCATGGTTTTGAAGATGTTAAATTTATAGAGAACATATTAAAACTTCTTAAATTACTCTACAGACTAAAACAAGACCCAATAGCTTGGTATGATAGACTCGCTGGATTTTTACTTCAAAATAATTTTTTTAAAGGAAATGATGATATGAATATTTTTATAAAAAATCTTTTCAAAGAAGCAATCATTGTTTAAATTTATGTCATTTATATTTTTTTACTCAAAAATATCTTTCTGACAGCTTCTCATAACTTATGAAAAGTGAGTTTTAAATTATCATGATTGGAGAACTTAAATTTTCTGTGGTTATCAAATTAATCAAAACCCAAAAGGAAATATTTTATATCAATATAAACATATTATAAACTTACTAAAATATTTTGGTTTTTAAAATGATTTGATTATAATTACTCTGATAGAAACTTTTATTTCACTTAATCTTTATGAAAATGGGAATCTAGTTGATCAATAACTTTATAGAATTATGATCATAATTTTGTATAATATTACAAAAAGTTAACTGGAAATTATTTTTTTAGTGAATTTTTGTGTGATATTTTAGGATAATATAAATAAATAACATATTAATGTATTAAAACAAATTTTAATATACCTTAAAGAAACCTCAAAACATAGTTTTTTATTCTTACAAAAAATATTATTTACTCGAATGTTACTCAGATGCTGAATTTAGAGTTTGTAGGTTAGAAAAGAAAATTACTTCTAGAATATGTTATTTCTTAAGAAAATATTTAGTTTTATGGTTTATACAGAAGTATCACTTAGTTTCAATTCCACTAATGAAAATGAATATGTATCAGTTTTAAGTTGGTGTTCAAAATTATTGTTGGTGCAACACACACTCATGGATTATGGTTTTTTTTGCTCAAAATATGATCCTTTGTGATAATAAAAGTGTTATTGCTTTTCCCAATAACCCATAACATCACTCACTTGAAAATAAAATATATGTAATACACCATTTTCTTAGTAATCACACATAAAAATAAGATATTATTCCTGAATTTATCAAAATGATAATAAGTTTATTGATAATAAGGGTGTCCAAACCTGGACTAGCTTGACCCGAATGGGTTGTGATGGGTTGGTTTGGGTTTTAAAATCTATATTTTTGGTTTAGGATGATTTTTTTACCCAAGGCCCTGTTATTTTGGGTCACATGTTGGAAAAAAATGATCCAACCTGACCCAACCAACCCAATGGACTACACCTATGATGAACCTTATTCCCTCCATCGTGTGACGCCACACCACCCATTGTTAGATGTAATTATCACTTATCCCATTATTCCCACCCCCTTAACCTATTTCCTTATAAAGATCCTTATTGTCTAGCTCACTTATCCACTTCCCCCTTGGTCGCCACTCCACTGGCCCCAAGGTCCTCTTCCTCACCACCATCTTCCTCCTCCACCTTCTCAAAAACTGAAGCCCCAGATCGTTAAGAGACTACCCCATACTGATCAAACTTATAGAATTAACCTTTAAAATCCTAAATGGATATGTGTAGGTGATATGGGAATCCCACTACTATGATCACAACACCAACTGTCACTTTGGGGTCAATTCATCGCTAGAATAGGGGTTATCCTAGTGGGGATAGTGGTGAATGTGGGGTCAAATATAGTGATGCTGTCATTAAAGGGTGGGTAGGATTGAGACTAGAATATACCTTAATGGCAGGTTTGTTAAATGAGTATATCTTCCCAAATTACATCAACATTTATGATGGCACTAGTGTAAAGGATGAAGCTTATGAGAGAATGATACTTTATTGCACCAGGATGAGTAAGGATTGAGTTTGGTTAATAAGTTGTGAATAAATATATATTTTCCCATAAATTAATTGACATAACCCAACCCAACCCTATCTAAAATTTTTAGGTTTGTGTTGGGTCTGAACTAAAAAACATCTATGACCTAACCCGAACTCTTTTGATTGGTTTGGGACCAAAATATCTCTAAACTAGATCCAAACCAACCCATGGACACCCCTAATTTATATATTTACAAACCCCTTAATTTATTATATATTTTAATACATAAAATATAATTTAGGAATGATTAAATTAAAGTGATATTCAGTTCACTTCTTATTCAAACTATCTCCTAAAATTGAAAATTTCCTCATGGAAGGGAGAGTACACCTCCTTTTTATCTTTATTTTTAATGATTTTTTATTTTCAAAAACTATTTTTATTATATTTACATCTAATGGAATATATTTTGTGAGTTGAACTTAATTTTTTAGCTTTTTCATTTTTCCTTCATAGTATCTATGAAATAATACCTCAAATAAAAAGGGGAATTTTTCTTTAATAAGACTGAAAGTGAAACAACTTCAATATAATGAAATATAAAAATATAAAAGTTGATTTTTTTGGAACCATCCTTTAAAGAGGAAGATCTTCTATGCATCAAAAGATATCTTATGAGAGGATTAATTTATTTAACTCGATATCAATTATTTTATTGAAAATTTAAGGTGGAGATACAGTATTTCAAAAGGAAATTATCTAAATATTTACAAAAAAATGTCCATTCCATGCTTAATTTTTAAAATCAAAAAGGGGGAGAAAATTTAGAAAAATTAAAAAACATTTAAAAAATTATTAAAAATTGAAATTCCTTTATTTTATAGGAGAAAATTCTTTAAGTGAGAAAAATTGATAATTTTCATAAAAAATTAAAATTATTTGGTAAGTAATTTAAAATGGATATAATTAAGATATATTGAAATTTAAAAGTATTTTTACAAAGGGGGTCTTTTATTTTTATAAAAAGAGAAAAAATTATGTTTATTTGTTTTTTTTAATGGTGGATTTGAAAAAAGTTATTTTATCATATTATTTTGTCTATGTCTAATGATTTTTTTTAATTCCTTATGTAAAATAGGATTAAATTTTTTTCATAGGATCTTATAGGTATTTTTCTTTTAAAATTTATTGTAACTTGTTTATTTTTGTGTGTGTGTATTATGCTTTCTAAAAAGGTGGTATTATTGAGTCAATGACTCACTTTATTCTTTTATTTTGAAAAAAAATACAATTAATAAGAATTTAATTTAACTTAAAAAAATTTAGTTATATTTTTTATGCATAAATGAATTTTCAATTAATGAAGTTGTAAATCACTCAAAGAAAATTACAAAAATTCATTCAAACTAATGTTTCAAAACATATTACATTCATTAAGTGAATGAGAATTGTATTAGAGTAAGAATAAATCCATTGGAATATGTTAATCCTTTTTGAGTTCATTAGAAACTAAAAAATATACTTTTGATGTTCTTATAACTGATCCTATAGAAAGTGGATTTTGAATATTAGAGTTTTTTACTTGATGCCTCAAAAGTCTCTAGTTATTTTATGCCTACAATATTTTTTTTATCATGATAGAACTTTGGATCAATGTAAAATTTTTTATGAGTATTTTAGCTAATAGAAACTATTTTATAATGAATTCCTTGTAAATATCTTAACTCCTTATATAATTATTGTGTTTCTGAATGAGTTTATTGACAGATTTCATTAAAGGAGATAGAGATTCTAATGTGTGAATCATATAGTTGACCGATATATTGAGGGATTCTAGGAATAGGAATATAGATAAAATTGTGATGGGTATAAGTTGAGGGCTTCTGGGGATATTAAAAAAGAACTTCCAATATGTATAAAATTGGGGAGAACTTCTAAGGGGTATAAAATTGGGGATACAAAAATTCAGGTTTACATAATTTCTTATCGCTTAAGGTCAAAGAATTTTGGTTTTATTGTAGATACCCTAAGATTAATGTACATGTACATTACATTACTTTTGCGGAATACTTAGTACATTACAAAAACACACACACAAGGACCGTAATAGTTTAGTGTCTTTGGAAACTCGGAATATAATCTTCTAATCGTGGTGAAAGATCTTCAACATCTCCCATAAAGATCTTCCCTTTTTTTTCGTACCTAAAACCTTTCTTTATATCCTGGGGAAAAGAAACATAAAAGGGTGAGCTCAAATGCTCAGTAAGGGTAAACTAAATAAATATCAATCACATCATATTCATAAGAACATAAACATTTTGGAAATCTTAACCTGCAAAACAGATCATAATATCATAACATGGGATAAATCATAGTAGTGAAATGTAATCCCAATAATCATAACATAAAACACGAAACTTTGTGGGACACATATAATCATAGAGAATCATTTCTTACTAGTCAAGACTCATTTCCAAGACTATCTTAGTGGACAAAGTCCCTTTCTTAACCGAGTTCACTCCTTGTTTCAGTCCTGTTTCACTGAATCGGTATAACCTACCGTTCCATCCATGTCTATCTCATGAGATATAAAATCTTTACCCAATGCATTGGAGGGAGATATAGGTCCCACCCATCTCATAATGATACCATTCTTATGTGTGCCACAAAATCATAAATCATACATTATTGCATAACCCATGTAATAAAAATGGGAATCTTAAACATCGGGACATCATAAAAAAATTCATATAAGATAAAGGAATTAATAAAAATAATTCCATCAAAACATAATAAAGTCAATGTAATAATAGGGATAGAAACAGAACCCTATATTATCTTAGATGGAAAATAATTTTGATAAAACACTTGAACTCCATTCTTGAGGAAAATATCCTTTCTGCTTCAAAAACATTTTTCTTTCTTAACATGTCATACAATTTTAAACTAAAATAAGTTGATTAAAAATATACTTGAAAACTTGTACAGGAATCTTCTTGGAAATAATGTTTTATAAATCCATTCATGCCGTATAAGTTAAAAAAACATTCTTCTCTTACTTTTGTCGGAAAAGTCAAAAAGTACCTCATACGAAAAACGAAAAAATATTCCTTTCATATATTTTACTAAAAACTCACCGAAGAGTAAAATTGGATTTATATAGTTTTAGGTGGATGGAAACAATATTACATATTGAGGAAACCTGGATGTGGATGATAAAATACACCCCAGTAAATACTAAAGTATAAACAATCTCGGATAAAAATGAGATTGTGATATTTCCCTTACCTTAGGTCTGATTTGCTTCATAAGTGTCTGAACCTCCAATATAATGATTTAAATAATGTCATTGACTTATTCCAGAATCATACTAATTGTTATGATATCATATATGGTTCACTTATGACTTTATTTTACCCATTCATTTGTAAATTCCATGTTAAAGAGCGTTTTGGGTAAAATCATTTCATTTGTCGTCCGTGTTTTGAATTTTAATTATTCATATGATTACTTAGATCATGATTAATTAATTACAGAATATAAAACATGATTTATATATAATATATATTCAGAATATACATATATATAATAGATCAGTAAATGGAATGAAATACACCGTTCATGGAGACGGTAGACCGTACGTACGCATGAACGCTGTTTTCGTTTCCTTATTGAGTTGAATAGAATTAAGTAGATGAAATACATATATATACACATAAATACAGTATCATTATTATGTCATATATTTCATGATTACTTATTATATATATACTTTATAATCACTCATGAATTGTTAACGTGGAGAATGAATCTCATCGCGCCGTGGAGACGGTAGTCCATACGTACGCACGAGCGATGATATCGTTCTCATGATCGTTGAATTGTATTGGAGTGTATGTATACTATTTCAGAATCAATATCAATTTAATATAGTCATATATAGTAATTCTTTACACCATTATACCCATCCAAGTAAGGTGGTGGTGGAAAATAGATTACACCACGGTGTGGAGACGGTATTCCGTACGTACGCACGTGCGGTGATTTCATTTTCCATAGGATGGATAGAAGGTGAAATAGGGTTGTTTCATACTTATAATAATATATCAGTATATGAGTGATACTGATGTTATTACTTCATAATGAAACAACCTAAGAAGAAGAAGTGGAAGAAGAAATAAAGTTGAAAGAATCGGTAACGGACTTTAACTTCTTCTTTGAAGAGCCTCTTTGAGATCTCCTTTTAGGGCACTAAAATTGGTCTTTGAGGAAGACAAGAACCTATAGGCTGTTTATAGGGAAGTGTAGAAGAGAATTTTTCAGGGGTTGGCCGATCTTTAAGGCTCAATGTGGTGTGAGGAAGAGAGGGAGGAGGTGCCCTTTTATAAGGGAGGAAAGGGGCACCTTTGGAATAACCAAAAATATTATTTTATTATAAAGCTAAATTCGGTTTTAAATAGCTCCAAATTGAGTTATTTAGAAGCTAAGGTGGGGATGGGTCTAAATAATCTCATCCAATAGAATTTGGACATGTTTAGTTCACTATGTTAACCTTATCATTTAGTTTTAACTTTAAGTTATATAATTTTACTTTTACCGTGTCTTTTTGTGTTCTTACACTATATGGTTAATAAACTTACTATAAGAAGCCAAAATAACTCCAAGTTGTCTATTATTAATATATATAACCTTATCTAAGTCATTTGGCCTAATATTAGATTTTTAGGAATAAAAAAAATTAATAATACAATATTTGTTTTAAAAACTATTTTATGTCAATTTTGACACTATTTAGTAGTTGATTTTTGTGAAACTCATAACAGAATTATTAGTTAGAAACAAGTTCATTAAATCAATAATAACATGTCATAGTAACCTATAAAATTAGTGTAATTCATAAAAAGTCTCAAATTACATTTATTTTGGTATTTATAACATCAATTATGTCAATATTTCATTAATAAGATAATTACTACATCATCTTTGTGTCATAAATAAATTAAAGTATTTAATGTCTAAAAATTACAAATAAAATATCATTATGTAGGAAATCTTTTTAGCTTTCTAATTAATATTTATAGTCTAATTTATCTTATGTATAACCCTATATTAAAAATGATTTACTTATTAAACATTGATTTTAACTATTTTAGCCCTTCTTTAAATAAATTAATAATAAATGTCCTAATCTAATCCAAGTGGGCCTAAATGGTCATATTTTATTCATAAGATTGTTTTTGGTCGAATTACACTTGTCCAATAGAAATAGGATATGTGTTAGGGTAATAATAATATCATTTTTATCCTTAATTACCCTATTTACTTTTAACTGTGGTTAAAAAAATAAAAAGTTACTATTCACCAAAAAATTATTTTCATCTCATTGAACCAAATTTTACTTACTGACATCAACCATGTCTCTCTGATTTTCGAAATTCCACTCACAGAAGCGGTAAAATTATGTTTTATGAAAAATTCAGTTTTTTTAACTGGCACTTAGTGGTTTCACTATTCATCAAAATTGAAAGTTTTCAGAAAAATACAAAAAATTAGGCCTAAGCTATAATTGATATTATGAATTCAAAAATTATGCTTATTTTACCAAATTCAAAAAATATCAGTTGCAATAATTAATTTAAAAATTAATTCCCGTCGTCAAAACAAATAGCGTGTTTTTAAGAGATAATAACTACCAAAAGATTGACACTTGTTTATGTCTGGTTTAAATGTGAAATTACATCCAATGACCAACATTGTATTAAATTATAAAAATATATTCTAAATATACTTTAAAACCACTAAAATTAATAATTTATCACTATTAATTATTTCGATTAAAAAGTTTGTTTATAATTAAAATTTAGTAATTTTCACTATTCATCAGAAAATGAAAGTTATCCAAAAAGTACCAAAATTTCACCCTAAGCTAATTTCGATATTCCAAATCCAAAAATGAAGTCCATTTTGAAAAATAAAATTTAAAAAATTTCAAAAAGTGGTTATTACTATTCATAACAGCTAATTTTAATAATATTTTAATAGTATATCATTGTTTAGTGGAACTCGTAATTGCGTACTACACACGCTATCGAGGAAGGTCGCGATTGTGTGCAAGGAAAGTCAATGATGCATGTTGTGCAAGCTCCTTTTGGTGTAGCGTACAACAAAAGACATTAATGAAATTAAAAAGAATATTTTTTTCATAAAATCTCGGGGTGTTACATTCTACCCCCCTTAAAATGAATTTTGCCCTCGAAATACGTCGGGGTTATAAATGGTTTACTATTTGAAAGTTTCTTTAATAGAAACCCACATCGTAAACATGAATACCAAAACCAATCTTTAAAAACAAAAGTTTGAAACGTAACGGTTACCCAAATAAACTAATCACTCGGTTTCCACATAGGTGAAAATATGGATATGGAAGAGAAATATAAGCATCATGTTCTGATGGAGAGTGGTAGAGAACATGGCTATAGAAAATCCAGCAATCACAAAGCCATAAATTTGTGACGATCTAAGGTACCATCTGATTCATCAGATATAAGAGCACTAGGACAACATTTTTGGTTTTCAAGATCATTTCCCTAAAGTTAATGAAATTGGAATTAGAAGAAATACTTTCGTGATTTCGGTATAGTCTCACCGTTGGTCGTTCTTTGGACAATTTCCACTTCATCTCTTAATGAAATGAAGTTGAATTTGTCATTCGTGATGTGTTAGCAGATCATGTGGTAGAATTATGGGTCCTTCCATCTGTGTCAAACAAAAGGTTAGAAAAGTTATCAAAAAATACATAAGTCCATATATAGTGAGATTAATGATATATGGCTCCTAAAATTTACTTATACTTCATATATCATACTGCTTAATATAATAAAACTAGTTTCTACTAAACAGGGACTTCCTGTAGGCCAGTGGTAGGCGCTAAAGGCCAGTCGCACTTCGGTTGTGGGTTCGATTCCCACAGCCTTGTCCAACGCGATGGGCTGTCGCCCGTCCTGCAGGTTGTCCTTTTTATAAAGCCATATTACTATAACATCCCATAAATAATATCGAAAAAAGTTATATCCTAACTTATTTCCAACATAATCTATTCCAATCATTAGGATTATCAAAAATACTTCGGTCCAAGCTCATAGTATAAATAAAATTATTACTTGAAATGTCACATAACAATCACCTGAATGCCATCATTTATCCCTCATATATCATGAGATATATCTTTTTGGTCAAATTACAAACATGTGAAGACCGTAATCATGTATTCTCTTGAGGAATAAATACCCATTGAACCTTAGTGAAAACATGAATCTGGTCAAAAGTTAACTCTTTCCACATACCGAAATCCAAAAATTCTATATACTCAAACCATGATATAACCTTCTCCTTATATCAGTCATGAGCTCATGAATACTATAAAACATTTAATTTTCTCCTTATCCCTTCATTATGTGAATATCATCTACATTCCAAAAATATCTGAATAACCTTTCATTGATACTGGTACCATTAATCATACACATTCAAAACTCAAGGAAAGACAACAGTGTACCAATCCTTAGATGTCTCTTTATTCCATAGTACCATGAGATTACTTATACAACATTACACATGATAAACATGTAATCATTCCACTACATTCTTAAACCATTGACCGAGCTTCAATAATTATTTCATCTCACATAACATTTGTAGTCTCTTCATCATCATCAACATAAATACTACCCATACGACCATACTGATTCTCTTCATGAGACTTTCCCTTAGGGAATTGGTTTGCATAATGCCCGTACATTCCACATTTAAAACATTTAACCATTATTGATGTCGTAGTAATACCGTTATCCTCATCCCTGCTGTTAACTGAACCTTTTCCTTTGCACTTACTGGCTTTGTGTCATTCTTTTCCACACCCAAAGAATCTTCTAGTTCCTTTGAAAAATTATACTTGATTCCTCTTCCCACATGATTTAGATAGGGGAAATTGAACTTTATTTCCTCTATGATCATCATGAAACTCCACCTTTCTCTTATTATCCGAGTTAGGAAACCTACCAAATTTTCCTTTATTGATCATATTATGAGATTGTTGATTCGGCATAATAATGGCGTTTGGACTTCCAAATCCCATTTCGTTTGGTTGATCATGAAGAATATCATTCCATTGTCCATTATATCCTCCATTATCGTGAATCATCTTGTTGCCAGCCATTTTCTAAAACCCAAAAAGAATAGTATGAGAGGCAAAAATCATAATAAAGGGGGAGTAACTTCAATATCTAACATCTTTGGTTTAATCTAATATCGTTACCATAGTTCTAGGACTATATCCTATACGTATACTTATCCTTAGGGACATCCCTAGACATACCTTAGAAATATCTCTAGGGATCTCACTAACGTTCACGCATCCTAGTTTCCAAAGGTTGACTAAACCTTTCCTCTGATACCAACTGTAGAGACCCGAAGCTTAACGTACATGGACATTACATTACTTTTACGGAATACTTAGTACATTATAAAAACACACACACAAGGACCGTAATAGTTTAGTGTGTTTGGAAACTCAGAATATAATCTTCTATTTGTGGTGAAAGATCTTCAACATCTCCCATAAAGATCCTCCCTTTTTTTCTTACCTAAAACCTTTCTTTATATCCTGGGGAAAAGAAAACATAAAAGGTTGATCTCAAATGCTCAGTAAGGGTAAACAAAATAAATATCAATCACATCATATTCATAAGAACATAACATTTTGGAAATCTTAACCTGCAAAACAGATCATAATATCATAACATGGGATAAATCATAGTAGTGAAATGTAATCCCAATAATCATAACATAAAACATGAAACTTTGTGGCATACACATAATCATAGAGAATCATTTCTTATTAGTCAAGACTCATTTCCAAGAATATCTTAGTGGACAAAGTCCCTTTTTGAACCGAGTTCACTCCTCGTTTCAGTCCTGTTTCACTGAACCGGTATAACCTACCGTTCCAGCCATGTCTATCTCATGAGATATAAAATCTTTACCCAATGAATTGGAGGGAGATATAGGTCCCACCCATCTCATAATGATACCATTCTTATGTGTGCCACAAAATCATAAATCATACATCATTGCATAACCCATGTAATAAAAATGGGAATCTTAAACATCAGGACATCATAAAACAATTCATATAAGATAAAGGAATTCATAAAAATAATTCCATCACAACATAATCAAGTCAATTTAATAATAGGGATAGAAATAGAACCCTATATTATCTTAGATGGAAAATAATTTTGATAAAACACTTGAACTCCATTCTTGAGGAAAATATCCTTTCGGCTTCAAAAACATTTTTCTTTCTTAACATGTCATACAATTTTAAACTAAAAGAAGTTTATTAAAAATAAACTTGAAAACTTGTAAAGGAATCTTCTTGTAAATAATTTTTTAAAAATCCATTCATGCCGTATAAGTTAAAAAAAACATTCTTCTCACACTTTTGTCGGAAAAGTCAAAAAGTACCTCGTACGAAAAACGACAAAAGATTCCTTTCATATCTTTTACTAAAAACTCACCGAAGGGTAAAATTGGATTTAAAAAGTTGTAGGTGGATGGAAACAATATTACATATTGAGTAAACATGGATGTGGATGATAAAATACACCCCAGTAAATACTAAAGTATAAACAATCTCGGATAAAAATGAGATTGTGATATTTCCCTTACCTTAGGTCCGATTTGCTTCGTAAGTGTCTGAACCTCCTGTATAATGATTTAAATAATGTAATTGACTTATTCCAGAATCATAATCATTGTTATGATATCATATATGGTTCACTTATGACTTTATTTTACCCGTTCATTTGTAAATTCCATGTTAAAGAGCGTTTTGGGTAAAATCGTTTCATTTGTCGTCCATGTTTTGAATTGTAATTATTCATATGATTACATAGATCATGATTAATTAATTCCAGAATATAAAACATGATTTATATATAATATATAGTTATAATATACATATATATAATAGATCAGTAAATGGAATGAAATACACCGTTCATGGAGACGGTAGACCGTACGTACGCATGAACGCTATTTTTGTTTCCTTATTGAGTTGAATAAAATTAAGTAGATGAAATACATATATATACACATAAATCCAGAATCATTATTATGTCATATATTTCATTATTACTTATTATATATATACTTTATAATCACTCAGGAATGGTTAACGTGGAGAATGAATCTCATCGCGTCGTGGAGACGGTAGTCCGTACGTACGCACGAGCGATGATATCGTTCTCATGATCGTTGAATTGTATTGGTGTGTGTGTATACTATTTCAGAATCAATATCACTTTAAAATAGTCATATATAGTAATTATTTACAACATTATACCCATCCAAGTATGGTGGTGGTGGAAAATAGATTACACCACGGCGTGGAGACGGTATTCCGTACGTACGGACGCGCGGTGATTTCATTTTCCGTAGGATGGATAGATGGTGAAATAGGGTTGTTTCATACTTATAATAACATATCAGTATATGAGTGATACTGATGTTATTACTTCATAATGAAACAATCTAAGAAGAAGAATTGGAAGAATAAATAAAGTTGAAAGAATTGGTAACGGACTTTTACCTCTTCTTTGAAGAGCCTCTTTGAGATCTCCTTTTAGGGCACTAAAATTGGTCTTTGAGGAAGACAGAAACCTCTAGGATGTTTCTAAGTAAGTGGAGAAGAGAATTTGGCAGGGGTTGGCCGAGATTTAAGGCTCAATGTGGTGTGAGGAAGAGAGGGAGGAGGTGCCCTTTTATAAGGGAGGAAAGGGGCACCTTTGGAATAACTAAAAATATTATTTTATTATAAAGCCAAATTCGGTTTTAAATAGCTCCAAATTGATTTATTTAGAAGATAAGGTTGGGATGGGTCTAAATCCTCTCATCCAATAGAATTTGGACATTTTTAGTTTACAATTTTAACCTTATCATTTAGTTTTAACTTTAAGTTAGATAATTTTACTTTTACCGTGTCTTTTTGTGTTCTTACACTATAAGGTTAATAAAATTACTATAAGAAGCCAAAAGAACCCTAAGTTGTTTATTATTAATATATATAACCTTATATAAGTCATTTGGCCAAAGATTAGATTTTTAGGAATAAAATAACAATTAATAATACAATATTTGTTTTAAAAACTATTTTATGTCAATTTTGACACTATTTAGTAATTGATTTTTGTGAAAATCATAACAGAATTATTAGTTCACAAAAAGTTAATTAAATCAATAATAACATGTCATATTAACCTATAAAATTAGTGGAATTCATGAAAAGTCTCAAATTACATTTATTTTGGTATTTATAACATCAATTATGTCAATATTTCATTAATAAGATAATTACTGCATCATCTTTGTGTCATAAATAAATTAAAGTATTTAATGTATAAAAATTAAAATTAAAATATCATTATGTAGGATATCTTTTTATATTTATAATTAATATTTATAGTCTAATTTATCTTATGTATAACCCTATATTACAAATGATTTACTTATTAAACATTGATTTTAACTATTTTATCCCTTCTTTAAATAAATTAATAATAAATGTCCTAATCTAATACAAGTGGGCCTAAATGGTAATATTTTATTCCTAAGATTGTTTTTGGTGGAATTAAACTTGTCCAATAGAATTAGGACATGTTTTAGGTTAATAATAATATCATTTTTACCCTTAATTACCCTATTTTACTTTTAACCGTCGTTAAAAAAAATAAAATGTTACTATTCACCAAAAAAATTATTTTCATCTCATTGAACCACATTTTACTTACTGACATCAACCGTGTCTCTCTGATCTTTGAAATTCCACTCACAGAAGCGGTAAAATTAAGTTTTATGAAAAATTCAGTTTTTTTAACTACCACTTAGTGGTTTCACTATTCATCAAAAATTGAAAGTTTTCAGAAAAATACCCAAAATTAGGCCTAAGATATATTTGATATTATGAATTAAAAAATGATATTTATTTTACCAAATTCAAAGCATATCAGTTGCAATAATTAATTGAAAAATTAATTCCCGTCGTCAAAACAAATAGCTTGTTTTTTAGAGATAATTTCTACCAAAAGATTGACACTTGTTTATGTCTGGTTTAAATGTGAAATTACATCCAATGACCAACATTGTATTAAATTGTAAAAATATATTCTAAATATACTTTAAAACCACTCAAATTAATAATTTATCACTATTAATTATTTCGATTAAAAAGGTTGTTTTTAATTAAAATTTAGTAATTTTCACTATTCATCAGAAAATGAAATTTGTCCGAAAAGTACCAAAACTTCACCCTAAGCTAATTTTGATATTCCGAATCCAAAAATGAAGTCCATTTTGAAAAATAAAATTTCAAAATTTCAAAAAGTGGTTATTACTATTCATAACGGCTAGTTTTAATAATATTTTAATATTATATCGTTGTTTAGTGAAACTCGTTATTGCGTACTACACACGCTATCGAGGAAGGTCGTGATTGCGTGCAAGGCAAGTCAAGGATGTGTGTTGTGCAAGCTTCTTTTGGTGTAGAGTACGACACAAGACATTAATAAAATTAGAAAGAATATTTTTTTCATAAAATCTCAGGGTGTTACATTTATAATATAAATTTTAAGTAGTGTTTGAATTGTATTTCAACACTCTATACATTGTTTTTATAATTTTATTACACTATGTTTTATTATCTTCATTTGGATTTATTAAAATTTTCATATTATTACAATCTACTATTTTACATACATACTCTGATAGATCATAAATCGATCTGAAGATTGTATTTTTGATCAATGTTAAACCTAAGAGACAAAACATTGTGATTTTTTTCAAAATACAATTTACAACCTATTATGTTTCTACCTAAAATATATAGAATGATATTAGAAAAAAAAATTCTACCTGTGATGAGAAGAATATAAATGATAAAATGAGAATAATGAATATTGAAGTTGCAATTTTTTTTGATATAGAATAACCAAATAATACCATTATATGAGGAAGGGGAAAATATCTACATTTATTTAGTATGTTAAAATGATTTTTCTATCATTAATTAACATTATTCAAGTATAAAAACTTTATTTTGTTGATGAAAATCCATAACTTGTTGAAGTTAGCAGTTCTATAGGTTCAAGTTCATACCATTATCTGATTTCTTTCTTGATAATAAAATAAGAATCATGTGTGCATGGGATAAAAACCACCACACATTGGGTATGTAGTCATCATTTTTGGAGGATATCTTTATTAACAAACATGATATGTCTATTTATTATATTTAGCATTATTGTGAGAGGATTTGTTTTGAATCGGTATGATAATGATTGGGTGTTACAAATTTCTCAAACACTGATTCACCCCCCCCCACACACACACACAGTGATTTTCACCCAGTGTGTGATCCTAAAAATTTGTATCAGATCAAGGTTAATTCTTTTTTAATATCTTTAAATATTATCATGGATTCACACATATCTTTCGATGGAAATGTTATTCCAATGTTTGATGGAAAATGATTTCATATATAGAAAGAAATAATGGCACCCTAACTTCTCTCACTAGGGCTTGATGTACTTGATTCTATCCTATATGGTTTCACAATGCTTGAAGAGACTTCATCATGGTTTATTATTGATAACTATAACATTTAAAGTGATGGAAAGGAGATAAATTCATTATTATCATCTTCATTAGAATAGGATTTTATAAAATTCATGGTATATAGAACAGAAAATTCTATTTGGAAGAAACATTGTAACATCTATGAAGGTAACAAAAGGGTAAAGGAAGCCAAATTTGAAATCAATATATATTATTTTAAATACATTAGAATATAATAATATGACTAATCATGAATTCTTTACTAGGGTAAACCTAGTTTTCAATACTATCAGGGGGTTTGGAGACACTTTTGAAGATTCAACTACCATGAATAATCTTATAATAATATTACTAAAACATTTTGATAATAAGATATCAACTATTTAAGATAAATAACATTATTATTACACCAATGATGAATTTTACAGAACCCTCATAAATTAGCAGATGATAATAGGAGTTGCGCTCAAAAGCAAGATAAAGAAATAGAAAGAAATTTATTTCAAAAAAGTCAATGGTTTGAAAATGAAATATAATATAAATTACTCAGAAGAATAATATAGTATGTAAGGTTATGTTAAAACTCTCTCACTTATTTCAAGAAACATCACATGAGTAAGATATGGGTATAAATGAAATCTTCCATTAAAAATATTTAACTATGGGAAATTTGGACACTTCATTTTCAATCGGCCCTTGAAAATAAAAGGTGAAAGTGATGATGAAGAAGAAACTAGGAAGGCTCAAAATTATAGATATTCTATAATGAGAAATAAAATAAAGGGATAAAATAAAATTTCATCCAAATTATTTAGATTGAATTTATTTTCAATTGAAAAAGGTGCTTCGTACATTAGAGAAAGTTTTAATGATAAGGAAGCTTCTAGCCAATATTCTCAAAGATTCCTCATCGAATAAGAAGAAAAAGTAGATGAATAATTAGAATGTGAAACAAAAATAAATAGTGAGTATTTTATAGAATAAAGAGAAACATCTAAATAATTCACTATGAGAATAGAAATAAAAAAATTAAAGGAAATTGAGAGGCTGAGAGATAAGAATTATTAGCTAAAAAGGGGATCATATGAACAAAATCAATTACATGTTAAAAGGATAATCTTTTCAAAGAGATCAAAAAACTGAAGCTTCAAATTTTTAAGGAAGAATAATTGAAGATATGATTTCTATTTTTATCCTTGGTGGTAAGGAAGTTAATAAACTGAGAAGAAGATATCCAATACTAAGAGGAAAAAAGATAAAATCAAATGTGAGTGGAATAAAGTTGTTTAAGAAAAGTTTGAGTATTATAAAAAAGTTTAAATAACTACTATTGTTTAGGAAACTAGACATGTTGAATAAGATATAGTTGGAATACCACCTTAAAATATAGACATAATTTTAGAAGAATCCAATACAATACAATAATAATAATTTTTCAAAAAACCTGATGAAAAGTTAAAATCTTCTCAAATATATAAGAGGAGTCAGGATATCATCCCATGTAAGTCTTGATAGTCAAAGATAAAGTACGATAAAATGTATTTAGTAAATTATCAAAAATAATAATTAAAAAAATACACAATAATCTAATAAGCAGCAACATTTCATCTAAAGAATGAGGTTTCAAAGTTTTTAGTGGTGTCATGGTGTCTTTAGAAACAAAGCCTATAATTATTGGTAAAATATATTTTTACTAGGTCTTACAAGAGATCATTAATTGAGGGAAAAATTACAATAATAATGGCTTGAATATTATAAAAAACACTAACATATCAAACAAAATATTTAGGTAAATAATATCATTGAGAAGTTAGGAGAATTTTTTGGAACATGTGATCAATAATGAAGTAATTAAAATGAATGTATCACATTCTTACCATCCTAATGTGATCTTTTCCAAATACCAGTTAATGTTTTGAATTGAAATCAATTAGGGTAATAAGAAAATATTGTTGAGGTTTTATTCAAGGATAGAATGTTTGAGAATACCTGGATCATGGATAGTGGATGTTCTTATCACATGACATGTGACATAAAAAAAATAAAAAAATATTGAAAATATAGAGGAGGATTTTTTTACATTCAGTAATGATGTCTGTCTAAATATAAAAGGAGTTATAACAGCCAAAATTGGGAAAATTAAAATTAGTCTTAACAATGTCTTAATTTATAATGGGATGAATAAAAATATATTGAGTGTATCTTATTTGTGTGTTGATTAAAATGAATTTATCTTTAGACCAAATAGTTTTTTATCAAGATATTAAAATATAGAATAGTTATAAAAAAAGTGTTATAAAAAATCCCATATGAGTGATTTTTGGGTTGTGTTTATTGATAATGAAGTGAAATGAATCTTCAATGTGACCTATGTAGTCTTGCAGAGTCAATTTATTATAGGTTGGGAGAGTTTTAGATAAACTATGGTGTGGTTTAAGGGAATTATAGAAAATACATTTGAGCAATAGGTTAAAAAATTTAGATAAGTCTAATCTGTGTACACGTCATCCTATATGTGTGTAATTGTCATTTCTAGGCTACATATGAGTGAATAACCTAAGCGTATGAGTCATATTATAGTGCGTACAAGTCTTCTAAAGTTGTGTATGAATGATAAGTGTTTGTGTATAAGTCATTTAGTCTATTGACGAGTGTCATGGACCTATATATGATTCATATCCCTCTATTTATGAGACATTTGGGACATTAGAATTTTTTTAGGAGCAGGCCAGTAGTAGAAATTTTTATGGGTTTTTATGAATATTAAATATTATTGTTATATGGAGAAAATTGTGAAGATAAAATAAAGTTTTAATTAAAGGGAATATTATGGCATTAATTTTTGATTAATTTAATACATTTTTAAGAGTGATCATGTGGGTTTACACTTATAAACACACCATGCACAAATAAAGCTACTAGAGTCGATGTGGAGGGTTCTGTAGTGTTGAAATATGTTTTTTTTAAATATATAAGTTGTTATATTTTGTTGATAATATTTTTGGACGAATTTTCATCATTAAAGGTAGTGTTTCTAGGTTTTTGAGACATTTGTACTAGTCATAGAACAATAGACGATGACTTTCCTGGTATTAAAATGATATTTTATTTAAAATGGGTTTTTGAATTTTTTTTAAAATGGTGATAAAATAAGTCTTCACAAAATAGAAAGACATAAAAACATTTGTAAAAATTAGTACATATATCATCATGAAAAACACATAGTAAGGTAAAGAAATTTATCAATGAGAAAATTTCTATACAATAGAGTATAGGGGAAAGTTGGAGTTATTCTAGTTTTTTATGCTAAAAAGAAGCAGAATAAGAAGAGGTACTCTAGGAGTTCACTTGCTGGAAATGAATATATGAAGTTATTTGAAAAGAATGAATTATATCTTATTTGATTCATCAATATTGGTATATTTCTCAACATTTTTCATGGAGTAATAAGACAACGTAGGAGGATGAATTTTTTATACTATGTGAGGAGAGCATTGTAATTTTCTTTGTGCATGGTTGTTAACAAATAGGGTTAGTGCAACCGCTATGAACTTATAATCATCAAACCAATGGTCTTTAGAGTCTCTAGTGCACATGTAAATTTTTTTTCATCCTCTTTATATTATCCTGTTTGGGTGAACCATGTAAAATCACATTCCTTGTTTGTTTTTACTATATTAAATATGTATTTAAAATAGATAGAAGTGGTCCTCATAAATATGGAATGACATAATTGACAAGGTAAGGTTTTAATTGAAACACCCTGATCCACCCCACCCCATTTATGATGTAATCCTTTTTAGGGACTAATAAGTGGTATCATAGTGAAGGTTATCTGTTATAAACATTTATGAAGGTGATTCAAATGTTTGTTAAATAAATATGAATATTTAATAATAAGTCCAAATGATACAATTGAGGACTTTTTTGATAATATAAACATTATTATAGAATATATTTGATGTCTTGGGGAAGTCATTGATGATGTGAAAATTGTTTAAAAAATCCTAAGGATATTTCCCCTATGGTTCAATCCAAATTTTTTGGTGCTTGAATATAAAGATTTGAAGGTAGAAACATTGGATAGATTGCATAGATCTCTTTTTTCTTATGATATGAGGAATAATGATAAGGAATCAGTGCTAAAAAAAGACTATCAAGAGATGAAATTGAAGAATATGAAGAAACATTCAATCAAAGAAGAACTTCTAAATGAGGAAGTTAATGAGATGATGTCATTTATTTCCTCTAATCTGAAAAGGAAAAAAGGGAAGTTCAAGGGAATTCTACCACTCATTGTTTATATGCAAAAATGTAAGGAATGTTTTTACTAGGTTTCTCAAGAAATTATAGGATAATAACAAAGAATAATAACCCAAAAGGAATTCATACAAATGTGTGAACTAAAAGTGGAAACCAGAACAAAAATTCTTTATGAAATAATAACCTTTTATTAAAAGAATATGAGGAATTAGAAAAAACACAAGTGGAGGAGGTTAAGGACTATAGATACCTAAGTGAATAATTCCCCATGGTTGTTGAATACAAGTAGAAATAGGAGGACAATGAAAATAAAAATATAGGAATCTATTGTATATTTTATTTTGAAGATGAACTTGAAGCACACCTTGAAGACATATATATTTGGAGAGCTAAAAGAAATAAATATAATGGTGTTTTACATGAATCCAAGTTTTATATTCAAGAAAAAGTAGAGGATAAGTCATAACTAAAAGTGGAAATTGAAAACCTCAAGTCTGAAAATGCTAGAATCTTGAAAAAATAAGTTTATTTGAGGATAAAGGTTGAATAATAGACCCAAATTATCTATGGGATAACTAATTCTATGAAATAGTGGGTCAAAATAATTGAAGAACTTGAAAAATAATCCATGATATGGTGATGAATTTTTTTAATATCAATAAATAATCCTCACTCATGGTATGGAGTTAAGGGAATAGGTGCATAATCCATTAAGGATGTTTATGGGGTTTCCACTGAAGAAATTATTTTTTATTCCATATGCGTAGTGGTTTGGTGATAAAAGAAATTCAGTGATGGTATAAGATCACAAAAATATGGTAGTTTAAGTGATTCAAAATATTAAGTACCGACGCCCTAGATGAAAAATTGGATAAATGATACTAATAGAACTATTATTAATACTGTTTTGGAGGAAATTAAGACACTAAATATCAAGTGTTATTTTTTTGGAAAGTTGGGACACACCCAATATGTGTGCTCTATCACAAGATGATACTTTTGGGATTAATAAAGAAAAAAATATATGATATTTTTCTCTTATTCTCACTATGATTTTGATGGGTACTATTATTGATGTAAAAAAATTGGGCACAATATAATTAATTTTGCATCTAATGAATGGATAAATATACCCAAAGAGAGTCAAATAAGTGGAAAAATAGCTAAAATCATACAAAAAGATGAAAACTAAAGAGTGGTTCAAGGTTTTTCACGATAAGTAAGAAAATTAGGATCTGGAGGAGATGAAACCATGCTCTTCATAAAATAAATAGAACTAGTAGTCGTGGATCAAGAAGGGAAGATATGATAACGAAAAAAAATTCTAAAATACACTTAAGAGAAATGGAAAGGTATAAAACATGGATTATGGATAACAGGTGCACTTATGATATAAAGGGAAATAAATATCACATCACCAGTATAAAATATAATGAGGATGGAGTTATACACTACAACAAGGATGAGGGGATGAAGATTATTAGCTTCGAAAAAATATATGTTATAGGAATAAACATGATACGAACTGATTTTCTCCTGGTTAAAGGTCTTAATCACAATTTACTAAGTATAATCCAACTGTGTGACCTATGACATGTTTTATAATTTAATAAGAATAAATTTACTATTATGTTAAGAGATGATTCCGTTGTTCTTCAAGGTAAACAAGCTGGGGGTAATATTTACCTTGTTGGTGAAGATAATTTATACATATTTACCAAAGAATATGGAAATAGTTTTTTGCATAAGTGGATGGGCTATTTTATCTGAAAATATTTGAAAAATATGTTCAAGAATGATGGTTCCTGAGACATTCCCAAACTCACATGTGATAATATTCACAAATGTGAATCATGTCAAAATATGAATCTTGGGTGGAAAATATATAATTCAGAGAGAAAGGAAAGTCATTAAAGTTACTCTATTTAGTTCATGTGGATGTTTGTAGGCCAGTGACACCTACATAATTGAATATAAAAATGAAATTTATCTTTTTTATTGATTACTTCAATATAATGGCATGTATTATTGTGATTACCCAAAAAACTAAGGTGTTAAAATGTATCACTTGGTTTTGAAGAAAATATGAAAAGATTCTTGGTAAAAAAATGAAAAAAAATCTCAATAGAAATGGTATGAAATTTACAAACAAATTGGTATAAAAATGTTTTTAAGAACATGGGATTTGGTATTAATTGTCAAGAGTGAGGACTCCTCAACAAAATAGAGTTGTTAAGAGGTGGAACCAGATAATAAAGAATATAAATATTCTTATAGATAAGATTATACTAGATTCATTTTGGAAGGAGGATATAATAAACTTTGTATGAATCACTAATAGGGAATTGTTATGTATAAATAAAAACAATACTCCATAAAAAAATTAGTTTGTAAAGAATCCCATACTCAATTAATTTCGAGTGTTTGTAAGTAAATGTTTTATTCTCAATAAAGATAATCATCAGAAGTCCAAATATCAAGGGGATGAAAGTATTTTCCTTGAAAATTCATCCAAAAGAAAGGTGTAAAATTTATTTAAAAAATTAATTGAAATATTTAAAATCCAAGACATAATAGTTGATGAAAGTGATGAATTTTTTAGGACAGACAAGCAGATTTTAAATTCTGGTGAGAAAATTTCACAAAAAAGTAATCATGTTTTTAAAGAATAAATTAATGATTATATATGTGTATCAAGGGTGTTTAAAGGTATATAGAAAAATCATATGATAGATATAATGATTAGGAAAATATAGCAATGATAATAACTCTAAACAGGAGAATCAATAGGGATGAAGTTAGTGAAAATAACATTGTTGGTGACCAGACAACCCTAATTCAAACTAGAAGAATTAAATGACAAAAAAATTTCTTCAAAAAAAATTGGAACCTAAGATATTCTAATTATCTATTCAAGATTTATTTTAGGTTATGTTAATGAATGAAGAACTTGACCAAATTTAAAATAATGAGACTTGGGAATTTTTTTCAAGGATACAAGACAAGCATATCATCATAAAAAATGGGTTTTCCAAAATAAAATCAATAAATATGTAAAATTGAATAAGAAAAAATTATTTCTAGAGTTTAAAGGATATTTATAAATAAAATGAATTGATGTGGATGAAACTGTTTCAATGGTGGTCTGATTTGGAATTATAATATTATTCCTAGTTATAGAAGTGTAAAGAAACTTTAAATAGTATAAAATTGATTTCAAATTGATATTACTGGATTGAGTTCTTAAAGATGAAGTTTATATTGATAAAATAGATAGTTTTCTTATTGATGAAGATGAAAATAAATTTTATCAGTTTAAGAAGTACAAGTATAGCCAAAAACAAGCACCAAAGGCCTGGTACTCATGGATTGATCAATATCTGAAGAAGATTAGATTTTAGAGATATAGAGTTGATAAAAATATAGACATAAAGATATAAAATAATCAATGGACATTGGATCTTATTTATGTGGATGACATAATTTTTAGAGGCTCAACTAATAATAATTCAATCAATTTTCATATTACATGATAACCTAATTTGAGATGTCTTTGATTAGTAAAATAATATTTTTCATTGGATTATAGGTGGTTCAAGGGAAGAAAGAGACATTTATTTCTCAAAAAAAATATGTTTGGGAGGTTCTCAAAAAGTTTTATATGGTATATTCAAGGAAAATGGAAACTTTGATAGCGACCGAAATGATATTATCAAAGTGTGGTGATGGAAAAGAGGTCGATGTGACCCATTAGCATCAAATCATGAATGGATTTATACATTTTATATCCACTCAACTATAAATCATGTTTTCTCATATTAAATATTCCTTCTATAAAAGTTTCTCCAAAGAAATTCATGTGCAATATATGAATTGAATACTTCATTATATTAGTAACATTGTGTATTTTGGGATTTTTTATTATAGAAATTCGCTGTAATATTTATTAGGTTATATGGATAGATATTGGGAAGGTTTGGTGAATTAATGAAAGTCAACTTGTATAGGTGTATTCTAGCTTAGTAGTTTTTTGTATCTCTTGGATAAATAAGAAGAAATATCATATCACTTTAAGCATTGAATATGTTGGTTCTGTATCACCCACTAAATCTTGTACCAAGTTGATATTAGTGAGATAATTGTTGGATCTGAATATACGGATTACACACAAGAGGGGGGGTGAATTGTGTCTCAAAATTATTACAAACTCTTCAATTTAGACAAATTCTGTCCACTATGCTTTAGCACGATTAAATGTGCAGAGGAAAAAGTAAAATAATGAACACACGGATGTATAGTGGTTCGGGGAACAGAAGGCCCCTAGTCCACTCCACCAACGCTCAAATCCACGAGCTTGGCGATTTTCACTATCTGGTCCTCGTTTCCACAGACCTGTTCACAACTGAGTACAGGCAGTTGACACCTTTACAAGTTTCAGGCAAACACAGCCTTCCTGGTTCAAACACGAACCCACACAGCTTAGAACGAGAAGCTGATCACTCAAAAATAAAAAGGGTTTCGATAAAGAAAACACTTCTCCAGTTGTTCTTCACAATTGAAACAGAATGCAATTGACAGTAGATAGATCGTCGTCTTCAGAAAATAAAGATCTGTAATCAAAACAGTTCTGAGTCGATCCAGTTGCAATAGATATTACAAGAAACTTCACAACTTCAGCAGCAGTAGATTCACAACAGATAGTCGATGTAGAACACGTGAATCTGCTATTAAGATCTTCCTTCAGTAATAAAGGTTTTACACTTCTTCTCGATCACCAGAAAAGAACACCTTCACACAGTCTCTGTTTCTTGCTCGTTAAAAGATCAATCTATATATTTCATACACTTTCCTGTGTATATATATATCCGAAGTTTCCAAGATAAAACATATATATCCAAATCTGAGAAAATCTTCCGCATAAATAGATCCATGAAAATCTCCTTTAGATTCGCGATATAAAAAATGAAATAACAGAGCCGTTGTAACTCCCCTGAAGAATCGGCATAAAAAGCTCTGTTTAAATCAATCATTAATCCGTTGAAAATCGTCTTTGATTCAGTCAAAGTCGTACTTAAGAATCGGCTCCAAATCCGCTTAATAATCCGCCTGTTTGACCAATGCAAAAGGAAATATCGTCTGTCAAAAATATCCCGACGCCAAACGTAGGGTTGATGACGTGGCTCCAAACGTAGGGTTCACAAACGTAAGGTTCACAAACGTAAGGTTCACAAACGTAAGGTTCACAAACGTAAGGTTCAGAACGTAAGGTTGAACATACATACTTTCTCTTCAGCATTCAAACGTAGGGTTGATCATCCATACTTTGTCTTGCTTCAACTCTCCAAAGAACGTACGGTTGATTATAAAAGTAAGGTTGATGATCCATACTTTTGAGAAACAAACTCAACACTGAAAACTAACGTACGGTTTCTCTTCCATACTTGTCCAACAACAAAAATGTAAGGTTCCTTCCAAACGTAATGTTCTTCTTCCATACTTTTCAACAACGTAAGGTTCATTAACCATACGTTTCAAAATAACGTAAGGTTCCTTAACCATACGTTTCTTTTAACATAAAAAGTAAAATTTTCATCCATACGTTACGTTCATCAACGTAGGGTATGAACAGTGATTCCAGTATGCGCTAAAACTGATCTCGCGCTACAGTGATTCCAGAACGCGCTAAAATTGATCTCTCCCTACAGTGATTCCAGAACGCGCTAAAATTGATCTCGGAATAAATGAAGTATGAAATCTCGTTATATGAAATAAATAAATAAAATAAATTCCTGCAAAATAATCAACGAAATAATTAGTAAATAATTAAGGGTATTTGTGAGCATCAAAATCATCATAAAGAGACAGAGTATTATTTAAAATAATCTCCCCCTTTAAAAAAAATTATTTTGAATTGTTTGAAAACAATACATTGCTCAACAATCTCCCCCTTTTTGATGATCACAAAACCCATAAAATAATAGAACTAATTTAATTGCAATCTTTATTGAAAAATTAGTTTTATAAAATTTTAGAATTTTGAAAGGATTAAAACAATATTTAACTATAATAAAATTTCTCCCCCATAAAAATAAATTTTCAGCTAAAAATAGATAAAAGATAAATGTCGTATATATCCAAATTCTCCCATATATCCAAATTTCTTCATAGGAAACAAATGAATTTAAATGTTGTGTTTATCCAAATTCTCCCATATATCCAAATTTCTTCATAGGAAACAAATGAATTTAAATTTTGTGTTTATCCAAATTCTCCCCCTTTTTGTGATATCAAAAAGAATGAAAAATTACGGATTTGAACACATTCAATATTGCACTGAACTATAAGTAAATGCTATAATTAACTGTGTATGAATAAGTGAATTTGTTATACTGGCTAACTCAATCATAAATCAATAAACAACAAAACAAAAAAGAAGTAAGAAAATAATTTTCATTCACAAGCTGTTATATATAAACGATTGTGATATACAGAGGAATCAAGGTTCATAGATAAGACAGGGAAAAAGGTGTCTATCTCCTTTGAATCGCGGTCTTTATCTCTGTAAACTGTTCTCTGAGCCTCTTCATCATCCCATCTCCTAACTTGATGATAAGATCTCTGTTCTCTTGAGTCATATGATATCTTCAATCAAATTAACTCTGAAAAACTCATGCATTCTTTCTTCTTTTTCAACAAAAGAGCCAGTTTTTCTGATAACTGATTCAAAAGAATCCTAATCGGTTGCTCTCCAGATGTAAACTGATCCACTAAAAATCTCTGATTATCTAGAAAAATTGACAAAGGGGCACTATTACACTGAAGATCGTGTAATCAGTCACTCATATTGCTCATTGCTGCAGTAATTGCTTGAAATCTCCGAATCAAATCAAGTGAAGAGCCTGATCCACTCACAACACTGTTTGCAACAGACTCAAATTTATTCTCCATGTAAATCTTCAACTCAGACAAATAAACTTTATTTACCATCTCTGATTTTAACTGATCAACAGCATGCAGCATATCAGTCTTAAACAAATCTACTTCGTGTCTTGAAACAGTACATTCTTTCAGCTTCTGAAACTTCAACTGCTCTAATTTCAGAGAATTTATGAGACTAACATTCTCAGATTCTAACTGAGATATACGCTTGTACAACTCAACAACTTCTTCTTTTCTCGAATCAGGGGCACCCTGTGCTCGATTCTCATGTCCAGAATTAGGTTGATGAAGCAGGGCAAGTGGTAAGGAATCTGCATCTGACTGTTCTTTGTCCTTGTCCCGACAAGGTTGATCCACTGAACTATCTTTTGAAGCCTGAAACTCTTCCACTGAAAAATCTTCCTAAAGTACCTCTGTATTAGCTTCAGAAGTATGTTCATCACGAACAGTAGTCTCTCTGACTTCTACTGATTGGTCAAGAATAATATTTTCATGTAAATCTTGAGGTCGGGCCACTTCTTCACCAGGCACTGCCTCCATAAGTTGTTCTTGTTGAATTACTTTTTCAATAGCCACAGCAGCAGATTGAGGTTCTTTTTGAGTTTCTGTTTGAGCTGTTGGTTCCTCTATCGGTGCAGTATGCTCCACAACAGCTTCTCTCACAAATGAATAAGAAAATAACGGTTCAGAGGATTTCAAGACAGGAGAGATAATTTCTTCATTAATTGACCTCTTCCTTCTAGATTGAAGTCCTTCTTGACTTCTCTCTTCCTCAACTTCCTCCATTTCAAAACGAATTCTCCTTGCCACTGAACTAACTCTTGATTCTGCTTGTCCCTCCTTGGGCTTAGCCGGTTGAGCCTGAGCACTCTCTGAGTTTTCCTCAGCTCCAACAGGTAAGAGTTTTCCTTTAATTGTTCTCCATAAGTATCCTACTTTCCTCAAAGTTCCAGCATTAAAAACATTACTGTGGTGACATTTCACCCCAGCATCTACCAATATGATCATTCCTCTTTTAAACAAAAACAAAGAAATAAACCTTCCATAAGGGAAAAAGGTCATTCTTGCTTCACTCTGACAGCAGTAACTCAGATATCTTATCATAAACCGAGGAAAATTAAACTTAATATCACACATCAGAAGATACATTATGTACATGTCCGGGTATAGGATTTTCTCCATCTCAGTCATTCTTGGTGCTAAACCAGTCTGAACAAATTTTACCAAAATTTTCTGATCGGGCTCCAAATCCTTAATAAACATCTTCTTTATCACT
Source organism: Viscum album (assembly GCA_963277665.1). Lineage (NCBI taxonomy): Eukaryota > Viridiplantae > Streptophyta > Magnoliopsida > Santalales > Viscaceae > Viscum > Viscum album. Next base: position 1,161,143,517 of record OY728126.1, read on the forward strand.
ATGGTTCCAAACAGAAAAGACATAATGTCTTCAGACTTATGTACAGAATCTCCAATATTCCATAAATCGAAATGAAAAACTCCTTCATGAGGGCAGTTAAGAATTTGACTTATCTCTATAGATGATATTGAAAAGTCCTTATCCTCTATTTGAGCCAATAAACTATCCTCTGTATCTCCAAGACTAAACTGAACAGTTCTAAAGAAATGTCTCATTTCTGCCTCATATAGAAACTCAGAATTTTCACTATTAAAAGCTTGCTCAAGGCTTTGAAACGACAACGCTTGCTTCAACAGTAAATTAGTTTCAAACAGCCACTCTAAATCTATGACTTTACCTTGCAGTATTTTCCGACTAACTACCTTAGGTTTCTTTGCAGCACTGCTCTCGGCTTCATCTGGACGCTTAGTCTTTGCCATTCCAACAACGATTTCTGAAGGTTCGTAAGTTTAGGGTTTGAAGATTCAGAAAAGGGTTTTGGAGCAGATGTGCGGTTTTAGGTTTTCGAAAGGGTTTCCGAAAAAGGTGAAGCAGTTTAGAAGGTGAAACGGTTCTGAAAGCCTTGATTCCCGTGTAATCACTAATCATTACTTTTATTTAAAACAAAATAAAATTACTTATAGTGGGAAACAGAAATTAAGCAGAATTCGAAAACAGAATAAGATATAAAAAAACAATTTAAAATTAAATAAACCTAACTCCCCCTTAATAAATTCAAACCTTGCCGTGGGAAGTGGTTTAGTAAAAGTATCTGCTAATTGATTTTCTGTATTTACAAATTCTAAAAATATATCCTTTTTAAACACATGATCTCTTAAAAAGTGATGTCTTATATCAATGTTCTTAGTTCTAGAATGACTAATAGGATTTTTTGAAATATTAATTGCACTAGTATTATCACATAAAATAGGTGTATTATTGAAATTTAATCCAAAGTCCATAAGAGTGTTTTTCATCCACAACACCTGTGCACAGCAACTACCTGCAGACACATATTCTGCCTCTGCTATTGACAGGGCAACTGAGTGTTGTTTCTTACTAGACCATGATACTAAAGACTTCCCTAAAAAGTGACATGTTCCTGAAGTACTCTTCCTATCTAATCTACAGCTTCCAAAGTCAGCATCTGAATATGAAATTAAATTAAAATCAGAGGTTTTTGGATAAAGCAGAGATTGATAAATAGTACCTTTTAAATATCTAAAAATTCTTTTAACAGCAGTTAAATGGGATTCTTTGGGATTTTATTGAAATCGAGCACAAAGACATACTGAATACATTATATCTGGTCTACTAGCAGTAAGATATAACAAACTACCAATCATACCTCTATATAACTTGTTGTCCACTGATTTTCCAGTTTCATCCAAATCAAGTTTTATATTAGTACACATAGGAGTTGTAAATGGCTTGCTGTTTTCAAGTCCAAATTTCTTAAGTAAATCAGTAATGTATTTGCATTGATTTAAAACATTTCCAAAATCTTTTTGAAATATTTGAAGACCCAAAATGAAATTTAATTCTCCCATCATACTCATTTCAAATTCTTTTTGCATTAATTCTGAAAATTCATGACAAAGAATTTTATTGGTTGATCCAAAAATTACATCATCAACATAAATTTGAACCAACAAAACATTTTTTTGACAGTTTTCTTAAAGAGTGTTGGATCTGCCAGTCCAACAGTAAAATCATTTTTTAAAAGAAAAGAACTTAGTCTTTCATACCAAGCTCTAGGTGCTTGTTTAAGGCCATAAAGAGCTTTAGTAAGTTTGAAAACAGAATCTGGTTTTTGAGAATTTTCAAAACTAGGAGGTTGCTCAACATAAACTTCCTCCATTAAATAACCATTTAAAATGGCAGATTTAACATCCATCTGAAATAATTTAAAATTCATATAAGATGCATAGGCTAAAAGGATTCTAATGGATTCTAACCTGGCTACAGGTGCAAAGGTCTCATCATAATCTATTCCTTCTTCTTGATTATATCCTTTAGCTACTAATCTTGCTTTATTTCTAGTTATTATCCCTTGATCATCCTGTTTATTCCTAAAGACCCATTTAGTTCCTATTACTGGATAATCATGTGGTCTTTCAACTAATTCCCAAACCTTATTTCTCTTGAACTGGTTCAATTCATCCTGCATTGCTATTACCCAGCTCTCATCATCTAAGGCTTCTTCTATGGTCTTAGGTTCTTGTTGGGATAGGAAAGCAGAGAATTCAACTATGTTTCCAAGGTTTCTTCTAGTTTGAATACCAGTCTCTAAGTCAGCTATCACAGATTCTAAAGGGTGATTCTTTAAGGTTCTAGACTGTCTAGGCATTACATTCAAAGGTTCTTCAGTGTCATGTTCTTCTAAACTGGACTGAATTTCTTTTATATCATTTTCAAAATCATTCTTTAAATTCTCAAGTCTCATGTTTTCATTAGAATCAGATTCATCTATTTGTTCTATCCTTTTCTCAAAAGGATCAGATTCATCAAATTTCACATGAACTGATTCTTCAACAATCCTTGACTTTTTATTATAGACTCTATTAGCTTTGGAGGTTGCAGAATATCCTAAGAAAATACCTTTATCAAATTTTGGATCAAATTTACCAAGATTATCTTTGGTATTCAAGATGTAAACCTTGCATCCAAAAACATTAAAGTAATTTACTTTAGGTTTTCTGTTATTCCATAGTTCATAGGGTTTTTTTTCAAAATAGGTCTTATTAAAATTCTATTCATTATATAACAAGCTGTATTAACAGCTTCTGCCCAGAAATATATAGGTAGGCTATATTCATTTAACATAGTTCTAGCCATTTCTTGAATAGTTCTATTTCTTCTTTCTACAATCCCATTCTGTTGAGGTGTTCTTGGAGCAGAGAAGGTGTGTTTAATACCCATGTTTGAGCAAAAGGAATTAAATTCCTGGTTCTCAAATTCTCCACCATGATCACTTCTCAATGAGATTATATTAAAACCTTTTTCATTTTGAATAGATTTACAAAAACCTTCAAATAAACTAAAAGCTTCACTTTTAAATTTCAAAAAGAAAATCCAAGTAAATCTAGAATAATCATCAACTAATACATAAACATATAATTTACCAGCTAAACTTGCTACTCTTGAAGGTCCAAACAAATCCATATGGATAAGTTCTAGAGGTTTAGTTGTAGCAACTTTATTAACAGATTTGAATGATGATTTGTGTTGCTTGCCAAGCTGACATGCATCACAGAATCTGTCATTTTCAAATTTGAGACTAGGCAAATCAGAAACTAGATGTTTCTTAGATAATTTATGTAAAGCATATATATTGCAATGACCAAGTCTTCTATGCCAGATCCAGGATTCACTTATATTAGCAGTTAAGAAGTTTACTTGTTGTTTACACAAGGAATACAAATCCAAAGTATAAACATTATCAGTTCTGGGTGCTCTAAACTTAAACAGTTTATCTTTAGAAACAGTACAACTATTGTTAGTAAAATCAACAGTGTATCCATCATCACAGAGTTGAGAGATACTTATCAGATTGTGTTTTAACCCTTGTACATAAAGTACTTTGTTGATTGAGACTGTCTCTGGATCTCCAACTGTTCCAATACCAATAATCTTTCCTTTGGCATTGTCACCAAAGGTGACAAGTCCTCCTTCCTTTCGAGTAAGAGAAGAGAAATTAGCTGAAGTTCCACTCATGTGTCTTGAGAAGCCACTGTCCATATACCATATTTCTTTCTTTCTTTGGTGACCTGCTACCTACAAATACATTCATACAAATTGCTTTGGTACCCATATTTTGTTGGGTCCAGGAGTGTTAGCAAGCAGTGATCTGGGTATCCAGATTTTCTTTGTTTTCTTAAAATTGATTGAATCATATAGATCATTGGAAATATAAGATTTCTTAATTCCACATATTTGAGGTTGTCTTAGAAAACAGTTTTTAGCTATATGACCTTTTGTTCCACAGAAGTTACAAATAACCTGTTTAGTGCTAGGAAAAAAATAATTTTTGTATAACTTAGGTTTTTCTCCTTTACTTCCAATTCCAAACCTTTCCTTTTTAATTACAGTTTTTCCAAGTATCTCATTTAAGGCATTTTCTCCTTTTGTAAAAACTAATGCAGCCTTTTTATAAGATTCTACTTCATCCTGTAGAGTTTTTATTTTTGATTCAAAATTAATTTTATTTGAGTCAGCAGAGTTGTATTTGTCAATTAATTCCTTATGTTGTTTTAGCAAAGTATTTCTCTCATCTTAAATAGCTTTATGCAAGTTCTTTATAGATTTATATTTTTTAAATAATGAGTCATACCTTTCTTCAAGCATATTGCAGTAAGCTGCAAGTTTTTTATTTGAGAAGCTTGTTTCAGAGTTTGATTCATTATTTGAGTCAGAGGAGTAGTATGAGTGTACCTCATCAGTTTCAGCCATGAAACACATATTTGCTTTTAAATTGGCTTCCTCCTTCTCTGAGCTTGATTCAGAAGAATTACTTGAGTCTTTAGAAACACTCCAAGTAGCTTTCATAGCTTTCTTGTCTTTCTGCTCATAATCATCTATTTTGAAGAATTTCTTCTTCTTTGCATCTTTCAATTTTGGGCAATCCGGTCTGATATGTCCCATCTTTTTGCATTCATAACATCTCACTTCCTTGCTATCCTTCTTGAAGGATTTCTTGAAGTCTTTCTTCTTACTGTAGAACTTTCTGAATTTTCTGGCTAGCTGAGCCAGTTCTTCATCCGAATTTGAAGAATCAGAGCTTTCTGATTTAGCACTTACTTCTCTGTTCTTCATCTTTCTATCCTTTTGTTGAGAAGTCACTTTCAAAGCAGTATTTTCCCTTTTTATGTTGACTTTATGCTCATTTACCTCATCTTTCATTTCAGCCTCGTACATCATCAATGTACCAATCAGCTCTCTCATAGTTAGATCTTTAACAGAAGTTTATTGTCTGATTGCTGCAGAGATTCCATTCCATCGAGTTGGAAGTACTCTCAGTACCTTTAACGCTTGATCAGCCTGCTTGATTGGTTCTCCTAGAGCTGTTATATTATTGACAATTTCTGTCAATCTTCCATTCATCTGAGTGATGCTCTCTCCTTCAATCATTCTGAAAGTATCGAATTTTAATTTAGCAGTTGCATATCTCATCTGTCTTACATTATCTGTTCCTTCATAAGCAACAGCTATTGTTTGCCACATTTCATATGCAATCGGGCATTGAGATACTCTGTTAAATTCATCCGGTCCTAGACCACAGATGATTGCATTCATAGCTTTTGAATTCATGTCATACTCAGCCTCTGTAGCAGCACTCCATGTATTGTGATTTTCAGGAATTTCATAGGGAGTGAGAATCTTTGAATAGACTTTGTAACCAAGATTTTTCAGATAAATAATCATACGTGATTTCCAGCAGCCATAATTATCTCCATTAAAGTAAGGTGCTCTGACCATTGACATTCCCTCTCTCGTATCAGCCATGATACACTATGTATAATCTTTAAATACATCTAGCTTGACAAGACTTTAAAAATAAGAAGCTCCTCATTCGATACCAATTGTTGGATCTGAATCTAGGGATTACACACAAGAGGGGGGGGGTGAATTGTGTCTTTTCAAAATTATTACAAACTCTTCAATTTAGACAAATTCTGTCCACTATGCTTTAGCACGATTAAATATGCAGCGGAAAAAGTAAAAGCATGAACACACGGATGTATAGTGGTTCGGGGAACAGAAGGCCCCTAGTCCACTCCACCAACACTCAAATCCACGAGCTTGGCGATTTTCACTATCTGGTCCTCGTTTCCACAGACCTGTTCACAACTGAGTACAGGCAGTTGACACCTTTACAAGTTTCAGGCAAACACAGCCTTCCTGGTTCAAACACGAACCCACACAGCTTAGAACGATAAGCTGATCAGTCAAAAATAAAAAGGGTTTCGATAAAGAAAACACTTCTCCAGTTGTTCTTCACAATTGCAACAGAATGCAATTGACAGTAGATAGATCGTCGTCTTCAGAAAATAAAGATCTGTAATCAAAACAGTTCTGAGTCGATCCAGTTGCAATAGATATTACAAGAAACTTCACAACTTCAGCAGCAGTAGATTCACAACAGATAGTCGATGTAGAACACGTGAATCTGCTATTAAGATCTTCCTTCGGTAATAAAGGTTTTACACTTCTTCTCGATCACCAGAAAAGAACGCCTTCACACAGTCTCTGTTTCTTTCTCGTTAAAAGATCAATCTATATATTTCATACACTTTCCTGTGTATATATATATCCGAAGTTTCCAAGATAGAACATATATATCCAAATCTGAGAAAATCTTCCGCATAAATAGATCCATGAAAATCTCCTTTAGATTCGCGATATAAAAAATGAAATAACAGAACCGTTGTAACTCCCCTGAAGAATCGGCATAAAAAGCTCCGTTTAAATCAATCATTAATCTGTTGAAAATCGTCTTTGATTCAGTCAAAGTCGTACTTAAGAATCGGCTCGAAATCCGCTTAATAATCCGCCTGTTTGACCAATGCAAAAGGAAATATCGTCTGTCAAAAATATCCCGACGCCAAACGTAGGGTTGATGATGTGGCTCCAAACGTAGGGTTCACAAACGTAAGGTTCACAAACGTAAGGTTCACAAACGTAAGGTTCACAAACGTAAGATTCAGAACGTAAGGTTGAACACACATACTTTCTCTTCAGCATTCAAACGTAGGGTTGATCATCCATACTTTGTCTTGCTTCAACTCTCCAAAGAACGTACGGTTGATTATAAAAGTAAGGTTGATGATCCATACTTTTGAGAAACAAACTCAACACTGAAAACTAACGTACGGTTTCTCTTCCATACTTGTCCAACAACAAAAACGTAAGGTTCCTTCCAAACGTAATGTTCTTCTTCCATACTTTTCAACAACGTAAGGTTCATTAACCATACATTTCAAAATAACGTAAGGTTCCTTAACCATACGTTTCTTTTAACATAAAAAGTAAACTTTTCATCCATACGTTGCGTTCATCAACGTAGGGTATGAACAGTGATTCCAGTACGCGCTAAAACTGATCTCGCGCTACAGTGATTCCAGAACGCGCTAAAATTGATCTCGCGCTACAGTGATTCCAGAACGCGCTAAAATTGATCTCGGAATAAATGAAGTATGAAATCTCGTTATATGAAATAAATAAATAAAATAAATTCCTGCAAAATACTCAACGAAATAATTAGTAAATAATTAAGGGTATTTGTGAGCATCAAAATCATCATAAAGAGACAGAGTATTATTTAAAATAATCTCCCCCTTTAAAAAAATTATTTTGAATTGTTTGAAAACAATACATTTCTCAACAACAATTTCTTGAATATATTAGGTTTGAAGTGGCCTATCCTATTCCCATTAAGTTTGAAAACTCAAATGCCATAAATCTTAGAAAAAAACTCATTCATCATTTGAAAACAAATATCATCAATATAAAATATAAATTTTTCAAAGAGAAGGTTGAATAAATAATTTTGAGGTTGGTGTTTGTGTCCATTAAAGATAAAATTACTGATATTATGACTAAGGCATTACCCATAGAGGATTTTAAAAGGCATCAATTAGCTCGTAGAGTCTAACTGAATCCCTCAAACTGGATGGGTTGGACTCTGGGGGCCCATTCCCTCATGGAAATTTATTTTCTAGAAAGTGATGGTTTCTATCATATGTTTAATGTGTAAACTATTTATTCTACATTGTGACCTTTAATATTAGTGGTCTTTGTGTTTGTTGAAAAAGGTGGATAAGTTTTCACTAACTCTACTTGAAAGTGCGAGCAGTGCAAGTGTGTATTAAGGAAGAGAGGGGGTATCTTAATGGTTCATCAAGTGAGAAGTGTTTGTAATGGAAGTGATAGTTCTCTAATACTAAGTTCATGTTTTAATAAGGATATTTTCATTAAAATTTTATTTATAACACCAATCATAACTCAATTGGGTATAAATTTGGTGTTTATTAAACCATTGTTACACACCTTGAAGTAAGGAAGTTTAGTTATGCATTTTTAGGCCATATTTGATATATTTTTGAAAATTTTATTTTTTGAAGAAGTGGAATAATAGTTTTAAAATGTTTTTGGAATTTTTAACAAACCAAAAGTGGGGTTGTTAGAAAAATCCCCTATTAGTTATTTTTAGGTCATGTTTATTGATAATGAAATGGAAGGAATCTTCAATGTGGTGGGTGTAGTCTTGTAGAGTCCATTTATTTAAATCCAGAAGTGGTTAGTATTGACTCTGGTGTGGTTTGATGGAATTCTGGAAAATTTCATTGAGTATAATGATATAAAATTTGACTAAATATGTTATGTCTTTAAGTCATCCTTTATATGTGTATGAGTTATTTCTAGGCTACGTATGGGTGAACAACCTATGTGTATGAGTCATCTTGAAATGTGTATAAGTCTTTTGAAGTTGTGTATAAGTGATCAATGTTTGTGTATGAGTCATTTGGGTTATGTACGAGTGTCATGAACCTGTGTATGCGTCATCTCCCACTGCATATGAGTCATCTAGGACATTAGAATGTTTTGATGAGTGGATCAATAGTAATATTTGTGATTCATTTTCATAAATATTAAATATGATTGTTTTATAGGGAAATTTTCAGGAAGGAAATCAAGGTGTGATTCAAGGGAATATTATTACAAAAATTTTGGATTATTTTAATCCATGTTTAAGAGTAATCATGTAGGTATGCACTTAACTATTCACCTCACATTGATAACTATTCTAGAATCAACAAGGAGGGTGCTACCAAGTTGAGAAATGTGTATTTACTAATGCACAAGTTGTAAAATTGTGTGGATTATGTTTTTGAATAAATAAAATCATTAAATTAAGAGTTTCTAGTTTTTGGATACATATATACCATAAATGTAAAAATGGTTGATGAATTACCCGGTTTTAAAATGATAATTTATTTAAAATGGGTTTTTGATAGTTTTGAAAAATAATGATGAAAAAAGTATTCCTAAAATACGAAGAGAGGTAGTCCTTTGTGAAATGAAAGGGATAATAGATCATGAAAACCACAATGGAAGGTGTATAAAGTTATTAATTTGAGAATATTTTTATAATAGATAATTTGGGATAGTAGGAAGAATTCTAGTTTTTAATATTGTAAATAACTGGAAGAAGAAGAAGAGGTAATCCAGGAGTTCACTCGTTGGAAAGTATTCTATGAAGAATATAATAAAGAAGTGAATGGAGCTTATTTTATACACCATTCTTGGTGTAGTTCTCATATTTGGTCATGTAAGATGAAGAAAAAATAGGAGGAGTGTTCCATTTCATTTTTTTCAGGAGATCAATGAGTATTCTAATTAGTCATGGTTATAAACAATGATGGTCAATCTGACCACTCTAAACTTGTAATAATAAATGAACTAATATTTTCTGTCTTTTCTTCATAGGTACATTATCATTAATTCTCCTTGGATTATATTGTTTGGTTGAACCAAGTAAAATTCCATGTGTCCTTTACTTTTACTACATTACAATTGTGATGAAAAGATATAGGGTTGTTCCTAATAAATAAGTAACAATATCATTGATAAGGGAACGTTCTAATTAACATGCCCTAATTCACCCAGCCCCCATGGGTGTATCTGCCTTTTGGATGACCAAAAAAATGGATGATAACTCCAGGTAATTTTTTTCAAGTAGGATATGAAAGGAAAGATTATTACTTGAGCTTTCAAATATAAAATAATCTATAGGATTGAAGACCTTTCTATCTTGGATAAAAGAACATGGGGAAAATAATTAGGGAATAGCTTGTGAGTAATATCCCTAATCTAAATTAAGGCACTGTTATTACTTTTAAGACATTTTAAAAAGTGATAATGGTAAAAAAAATCATAAATCGGGTGATATTCAATTTCCTAAAACCTTTATAACTAGTCCATTCATATGTTTGTGTACTTATGATAAAAAATTCAAAAAGTGGATAGAAATATTTTATTACATTTATTTATTATATAATAAGGATTAAATGTATCTTATTAATATAACATGTTTCTAAATACTTGTATATATTCAAAATATTCATAGGATTAGTAGAAAAATATACAGTTATGTCCTTAAAGTGATTGGGATCTGATAATGGAACTAAGTATGCTAACATGAAGTTCTTTGAGTATCATGATAAACGTGGCATCGATCATGAGTTTAGTTCTCTATATACACCTTGTAAAAATGGGGTTACTAAATGACGAATGTAAGTCTATTGGATATGGATAGAACTCTGTTTACAAATCATGAAATATAAATATATTACTATCGATAGGTAATAAGTACTATTGGAAATATAAAGAACAAATATATTTTGAGGATGAACTTGGATATGACTCCCTATGAGATGTGGTTCAAGAAGAATACTAATGTTAAACACTTTAAGGTGTTTGTGATTTTATACTTGATAAATAAGAAAGAAAAATGTGGTAGAGAATTTTATGAAAAGGTGGAATATAGAACATTCGTTGGACACACACAAAAATAAAATTTCATAAAGTTTTTATAACAATAAATTAGAGAAGAATGTTAATTGTAGGGCTATAACAGTCTTTTAAAATGAAGATGTAAAAATACTATCATAAAAAATTATGAGGTTGATGTTTTCTATTATAAACTTGTTGAAGAAACTGTAGAGAATACATAGATTCAGAATAAATATTTGGATTTAGCTTACTCCCGTGATTATGATGAGTCAATGGAAGAAAATACCAAACTAAGTAAGCATGTTAATGTTGATAGTATTATTGGAGAATAGAATAAAGGTTCCCATATGAGAATAAAGATCGAGAAAATTATACATACTAGTTTTTTTGTTAAGAATTGAACCTCAAATAGTTGAATAATCATTTGATCTTAAATGGTGTATTCCGGATATGAATAAATAACTTATCCAAATTAAAAATAATGAAACATGTAAGATTGTTCTTATCCCAAAAGAAAATAATGTGATTATAGAAAAATGGGTTTTCAAGAATAATTTGTATGGGAAGGGTAATGTTTCTAAAAATAAGTTTAGTCTAGTATGCAAGGGATACTCAAAAATTAATGGGGTTGGCTTTGATGAAACCTTTGTTCCAGTTATGAAACTTGACACCATTAGGATTTTCCTTATTATTACATCGTAGATATACTCTAAAGATTTACAAATGGATATTAAATCAACATTTCTAAATGAATAGATTGACAGATAAGTGTATATGGAACAACCCAAGGGATTTATACTGGAATCAAATATAATAAATGTTGGGACAACTTTGTGTATGAAGATTGTATTTGTTGCCAACAGTTGTTAATACTTGTCAAAATTAAGAAGGAGATGATGAAGGACTCCAAAGTTAATGGAGATTGTATGAAGTGAGGATACCTGGAGAATTATTATGAAATCATATCATTGAATGGCATACTTGGGAAATTCTCTATGAAGCAAATTCAGATGATTGTTGAACTAATACTAAGTTCAAATAACTTGTGTCAAAGGTGACACATTGTTTACAACAATGAGGAATGGTGAGGTAGCATCTATCTAAGGATGATTGAAAAATAATTTGAAGAAGACCATGCAACACTTCATGATTGCATGAGAACCATGCAAGAGATTACTTGAAGAAAAGAATCATATGATTTGAATGAAGTAGAGAATGATGGCTGAAGAAGAAGACAGAGTGTGGAAGGGCTTGGCATTCTAAAAAGGTCATGAATTTCACATTGCCTTGAAATCAGATGACTGCTTCACTCTTCTTAAAACTTCAAAATACATGTATCAAAGGTGATACATTGTCTGCAACACTGAAGGTATTTAAAGAAGCTTCAAGCCTCCACTTTTTTATGAAGAGAGATTATTGGAGTTCTTTGGAATTAACACTCTAAAAGTATTTGAGGATTTGAATTGAGGATGAAGAAGTACTTTGGAATTCATATTCCAAAAATAATGGACTTAAACTATGATGATGCTTTGTTGATTTGTATTTCAAAAATATCATAAGTTTGGAGAACTTGTGATGCAAGCCTTATGAAGGATATATGGAGTAAAGTAGTGTTTTGGAAAAGGAAAGAAAGTGGCATGCAAGTCATGATTTTCATGCAAGTCAAAAGTGGCACACAAGTATTGGTGTACATGTATATGTGGCGCGCAAGTTAATGATTGGCGCGCAAGTCAAAAAGTGGCGCGCAAGTATAAGTGGCGCGCAAGTGTATGTTGCACGCAAATCATATTTCAACGTCATCATATCAAAGTATGACAAAGGAAAGAAACCGGCGCTCAAGTGATGGAACAACGTGCAAGTGACGAAGCGGCGTGCAAGTGATGGAGTGGAGCGCAAGTATTGGCACACAAGTCTATGTGACGTGAAAGTCACCAAAATGCCTATAAATATATGACTTGACTCCTCATTTTTTAAGGCTCAACACTTAAGAGAAAAATTTGAGCTCTGAACGCGCAAGTGTAGAAAGTGGCGCGCAAGCTAAAGTGGAATGAAAGCTGAGGTTTATTTACAAGGCACACAAGCTGGGTGTCGCGCGAGTTTTGCCATGCAAGTATTTCCGCGTAAGTTCTTACGCGCAAGTATTGCCGCACAAGTATTGTCGCACAAGTATTTCCGCGCAAGTATTCCCATGCAAGTATTTCCGCACAAGTATTTTCGCACATGTATTGTCACGCTAGTATCGTCGCATGAGTATTTTCATGGAAGTATTACCATGAAAGTTTTGGAATACAAGTTTTGGCGCGCAAGTTGTTAGTGGTGCGCAAGCTGGGTGGTGCATAAGCAGGGTCACGCACAAGTAAGGATTGGCGCGCAAGATAGAACTTGTGATTCTAGAAAGAAGAATAAGATGAAGAGCTCGGTGAAGATGGTTTTGCACTGAAAGTGAACGTGTAAAGAAGAGTAGATTTCAGTGCTGCTGGTTGTGTATTGAAGAAGAAGAGTGTACAACTTACAAGTTTGCTGCGTAGAAATAAGTGATGAAGAAGAAGAAGAACAGAGTATGCCCAACTGAAGGTTGACAATTATTCAGGGAAACTTAATTCAGATGATTCTATGTGAGTGGATCCTAAGTGTCTGAATAATCACATTGGTGTATGTGATTCTAGCTAACAATAGAGAAGCATTTTTAGTTTATTTGGTTGTTTCAGTAAGAATAATAAAGAAGAAGTTTAGTACAGTTGGTGTGCACTAGAAAAGAAGAGAAGGAAATAAGGAAGAACTGATTGCCTACTGCTTTGTAAGTAATAAAGTGAACAACACTAAAGAGGACCAAGAGAAGAAGCTACCTTTTGATGAAGGAAGAAGACTTTCTCCATAGGCAGTATAAAGAACCAGCTAGAGGCTGAATGTTGGACTAGGCTATCACCAGTCCAGGGAAGAGGATTGTTTCCCGACCCCCTCTAAAGTGTAGGGACACACACTTGCTAGAATATTGTTTTCTTATCCACTCCATTGTAAAATCATATCAAATTACAATAGAGAATCCATGCAGTGGTCATACCCATGCATGGAAAGGACGTAGATACTCTTATTGAGTGGTGAACCTTGTAAAAATATCCTGTGCATATTTTTACTGCTTTCTATTATTGCATGCGATATGGAAAATAGAATAAGAGAATCAAGATCCTAACAGGTCAATAGGTATAGGGATAAAAGTTGCAATTGGTTTAAAATGCCCCCAACATTAATTCACCCCCCCTCTCAGTGTTAGACTTACCCCAAACTGGTCCTCTCAATTAGTATCAGAGCGACAGGTTCACCTCTGTTGGATTCTCTACAATGAAGTTATTCTCTTTTGAAGACTTGAGTTTCTTTCCTGAATTATCAATGAAGTGCACTTTTAGTGAAAATTCATTTATCTCTGAATAGAAGGTTATATCTATCAAGACCATGATGAATAGGAAGAATAAGGAGAAGAGAAAGTTGAATAAGAAGTCCCTCTTATCTAAAGAAGAGGATGTATTTGGTTCTCCATATCTGGTAGACATTGAAGACACACCAGACTTGGAAAGTTATGATAAAGTGGCTAAAGTTTCCACTATGAATATGGATAACCTTCATACCTCAACTGATCAAGAGGTATGTGTTAGTACATTTGGAAATTATCCTCATGATGAAAATGCTAGCACAAGTGGTGATGATCAATCTACAACATATCAAAAAATATCAGTTGATAGATTAAGAATGATTCTGTATGGTATTCCTGAAGAAAGTGAATCCCTGGTTTGTGGAGTATTTCAATGTAGGTAGGAAATTATCACTCAGCTGGAATAATAAACTGATGTTTTGTAGACATTCTTACAATATAAAATTGTTGAATGTTTAAATCTTTCTAGACAGGTTGGAGCCTTTGAAGAAACCAATAAGGGATTTGAAGTAAGCTCTTCAAGGTGGCTAAAATATGTTGAAGAAAAAGAGGGAGTCAATAAGAATCTAGAAGAAAAGATCCATGCACTTGAATATGAGCTGAAAAAAGGTAATGATGTAAAGTAGTTATATTTGGAAAAAGATTCCAAGAAGATCAAATAACTTGACTCTTTGTTACAAAACAAAGTGAAGATGCATGAAGATGAATTTGAAAGATTAAAGAAGGATTGTGAAGAGAATATGACTATGATTGAAGACCATCAAGTCATCCTCAATATGAGATGTCTTGAATTGGAAGCTGAGTTGACCAATATTGAGAAGACACATATTGAGTTCTCACCGAAGAAGGAAATGGTTGCTGATAGTACTCAATGCTCATTGGAGGATTATACTATCAAAATACCTCCAACATGTGATAATAAGATCATGACTTCACTCATTGATCTATCACAAGTAGCTGAGAATGTAAATTTATCATCCATACCAACTTATACTAATGTCTCTAAAATTGCCTCTACCAAAAGTACTGGTTGGAAGAAAAATTATAAACAAGTATGGATGTAGAAAAGTGAGAAGAAACCTACCACCATGGCTAGAGTGGATAGGGGAAAGAGTGTGGAAGATAGATCCCCATAGAAAACACAACATATCAAGAATAATACTCAGCAACCTTATCAAGAAGATGAAAAGAATTCAAGGTTTCTAGGTCAATTCTGGTGTTATAATAGGTTTGGGCATTGTGCACTAGATTTTTGGTACAATCCCTTAAATTTAAAAGCACAAAGAAATCTCATCTCAAGGGGGAGAAATCCAAAGAAGAAGAAGCAACATCCACAAATCCAGAAACATCTGTATACTACAAACAGATTTGGAATGTTAGATAACATCTGTGATGTATGCAATAGGAGTGGTCATATGAATAGTGCATGTTCATATAAGATAAGAAGACCACAGAATATGGGAAATAATGAAGAAGAATCCTTGGAAAGAAATAATATGAATTATGTAAAAAAATATCCCAAGAAGATTTCAAGAAGGAAAGATGAGAATTCCATGGATTCTATGTATAAGGAGGTGAAGGGTGGTGCATCCAAAAGAACCACAAAGAAGGAAGCCACTCAGAAGAAGCCATGTATAAGATCCAATCATAATTCCTTAGTCTCAAATGATATTTTGGTGGTTTGGCTAGAAGATTTGGAACGAATGAGAAAAATTAAAGATGCACAGGCTAATACTTGTGCTAAAAGCAGAAAGAAGATTCTACGTGAAGAAAAGGAAGTTCTGTGTGTGAGGTGCAACAAGGCTGGTCATACTGTTAAAAGATGCCTTGAATTTACTCCATCCCAACAAGAATTCCTCAAAAATATGAAAGTTTCACCAGGAGATTCTAGTTCTTTGAAAGCCCTTGAAGAAATATGATTCACACACAACAAAATGGAAGAAATAGTGAGGTCCACACAATACAATCAGCATTGAAGATAAGTTGTGAATGTGTGAAGAATGGAGCATCTGGGTTGAGAAAATCATCTCAACCTTATTGTTCACATTGATAGAGAAAAGAGGATCCACCTTATTACATTAAATCTTTGTGTATTTTATTTGTTATTATCATACATGTAATTGAAGGTGAAGTAAGATCTTAAGGGGAAAACCATGGATTCAGTGCAGAGAAGTGTTCCCTTGAGGGGGAGACACATGAAGAAGCTGCCAGAGTCATTATCTCAATCAGTATCAACATCAGTTGGTATAAAATTCAATTACTCTAAAGATTGTCTGAATATAATTCTACAAAGGGGGAGTAATAAAGATAATCAATGACATAAGAAGAGTGAAACTAGCCCAAGGCCACTTATCCTGGAAATTTCACTTGAATGTTTTTGATCTGATTATTGAAGTGAGTGCATGAATTTTAGATTGATTATTTCTTATCACATTCAATATCTCCATCCTGGAATGAAATTGGAAAACCCTTGAAGAAAAGTGTATGAGTTATCATCTCATGTGGTGTCATATTCAGTGGTTAATGGACAACTTTGTTGACTAAATCAAATCCTCTTGTTTTCTACACCGAGCATTGCTCAAGTAGACTTAGAGTGAAATGATTGATGGCACATTTATTAAGTATGGAATGATACACTATCTACCATGAACTTTGTATTTCTTGTAAATAAGGGGGAGAGAAATGAAATGAATGTCTAGGGGAGAGAAAGAAGGGGAGAGATCAGATTCTCATTTTGACATTGACACATTCATCTGAGGAGAAATTACGGTATTGACAAAAAAATACAAAGGGGAGATTTTTTGGGACCACTTTGTGTATGAAGATTGAATTTTTTGTCAACAGTTGTCAATACTTGTCAAAATGAAGAAGTAGATGATGAAGGACTCTAAATTTAATGGAGATTGTATGAAGTGAGGATACCTGGAGAATTTTTATGAAATCATATCATTGAATGTCATACTTGGGCAATTCTCTATGAAGCAAATTCAGACGATTATTAAACTGATCATAAGTTCAAATAACTTGTGTCAAAGGTGACACATTGTTTACTAAAATGAAGAAGGGTGAGGTATCATCCATCTAAGGATGATTACAAAAGAATTTGATGAAGACCATGAAACAGTTCATGATTGCATGAGAACCATGAAAGAGCTTACTTGAGGAAAAGAATCATATGATTTGAATGAAGTATAGAATGATGGGTGAAGAAGAAGACAGAGTGTGGAAGGGCTTGGCATTATAATAAGGTCATGAATTACACATTGCCTTGAAATCAGATGATTGTTTCACTCTTCTTAAAAGTTCCAAATACATGTATCAAAGGTGATACATTGTATGCAACATTGAAGGTATTTGAAGAATCTTCAAGCCTCCACTTTTTTATGAAGAGAGATGATTGGAGTTCTTTGGAATTAAGACTCCAAAAGTATTTGTGGATTTGAAGTGAGGATAAAGAAGTACTTTGGAATTCATATTCCAAAAATAATGTACTTAAATTAGGATGATGCTTTCCTGATTTGTATTTCACAAATATCATATGTTTGGAGAACTTGTGATGCAAGACTTATGAAGTATTGGGGGAGTAAAGAAGTGTTTTTGGAAAAGGAAATAAAGTTCCGTGCAAGTAAAGAGTGGCATGCAAGTCAAAAGTGGCACGCAAGTATTGGTGTGCAAGTATATGTGGCACACAAGTCATAATTCAGGATCATCACATCAAAATTTGACAAAGGAAATAAAATGGCACACAAGTTAAAGATTTGTGCGCAAGTCAAAAAGTGGCGTGAAAGTATAAGTGGCACGCAAGTGTGGTGCGCAAAGTATAAGTGGTGCACAAGTGTATGTTGCCCGCAAGTCATATTTCAATATAATCATATCAAAGTATGGCAAAGGAAAGAAAGCGGTACACAAGTGATGGAACGACGCGCAAGTGATGAAGCGGCGCGCAAGTGATGGAGTGGTGCGCAAGTATTGGCGCACAAGTCTATGTGATGTGCAATTAACCAGAATTCCTATAAATAGATGACTTGCCTCCTCATTTTTAAGGCTCAACACTTAAGAGAAAATTTTGAGCTCTGAGCGCGCAAGTGTACAAAGCGGCATGCACGATGAAGTGGCACGCAAGCTGAGGGTTATTTACAAGGCGTGAAAGCTGGGTGTCATGCAAGTATTTCCACGCAAGTATTTCTGTGCAAGTATTGCCGCACAAGTATTGTCACACAAGTATTTCTGCACAAGTATTAACGCGCATGTATTTCTGCAAAAGTATTTCCGCACTAGTATAGTCGCGTAAGTATTTCCACGAAAGTATTACCGCGAAAGTTTTGGCACACAAGTTGTTAGTGGCGCGCAAGCTGGGTGGTGCACAAGCAGGGTCACGTGCAAGTAAGGATTGGCACACAAGATATAACTTGTGATTCTAGCAAGAAGAAGAAGATGAAGAGCTTGGTGGAGATGGTTTTTCACTGAAAGAGAATGTGTGAAGAAGAGTAGGTTTCAGTGTAGCTGGTTGTGAATTAATGAAGAAGAGTGTGCAGCTTAAAAGTTTGATGCATAAAAAGAAGGGAAGAAGAAGAAGAAGAACAGAGTATGCCCAACTGAAGGTTGAAAATTATTTAGGGAAACATAATTTAGATGATGCTATGTGAGCGGATCCTCAGTGTCTGAATAATCACATTGTTCTATGTGATTCTAGCCAAGAAGAGAGAAGATTTTTTAGTGAAATTGGTTGTTTCACTAAGAAGAATAAAGAAGAAGTTTAGTGAAGTTTGTGTTGCACTAGAAATGAAGAGAAGGAAAGAAGGAATAATTTCTTGACTACTGCTTTTCAAGTAATCAAGTGAACAGCACTAAAGAAGACAAAGAGCAGAAGCTACCTTTTGAAGAAGGAAGAAGACTGTCTCCATAGGCAGTATAATGAACCAGCTAGAGACTGCAAGTTGGACTAGGCTATCACCAGTCCAGGGAAGAGGATTCCCCCCCCCCCCTCTAAAGTGTAGGGACTCACACTGTCTAGAGGATTGTTTTCTTTGCCACTCCATTGTAAAATCATATCACATTATAATGGAGAATCCATGCAGTGGTCATACCCATTCATGGAAAGGACATAGCTACTCTTATTGAGTGGTGAACCTTGTAAAAATATCGTGTGCATATTTTTACTGCTTTCTATTATTGCATGCGACAGGGAAAATAGAATAAGATAATAAAGATCCTAACAGTTCAATAGGTACAGCGATAAAATTTGCAATTGGTTTAAAATGTCCCCAACACTGATTCACCCCCCTCTCAGTGTTAGACATATCCCAAACTGGTCCTCTCAATAAATGTGTGTAAATTGAATAAGTGTCTTTATAGATTGAAGATAGATGTAAGATATTGGTATTTTAATTTGGATAAATATCTAAAAATAATGGAATTCAAGAATGGGTATGTGGAAGTAAATAAGACCAACACTACATCAATTTTTGTGATTATTTTTGTCTATTACATGTTTTTTTCTAGAAATGGGGAAATATTGTGTCAATAATTTTCAATGCACATGAAGAATAAATAAGAAATTTATATGCTCTAAATGATGAATTTTTTCTTGGTTTTATAAATTACCCAAGCCATTGGCTACATTTCTGTCTCTCAACAAAAAAAATTAAGGAGATTTTGAAGAGTTTTTGTATGAAGGAATATAAAATATTTATCTCACTAATTAAAGTGGGAAAAAAATTAAACAAGGATGATAAATTAAAAAAAAATTAATGAGATGTAATTTAGAAGATTAATTGGAAATCTCATGTACTTGAAAGCCTCCACACATGATATTATGTATGTAGTTACTCTTTTTTATATCAATTTAATCCTAAAAAATCACTTTATTTTAAAGAAAATAGTATTCTATGATACATATCAAACACATGAATATATTTTCTAATATATAAAAGGGGTGTTAAGGTAGATTTGAATGGTTTTACAGATGACAGGAAGTCCATATCTCATGGTGTTTTTTATTGGTATAAGTTGTGTCACATGGAATTAAAATAAGTAATTATTAGTTACCTTGAGTTATACAGAGGTTAAATATGTGGTTTCATCACAAGAATCAACTCAAATGATCTAGATGAACAGAAATATTGAGAATTTGAATGTTGAAGTTGAAATATCCACTAGTCATTATTTGCGATAATCAAAGTTCCATAAACATATCCAAGAATATAGTACAACATTCCATATCAAAATACATTGATATTAAATATCATTTTATGAATAAAAATATATCTAAATGAATTCTAAAACTGGATTTTGTTCCTTCAAAGGAAAATATAGCCATATTACTACCAAGATATTTACTACTGATTCAATTGAGAAACTAAGGCTACAAGTGGGAGTGTAACCAATTGCTTAACGCTGAGGTATTTTATTCATTGAGATTCCTCCTATTTTTTAATATATTTAAGTATTTTTATAAAGAATATATTTAATATATATGGGTGTATAGATATTCTCATTTTTTCTGATATGTTTAAATGTATTTGTTGAGTGAATGAAAAATAATGGTTATGAAATCTACTTCATGTGATTATCTAACTGAGTCACCTAAATTAGAATTTCTAGAATGAGTTTATTAAGGGAATAACTTTCTTCTAAGTTAATAAATATTTTTTTATACATTGAGAAATATCAAGTATACTAACATTCAATTTATTCATGGATTTTTTCTTTGAAGATATTGATTTAACCTCTTTTAATTACCCACTTTGGTTTTATTTTCAATAAGAGGGGGAAGATGGATAATATTGAAAAAAAATCCAAATGATGAGATTTATTAACACAATTGAGGATAATGTTTCATTTTTTCAATACATTTTTAGTTTTTCTATTGGTTATATGACATTTATGTGAAATTAAAGTGTTGATTCCTTTGGGATGTTTTATTTAAAATAGGTTCTATTTTTTAAGAAAGCATGAAGAGTATATGATATGAGTAAAGTGATTGTTGGTAGTTGAAGAATCCATATAAAGATCATTTCACTTAATGATTTTTTTATCTAATGTATTAGATCCATTTGTTGATTTTATGAGTTTATTTGAAGGGTTTTTAAGGTTTTGAGATGATTTGATAAGTGTTGGATCCATTCTATAATATTAAAGTTTTTGGATATACTGAAAAGAAAACTTCATAAGGTTGTTTCCTCATCTTCACAAGGTTCACTATAACATTAAAAGGTCAATGATAATAAGAAAAATTGAGAAAATTGTAGTATTAAATCTCTATAAGGTTAATTTTGAATATTCATGAGGTTAAATGATAAGTTCATAAAGCTCATTCGATATTTTTTACAGTTGATTAAAGTTTTTTAGGATCATTTTCATGTTCGTAAGGATAAATTACTATATTTATAATGATAAATCATTATTTATAAAGATAATTAATGAGATCATAATGATTAATTCTACACATTATAAGGATGGATACCTACTTAATAAGTGTTATTTAACTTTTTAAAATGGAATCAAAACTACAATTTGGAAAAGGTATGTTTGTAAAGATAATTTTTATATATCTTAAGGATAATTATAGAGTTCATAAGGTTACTTGAGACTTTATAACATTCCCTTTGTAAGGTTATTCCCAAAAATTTTAAAATATTAGTGAAATGTGGGATCTATAAAGATATAATATTTAGTAATTACAAAATTAAATATTTTGATCAATATAATAAAATCAAATATCTCATGGGATTGTTATTTATTGAATCAAACATTAAAATTACTCAAATAGTATTTTGATTAAATCTGAGATCTAAGGAATCTACCCTCGCTTCGTGGATCATTACACAAAGTTGTAAGGATGAAAAATAAGTTCACGCCATTGGAAGGAAGTGCCACAACACAACACTGCATACATGGATTAATTTTAAATAAATTAAATTAAAACAGATTTTGTGGAAGTTTAAAAAATTGGAAAGATCATGCTATTTATAAATATCATGTGAATCAACATTATAAATCTTTAGGATAATTAAAAATAAGTAGATTCAGACTTAGGAAATAATTAATGATAATTAATTTTAATTTTAATTTAAGGTTAGGCAAGGAGGAATAGTGGATTTTGTATAAATACTTTCCACCTGTGATGAGAAGAATATAAATGAGAAAATAATAACAAATAATATTGAAAATGAACATTTTCTAAGTATAGAGAATAGTTGAAGAAGAATATTTTATGATGAATTGGAAAAGATCTATATTTTTTTATCTTGTTCAAAGGATCATACTTTATTAGTGATCATCATTATTGGAGAATAATTTTGTTCTATTGATACAAATATGTAACTAGTTGAAGCCAGTAGTTGTACAATTTCAAGTTCATACCCTTGCCTGACTTATTTCTCGATAATAAAAGAAAAACTATATGGGGAATAAAAGCTACCACACATTGGGGATTTAGTCATCATTTTAGGGGTGAACCTAATTAACAAACATGGTGCATATATTTCATATATTCCACATCATTTCAAGTTTATTATAGGATTATATTAAATAATCACAAGGGATATTGGGTGTTAAAAAGTTTACAGATGCTGGTTCACACCCCCCCTCCCCAATATTTTTCACCCTGCGTGTGATCCAAATAAATCCATATCTAGCATTTGAGAACAAAATTTGGTTGTTTTTTTCAATATGGAGGTATTTTCCTATAAAAAGTGAATGTTATTTGTTATTTTTTAGGAATTTTTTTAGTTGTTTTTATTTAATTAGTTTAATTTTAATATTTTAATTAAGTAGGTTATAATAATTTTTAATTTTTTGGGTGTTTATTTACTTAATTACTTTGTTCTAATATAAAAATAAATGTAAAAGTAAAAGTAAAAAAATGTATAATTAGTAAAAACTAGTACATTGATATTAAAACTTAATAAATAATACTATTATGCTAAATTATTAAAACATAATTGAAATTGATAAAATAAAAAAATGAAAAATAATAAGAAAAATATAATGAATTATTAAAAATAATAAAACAATTTGTTTTTATAAAACTAATTTGTTTATTTATAAAAAAAGAACAAATATTTAACTACAATTATAATAGTAAAATAAAAAATAAATAAAAATAATAATCAATATTAGGTAAAGGGGATTACAAACTGAAAATACACACACATCCTAACACCCTAGTGGGTCAAGCCTCATCTCTCTCCCAATGTATTTTCAGGCACAAGGGATCAAGATGTAAATGACCCAAATTTCTAGTTGAGTATGGCCTAAAGGTCCCTAAAGGAAGACTTGAAGACCCAAATGAGAAGTCTGCTTCATTCCACAATGTTAGTCTTCACGTTGCGCTTCCCTCTTTTCATTTCATATATGAACATTCCATCACACCACACTATGAATCATGATGTCAACCTTCATCACATCGCACCACATTTTGTCATGACGTGGTAGGGTACCCTCTATCCCAAATTGAAAATCAATGCGGTTGAAGGGTCGGTTTATATATTTATAAATAAAAAATTATAAAACATTAAATAAGAAAATAAAAATATAATTAACTATAATTATAAAAACTAGTAAAATAATTAATTATAATAATAAATAATTTTTTAAAATAATAATTAATAGTATTTTCATTTTAAGTATTTTTTCAGTGAAAAAATTTACATAGTACTTATTTAAAATTCATTATATAATAAAAGATATAATAATTTTAAATAAAATTATTTATATAATAAAAGATAAAATGTTTTAAAAATAAATTTATATAGTTTCTATATAATAAATAAATATTGTAAAATAAAAAATATATAACTTAAAAAGTAATTAACTATAATTATAAAAATTAATAAGTAATAAATTAATAAATATTAATATATATATTTTAATAATATTTTTTTATATAAATTTTTAAAATAATGAATTATTTTAGATTTTTCATTAAGATAAAAATAGTTATTTTAAATTTAAAAATAATTTAAAAATTTTTAATAGATTTATATTATAAAATATTTATTTTTATTTCTTCAAAAAATTATAGAGAGAGGAACTGGATAAATTTTTTTATTACAATACCATGATTTGATAAGTCATTAAAAAATCTACATGATTCTGGTATAAATCTTATTTTATTGAGGTTTTTGAAGTGTTTATTATATTTTAATTGTCAAATACAAAATTTGTTTCAGAAGGGACAATGAAGTAGTAAGAAATATAATCTTATGATGTCACAACTCAGACCTTTGGGGCCCACCTATCCAGCAACAAGCCAAGTGTGAAACCTTAATCCTACCTCCAATAGGTCAGGGGTTGATGACTAGGGCTAAATAGGCATATCACACACATAGGAGAGCTTATCCTAAGGTACCTGTACGCATGTACACATCTCCAAATACCCAAAAATTATGAAAGTTAATGCAAAACTAATAAAAAATGCATGCATACATCTATATCCCACAACAGAATATGAAAAAAAGTACTATAATGAATAAATTTACAAATACAAAGCTACCAAAATTGATAAAAGAATCCAATATTCCAAGAAGAATGAGACATTTGTCAAATGTAACACCCAGTACAACCACAGTTTTTCTATCCCAAACTATGCTCTGCCTTCTCCCTATCCTCCAAGGACTTCATAAAAAGGATTATCGTTTATATAAGACAAAATATGTGTGGGAAGATCCCATGAAAGTGTGAGTATAACAATACCTAATAGGATATCCTAAAATCACCAAAAAAAGAACATTAAGTGAGTAGTCGTTTCATCATCATGGAGGAAAGTCAATTAGAGTATGTGAAATAGTAGTAAGAATAAAAACATAGATATACTCATAACAAAAACCAAGTCTTAAGTGGTCTCATCCATACTGCTAGCCACATGATTTTACTTGAGGATTCAATGTAACGCTCATATGGGACATCTCACTCCATGAGCCATGTTATCACTATTTGTACTCATTTGAGAGATCATTCTTGTCAGGCCCCACCAAAGAATAAGTATTATCTAGAACTCATAAGATATCAATACACAGATAGTGGATCACATCCAAGCCTATTTGGAAACATTGAAAACCCTAAATGGTATAATCCTCTTATTAGGGGATCATATGCGCACGTAAGTTAGTCATGATTATTCCTCAAACCCCACTTAGGGAAGGAGATACAATAGAGGATCACACAACATGCCTCACATACAGATTCATGAAAACTATATTTGAGAATAATCCCATATAGGAGATCAAAATCCAAAGCTTGAGATGTAATTCCTCGTAATACCCTCACAGAGATGTACCAAAGGAAATTACCCAATGAATAGTAGTCAAAACTGAAGAGATGGAGGGCCTCAACTTGCCCTGAAAAAAGTACTTGGCGTGTACTAGTAGTACACATCATGTATTGCCTAACCCAGGTCTTCCCATGTCTCACTATCCCACACAACATCTTCTTCTCCATATAATAGGTGTTTCATTTTGGGATACACAGCATGTAAAGTTTAGGTTGGCACTTGACGTGTTTCCAGCCTCTTCACATGTACTTATAGTCATGTCTGTATACTTTCGATCATGAATTTGTACTGTGGCCATGCCTATGTGCCTAGATGTATCCAAGTATCGGGTCATTATTGTATACTCTGGCCATTTCCATGTACCTGGTTATGCCCATACTTTTATACCATGAGGGTACACACTAAGCCACCAGCAATGGGCCACACAGCGTGTGACACGTGTCACATGACATGTGATATTTTTCATTTAATAGAAACCCTAACACCATAGAAGGGGGACTACATGGTGTTTATTCTTATGATTACAAGTCGTGTAATCATGAATTTTCTAGAAATTCTAGAAATATCTATGCATCCACCTGTGTCGCTTCCACCATGGATTTCACCACAAATATCACCAATGATCTGGGAATCTGAGTTGACCAAGCCTCCCGATCACTAGTAGACAAATTTCAACCATCCAAACTTCTCTATAATCGATATCATCACACCACACTATCACTGTACTCCAAACCACAAATTGTAGGTTTCTAATCCAAACCTCAATCACTTATGGTTTTTTCCACACCTTGATCATGTCATCAATCCCAGTACTGAACCCACAATGATTATCTGTTTCACTAAAGAATGATTGTGCAATGATTTTCTAATGGGTATTTGTTGAGCCGTTGTCCAAATAAAACATTGATGATGATCACACATAGAACGGGGAGATAAAACCACAAAACATAAACATGAGGAATGAACCTCGTCCATTTTTCAAGTTGTCCTTGATTCATTTTCATAGGTAAATGAATGAAGAAGAAAATAAGGAACAATAAATAATATCAATTCTTAATATTCTTGGAAGATAATTACATTAATCGAAAATCAACCATCGAACCACTAATGAAACTATTATAATAATTGATTCATGTTTGACATAGGATAATAAAAAATATAATAAATCCAAAAAAACAAAATTCTACCACATTTTTGGATTAATCATTGATGAAAACGGTTCTTATCCATTGTCGTTGGCAAGATCCAAAAACCCCATTGGTGAAGATGACCCTTTGGTAATCGATCACAATCCTTGATTCATTATCATTCACAAAGCTCTCATCCATGATTCCCTATCAAATCCATAAGGTTATGTGGATAACCCTAGTGACTTTCCATAAAAAAGATTAAATAATAGGAGGTTAGGTCATGGAAAATAAACAAATTATAAATTAATTAATAAATTTATCATTTAATATTCCTCCCACGACCACACTAAAACTAACCACCCAATATCAATTAAGATTATTTTATGAATAGGGTAAAACCCACATTTTGGATTCAACAGAGGTCTCAGATTTCCAATCTGAGACTTTATTCATGATTTATTCCATTATTTTAGAAAATTTATGTGTGTGTGGTATAATATGTTTAATATTATTATTATATCAACCTTGAGACTCATCATGCCTTTAAATATCATGTCGTCTTAGACCCTAACTCCAAAAATATTCCTTAATATATTCCAAAAGTCTTATACAAAAAAATAGGGATGCTACATTCTTCACACATTAGGGATTTTCATCCCAAAAAGAAAAAATCCTACTCAAAATATGAGTATATTGGGTTTACATCAACTTCTCCTACTCCCAATTGATCTCCCAGAGATTCTTGTGCTACCACCAAACATGCACCAAAGAAATCTATCACCCATAAAGGATCCTCTCCTACTAACCCTCAATATCTACCAAGTACTTTGCAAAGGTAGTTCCATCCTCGATGTCTAGCTCACCCCAGTCGATAACATGCGATGGGTTGTACACATACCTCCTCAGTTGCGACACATGGAATACATCATGCACCCAATATAACTATGGTGGTAGGTACAAGTAGTATGAAACCTCACTAACCCTATACATTATCTAAAAATGGACAATGAATATCAAAGATAACTTTCTGCCCAAGAAAAATATCTATATCCACATCAAGGTGAGACCTTCAAGAACACATGGTCTCTCTCCTAGAAATCAAAAGGCCTCTGTTTTCAGTATACATAAGACTTATGACATCTCTGATAAGTCTTCATCCTCTCTTGGATGATCTATACCATCTCTATCATCACTCACACTAACTCTAGGTCCATGATTACTGACTCACCTAGATTAGTCTAATATAGTTTTGACCTATAGGGTATCCCATAAAAGGCCTCGAATGGTGGAAAACCTATGGTGTAATAGTATTTTTTTTGTATGAAAACTCCACCAAGGGTATGGGATCCTCCCAACTATGGAAAAATTCCAACATCAAAGCCTGTAACAAGTCCTCCAGAACCTGCATGGTTCACTCAATTTGGTCATCTGTCCAGGTTGAAACACTATGCTCAAATGAAACTAAGTCTCAAAGGCCTCCTAAAATCCTATCCATAATCACAATGTGAAGTGATATACATAGTATAAAACTATCTTCGAGGGAACTCTGTGATGTTGGGTTATTTTCTACCTATAAAGGTTTCCTAAGTTCTCAACTAAACTCTACTATCAAATAGCGAGGAAGTGGGTTGACTTTGTGAGTTAGTTGGAAATCACTCAGATAGTTTCATGACCTCTCACTAATCATGTAATCTCTAGCACAAAAACTACAAAGATACTATCCCATTTCCACTTCCATTCAGGTACCTTTGTCCCCACCTATAGGAAAGAGAGACATGAATAGTTAAAATTGAAAGAATACTACAACTTCCTTACCCACCAATATTAATTCCAAATAATCTTGGAATGTACACACTTCTCTTGGGTGTTCTACTAAGGGAAATTAACCCCCTTAAATACTCCTGTATTTGTATTACTAGTGTCATTTTACATCATCTGGTGAGGATGACGTACTCCCCACCTTCAAAAAAAATCCACCAAGAACATGTCCAGTGGATATCTAGTCACACGAGACCTTAAAATTGATATCCATATGTTGTGCCTCCCTAGATCACTAAAAAGTATGAGGGGTAACAACCATCGATTATACATATGCCACACCATCCTTTTTCACTATGGACAACTATAACGAGGTTAACCTTTTCAACAACTTGATCAAAAATTGTGAACAAGATCTCCTATTGAGAGTATATGACATCACATTCCCCTTCTTATAAGTATATACTATCTCAAATTCATAATACTAAAGGAAATATAGACATAACCTATATCTCAAGTTAAGATCATTTTCCTAGAATATATATCTGGTACTCTTATGGTCAAAATAGATGATAAGATGCTCACTCATAAGGTAGTTTCACTACATCTTCAAGGTGAAAACCATTGATGATAGTTTCATAATGTTGGTTGTGTAGTTCAGATCATGTGGTATCAACTAGTGGGATCCATAGTAAATACTCATTTACATATGAATTACAACACAACCAAGTATGGTCTCTAAGTAATCATAAAACATTGTGTACTCAACACCCTCATTTGAATACCTCAAGATGGAGGTTCTCATCAACCTTTGTTATAACTCTTTAAAAGTATCTTAGAACCTATCCATCAATATGAAAGGTTTCCCCTTTTGTTTCAAAATCAGTCAAAGGTACTGATATCCTGGAGACATCGGTCATGAATCCCTTATAGTATCCTTCCATCCCAAGGGATCTCTGCACTTTCGTCACACTCTTGGGTGGATCCCAAGATATCACTACCTCAAACATGACTATATCTATTATTAAAAACTCTTATAAGATGGTAATTCTTGGAAAGTAGACCTAATAAAAATATAACTAACACTTCAATATCTTTCAATAAATTTGGTGCTCTCAGAGTATCTCTAGGACCATCCTCATGTGTCTCACGTGCTCCTCCTTGAACGTTGAGTACATTGGGATATCATCGATAATGACCACCACAAAGTGATATAGGAAAGGCTAAAAATATATTTTATGAGTCCTATGAACACTATATGGGAATTATTCATGTTTAAAGGCATCACCAAGTACTCATAATTATTGTAGAGACATCAAAGTGCCTCTTCGGTATATCCACTTCTCATACTTGGAGCTGATGATAGCCTTATCTAAGGTTAATCTTAGAGAACTATATTTCCCCTATCAACTAGTAAATGAGGTCATTGATCCTTGATAGTGGATACTTATTTGTTATGGTCACCTAGTTCAGGTTACATTAATCTACACATAACCTAAAGCTCACATCCACCTTCATGGAGAAAAAAACTGGGGATGCCCAAGGTGACACACTGCGTATAATAAATCACTTCATTTATAACTCCTCCAACTACACTTTCATTTCACAAAGCTCCATGGGATCCATCTGATATGCTAGAATATATATCAATATTGTTCCTGGGTAAAATTCTATGTATAAATCGATCTCTTATTAGGGAGGTAATCCCATAATGTCCATGGAAAGACATCCTCATACTCTACCACCATTATAGGGAACTGGAAGCTCGCAACACCATTGAGTGAAGGGTGATACTAGAAAAATATTGAATAATTGGATAAATCCCCCTATGTGTGAGAACATCCTACTATATCTATACTTTATTCTCTCTGAAGAAGTAAAACCTTTCTCCATCAATGTGGATACACCACATCCACCATATAAGATATCCAATCTATGTATGAACTATGGAGAGGCAGTCTGTACCAAGGATGACGTCGTAATGTATATTTGTGGTTACCAAAAGTTCACATGATAATCTCTCTACTCTAAGATCTAGGTCACACTATCATCATAAAAGTGTGATTATTGAATCTCTTCCAGTAGGAGTCTCCAACCATAATGGTTTAGTCAACATCGCCACCTAGAATTTCTAGGATTCTAATAAGAGAGGTAGTAAGGAAAGAGTGGATCACACCCACATCTATCAATACTGAAGCTAAATTAGAAAAGACAAGGATCATACCTTGAATCACTTTTAGAGACTTTGGGTCATAAGCCTCATACACTCATAGTTGTTCTCGTTCCTAACCACCAACTCCCTAAGCCTGACATGGACCACCTGGGGGTGATGGTGGAAACAAACCAAAGCACCAACCACCTACTACAGCTCTCCTATATCCTACATCGTGTACTCCACCCTACGGAACTCCCTTCTCTAGACACTTCCTCTATTTGGGTGGTTCATCGATCATCTCTATATCTATGGAATGATGGGTAGGAAAATCCCATGTGAGAAGTCTATGTCCATCACAAGCATAACAATGCATTTGCCTTGGTAGGATGAGTTGTACATGACCTCCATGTGAATGATGCAGCCTCATGGGTTGTGACCTACATCGCATGTTTGCTGTTAGTGGGTCTTGAGAACCCTAGACCCCAAGAAATCACTAACATGGAAGCTCATTATATGCACTTTACCCCTATGCATCATCATCTAGCAACAACAAAGCCATTTATGGATCATTCTAACATGATGTATCTGCCTGGACCACCAGAGTTAAGTCTATATATTGATCAAAAGGAAGAAACACCCCATGTTTTCCATCTAGAAGGAAAACCACCTTGTGAATAGGCCCCCTCATGGTGGAATCATCTCCCATTAGGTCAAACTCTCAACTCTATTGTGGAAACCTCATTGTCTATCATCATGAAAAAGTCATGAAAGGAGACAAGATGTATCACAGTAAAGGAGTATATCTAGGGATCTACGTTAAGAAGGATATAGAAACCACAACTCATTATTATATGATGCATATACTAATTTTTTCCTTTGTAACCAATGCCTGCATGTATTGAGTTGAAAATCAGGTTATTATATCCCTAATGAATATATATATTGGCCACTACACTAACATAGGGTTCCTTGTATTGAGTGTCAAACTTGATACTCTTTAACATTATTTCCCTAGTTTCCAAAACAATGATCACAACAAGACAATATCCAAACTCTAGTCCTAAGATAAACCTCTCTAATACCACTATATCACGACCCAACCCTTTGGGGCCTACCTAGTTAGAGATGAGCTGAGTGTGAAACCCCAATACCATCTCCAATAGTCCATAGGCTAGTGACCAACTCCATGTAACATATCATTACTCTCATGACAAGTGCATTTTTAAACTTGTCAGGGTTTTTCTTTTTTGTTGTCTGGGTAGGGCCCAGAAGGAAATTGAAGGATACCGATAATGGAAAATTCAGATATTTTTTAGAATTTTTTTCATAAAACCTACTAATTCTGTAGCCTTCTAGAGAATTACCTGAAATTTAATAGTGTTACATGATGTGTAACTCATAAATGAAATTAAATCCATTTTTAATCAAAAGGATATGAGTTTTCAGTATTTAGGTGACTTATCAATTACACGATGTGTAATTGGATTATAGGTCATGTAAAGCCTCAAGAACTATTTTTAAGCATGAATCCCAGTTGATTTTTATTTTTCTCTTCCTCCAGGATCCCTTTATCTTGACCCAGATCCTTCCCTAGGTTATTTTGGGAGCCCTCCAACCCCTCCGGATCTTTTCATTCGGTGATTGATCCTTATTTCAATCGTTATGTGACATACTGGTTTAGAGTTCTCTCTATTTATTTCACTATTCTCCCTTGGAGTTTGATAAATCATCTAGGTATTGATGGATCTAAACCACATGTTGTTGAATCTTGTTTCTAGGTTGAGTTCCAAGATCTTCAATGCCTTCATTCTTGTTGGTGGATCCTGTTGCGGGCATGTGAGAGCCAAGTCTTGAGTTAAGTGGTTCCATATCTAGCCTATATTTGATAAATTATATTGTATAGTTTTTGTAAATTGATTTATAAATAAATTATTATAAAATTGGAAAGATTTTTGTGTGTGTGTTGGAATGGGATTTTGAAGAAAAGTAGTTTTTTCGTGGTTTTTGATAAATGGAAAGAAAAAGGGATATTTTCAAAGCATTGAGTGATTTGTGAAAAATAAGCGGGTATGGTTAAACTATTGAATGTTTAATTGCATAAATGGTTTTGAAATAGTTTTTAAAACATTGAGATGGTTTTGAAAACAAGAACATGGGTTACCTTGGGTACTAGTTGGAAGGTTTAGCTTGAGGTAATTTCTCATTATGGGGGTTCTCTTTATAGGTGTTACTCTTGTCCTAGAGTGTAGATTATTGGATCTAGGTATGTATATGATGTTTTGGTTTAACATAGTGGGGTGTCTCTGTAGTCCTAGAGTGTGGATCATTGGCTTCAGGTACCATAGTTCGTTAATCATAGATTTTTTTGTACGAGTAGTCTGCTGCCTAACATGTTGTATTCCTTGGTGTTGTGATACCTGTACTGCTACTATTTTTTTGTATTTCTTGGATTTTTAATATTTTATCCTTGATATGCATGTTGATTCTTGTGAAATATGATATGAAAAATGTGCATTGAAGTTAATATACCTTCTTTTGAATCAGAACTGTGAAAAACAAAAATGTTTACTATGTTTTCTATAAATCTGATTTACTTAATATAATATCATGTTTTATTTTAAATGAGCATACATGAATTATTATATAGAAACTTGTTATGGAACACCTAGGTGGGATTCTATTGAGACTTTTATCTCAAACCTTGCACACCCCTTCCGTAGTGTGTAGACCTTTGTATGTCTTCCAAAGCATGGAAATACATTGCCTCGCAGTGAGGCGCTGGGGTTTCATGTTAGTTAAGTTGGGTAGCTGGTGGTGAGATTGTGGGAGGTTTCCCACAATATCACATAGAGTAGTTTATTTTTTAATTTTCCTTTTCAGTTGTAATTATCACTTTGAGTTTGAATCTACTTTAGTGGTTGTTTTTTTATTATGTCTTCTTAAAGTTATGGTATATATATATCATTCTTACATTGTTTCATTTTAATTTGAGTATGTATATCTTTCCATGTTCTTCATTAAGGTTGGGAAAAAATCATTCTCATGGTGTTTTGTTCGATTCCTGGGTGCTTGTCGCCATCCCATGGGGATCGGGAACACCCTTTGGATATGTAATGGATCGGGTCGAGTCCTAAGTTTGAGGGTAACCCACGTTGGTTTGTTATAAAGTGGTATCATAGGAGTTCTATCCTCAAGATCCCTTGTGTTGGGACATTTGTTATAATATAGATACGATTTTCAGGACTTGATTGGTATGTTGCGATAAGTTTCTGGCCAACTCTTAACATGACATGACTCAAGGTTCCATGGGACATTGGGATATGTGTCTCTAGTGTTGAGTTTTGTTTTAAATATCAATTTTTTTCTTATATTTTTTTTGGTTTGAACTGTGATTTACTCTATTGTCTGATCATTACTTTTATTTCAGTGTGTAGCATTATGCCTCTGAGACATCTTCCACGAGTTCCTCAGGAGGGTGAAACTGATGTTCCTCAAGGGAATCTTCCAATAGATCAAAATATCATCGAGGCTATAGTACGTAAAGTTTCTGTTGTTGATTAGAATGTACCATGAGTTAAGAATGAATTTTTTGAGGTACATCTAGGAGTTGGAGGAGAGAGATATCCATCGCAGGAATTCTTGTGCGAGAAGACACTATCCTTTAAAGGAATGGATGAATCTAAAAAGGTATAGGATTATCTAGATAGAATCGATAAAATATTTGACTTGCTGGTGACACATGAGAATATAAAGGTGAAGTGAACAACATTCAAGCTTGAGGGTTTTAGTATGTGATATTGGGATTCCATATTCTAGGTAGATAAACACATGTACTTGGATTAGAAGGGTTTCAAAATCCTATTCTTCCAACAGTTTTTTCCAGAGTCCCTAATGCTAGAAAAATATTTGGAGTTCCTATCTTTGAAATAGGGAGACTGTTCAGTGTACACCAACCAGTTTTTTGAGCTTTTACATTTTTATCTGAAAATGGTAAAGAATAACCAGTTGAAGGCTCAAAAGGGTTTGTGATCAAATATCAGATCATAGGTATTTATGTTGAAGTTTTCTACCTATACAAAGATGGTAGACAGAGAAATGATGGAAGAGATGAATATGGGAGGAAATGTTAAATTTTCCACCTATTCTATTTCATCTAGTGTAAGATTTAATGGAACTTATGGGAGGAAAAGGAAGTGGTGAGATCATCACAGGAGTGGTGGAGGTGGGTCTCAGCAGTGAGGCTTCTGTACACCGTCTGCTACAACTAGTAGTGTACCTATATCTTGCTATTATTTTGGAAACGTATGACACACCAGAAATTTTTTCCTATTCCTGCGAAGATGTGAAAAAGTTATGGATGCATTTTTCATTTACAATTCTTCTATCAGGATATGTCTATGCCTTGTCATGGTCAGCATTCATTGGCACCAAATTCTATTGTGGGTAAATAAGATGCTTTGAAGACTAAAAATATCCAACCACAGGACTCAAGAGTGAAGAAATTTCATGAAATAGATGAGTTTCCATAGGAAGTTGATGCAGTCCCAGTGATATTGATAGGTAATATCTTTATTGAATCTTCTATGGCGATTACTTTATTTAATATTGATTCCTCCTACTTCTTTATATATGTACATTTTGTCTATATTCTTAAAATTACAATGGAAATTAAGTCCTTTGTAATGGATTTAGTGACACCCTATGGTAATAGGAAATAGTAGAGGTTTTGGTGTCCTTCTTGTTCGTTAAAGATGGTTGATATGGAGAAGGTTTGGGATTTTTCTCATTATTGATTTGGATATGTTTGATGTTATCATTGTTATGGATTTTCTAGCCACTCGTCAAACTGTGGTTGATTGTTATCATCAACATGTTTTTTTTCTTACTATCAATGGGATATCTCATGTGTTTCAAGGGGAGTGGGACCTAAGGTCTAGTTGTATAGGTCCTTTTCACCCAGATCTCGGGAGTTTGTTGTCTATTATTACGATTGATCCCAATGACATTTATTCTATTGTTGATCTTTCCATTGTTTTTTGGGACTTTTCTGATTTTTTCCCAAATGACATATTTGATCTTCCTCTAGAGAGAGATGTAGAGTTTGTAGTTGACTTGGCGCCAAGGATGTAGCTAATATCGATACCTTCATATCTTATGGAACTAGTAGAGTTGAAAGAGATTAAGATTTATTTGGATGACCTGATAGAAAGAAAAACAATTATTCACCCTTGTGTTTTTCCTTGGGAAGCCCCTATGCTCTTTTCTAAGAAGGTGGATCATTCACTTCAATTATGTGTGGACTATTAGAATTTGAACCGGGTAACATTTAAGAACAAGTATCCTTTACCTTATGTGGATGATTTCTTTGATCAATTAAAGGGGGAAAGTGGTTTTCAAAGATTGATCTTCAGTTGGGTTATCATTATCTTAGGTTTCAGGAGTCTGATATACCGAGGACATCTTTTTGGAGAAGGTCTGGACGTTATGAATATCTTTTGATGCCTTTTAGTCTGACTAGAACTCCTTTAATTTTTATGGATTTGATGAATCAGATATTCTACCAATATCTTGACACTTTTTGGTAGTTTTTATGGGTGATATTCTGGTTTATTTGAAATATGAGCATGAGCACGAGCACTATCTTAGTTTGGTTTTATAAATTAAAGGAATTCTCCACTTGTATAGAAATATTTCAAAATGTATTTTCTAGATTCAAGAAGTAAAGTACTTAGGGAACCTGATTTCTGAACATGGCTTATCAGTTTATTTTGAAAAGGTGAAGGTTGTCTTGTCATGGAAATAACCACATAATGTATTTGAGATTTAGAGTTTCCTTGGTCTTTCTGGATACTACCAATGGTTTGTTATATATTTCTCTAAAATGGCCTCACCTTTGACTACCCTTACTAGGAAAGTGGTGAAAATTACCTAGGATGTGAAGTGGCAGTCTTCTTTCAGTGAACTGAAATGAATTCTCACATCGAAGCCAATCCCGATCTTACCTGAGCCCGATAAGTGATATGTGGTGTTTTATGATTCATATGGTGTTAGTTTGAGTTGTGTGCTTATGTAGGATGATCATGTGGTGGCTTATGGATCTCATAAGCTCTGTCCACATGAGAATAATTTTCCCACTCATGAATTAGAGACTGTTTCGGTTATGAATTCACTTAAGGTTTGGAGATACTATCTTTTTGGGTATAGGATCACATCCTTTTCTAATAATTAGAGTTTAGGATATATATTTTTTCATAAAATCTTGAATATCAGAAAGAGATGATGGGTAGAATACCTTCAGACTTTTGACTTCAACATTTCCTATACCCCAGGGAAGAGGAATGTTGTTGCGGATGCTTTGAGTTGGAAACTTCTAAACCAAGCAGTGAAAGAATCATCAGAACAGTGGAACTTTATGGAACTTTTTCATAGTTGCACATTAGAGTCCAGAAATCAAAGGAAGAGATCTATTTAACCAGTGTTTAGTTGACCTCTTCTCTTCTCGAGTTTATTGTTCAATAAAAACATCTTGAAGATGATATATGTGGCATTAGAGAATCTCTTAAAGGTGGGGAGACCATTGAAGAGTTTTCATTATCCAAAGAAAATGTTCTCTACTTCTAGAATCATTTTTTGGTACCACGGTTGGTAAGGAGAACTGTTATGTGGTATTTTCATAGTTCGTAGTGGGAAGTTCACCTAGGAACCATGAAGATGTTTTATGACATGTGGTAGAAATTATGATGGCCTTGTATGGTATGCCACATTGCTGAGTTTGTATATCTTTTCTATACATGCAAACAAGTGAATTCTATGCATCATAAACCTTTGGGTTTGCTTCAGCTACATCAAGTGCCTACTTGGAAGTGGGATGAGATCTCTATAGACATTTTTGTTGGGTTTCCACGTACACATAAAAAGAAGAATATGATATGGGTTGTGATCAATATAATGAAAAAATAATATCACTTTATACCCATTTGGGATATAACCAAAGTTGAAGAGTTGGTTAATATCTATGTGAAATAGATTGTTCAGTTTCATGGAGTCTCATCTACTATAGTTTCTGATAGAGAACCCCAATTCACATCTCAATTTTGGAAAGGCCTTCAAGAGTCCTTGGTATCTTCAGTTTTTTGAGTATGGAATACAATCCTCAGTCATATGGATATATAGAAAGATCCATATAGATTCTTGAGGATATGATTTTCACTTGTGTTGTTAACTTTGGTGGGGCTAGGGATTATCACATGGGGCTGGTTGAGTTTTCCTATAATAATAGTTACCATTACATGATTAGAATGGCTCCTTTTGAGTCCTTGTATGGTTAACCTTGTAAATATCCATTGTGTTGGTCATATATTAGTGTAAGTTCCTTGATTGTACCGAGCTTGGTTCAAGAGACGACATAAAAGATTCATTTTATTCATCAAAGGACATTGACAACATAGAGCAGGTGTAAATAAAATTATGATCATCATCACAGGCCATTATAGTCTTTAATTGGTGACAAAGTGTTCATGAAAGTTTCACCCTATTTCGGTCATCAATATCTTATAAGGAAAGGGAAACTTTCTCTCTATTTTGTGGGACATTTCTAGGTTGTGGAGAAAGTGGGGAAGGTTGCTTACTATTTGGAACATCCACTGTAGCTGATGTCAATACATAATGTGTTTCATGTATCTACGCTTCGAAATTATCTATCTGATCCATATCATGTTATGAGCTGGAGTGATCTTGAAGTTTATTCTGACTTATCCATGACTGATTTCCCATTCAGGATAGTCAATTCTAAAACTATGGTAATATGTGGGAGGATGATACCTTTGGTACAAGTGCTATGGTAGCACGGTTCTGATTCTCATGAGATATGGGAGTTTGAGGCACTGATGTGAGATTAGTGACCTCATATTCTTAGCATGGGGGATTCTTCGTAGGATTTTTGGGAACATAAATTTTTTATGGTGGGGAGGTTGTAACATTCTGTTACTCTTCTGACAGGTGCGTTTTTAAACTTGTCATGGTTTTCTTTTATAATTTTTTGGGTAGGGCCAATAAGGAACTGGTAGGATACCTATAATGGTTAATTTAGAGATTTTTTGGAATTTCTTTCATGAAACCTACTGATTTTGTAGCCTTCTGGATAATTACATGAAGTGTGATAGGGTTACATGATTTGTAACTCATAAATGAAATTAAATTGATTTTTAATCAAAAGGTGATAGGTTTTTCAGTGTTTAAGTGACTTATCAATTAAACTATGTGTAATTGGTTTACACATCATGTAAATTCATGAGTACTATTTTTAAATAGGAATATCATCTTTTTTTTCTTTTTTTTATTCCACTAGGATCCCTTGATCTCAACCAAGATCCTTCCCTGGGCAATTTTGGGAGCCCTGCAACCCTTGCGGGTTTTTTTGTTCAGCGATTGATCCTTGTTCTAGTCATTGTGTGACATACCAGGTAAGAATTATCTCCTTTTATTAATCTCTTATAACTTTGATTTTTATAGATCATCTAGGGATTGATGGATCTAAATCCCATTTTGTCGAATCTTATTTCTACATTGAGCTCATAGATCTTCCGTAACTTCATTATTGTAGGTGGATCCTATTGTGGGCATGTTCGACCCAAGTCTTGAGGTAGGTGGTTCCATATCTATCCTATATTTGATAAAATGTATTGTTATATTTTTATAAATTGACTTATAAATAAATTGGTATGAAATTGGAATGATTTTGTGTGTGTGTTGGAATGGGTTTTTGAAGAAAAGTGGTTTTTATTTGGTTTTGGATAAATAGAATGAAAAGGGGTATTTTCAAAGAATTTAAAGATTTTTTGAAAAGGAATAGGGAATTTTTAACCTATTAAATGTTGAATTTAATAAATGGTTTTCAAAATATAGATATGATTATGAAAAAGAGAAAATGGATTGCCTTGGGTACTAGGTGGAAGGTTTAGCTTGAGGCCATCATCCATTGTGGGGGTTCACTTTCTGGGTGTTCCTTATATACTAGAGTGTATATTATTAGATCTATGTATTTATATGATGTTGGGGTTTCACATTAGTGGGTGCCTTCCTAGTCCTGGAGTGTAGATCATTGGCTTTAGGTACCGCAGTGCACTGATCATAGATTTTTGGGTATGAGTAGTTTGCTACCTGACCCGTTGTATTCCTTGGTGTTGTGATACCTGTGTTGCTACTTTTTTTTTTGTATTTATACTATCTTAGAATTTATATGTATATTGATTCTTGTGAAAGATGATATGAAAAATGTGATTTGAAATTGATATACCTGCATTTGTTTTCAAACTGTGAAAAAGGGAAATGTTTACCATGTATCTATAAAAATATTTTACTACCTATCATCCCATATTTTATTTGAAATCAGAATACGATAATTTTTATACAGAGAATTATTATGGAACACCTAGTTGGGAACCTATTAATCCTGTTAACTCAGACTCTTTTCACCCCTTCCATGGTGTGTAGACCTTTGTATGTATTTCGATACAAGGAAAGCTAAGGATTCATAGTGAGGTGATGGGGTTTCATGTCAACAGAGTTGGGTAGCTAGTGGTGAGACGGTCGGAGGTTTCCCACACTATCACTTGGAGTAGTTTCTTGTTTTTTTCCTTTGTAGTTTTAATTATCTCATTGAGTTTTTAGCTACTTTAGTGGTTATTTTTTTATGTCTTCTTATAGTTATGCTAGTTATATTTATATATATATATCAATCTTCTATTGTTTCTTTCTTCCTTTAGTATGTATATCTTCCCATATTGTTCATTCATGTTGGAAAAAAATCGTTCCTTTGGTATGTTGTTCAATGTTCGGGTGCTTGTCACTAGCCCTTGGGGATTGTGAATTCCCTTCGGGTATGTAATGGATCGGTTTGGGTCCCAAGTTTGATGGTAACCTAGGTTGGTTCATTACACTCCAAGTAGGAATATCACACACATAGAAGGCCTTAGACTATGGTACTTGTACATACACACACCTCTCCAAATACCAAAAAATGTGAAAAGGTAATGCACAACTAATAAAAAATGCATGCATGCATCTATATACCACAAAATAGTACAAAAAAAGTACTAAAATTCATTGAGGGTCAAATATGAGCCAACCAAAATTAATAAAAGAGTAAAACCTGCTAACAAGAAGGGGACTGGTGTCAAATACAACATGTGGTACAACCATGGACTATCTATCTCAAATTATGTTATGCA
Organism: Viscum album; assembly: GCA_963277665.1. Taxonomy (NCBI): domain Eukaryota; kingdom Viridiplantae; phylum Streptophyta; class Magnoliopsida; order Santalales; family Viscaceae; genus Viscum; species Viscum album. The sequence goes on from OY728126.1 coordinate 1,161,183,985, forward strand.
TATCCTAGTCCTCTAAGGACACTGTAAAAAGGACTATCCTCTATATAAGACATGACATGTGCAGGCATAACCCATACAATGGTGAGTATAAAAATTACCAATAGTACACCCCAAAATCACTAAACATAATGATAATATTTTGTATCCAGGATCAATGTATCACTGAGAGGGGGAAGAGATGAATTAATGATATATTTTTATTTTAAGTTTCCTTTTTTTAAATAAAATTCACCTCCTATTAAATATTTATCACTTTTCTGGAAAAAACAATCACACATCCCTAGGAACAGAAGTATTTACAAGGTTCAATACTCAAAAAGAGTAGTTGCATCCTTATAACGGTTTGGAAACAATCCAATACAACACAATCCACTAGAAAACAATCCTTTTGTATTGATACAACAACTATGATATACCCTTACACTTGAGTGGAACTATTTTCAATACATTAGTGCATGTGCTTATTATAGAACAAAATATGTAATACAAGTTTGTGTAACAATTAATGAAACCTTCACAAGTTGGTTCAAAACAAGTTACTATGATTCCTTATCAATTTCTATTAGAAAACCCTCAAAACAAAATTCTTCACTTTCCAACACAGTATTAGGTTGAAACAACATTTCTAGACATTGTTATAAAAATTCAGTCTAATGGATCAGTCTTATTACTATGTTTGATTCCTCAGTTTTGAAAGCAGATAAGAAATAATACCTTGGAAACAATTCAGAACCACTTTACCTTTCCCCATAAATCTGTATCCAATTTCTCAATTTGATTCAATGACAACTAAATATGATCTTCCTTCTTCTTCTTATGTCGAAAAAAATTCTTCAATAAAGATCAGTCCAAAAAATTCTTATCTCTAAAACTCCATCACTTTCTCTTTCTCTCTTCACGCATAAATAGTAATCTATCGTCAAAAAGTAAAATGTACTTCCAATTTATAGGTGTTCCAGGATAGGAATGGGTGGTAACTTACTTTCGTTTTCCTACTCAATGAAATTTCATATTCTAGAATTTAATTTACATTTCCACATAAACTTTGACTTATTCAGCGCTTATCAACTCTTCTTGATTCTTATCAAACATTCTTGAATCTTCTCACAAATTCATCTATCTTCATACTTTCTAAGAGTTATTCAGTCTTATTCCAATTTTCATTTTGATATAGTTATCATTATGATGAAAACATATGTAATGAAATAGTATCCTCATTTGGTTTCTCCATACAAATTTAAATTCATCTATTTAAAACATTGAAAACATTATGCCACAAACATTGTTGCAACTTCATTAAACTTTTGTTGATTTTATTTTAATATGAACATCATCATAACATCTAAAGATACTAGTACCCCTTTCATAAAAACATTAGAAAAACTCTTCAAGAAAATATTCTTTATATATTTCCCTTGGATTTATGATACTAAATCTGATAAAGTCTAACATATAATGACTTTATCAATGTTAGCCTATGTATGATGGATCAGAATTTTTCTTACTCCAATGGACTGTCATCAATTATAGTCTGATGAGTCTTGACCCACTTGGGAAACAAACAACACTTTTGTTTATTTTCTCATGACCCAATTGTAATACAATTAAACCTAATAAAAATGGTTGACTAAATTGTTGATCATCAATAATTTAATCAGTATCTGACTTTCTTAAATGCATCGGTCCCAATAAACTTCACTTTCTTTTCTGTTTCCACATAATTTCTTACCTCTGATTGATCGGTGGCATACCACTTCTAATGGACCGACGTTAGAATTTAATTATTTCTCCCAAACTTTCCAAATCATGAATGATCCTATTTAATGTTTCTTTATGTGATTCAAAAAATGTGATAGATCAAACAGACTGATGGAGTGATTAATTAGTGCTTCAGGAAACCTTTGACTTCAAAAACTTCAAAACACTCCAGTCTTTCTTCCTTCACAAACATTATCTTATGTAATAAATTCTCCATGACATTAATAATGTTTTAATTGGTATAGAATCATCTGAGTAGCAATGGAAAGTCCCATGACTTACCATCCTTCCAACATATTCTCCTGATTTCCTACATAAGTCTTGCATCACAAGTTTATCAGACAACTTATTATATTTTATAATTAAAAATTTCTAATGCTTCATAGTATTTAGTATAGATAAATTTTGTCTCTGATTGGTTTTCTCATTATGATTGAAACATTCATTCGAGACACAAAGTTAGTCCAAAAAAAACTTCTTTCACAAAACTTCTTCAAAACAGAAACCAAAACTTATGAACATTCTTACCAAAACTGTGTATGATATTCTGATAATAATTCTTCCTTTCATCCCATCGTCTGATCACTAAAACATACAAAGTAATTTTATTTCCTTTTCTTGAAAATAAAAGACAATAATTTCAGCACAAACTTCTTCAAGCTTCCAAAAACAACTTCCATCCAACATGGTCCCAACAATCTCCCCCTTTTTATTTTGTTTTCAACCAATGTTCATAAATTACCGCACATTGTAACCTCAATGTATGGATTACTTATCAACAATTATAATCCTATGTGAGCTAACTCATTGTAGGAGACAAGAATAATTGATTGGAAAAACATGTCATCCAAACATAGTGACTTACAACACTTCTACAAATTTAAAAACTTCTTTTCCATTCACCTTTCTTATCAAGTTTCATAAATATACCAAGAATATCATAGCAGCATTGTCTCTTTTTTCTAGTAGAATAAATCTATAATAAAAGCATTCAATATAAGTTGAATAAATATTATGATAAAATATATAGAATTATAGAAATGTAGAATTATTTAAAACTCATTTTTAAATCCATTAAATCCTCTTTAAATATAGAAAAAAGTAGTTCCTGAACACTAGAAACACAATCCAAATATAAATTCAAATATATGAATTAAAATAACTTTGTGTCCTCTGAATTTACTAGAAAAATGATATTAGAATAAACTGGTCATTTTTTTCTCTAAATACAAGACCAAAATATTTTTAATCTCTTCATTCATAATTCTTTATATTTATTAGAATTTATCTAACTGATAAACTTCTAAAATAATTCATGATAAAAATGCATCACTTTAAAATACTAAGAAACATGTAAAACAGAGTAACCTAAACTTATTAAAACTCCATATTCCTATTTTTGTATAATTTACCTTTTAATATTTATTCAATAAAAAACTTTCAGTGGTGGTATTATTTTTTCCATGTACAAACCATCTCCAGTTATGGTTTTCAATGCATGATATTCCATCATGATGAAACTCAGCGAGATGCAGCGAGGTAAGGATATTCTCCAGCATGATTGAGTCCATGTTCATACAGAATCATCATAGAAGATTTCTACTTCGCATGTCCTTCTTTTTAGAATGTTTTATCTTGATAAATATATGATATTATCCTTCACATGATGCAGCAAATCAACTTTCAGCATGTGGTGTTTCATTATGTAAACATGGCGGAAACACAACTTCATTTTTTAGCTTGAAATAGTGGATCAAAACCTCCATTTTTAAAACACATAAAATATCACCATTTTAAAAGGTTTTGTATCTACACAAATTGAAATATTTTATTTTACATCAGTTTTAATAGTAGAAAATTGTTCCCTTTAACACTCTAAGATCTCAGCGTACAACATGTCGAAATTTTTTATTTTAATTGTAGAAGTATGCAATGAATTTAATATCATTGGATGCAATGTTTCATCTTTTAAATAGATGAGAAACGTGATGGGTTCATGTTTTTTCATAAAAATAACACATGGAAGCATTATAAAAGTATGGTACATTCTCACCGGAATGTAGGGTTCAAGAAACTAGGGTTTACTAAAAGTAGGACTCACTATCAACATATGGTTCATAAACCATACTTTTGTATCAAAATTGTGGTTGAAAAAGTACGGTTATTCAAAAACATAAAGTTGATTAACCATAATTTTGTATCAAAATTAGGGTTTCACTATTCTTAAAGTAGGGATGAGTTGTTCTAAAAGTAGGGTTCAAATAATCCTTCAGAAAACTGGATAGCTTGCATTTAGATACTTCAATGATGTTTTAGAGCCCTTTAACATCAGATTAATTATTATTCCTAGAATAATTATATTTAGGAGATGTATTTCTAATAGATCAAGAATAAAATAAATCCAACATCTACAACTCTTTATATCTTTTAAAAATGGAATCAATAGCATTTTTGAAAAAACAAGATTTCAAAAAAATCATCACAGAAGTTCAGACAATTTATTAACCATCTAAAATACCTTTTTAGACTTTAATGTAAACTCAGGAAATCAATATAAACTTATTTTATTTACATCCCACAAGGTTTTGAGAGACTATGATATCTTTAGATATTTTAGTAAATCAAATACTATATATTTTTAAATATGTTCATTGTTGAGCTGCAAAACTGCTGCAGAAACTTTAGTGATTTTTTAGAGTACCAAAAAATCATTTTCAAACTTTCATATAATCTAATGAAGTTTTTATAAATATATTATATATCCAATGGTATAAGTTTATCTTGAATAAGTTCACTATATATTGAGATATCATTAAAATTCATAGGTGTATTTAAGCTGAAAACTACGATGTCACATGAACAGCTTGTAACTACTTTGGTGAATTTTGGTACCAACAAAACATTTTTTTTTTGGATTTTGACATAAAAATATGAAATAAATATAATTTTCTTATATTTATAATAGAATAAACTCCATAAGAATCAGATAAATATTTATTTAGATATAAAATAAATACTTTGATATATTAAATTTGAAACACTTAAAAAATTTATTAGAAAACAAAGAATGATGGGTTAAAGTAATTATTAAAACTATATCTAGATGAAAATGAAAATTATCCACTCAAAATTATCCCCCTTTTTGATAATTAAAAAACCCTAACTCTATACCAACTTTTTCTTCCCCTTTTTATAAGGATAAAAAAGACGAGTTCTTGAGCACAATAAATAATACAATATTTTTACCCTTTTTATATAGAAATTTGATATTTTAGTAGTTGTATCAAAAATATTTAAAATTAGAAAAAAAAATTATTCCTCTTTTTTTAAAATATAAAAAAGATGGGTTATTGGTAATGATATAAAAAATATATTCTGAATGTATGCATTAATATAAACTCCCCCTAAATTCATGATTCCTTTAAAAAGATAAAAATATATAATCAAGGAGTAATGAAAACATATAAAATATTACTCAATGAATAATAAGGGTTTTAAATTAATGTATTAAACCATTTAATTCATGTAATAATAATAATTCATTTATAAATATGACAAATATTTAAAATAACTTCCTTTATGTCATAACATAATTGTAAAATATATTAAATGAATTATATAAAATATTTTCAAGGAATTTTAATTAAATGAAAGGACTTTTAAAGAATTTAAAATAAAGGATTTAAAAATGAATTTTTCACATGTTATAAATTACAAGAACATTTTAATATAGTTATATACCACATACATAAATAGTTTAATTTATCACATGCAATTAATTTAAATATTAAGACATTAAACACATGATTATATGAAAGATAACCATTTATAAAAAATCATAAGATTATTCTTGATGGTCATTGGTTAATAAAATAATTTAACAAATTAATTCATAAAATAATAGTGGTAAAATGTTTTAATAGTTTAATCATAAGAGTAATTAAATGTAGAGGGATAGGAAGATAAAACTTTAAAAAAATTCTCCCTTGTATAAAATAGTTAATGAATTTAAATAGAATAGAGAAATAAAAAATTAATTAATTTCTAGATTTAAATTGTTCCATCTCTTTGAGATTTTTCAAATAATTAATTACTTCATAGATTTTAATCCTTTATAAAATAATTAAAATAAATCTCCAGGTATTTTTCATGAAACCAATTGATGATATAACGATGAAGTTCAGTAGAGAAACCTACAAAATATCAAATTCAAGTGTCTTTTGGAACCCATATGTTTTTGGGTCTGGAGGTGTTAGAAACTAATTATTTAGGTAACCAAATATTTTTATTTTGAACAAAAATTTTATAATTAAAGATTAATAATGCCTTTGAATAATGAACATAATTGATACCAAAAATTTGAGGATTTCTAAAATAACATTCATTAGCATAATTTATGTTAATACCACAATAAAAACATTTAACATTAGACATACTTTTTCTATTTGAACCAAGAAAAAATAATTCTTGTATAATTTTGGTTTTTCTCCATTACTACCAATTCCGAGTTTTCCTTTGTGACTTTTTTATCCAAGAATTTGATTCAAATAATTATCTACCTTAATAAGCATACTTAAAGATTGTTTTAAATTATCAACTTTATCCAGCAATTCTTTAATTTTAGTTTCATGTAGACCATAAGAAATTTTGGAATAATTTTATCTTAAATCAGTAATTTTCATTGAAAAAATCTCATTATCAATTGAAATAGAATCATAATATTTTTAAGGTTTCTTTTCTCTTCCACTAAGGATTAAAATTTATATTTAATGATAAAACAATATTTATCACGTTCATCATGAGAAAAATTTCTTAAATCATAATTTTATGAGTATGATGATTGTACCTCATTAGCACGATTCAAAAGATATAGATTTACCCTTTATATTTCAAGATCATCCTTTGATTTTATATTAGATTCATCATTTGAATCCAAAATAATAATAATAATAATATTTATCAATCAAAACATTAAGTGAATCATTTTCATCTTTGATAGAAATATGATTTTCAGTTTATGCTTTCATATCAACTTCGCACATCTCAATTAACTCATTTAATGATGGATTTGTTTTTTAAATTTATGTTATAAAGTTAGAAACATCATTGTTATATTCTTTTAACTTATCATTACCTTTATAATCAACTGATATTATATTACACATCTCATAGGAAGTGGAACATTGAGAAACGTGATTAAGTTCAACCGGACCAAGTCCACATATGATAACATTCATAGATCTTGAATTAATATCATACTCAACTTCCTTAGAATCATCCCACTTTTTTATTCTCTAGGGATTTAATATGGTTTGATAGTATTCATGTAAACTTTGAAACCAATATTATTCAAATAGATATTCATGCAATATTTACAACATTCATAATTATTTCTATTAAAATAAAGAGCAAGGTCCATCGACATGCGTTCTCTAAGATAACCCATTGAGATTTGTCTTTGTCTGAATCTTTAACTCGGGCTTTTTAGATCCAATGGAACTCTTCAATATTCCAAAAGTGTCCAACGTTTTATATTACTTGTTAGGTATTGTATAGAAATAAAATAATTTCAAGGATTTACAAAAAGTGAAATATAGCAATAGAGAAATTCTTATGATATTAATTTTTGATATCGAGTAGAAATGGATTTCCAAAATGAGAAATATCTATAATAGAGACCAACATCTGATACCACTTATTAGGTTAGAATGGCTATGATAAATACACAAAAGGGGGGGTGAATTGTTTACTTTTAAAAAACATAACAAAATCAAAACGTCCCTCTTGAAACGAAGTTATCATTTCGTTCTCTCTTAAATTCAAGAGAGTAGAAGAAATGAATAAAAGAAAGAACACAAAAATGTATAGTTTTTTGGGACACATAAATTCCCTATAACATTATACCAACTCTCTAATCCATGATCTTGATGATTTTCACTAGTAGGTACTCTTTTCTGGATACCTCTACAATTGAGTACAGACAGTTGAAACCTTACAAGGATTTTATAGGGCCTTCTAATTATTTTACAGGGAACCAAAATATACAAATATTAGTATAAGAATATGACACTCTACCATTAATGGGTCTAATCATCCAATACTGCAAAGAAAATATATGAGATGATTTTTTTTGTGAAACAGGTTTAGCTCACAGTTGTAGTAGCAACTGATAGATGTAGATGATCTTTAATAATGCACAGTAGCAGTAAAATCATTTTCAATGTTGAGCAGGATTATTCTTCTTTAAACATTATAAAATATATTAGGAAAAATTTATTAGGATTCCTTTTTCTTTCACCATGATAGAATAAATATATACAAAGAATATTTCTCTCCTCTTAAAAATAATGAGGAGCTTAATATTTTAGCACTTTATTTTTATCAGAGTTTTCATGCCTATGATATTCTTCATATATTTTATTTTCCTACCAAATATATATATATATATAGGGAATAACTATCCATCAGTATCATCTTTCATATTCCTTTTAATATTTAAAAGTAAATAGTTAATATCCTTCATAAATATCTCAAGAATAGCATATCATCGTTTTATCTTTATTCCTATAGAATAAATATCTAATAAAATCATTAAATATAAGATAAATAAATATTCTGATAAAATATCCAAAATAATAGAAACATTGAATTATTTAAAACACTCATTTAAATCAATTAATATCTCTTTAAATATAATCAAAAAAGTATCTGAAAACTAGTACCACAATCCGAATATAAATTCAAATATTTTAATTTGAATAACTTTGTGTCCTCCGAATTTACTGGGAAAATGACATTAGAATAAACTAGTCATTTTTATCTCTAAATATTGGATAAAAATATTTATAATCTCTTCATCCATAATAATTTAAATTTTTTAGAATTTATCCAACTGATAAACTACTGAAATAATTCTAGATAAAAATACAACTCTTTAAAATACCAAGAACCATGTAAAACAGAGTACCATAAACTACTTAAACTCTATATTACACTTTCTGTATATTTAAACATTTTAATATTTATTCAATCCAAAAAAATTAGTGGTGGTATGATATTTTCCATGTATAAACCACCTCTAGTTATGGTTGTGAATGAAAGGTAGTTCAGCATGATAAAACTCTACAAGATGCGGCAAGGTAAGGATATTCTCTATCTTGATCGCATTCATGTTCATGCGACATCAGTGTAAAAGATTTCTTATTCACATTTCCTTATTTTCAGAATGTTTTTTCATTATTAATATATGATACGAGCCTCCACCTGATGCAACAAATCAACTTTTATTATGCATCGCTTCATCGTTTAAACATGGCGGAAACACAACTTCAATTTTCATCTTGAAACAGTGGATCAAAACCTCCTTCTTGTATCACATAACAGATCATCATTTAAATAGGTGTTGTATCTATATGAAGATAACCATTTTATTTTACAGTAGGTTGAGTAGCAGAAAAATGTTCCATTTAACACTCTAAAATATCTACGTATTGCATGTCACGATTCTTTATTTTAGTTGTAGAAGTGTGTCGTGAATTATATCTCTTTGGATGCAATATTTCATCTTATAAAGAGATGAAAATCATGATGAGTTTGATTTTTTTCAGAAAAATAACACATGGAAGTTGTAGAAAAGTATGGTATATTCTCACCGGAATGTAGGGTTCATTGAATGTATGGTTCACTACCAACATATGGTTCATGAACCATGATTTTGTATCAAAATTAGGGATGAAAACATATGGTTGTTCACAAACATAGAGTTGATTAACCATAATTTTGTATTAAAATTAGGGTTTCACTATTCAGAATGTAGTGTTTCATTGTTCTGAAATTTGGGTTGCACTGTTTTCGAAGTAGGGTTCAAATAATCCTTTTGAAAACTGGAAAACTTACATTTAGAGATTTCAAAAAAAAAACTGATCCATTTAAAATCAGGTTAATCATTATTCCTAGAATAATTATATTTCATAAATATTAAGAAATTTCTAATAGAGAAAGAATTTAATCAATATAGCTTCTTCATCTCCTAAAATATTTGAAAAATATAAGCAATAACATTCTGGAAAAACTGTAGTTCTGAAAAATCATCAAAAAAGTTCAGACAGTGTATTGAACATCTAAACGGCCTTTTAGACATAAAAGGAAATTGATGAAATCAATATAAACATATTTTATTTCCATAACACCAGTTTTTTTTATTGTGATTACTATATAACTTATAGTAAATCAAATACTATATATTTTCAAATCTGCTCACTATAGAGCTGTAAAACTGCTGCAGCAACTTCGGTGATTTTGTAGAGTATCAAAAAATATTTTTCAAACTTCCACATAAACTAATGAAATTAAGATAAATATATTATATATAAAAAGGAATATTTTTCACAGGAATTTGTTAAATTTACATTGATATGTCATTAAAATTCATAGGTGACTTTAGGATGAAAACTACAATGTCACTTGAATAGATTGTAATTGCTTTGATGAATTTTTGCACCATCGAAACATCTGTATTGGATTTGGACATAAGAATATGAAATAAAGAATTTTTTTTATATTTTCAATAGAATAAAATCTATAATAATTAGAAAAATATTTATTTAGATATAAAAGAAATAATTTTATATATTAAATATGAAACGCTTAAAAATTTTATTAGAAAACAAAGAATGATGTCTTGAAGTGATTATCAAAACTAAATCAAGATGAGAATGAAAATGATCTAATCAAAACCTGAATTTGATTAATTCCAACATCTGATGACTTTATTGATGTCATCCTTCATCTAATAGATCAGACTATATCTTACTTAGATGGATCAGTATCAATTCTAGTCTGATGAGTCTTGGACCACTTGAGAAACAAACAACGTTTTTGTCATTTTTCTATTGAACTAATTGTAATACAACTCAACCTGATAAAAATGGTTGAATTCATTTTTTATCATCACTTAGTTGAAAAATATCTGAATTTATTACATGCATTGATCCCAACAAAATCTAATTTCTTATCTACGATCACAAACTTTACTGCCTATGATTGATCGATGGCATACCGCTTCTGATGGACCGGTGTTACCAGCAAATTATTTCTTCCAGACTCTCCAACTGATGAATGTTCATGCATAATTTTTCTTTCTATGACTCATAAAATCTAATACATTAGATAATCTGATGGATCGATCAATCAGTGTTTCATAAAACCTTCAACTTTAGCAACTTCCAAATTCCCCCATTATTTCTTCCTTCAGAAACTTCTTTGTGTATCATGACTTCTTCATGAGTTTAATAACATTATGGTTGGCATATAATAATCTTACTAACATTTTAAAATTTTATGACTTCCCATCCTTCCATCATCTTCTCACTTTTTTCTTCACAAGGATTACATCAAAATTTTCTTAGAAAACATATGATATTCTAGAAATAAAAAACATAAAATCATCATTAGATTTAGTATGGATACATTCAAACTATGATAAATTTCCTCGTTATGAATGAAACTTTAATTACAGACACAAAGTTAGTCTAAAAAAAACTGCTTTTGCAAAAAATATTCAGAATAGAAAACCAAAACTTATGAACTTTCATACCAAAACTACATCTTCTCATTTGATAATAATGATTAATTTCATCTAATCATCTAATCACCAAAACATACAAAATAAAGTGATTTACTTTTCTTGAAGAAAAAATGACAATAATTTCAACATAAACTTCTTAATGATTCTAAAAACAACTTCCGTCCAACTTGTTCTTAACAAATTTTGGGATAGATTAGTCGGCTCATCATCACAAAGGCATTTCAATCAAAATATGTGACATAGAAATAAGAACAAAAAACCCAGATATACTCATAATAGAAACCAAGTCTTAAGAGGTCTCAACCATACTATCAGACATAGGATACTACTCAGGGATTCAAGGTAACTCTCATTAGAGAGATCTCACTCCATGAGACATGATATCACTATTGGAACTCATCCAATAGGTTATGATCTTTGGGCCTATATAAAGAATAACTAATCATTATAACTCAGATGATATTGATACACAGGTAAGGGATCACACCCAGGGCTACTGGGGGAATCCAAAAAACATAACTAGTCTAACCCACTAAGAAGGGTATTGTACGCCTATGTAAGTTGGTCGTGAAGATTATTCAAACCCCGCCTAGTGAAGGAGATACGATAGAGGGTTACACCCTAGGACTTATGGAGGAATTTATGAAAACTAGATTTGAGACAAATCTCACATGGGGAATCACAATCCAAAGAAAAGGATATAATACCTCATTATACCCTCATAGAGATGGACCAAAGGAAATCACCCAATGGATATTTGTCAAAGATGAAGAGATAGAGGGCCTCAACTTTCCCTAAAAAAGTACACGACATGTACTGGTAATACATGACGTGTCTTACCTACCTTGGGTCTACTCATGTCTCATTGTCTCACATGGTATGTTCTTCTCCACATACATAGTGTGTCCTTGTGAGATACATGGTGTGTAGAGTTCAAGACAACACTTGACGTGCTTCCATCCTATTCCTGTGAACTTCTAGTCATTCTCATGTAATTTGGGATGTGCCCATGTAATGTGGTTGTGCCAGTGTACTTGGTCGTGTACAAGTACTGATACATTCCCATTTACTCTAGTTGTCCCTATATACCTGGTCATCAATGTGCCCATGTACCTTGATGGTACATTCTGAGCCACCAGCTACAGGTCAAAAAGTGTTTGACACATGTCACATAGTGTATTGTGTTTTTCTCTATGCCAAAACCCCAACATTGCATCTGTTCTTTAGACTACACGCTGTGTAGTTGGGAATTTTCCAAAAAAAAACAAAAAACTTCACGTGTATGCCCACACCGCCTCCACCTTGGATTTCATCATAAATCACACCCATGATCTACATATCTGAGTTGACTAAGCCTCACCATTTCTAATATCCAAATTCTAGCCATCCAAACTATTCAATAATTGATATCACCGCACCACACCATCGTTTCATGCCAAACCATGAAACACAGGTATTTGGTCTGAACCACAATCACATGTGGTCATTGCTTCACCTCGATCATGTCATCAATACAAATATTAAACCCATGGTGAGGATCTATGGCACTAAATAATGATTTTTCAATGACCCCCCATCAGGTATTTGTTGAATAGTTGGCTAAATAAACAACTGATGATGATCGCATTTAGAACGAGGAGATAAAACCAAAAAACATAAACATAAGGAACAAACTTCAACCATTATTTGTGCTAGCCTAAATTCATTATCATAGTTTGAAGAATGAAGAGTAAAAATAGGGAACCAAAAATAATATCATTTCCTCATATTATACAAGGAGAATAATTTCATTAACCGTAAATCAACCATTGACAAGAAAATAAAATTATTAGAAGAATTTATTCATGTTCAACACAAGATAATAAAAAATGGTATAAATCCAACAAAACTCCATCCTACCTTGAGTTTGGATCAATCATTGATGAATAATTATTTTTCTTTGTTCTCGTTGGTGAGATCCACAAACCTTGTTGGTGAAGACAGCTCTCTGGCAATCAATCAAGATCCCCGATATTTTTTCATTCACCAAGATCTCTTCCATGTTATCCTGTCAAATACCTTGGGATATGCGACTAACACTAGGGATTCTCCATAAACACGATTAAATAATAGGAGGATAAGACATGGAAAATAAAAAATTACTAATTAATTTATTTATTTATTTACCTATTAATATTCCTACCATGGCCGCACTAAAACCATCCACCCAGTTCCAAAAAAGATTATGTCAAGTCTGGGGTACACCACACATTCCTTATTAAATGATAGTCTTAGTTTTCCTATTCAATACTCTATTTTGGATTTATTCTATTATTTTTGAAAATTCATGTGTTTGTGATATAATATATTTAATATTTTTTATATCAACACCGAGGCTCACCAGGACTCGAAATATTACAGTGTCTCAGTGCCTGTCTTGGAAAATATTCTTTAATATATTCCAAAATACTTATAATGAAAAAAAAAGTTGTTATATATGATTTTTTTAATGTTTGATATTGTTTTATCTCATCTATTACATTTTGGTTTTTGGATAGATTCTGTTTTTTTCTATCTATATAAATAAATGAATTTAGAGTAAAATGAAAATTTTTTGGTTCCTAGTTTATAATAATTACAAACTTCATAAGTTTTTTGGCCCATATTTTCTAGAAATGAAATTCTTGAATTATGATTCAAACTCTCAATTAGAATTGTCTCATTTTTTTGAACAGTTGAAATCTACCAAGGGAACGTTATATCTTTGATGAAAGATAAGAGAAATAAAATCTATTAGAAAATTAATGACTATTAAATTTTTTTTTGAAATGTATAATAGTTATTTAAATTAAATATTCTGGTTGGTTAAATATTTATTTCTAGAGGGAAATACACTTCCTATAAGTTTATATGAACAAAAAATTATTCTATAATTTGGGTCATAGTTTTTAGAAGATTAATGTATGTTAAAATGATTTCATCTTATATTTTGGTGACTATGAATCTTTAATTAATTTTACAACATGTGAAAAATCGAGGAATAGATACATTCAATAGGGAAAATCCAGAATTATTCTTGTAAAATAGTTAAGGTATTTTTTAATTACACTTAGATTGCATCATTGGTTTCTGCGTCACAACACAACTTCATTCATGACATGGAATCAATCCCATATTTATATAAATAGAACATTAAATCATCCTTGTAATAGGGATTCAGGAAAATACTTTTATCAATTTCAATCATCTTTTTCTTCACAACGTCATAATATATGATTAAGTTTTTATACAGATGGTTTTTATCATTTTGGTGCTTATAGTATTCAATATTATTGTTGTCCTATTTTCATAACTCTGTAAAACTTACCTTCTTATATGTGTTGGGTGAAAAATCAATCCCACACTGGTTTTAGAGATGAGTGATAGAAAATATATAATCTTGGATGAATTACTCCTCTTATCACCAATTGGTTTTAAGATAGAATCTCATAAGGGATTATGTGATGGATATGGATTGTCTAGGCTAGGTGGATAAGCCCGTGAAAAGTGGAATTAGAGTCGGTTTGTCTCTTTATGTCCATGAAATGCTATTGGTTTCACCTATGTAGTGTGAGTGAGGAATCTAAGGGAGTTACAGAGAGGAGGTGATGCAATATTGAAGGTCGTGCTTATAAGATAATGTTGGGGGAATAGTTTCACTATGGAAGGTGAATTATAAAGAGACCAGGCACCCCACTATGGAGGGTGGATTTTGATGTGATCAATTATATATAGTTTTAGGTTTCTTAAGATCTAACAACACTTTTTAAACACAATATAAGCAGTAAGATACTATAAAATGAATATAAACTATGTGTGAAACCTAAAACTGTGTAAACTATAAAATAAAGAAACTATAGTTTGTGTATACCATAAACCATAGAACTATTAATTCTTCTTCAATCCATTCTTGATGAAGATTTCAAATAGTAATAATAAAGACATAACTATTTTGTTGTGTATCCACAGGTTTTATTAAATCACCCAATTCTCAAGCGGGAGTCTCTCATCACCCACAGTATGCTAGTGCCTCATGAAGGGTAAGGGTGGAAGAGGAAGAGAGCTTCAAGAAAGGAAGATAATTGGATATAAGCTTTACATGAACCAACACCACCCATCTTATGGGTATTTTATATATATAAATGGATTGGGACAAGTCCCAATCCATTTTAAGCATTTACTCATACATTTCATAAACACAAGAGTAAATAGATATAGTTACAACCACTTTTTAATGAATCATCCATAATTATTCATGCAAGAATTTATCATATAAATCCCACATAGTTTCTCCCTTACATTTAAAATGATATCCTTAATTGTTGGTTCTAGGAATAACAGAAGTGTGTGGCGGCGAGCGATATATTAAAAACTATATTAATAATCGTTGCTCGAAATCATGAGTGGGGATATTAAACATCAAATTTATAATTAATTTATTTGATATTTGAAGGAATAAATACCTGGGCTTAGGAACATTATTTTTTTGTGAATTCTTATCATCCAAAAAGTTCCTTTTGGATTTCCTTCATTATGTTGTGAGGATACAAGGATAGAATCCCTCAAACTATGATCTAAATGTGCTCTTTGATCTCCGAGAAACACCACTCAATCTCTAGATGCTAGCATAGTGAGTTAAATGTATTGTCTTGTTATTTATTGATTTCTTAGTCTTCATCCTTAAAGAAATATGTTTTGTGATTCTCATTCTTGAGAGTGAGAGAGAAAGAGGAGTCGAGAGAGAATTTTTTTCCATAACAATTCTTTATTCTCAATTTTTGGATTCACTACACAATAGGAATATCCATCTATTTATAGAGTTAAGATTTATGTTAAAATATTATTTAATTGTGTGTCAACCATTAAATAACATTTATTACCTTTAATAAAATCCATGCCACATATTATTATTATTAATTTGTGGCGCATGCCAACTGGTGTAATAAAAATTATTATTTAACCGAATTTTTAATTAATATTTGTCACCGAATATGGTCTTGGTCCATTTGAACTACTCTCTCATTTATTGAATACCCAAATAAAATTTTATTTGTAAATAAATATTTCATTTACATACTAGCGAATAAATATTTAATAAATATTCAATAAAATAAATAAATATATCTTTATTCACATACCGATGAATAAATATTTATTTAATTAATGATATCAATATAACTTGAATAAAATTATTCATTGGACTTGATAATAATATTTATTCTATTAATTAAACTCTAAAATAATTTAATCGAGATCAACATAAATAATTAGTGTGTAACCCTCTAGGATCATTTCTCATTAACATTAGGTAGGCTTGCTTAAATTCCAATATTATTGTCTAGAAATGGTTCAAGGTACCTATGATAAACAACTTAATGTCACAAATTCAACAACCACATATGAATGATCATTGTGTAATATAATCTTTTTTTCAAAATATCTCATCAAGCATGTTGCATGATGGTGTCATCAACCTATTTACATGATACATATTTCTTTCAATATATGAAATAAACACATCATTACACAATTGACATGGAATTTAATGTGATGTTTCTATTCTAATCAAAGGGATGAGATATCAGCTTTCATAAATATGGAAGGGAAAAATCCTTCCTTGACTTATCCATTAATGACATGTCAATCATGATGCACCCAATGTACACTACTTCCCGCAAACATATGGAATGCTGTTTTTGGTTAGTAAATATAATTATGTGGGTCAATAGATATATTAATGATACTATTAAATTCTGAGGAACATTACACAAGCTCATTTATAGGAATATCCAATGACACCAAAACATGCGGAATTCCTACTAGCGGGTCTATCCTCATAATCTTCTATCTTGGAGATTACAAAGTGATAAATTCATGAGAAGAATCCTCATATTATTATGAGCACTCACACTTAATGGTCCAAATACTATGTGTCCCATCATACTACATTATCTAACCACATAACTATATTAAGAATATTTTCATAACAATTTAAGGTTCTCATCATAGCAGAAAACTGTTATGACCTCATCAATGTGACAAACACTCTAGGAAATTATTGCATTAAATCCATATAGAAACAATGAACAATATGTAATAAGAAATTAAATTAATATTAAATACACTAAATACACATGTAATCAATGTAAAATTAGTTAGTCCTGGGAAACCAACTCTAATAAAATCTCACTTGGACTAGATCCAACTGCTTATAAATTTTAGTCTGCTAGAACACATATAACAATCATGTTTCTTTTGATTCAACACTTTATTCAAGGGGTATGTCATGTTTTCTTCTATGTAAGTACATCTCACTACAACCACACCTCTCTGAGAAAAATCCCTCAAGATATGATACTTCCTAAGTATGTGTTATGTCTGTTGATGCGACCTTGGCTATTTTTCAAGATCCACCATTACAGTATTATAACAATAGAGTGTGATAGGAAATTTAATGCTAGGTACTGTATCAAGATCTTGAATGAAGTTTTTCAACCATACTAATTTCTTAGATACGTTAGATGTCTCAATATACTCAGACTGTATTGTAGAATTTGTGACTATAGCCTTCTTTGAGCTCTTCCATCTCACAACACCTCCATTCAAAGTGAATATGTATCCCGTTTCTAACTTCATTTCATTGTGATGAATATAGAAACTAGAATCTGCATATCCTATGATGACTAGTTCCTCATTTACTCCATATACCAAGAATATATCCTTTGTGTGCCTCATATACTTAAGGAGAGTCTTGATTTTCATCCAATAGCGGTCACTTGGATCAGCTTGATATCTTCCTACTACACTCAATGTGTAGGAAACATCTAGTCTAGTACATGTCATATCATACATGACTAAGGCAATTACTGATGTGTTTGTAATCCTTATCATTTGATTTATTTCCTCATGTTTCTAAGGACATATTTTTCTAGAAATATGAATGCCATATGATAATGGAAATAATCCCCTCTTGTATTGTTCCACACTAAATCTCTTTAGTATCTTGCCCATGTATGTACTTTGTCTTAGGTCAAGAAGTCTCTTGGATCTATCATTATAGATCTTAATCCCAAGAATATATTTTGTTTTTTCCAAGTCCTTTATGTAGAATCATTTATTAAACCACTTCTTAACAGACTATAAGACTGTTATTTCATTTCCTATGAGTAATATGTCATCAATATATACTATTAAGAAAATGACTACACTACCACTAAACTGTTTTTATATACAAGTTTCACAATCATTCTTTATAAAACCAAATTCCACTATGGATTCATCAAAACAAATTTTCCATGACCGGGATTCTTTATTTAATCCATAACTTTATTTTTTCAATTTTCATATCTTATTAGTATCATTTGGAGTCAAAAACCCATTGGGTTGTGTTATATAGATATCTTCCTGAAGGTTCTCATTAATGAATTTTGTTTTGACATCCATTTTACAAATCTCATAGTCATCGTAAGCCACAATTTCAAGTACAATTCTGATAGATTTTAACATTTAAACTGGTGAAAATGTTTCATCATATTCAATGTATTGACTTTTTTAAACCCTTTTGCAACCAGTCATTTCATATAGGTACTGACTGGTCCTTCCATGTCTAGTTTCTTCCAGAATACCCATTTGAAACCAATGGGATTTATATCTACTGTCAGATCTACCAAAATCTAGACATAGTTTTGGTACATGGAATCCATTTCAAAATTCGTTTCTTCTTACAACTTAGAAACATATATTCCATTTACTACTTCCTTATAGGTTATAGGATCATTATTATCAACTTATAATGTGTTACCATCCTCAATGACTAGAAGATCATAATGTTATGGTTCTCTAACCTCTCGTATACTCCTACATAGTACTTGTTTCTTTGGAATGGTTTCATCTTCCATGAGGCTTTGTGTAATTTGTTCTTGTACCAACTCTTATGTACCTTGAACCTCAACTTCCTCAAAGTCTATCTTGGTCCCACTATCTATTTTAAATATTTTCTCCCTCAAAATGAATATGGTGTGTCTTTCCATTATGACCTTTTTTTAGGGGTCGTATAGGTAATATTTCCTTGTTTCCTTAGGGTATACTATAAAGGTACACTTTGTGCCTCATGGTGTAAGTTTATTACTTGAAGAGGCCTTAACAAATTCTTCACTTCCTAACACATGTAAATTCGATAACATGGTTTTCCTTCCACACAAAAATTCTATATGGAATATGATTTATCAATTTAGTTGGTACTTGGTTTAGTATATCTATTTTTTCCAGTGATGTGTATCCCCCAAAAGGATAATAGAAGACTTGAATGACTCATCATTTGTCTCACCATGTCCAACAAGTTGCAGATCCTCCTTTTTCTTATGTCATTCCACTAAGGCGTATAAGGAGTAGTGAGTTGGGATAAGATCCCAAACTCCCATAAGTAATCAATGAAGTCTTGATTAAGATATTCTCCACCATTTTTTGAGAAAAGTATCTTTATATTCTTACCAAACTAGTTCGAAAATTCATTCTTGTATTTCTTGAATTTATCAAGAGAATCTATCTTTTACCTCATCAATTAGATATATCCATATCTACTAATATCATCATTAAAAGTTATGATGTATGAGTACCCACCCCTTGATTCAACAAAAAATAGTCCACACACATTAGTATAAAGTAATTCAATAAACTCTTTATCCATTTCACATTTCCCACTAAATGGGGCTTTGGTCATTTTTCCTTATAAACATGCATGACATACACCAAGTGGTTTTAGTTAAAAAGAATCTAAATATCCATCTTGAAGTAATTTATTCAATCACTTTTCATTTTCATGACCTAGCTGGTGATTCCAAAGTTAGGTGTGGTATGAGTCATGTAAATTAACTTCATTATATATTGTGATTACTTAGTTCATGTAATCCATCACATAAAGACCATTATTTAAATGTGTCTTACCATAAAAATGTTATATTTATAAAATAAGAAACATTTATTCCCAAATTTGAAAATAAATACATCTGTATCAAGTTTGGATATAAAAATAATGTTTTTGGTAATAGATGGAACATGATAACAACCTTTCAAAACCAAGACCATTCTGATAAAAAACACGAGTTGGTAGTTCCTGATAGAAATAACATCACGTTTAGCTATTTTGGATGCTCATAGATCTACCTACCCTTAGTAAATTCTTTTGAATTAACTTGGTTCATGTATTTGAATACATATTTTATCACCACAAGCTATATTTAATACCCAATTTGTATAAACAAATAAATTAAACTCGATAACAAATGCACCTAAATCTTCCCCTTACTTCTTTTTCTCGGTGCAATTTTTATTCCAATGACCATTTTTTCCACATATGAAACAAACAACATGTTATTCCCTTTATTTCCCCTTGATATTCCACTTTCTGGAAGGATATGAAGAAGCTTTGGGATTAAATCTTTTTGATTTCCCTTTTCATTTATTCATCAAATGGACGTATTGATTTTCACGCTTCGTATCCTTATCTACATGGAAAAAAAGAGTGAGAATATCTATCAAAGAATTCGTAATGTTGTTCATATTAAAATTCACAAAAAAAATCAATATAATATATGAGATAATGATTCCATAATGATATTAGTGCCTAGTTTTTCAGGGAGTTTAAACCCTAGGACCACTAGAAGCTTAATGTAGCCAATGATCTTGACTACATGAGGCCCAGCTAGGGAACCCTCTCTAATATTTCTCTAAAAATGTGCCTTGTAAATCTCAAGATATTTCTATATATATCTCTCTTGGTAAATATTTCATAGGTGATCAATCATGTTATATTCATCTATGTTTTCATGAGACTTCATTATCTCACTAAACATTAATGAAATCATTAAACATTGAACATCAACTACATCGCTCAAATGTTTTTCATAGAAAAGGATCAATATTTTCCTTTTCATAACCCCACCAAGGGTTGGTCAAGCTACTATAAGGTATTTAGATAAGTGGGTCTTTTCCAACTGGAGTCTTGTAACTCCTTAATCTTTTGAGTGGACTCCCCTATCCTGAAATCCTAACATGTATTTCCTCAACACTTACCTAAAAATTACACCAAGTCCAACAAGGGATACTTCTCTTGATATAAATTTTTTAAGTCCATCCAAAACTTTTATAATAACTCCTCATATAAAAGTAAGTGTCCCAACAAGGGTTGATCAAAAACTTAGTTTTATTGAGTTTTATTCCTAATCATGTAATGGAAGTCCAAGTCTAACTTAATATTTAATTGATGGATTTTAATTAATTATGCATAAATTCTTTCTTGTTTTTTCCTTTACATGTCTTATTAATATTAAGTGGATGTTACTTAATTAATTAACCATGTTGGATAAAACATTTATGCATAATTCATTTATTTAATTTTAATATTTGCACATTAATTCATTTATTTATGTGCTCGTGGACTTGCATCCATAAATTAAATAATTTCAAATACATAAATAATTAAATTAATTAAATGTCCCAACAATGATCTTATAAAAAGTTGATTTAATGAGAGGAAATTAAATCAACCATTGACATAGGGGGATAAATCTATTTTCTAGTCTTCGCATGAGTTATAGCATTCCACCTATCCACATGTGTATCAGTTGAGTAGGCATAATAATGGTTCCATATTGAACTGCCTCCACATTCCTTGGGATGCTCTATTAATTACACAAGTGTTTATTACTCACGCACAGGTGAAGGGAACTACAGAATTGGTTAAAGGGGATTACATAAATATCATTGGACATGAAGGCCCTATATAATAATGGAGGGAGAGATGACATGAAATACATCATTTAATTTAATAATAAATAATTGAAAACTCATACAAAAAATTAAATTAAATAATTTTCAACACATATATAGGTACTAGTCAATCTCATGATGGGTCATACATGCAATGAATATTAAAAAGTACCGGTTACCATTCATTTATTTATTAATTATTTTTCATTAGGATGAATGCAATTTAATTAATTAATTAATTAATTAATTCTATTTTATCTTAATGATCATCCAAACTTAATTGGAGATACCCATCATTTATGTAATTCATGGAAATTAAATATAAAAACCAATTAATATAGATTTATTATAATAAATTAATTGATCATTGAAATTTCTTTAAAACCATTATTAAATTTTCAAAAACAACTGGTTTTAATCAATAAAATAAGGTTTTAATACTGTAATATTCAATTTTAATATAATTTAATTATGTCATTAATTGGGAGACTAGACAGTGAGTATAATCTAGATAAACACTATGTATCTTGGTTCCCATGTATATGAGTCACATGCTTGGGGCTTTGGTATGTTAACTTAGTCAGACAACATGACATGTACAGGCCAGCTACACGCCATGTATCCACTTGTCGTGTTCCGGGTTGGACTGGTCAACATATGATGTGAAATAAATGCACCACCTATAATTAACTTCTTTATGCATCCATTTGTGATGTCCATGGGTATACAATGTGTGCTTTGGCTATATTCCATGTAACCTAATTTTACTATACAAATATTTGGTATTTCTTAGTGGCATCTCTAGTCATTACTCATTTGTTCTTAAACTTTTAAAAAAATAAAACACTAAACAAACTTAATTAATATGTAGATAATATGTTAATTCAAATTGGATTAAATAATGAATAACATGAAATAAAAATATAACCACAATTTTTCATATATTAACAATCAAATAGATAATTAAAAATTTAAATGTGACCACTCTGATACCACTTGTTGGTTCCCGGTGCAATGGATGCATGTGGTGGTGGGAGATATATTAAAATTTCTTTTAATAATCATTGCTTGAAACCATGAGCAAGGATCTTGAATGTCAAATTTATAATGAATTTATTTAATATTTGAATAAATAAATATATGGTCTTATGATATTTCTTCATTGGTGGATGTTAATTATCTGAAAAGAACCTTTTATATTACCTTCATTGTGTTTTGAAGATCCAAGGATAGAATCCCTCTAGTGGTGATCCACATGTGCTCTTATTATCTCCAAGTAACACCACTCAATCATCAGGTTCTAGCATGGTGAGTTAAATGTCTTGTGTTTTTCATTCGTGATCACTCTTTCTTTAGTCTTGAATAAATCTCTCTTACACTTATTATTCTTAAGAGGGAGAGAGGATTCAAGAGACAATTAATTGTGTGCAACAATTCTCTATTCTCAATATTTGGATACTCTACACAATAGACATAACCATCTATTTATAGAGTGATTATTTATATTAAAATATTATTTAATGTCATTCCATACATTAAATAACATTTATTACCTTTAATAAAATCTATGTCACATAATAATAATAATATTATTATTATTTTATGGCATGCTCTAACTTGCACAATAACAAATATTATTTAACCAACTTGTAAATTAATATTTTTCACTAGACACTGTCTTGGTCAGTTCGAACTTATCTTTCATTTAATGAAAACCCGAATAAAATTTTATTCATAAATAAATATTTCATTTACATACCGATGAATGGATATTTATTAAGTATTTAATAATATATATATATATATATATATATTTAAATTTCGGTGAATAAATATTTATTTAATTTATACAATCAATATAACTTAAATAAAAGTATTCCTCAGACTTGGGAACAATATTTATTTCATTAATTAAAATAAAAAATAAGTTAATCAAGATCAAAGGAAACAATTAGTGTGTGACCCTCTAGGATTCTTTCTCATTGACATTAAGAAGATTTGACTAAAGTCCAAGATTACTGTCTAGAAATGGGTCAAGACACCCAAGATAAAGAACTTAATGTCACAATGTCAACAACCACAAACGAATGCTCACTATGTAATATAATCTCTTTTTCACAATATCTCATTGAGCATGTCACATGATGGTGTCATCAATCTATTTACTCAATATGTATTTCTTTGACTATCTAAAATAAATTTGTCATTACACCATGACTATAGAATTTAATGTGATGGTTCTATCCCAATCAAAGGGTCGATATATTAGCTTCCACAAAGATAGAAGGGAAAAATCATTCCTTGACTTATCCATTAATGACATGTTAATTGTGATGCACCCAACATACCCTACTTCCCACAAACATATTACATGACGGTTTGGGCCAATAAATATAAGTGTGTGAGTGACGACGTACATTAATGATAATATTGAAGTCTAAGGACCATTACACATGCTTGTAGATAGGAATATCCTATGACACCAAAACATGTGGAATTCCTAATGGACGGTCTATTCTCATAATCTCTCATATTAAAGATTACCAGGTGAAAAATTCATGAGAAGAAGCCTCATCTGATTAAGAGCACTCTTAAATAAAGGTATAAATACTATGTGTCTCATCATATTACGTTATCCAACCACAGGACTATATTAAGATTATTTTCATAAAACTTCAAGGTTCCCATTATAGTGGGGAACTGTTATGACCACATCAATGAGATTAATACTCTAGGAAATTATTACATTAAATCCATGCAATAACAAAGAAAAATATGTAATAAGATGTTAAATTAATCTTCAATACATCGAATATACATGTAATCAAAGTACAATCAATTGGTCTTAGGACACCAACTCTAACATTAAGTGTAATATATCTTTATGATATCATATAACATTCAACTTCCGAAGCATGTCATATCCTTACCAAATGAATCATGGTATACAATTCATAGAAAATGTAATGACATATTATCACTATAATATGATTTATGATATGCCAAAAATAAGGCATAAAATATGTATTAAACCATGAATTTTGGACCATACAAAATGTATATATCGTATATCTCATGAACCATGTAGGGATGTCATCTAAATCGACACCGTACCCAACCTGAGATAAGTCTTGAAGGGGATTCATGATCCCCACAGGCTAGAAACTAGTACCTGGGTATCAAAAATATACATTGGGAATGATTTCACCCATTTATATTACAATAATCAACCCACAAAAGTAAAGAAAAGCATAACCAATAACAATAATCAAATGTTGTACAATAATTTTTAGAGTCAACTTTTTACAATTTAAACTGTAAAACCATGTTAAATGATAAAAAGGGGATCACTAAACATCCCAAAATCCTTCATGCGGCATGAGGGACATCACCCTAAATCCACCACCACCAACACCTAAAATAAGTGTAACTCTCAATCAATTGAAACCACCATCACGATGAAAAATCTTTCCTTTACTGTGGTCAAACATAAAAAAGTCTACATATAACAAAAGGACTATGTAGGGTGTGAACCAAAGCCTTGTAGGATTCCTGCCAAAATAAAATATTCCATGCTATAACATTAAAAGATAAATCAAAATGAACATTTATATGAAAGCACTTGGAAACATTTTTAAAGGAGATTTCAAGTAAACATATTCAGGATAAAATCATTCTTTCAAGATAAATCATTTTTTAAAAGAATCAAGTCAAAATGACACAAGATATACAAGGTCCACAGTATACTAACGACCAGAACCATATCACATATATAATGTCACGAGATAGCACCATAGGTAAATCCCTAAGCATAGTATATCACAAGTTATTCATTAATAACCTCAAACCTTAGTTATCAATATCTTCCAACTCAACTACCAACAACTTTCCCATGCATGAACCACTAGGAGGGACCATCCCAAGGTCCTAATGGTATCCAAATAATAGGTCAATTACAACATTTTCTCATGCACAAGCCACTACGAGGGACTATCCCAAGGGCCCAGTGGTCTCTGATCATATCACATGTTTATTTAGTATTGAAAGCATAAATCCTTCTAAGTGAATTTGGGCCTTTATAATCCTGATTAAACTAGAATCAAGATACTAGGAGAATCTAGGATTTACACTTATGAATCACTAGTATACTAGTTTTAGTTTTCCCACCTAGGTACTCAGGATTCCTTTTGTGCTTAAAGTCCGTTATCACATAACCATCACTTTCACAACACATACCATTCCACATATGAACATAAGAAATTTTACACTTTCATAGACAGTTACATGGAAACCACTATTTTAGATAAATAAAACCACTTTACATTTTACAAAGACTATAACCATTTAAAAACACACTTTTCACCACTTTCATAATTCAAGAAAACCATTTGGAAATATCACCAGAAAAGAACACAATTAATTCAATTCTTTTTCTATTGGATAATCCCCTTTTTAATCCACATATAAAATAAGTTCATTTCACAATGTGCTTCACATCATTACATAATTCACAAATCACACTTAAAGTGCACAATAAAATCCTAAATGATCAAATAATCCATTTTCCCTTTAAAACCCACTTTCAACACATTCTCACCTCAAGTGACTTTAAAAACACATTTTGCACCTTTCACATAATCATAAAAACACTTACAAGAAGTAACACAATGAAGCACATACAAATAATAACCAATTTCCTTTGAAAATCCCATTTTCATCACATATTCATGTCAAACTCTTTCCAAAACATATTTCACACCACACAATAAATTCATAGAAAACATCAATAGAGCCAAACAAGTATATCAAAATAATCTTAAAATGTTAGAGCATGGAACCACCTACCTCGTGCTTGGAAACATCCAAAAATTAGTTAAAAACCACAATTTCACCTACAAAAGACCCTATAAAGGCATGATCAAACAACAAACATCAATATCTTCCCCAATAACACAAGATCAGACCCCCCCCCCCCCTATATGCCAACCATCCACTAGAAAAATAGGAACTCATGGAATAGGGAAGAAACTGAGGGATAAATTACTTACTTGATGGTTACTTGAAGTTCCTACACCAAAAATCACCCAAAGAATGGTGTACAAGAGGTCCAAGGAAGCTTGGAGGGATATCCAAGGGCTTAAAATCACATATGGGGTGGAATGGGGGTGATTTAGGGTTAAATCCTGAGAGGTCAAAAATGGAATTTTCCAATTTTTAATGACCTGGAAAAGTCGCATGGTTTTCCAAATTTTGAAAAAACCATGAACCTATCACTATACAATAAGGACATGTTGCACGGTTAGCTCGCATGGTTTGACAAACCATGTGCTAACTATGTGGTAGACACTTCTAGAAATACCATTTGGCTATATGGTTTCCTAGGTATGGATTTATAGTTTGAAAAACTATGTGCCTCATGCTGTCAACCTAAAAACCCTCATTTTTTCACCAAAAAATCTCAAGGAAACTTATAGAAAAACAAGTGATAAAAAATGAAGAGAATGAATACCTAAAAATGAATACATATATGTGAAAATTATCCCCACTAAGAAAACTTTCCACCGTTGGAAATTCATCCTCAAGATTGATCAAAAAAATAGAAATGGGTAATCCTTTTCAACCCAAGACTTCCACTCCCATGTCTCATGTTCAACATAGTCATGTTTCCAAATAACTCAGACCATTATAATAGACTTCCCATGATGAACTCTCAATTAGGAATCCACAATATTCAATGGCCACTCAACCACGGATAGATCAATCTCCAAATATAATTCCTCCCATTTCAACACATGGGATGGATCCAAATTATACTTTTTCAATTGTAAAACACGGAACACATCATGAATTGATGTCAAATATGAAGGAAACTCCAATTTATATGCCACCTTACCTACTCTCTCGGTAATCTAAAAAATCCCAAGATAGCTTGGCATAATTTTCCCCTTATTACCTAAATAATGAAGACCCAAGCGGGGTGCGAGTTTTAGTAACACGCGGTCACCTACAGAAAAATATAAATCATGATGTCTCTAATTATAATAAGACTTATAACGACTAGGAGTTGTCAAAAACTGTTGCATGATCAAATTCACTTTCTCAAATGTTTCTGACACAAGGTCTGATCCCAACAATGAGGTCTCAGCCACCTCAACCCAACACAATGGGGAACAACACGACCGACCATAAAGTTCATTAAAAAGGATCCATCTGAATAGAAGATTGGTAACTTTTATTATACACAAACTCATCCAATCCTAAATAGATATCCCATGAACCACCAAAATCTAAAAACACATGCATGGAGTATGTCCTCCAAAATCTGATTCACATATTATGCCTGACCATTCGTTTGAGGATGGAATGTCGTACTCAATTTTACCCATGACCCCATTTCATTTTAAAGGCCTTCCCAAAACCGATAGGTGAAATGGGGGTCCCGATCAGAGAAAATAGGTGATGACACACCATGAAGCCTCACAACCTTCTGAATATGTAACCAGCCAAAATCATCCACTTTGACTAAATATTTGGTCAAAATTAAATGAGAATACTTTTACATACATTCAATCACAACCCAAATGTAATTATATCCCCAATGTGTACGAGGTAATCCAATAATGAAGTTCATGGAAATATTTTCCCACTTCCAAGTAAGAATATGTAAAGGTTGAAGAAAATTAGAAGGTATTTAATGCTCTAATTTAACCTACTAACACATATAACTTCACGATGCAAATTCAGTTATATCTTGTCTCATACCTGGCTACCAGAACTGTTGGTTCACATTATGAAACAGTTTGGTAGTACTAGGATGTACGACTCACTAAGACTTACGGTTATCTTGCATCACCATCTTCCATAATTGAAAAGGCACCAAAAAGAGACCTATAAAACACAAATATCCTTTAGTAGAAAATGAATACTCATAAGGATCCTCCCCACTATGAAAAAAATACATAGAGCACTGGCACAACTCATTATTCAGTTACTTCTGCCGAATCAATGTCAGGAGGGAAGGTTTCAACTGATAACTAGCAAAGAAAACTCCTCCACTATGCTCCTTGGTCTCTAAGTGTATCTGAGAAAAGAAACTCATCAAATCCAACTCATCATTTGACTTCTTCAATGATTTCACTAAGACTTTTATACTCAAATCATATAACACGACATTACCTTTGCCTGAGGTATAAACTATATCGAAGATGAACCACTACAAGTACTCAACCCAATGGAGATGCCTCAATTTCAAATATTTTTGTGAGAAAATATAATCCAAACTCTTATGATTAGAATAAACCACAAACTTCTCCCAAGAAATATAATGGAACCATGCCTTCAAAGAAATCATCACTGCTACTAACTCCGAGTCATGGGTTGGATAATTCTTCTCATGTGGTCATAGATGGAGAGAACCATAAGCCATCAACTGATCATTATGAATCATCACACAACCAAGACCAGTACCTGAGGCATTATAATAAACCACATAACCCTTTATAGATTCCGAAAAGACTAAAATAGGAGTGGTAGTCAACCACTACTTAAGCTCCTCAAAGGATTCTTGGAATTTTGGGCTACATTAAAACTTTACCCCTTTTCAGGTAAGTTCATTAATGGATGAATCAAGGCTAGATAAATATCGAATGAATCACCAATAATATTTTTCCAGTCCCAAAAAGCTTATGATCTCAAAAACATTATTCAGCTGCTCCCATGATATAATTGCATTGATCATCTCAGGGTCCACCGAAAACCATCACTATATGATCACATGGCCTAGAAACTTCACCTCCCTAATCCAAAAGGTGCACTTTGAAATCTTCTCATAGAGGTGATGATCTTAAAGATTGCCCAAATAAATTATCAAGTGTCTCTCATGCTCCCCCTCCGATCTAGAATAAACAAGGATGTAATCCATGAACACCACAACAAAAGAGTCAATATATTGGTGGAAAACCCTATTCATAAGTTCCATAAAGACCACTGAAGAATTTATCAACCCATAGGGCATGATCAAGTACTCAAAATGGTCATACCAACTTCAAAAGGCTATTTTCAGAACATTCACCTCTCTCAAT
This sequence comes from Viscum album, assembly GCA_963277665.1. Taxonomy (NCBI): domain Eukaryota; kingdom Viridiplantae; phylum Streptophyta; class Magnoliopsida; order Santalales; family Viscaceae; genus Viscum; species Viscum album. Next base: position 1,161,214,195 of record OY728126.1, read on the forward strand.
CTGACATGGTGATAACCAAAATGAAAATCAATCTTAGAAAACCAACTTTTCCCACTCAAGTCAATTGTAAAGATCAAAAATATGGGGTAGAGGGTACTTGTTCTTGATGGCATCCTTATTTAGATTTCGATAATCAATGTATAACTGGAGAGATCCATTAGCCTTTTTCGGAAAAATAATTAGGGTAGCCCAATGTGAGACGCTCGGGCGAATGAATCCTTTGGATTCCAAATTGTCCAGTTGTACCTTTAATTCCTTAAACTTGATAGGGGTCATACTGTATGAGGGAAGAGATATCATTTTTGTTCCCGATACCAAATTAGTAGTGAACTCCACATCTCACTCTAAGGGAAAACTCGGGAATTCCTTTGAAAAAACCTTTGGGAACTCATCCACCACATGAGGTAATCCACCCTCACAACCCCTAACATCATCCTCCAACATGAGTGATGAGAAATAATATATAAGGTTACCCAACTCTAGAATTAGAGGTCCAGTATGTCCTAACTGAGGATCCCATTCACCATGAAAAACCTGGGTGCTACCATCAGGTGCCACAAAACTCACTCACCACCTATAGTAATAAATGTGTGCCTAAAAATGCACCATTCAATCTATACTGGGGATTACATAAAAGAGGTCCATTTCTAGAATTAGAAAATCCCATTCTAGCTTGACCCTTAACACAGTGATTGCACAAAATGGACACCTGAGACCTTTATCTCGCTTTTTACCAAGTAGAATTACTAACTCCATTTCATACAAAATAATATTAGTTGGAAACATTAACACATACACAATACGGGAATAAATAAACAAAAAAAATTCCCTAGTATCAAATAGGACAATAGATAAAGATAATTCAATAAGAATAGTACCTTGAACATTCATAGGCCCTGTATCTGACACCACTAGCACTCAATCCACCACATGAAGATGCCTTGTCTCAGCCTGAGACTAAGTATAACCACTAACCTGTGGAACTTCCCTAAACTAAATCTACCCAAAAGAAGACTCAACCCTGATTCCACAACCAGCAAAATGAGATCCCACTATCTTGGAGGGTTCTAGATGAGATGGAATCCCCCTAGAATCCACAGATCTTGCACCACTCTAATATAGAAGGAGCACCTTGTAAAACCACTACAAGTTCCCCAAATCTCTGCATCGATGGTAAGGCCTAAGTGGTGATGAACACACTGATCACTTGTATCCTACTTGTCCAGACTGATGGAACACCACTGACCCTACACCTAAAGCCACGGATGAAGAAAATTGATAAGGATGGACTGAACCACCACCACCCATCCTATCCTAATCCTCATGCTTCCTTTTCTTTTTAGATGATCTACCACTACCTACTGCTGACACAACCCTAATGTAATGGGACTTTATCTTGCAATAAATCTCCACCATGCATACACATTCAACCACATCAGCATAAGTTTTCATCTTAAATAAAAAGACCTAAGAATGAATTTTTGGCCTTAAACCCATCTCGAATATCTGAACCTTCATCTTCTCATTAGAAATGTTCTCGGGTTCATATCAAACTAGCTATATGAATATATTGACATACTCCATCACTATCTAGTCTCCTTGGTTAAGATCCATGAATTATTGGGACCTGAAATAAACCAAAACTTCAGGACAATACTGCTCATTTAAGGTGATTTTGAAATCTCCCCAACCCATCTTCTCATGCCTTCTAGTTTGCACCACTGAGTCCCAACACTTCTGAATGATACCTTCTAACAGAAACGAATCACACTTCACTCTGAAGACCTTAGGATTTTCAAGAAATTAAAAAATCCTTTCTATATTCTCAATCCTCTCCTCTACCTCCTAAGGTTATGAATTTCACCAAAATGAGGGTGGCTTTCTCATGAGGAACTCCTGAGCTTTTCCCTTTCCAAAACCTGTTTTGGCTTCCCTAACCTGAGAAAGGCCATATCTCGCTTCTTGTCCTAATGGTTAGAAAACCCAAACCACTGCCTCCACTATACTTTGATCAATTGGTGACAAAATTCCATTTCTATTCTCTTCCCATAGCTTCACAGGAACTCTTCAAGGAGGCATTATTCCACAACAAGCGATAACCCTGAGGAAAAAAATTAACACAACCATTCAAAAAATATTAGCAACAACAACAAATACCAAATGCTTGTATCAATCAATACATAACCAAGTCCATCATAATAACAAGCCAAAACCACAAAATTACTCTGCCCCACCCAGTTTCCTTATATGGTATACTGTAACCCCCCATGATTTCAAAGTACGTTATTTCTTCAAAATAATTCAATAGCTTGTGCTAAACACAACACAGAGTTCGAGCGCACCCCAACTTACCAAACTAACTATTCAAAAAGCGGTTATTAATAGTATTAAATGCATTTTAAATCTTATATATTCTATAAAATTTTTAACATCCATATTATGTGTTTCTTAGACATAATATAAGAACAAATTCAATTTTTCAGATAAAGGACGTATTAAAAAAAAGCAATTTTACCGCATTATAATGGAAAATCATTTTTAAATCCAATATTTGAAACTTTTATATATTAAATTTGACAAAATAAACTTATTCATTAGAATCGGGACATAAATATTTATTCTTGATAAATTTTTTGTGTTTTTCTGATAACTTTCATATTAGGGTGAATAGTGAAAATACTAAATTTTAACTGAAAACAACTTTTTTAATCAATATAATTTATAGTGTTCAATTATAAATTTGAATGTTTTGGAAGTATAATTATATTATATTTTTATCATTTAAAACAATTTTGGTCATTATAAGTAATTTTACATTTAAATTTGACATAAACACATGTCAATCTTTCGTTAGTTTTTACTTTTTAAAAACCCGCCTTTTGGTTTTGACAACGAGAATTAATTTTAAATTAATAAATGAAACTTCTATGCTTTTAATTTTGAAAAATAGACTTAATTTTTGAATTCATAATATCAAAATTATCTTAGGGTGAATTTTTTTTATTTTTCTGAAAACTTTCAATTTTTGATGAATAGTGAAAACACTACGTTATTGTTTGAAACTGCATTTTTATTTAAGTAATTAGTTATTTTAATTTAATTTATTTTATGTCAAAATAGATACATAATACCTATATACGTTCAATTTAATTCATTGGAGTCATTTTATAATAAGTTTAGATATATAAAATTTTATTGATCTTTTTACCGTCTTTTACTCACCTTCAAGGAGCATTTGAAAATTTGAATAAAACATAATTTTACCACTTCTTTGAGTTGAATTTAAAAAATCCGAGAGACACGGTTAACATCAGTAAGTAAAATGTGATTCAATAATTTGAAATTTTTTTGGTGAATAGTAACTTTTGACTTTTATTTACCACGGTTAAAAGTAAATATGGTAATTAAGGGTAAGAATGATATTATAATTACCCTAACACATGTCCTAATTATATTGGATAAGTGTAATTCGACCAAAAACAACCTTATAAATAAAATATGATCCTTTAGGTACACTTGGATTAGATTATGACATTTATTATTATTTTATTTAAAGAAGAGTTAAAAGTGTTAAATTCAATGTTTAATAACTAAACCATTTTTAATATAGGGTTACACATAAGATAAGTTCAATTATAAATATTAATTAGAAATATAAAATTATTTCTTACATAATTGTATTTTATTTATAATTTTTAGACATTAAATAATTAAATTTATCTATGATGCAATGATGATGCAGTAATTACCTTTTTAATGAAAGGCTGAAATAGTTGATGTTATAAATATCCGAATAAATGTAATTTGAAACTTTTTATGAATTCAAATAATTTTATAGGTTAATATTAAATGTTATGGTTGATTAGATAATTTTTTTCGGAGTGATAAGGTTTTTATGACTTTCACAAAAACAAAATAACAAATAGTGTCAAAATTGACATTAATTAATGTTTTTTAAAAAATACTATATTATTAGCTGATATAATATTCATAAAAATATAAGGTTTGGCCAAAGGCATTAAATAATATTATATATGTCATTAATGAACCACTTGAGTTTCTCTTGGATGTTTAGATTAATTTTATTAACCATATGGTTTAAGAATAGAAGAAGACGCAGTAAAAGTTAAAATATTTAACTAAGAGTTAAATCTAAAAGATAAGGTTAAAATGGTAACCTAATCTTTTCTAAAACCTATTGGTTGAGAATATTTAGACTCATAACCACATAAGGATCGAAATAAATACATTTGGATCCATTATAAATCGAATATGATAGTATAATAAATTAATACCTTAATCTTTTCCTAAAGTGACCCTCATCCCTCTTATAAAAGAGCACTTCCCCTTCTCTCAAAATCACACCTTAAAAGCCATTTTGATCGTCCAAACCCTTCCCAAATATCCTCCCCACTATCCTCCCTTAAACCTAGAGTCCTTATTTTGATCATAAATCCAACCTAAGGAGCCCTTTTGATCAAATAAAAAGGAAGAACCCGAAGAAGAGGTAAATATTTCATCACCTCTTTCAAGTTATTTTCTTCTTCCACTTTCTCTTTATTTGTTGTTTCCAAACCAAAATAATAACTCTAGTACCTTCTACATATTGTGATTTTATTATAAATATTTTACAACCATATTCGTTATTCTGTCCATCCTATAAATGACAAAGTAACCACACGTGTGTACGTACGGATTACCGTCTCCACGTCATGGTGTAGTTTGTTATTTAAACACTTAATTATTTGGATGGGTATAATAATGAGTATAACTGATGTAAATAATAATTATAACCTGTTAATGATTCTGTATATAAGATATACCATCCAATTTCATACGATTTCACCATCAATATAATGATATTGTTGCTCGTGCGTACATACAGATTACCATCTCCACGAACGCGATGAGATTCATTTCCACCTTCACCATTCAACGATGGTTATAAAAATATATATTATTAATAATTGTGTATTATATGAAATAATAATTCTATTGGATATATATATTTATTTACTTACATATATCTTATTCACTTACTTCCGTTCAATACGATATGAAAATGGAAACAACGTTTATGGGTACGTACGACCTATCGTCTCCATAACTGGTATTTTCCATTTCATATATCTATCTATTATACATATTTATATTCTATATATATATATATCATTTTTTTATTCTGGAATTATTTAAATCATGATCTAAATGAAACAAACAAGAATAACATCTTGAAACACGTAAGATAACGAAAGCAATTATTACCCAAATTAATAATTTAACATGGATATTATTATTGAATAAGTAGTATAAAGTCATAAATAAATCAAGTATAAAATAATAAATATGAATATGGTTTTTTTATAATTTAATAACATACTATGGTCATTATACATGAGGTTAAATGTACCCTCAACCAAAGGAAAGTGCAAGGTAAGGGTTATTTCCTCAATCTCATTATTATCCGAGATTGTTTATGTGTAAGTATTTACTAGGAAATACTTATCATCAATACCCATATTTCATAAAAATGTTTTCAAAATAAATATTTTAAGGTTTAATGGGAGGGTCTATTTAACTATATCATCATTTTAAATGTTTTAAAGATTTATCTTTCTAAACCCTTTTAATTAATGTTCATGTTTTCAAAATGATTTTAAGTATTTATTTATATGGACATGAATGTTTTGAAATGATAATTATTTTCAAAAGTTTCAAATTGGTATGGGGAACTTTGATTCAAAAATCTCTTTAAATGACTTCATTTATAAATTGTGAGACTTTTAAATGGTTTCATGAAGAATGGGTATTTCTCTCAAAGCATTTTACCGATCATTTTCATCTATGTAAACATCCTTTGATGGATTTAAAACTTGTATGAAGTTGTTTTATTATGATAAAAATATTCCATATTCTATTGAAGGTTTTATGATATGTTTGACTGTGGATGATTTATTTTTATACCATTCATGTTTTATAGATAAAGTATTGACATTTCGTGTGTTAGTTTTAATACGAATGTTTATGTTATGTTCAAACCTTTTTATATGAGGAATGAATTGGACTTAGTATGTGATGGGTGGAGCCCGCTATAGCTCCTCGATGCATTGGTTGGTCTCATGAGATAAACTAGTATCTTAGAACAAGGCCTTGAAAAAAAAATATTTGTATTCTTGGCATGAGGCCTTGACTATGTGGTTATGATGTCCGGCATTATGCATTCCCTCATTATGAAATTAGTTATTACATGTGATTATTTGACTAGTATAATATCCATGTGCATGGTTATATAGTAATTTTTGATTTATTTTTTCCATATTATGTTCAAGTTTATGTTTAAAAGGCTGTTGTTTTTATTACACATCTTTCCTAAAAAGTTTATAGCTTCTGCTAAATTATTTACCCTTACTGAGCATCTGAGCTCACCCATTTATTATATTTTATTTTATGAGGATCCCAAGAAGTTTTTTTTGATTGAGATGCAGGTTTAAGATAAGGGAACAATCGTGTTCTCAAATAATTATTTATGATGTGTTATATGTTAGAAAGTGTAATGTAACATTCATATATGTAATCTATTTTCCAAGAATGCTAAACTGATCGGTTTTTCGGGACTTGATTCCTTGTAATCATGCCAATGTATTAAAATAATGCACCGACTCTAGGTAACTGGGGCTGGGGCGTTACAATTGGTATTAGAGGAATTTTATCAATAACCTTGGAAACAAGATTTAGAAAAACTCTAATTAGAGAACATTACCCTAAGATAGACTTTGAGGATTAGTATAGAAGAACTTACTAGAATTTTGGTATTTTAGAGATTTTGTAATTTTTCCAAGAAATACATCCCTGTCTGGATACAAGTAGGTACAGGGGGATCTCACACAAATGTATCTAGGGGTAAAACCTAAAAAGACCACTTTGAGCTTGTCTCGAACGGGAACTGGTGCATGCCAACGGGCCTTGCTACACTCTTGGTTATGACACTCCTGGGGGATATGCTTAGGATAATTCTAATTTTCTTTCAAACCATTATGAATGATTTAGGAGTAAATAATTTCTCAAAGAAAACATTTTTTTATGATTATAGATTATATTCATAGTCTTTTCAATTTACGTTTGGTATTTTACAAGTTTTGAATTATGCATTGTGATTCATAAACTAACCTAGTGTATTACATTGTTTAGAAATGGCACCCAGTAGAACAAATGAGAACTCCAATAATATGCTTGATCCAAAGATTAAGAAGGATCATATCTTTCATGGTATTAACCCAATATTTAGAAGCGAAATAGTCTCCCACATATTCTCATCATATAAAGAAATAGTATTATGTGTTAATAAGATATGTAAATAATTCTCTGAGTCATATGGATTTGAGGGGAAGCAAGATAAGAATAGGATGGAAGAGAGAAAGATGGATAAAGGGAAGAGGGGAAAGAAGGATTTTCCCATAAGTGATAACTGTGGAAAGAATCACCTTGGAAAATGCTTGAAGGGAATGGTATTTTATTATAAGTGCCGAGAAAAGGACACCAATTATGTGATTTCAAGGGTATGAAAATGGTTTTAAATGTATGATGCTTCATCTGCAAGGATATCGGACACTACGCAAATCAATGTCCAAGTCATTAGAGTATGCCCCAAATGATGCTATTGGTTGATAGTCATGTTATGATATTACCGCAGATGAAAAAAAATATTAGTGTTCTTAATTTTTTATTAAATAATTATTTAATTTTATTATTGTATTAATTATGTACAAGTTATAAGAATTATAATGTTTATAAGGATTGTACCAGAGTACAATTTCATCAAGGATTTGAGATTTTATGGTACCAATTAATGTGACACAGTTTCAAGTTAATAATTTCGGAAAATATATGGTTCAGAGAAAGATAAACCTTAATATGGTCCTGATACTGAGGTATTTATTTTGTAATAAGAGATAATTGAGTTGGATAAAGTATATTGGGTATTGTTGACATCCTTGGAACTAATTAATGGTCTGTTTATTCCATCATTGTTGGAGTATTCAAAAATTTTCGATATAAGGAATATATCTAGTATTATATAAGGAATAAGGGAGAATGAATTTAATCAATAAGGTTTTATGGTAATTAAGTTTGTTACCATGTTTTAAAATAATACATGATGATGGTATTCACATGTTATTACGTGGCAAAAGGGATCTTCATTATTTTTACGTTCCTTATAAATCATGGACTGTGAATTTGGACAGAAGTATTTTGGATAAGTCTAAAGGTTGGAATGGAATAAGTTTGACATTGGATACTATTGTTAAGGTTAAAAAATTTCTTACTATTATTATTGGATTTTTATAAAAGGACAACCCGGAGGCCGGGCAACAACACGTCGCATCCGGCAAGACCGCGAGACTTGAACCCGCAACTGAAGGGTGACAAGGTTGCATCACCTACCAATGGCATACGTGATGTCCTAGTTTGTGTAATGTAGTGTTTTTAAATAGTCTAACAAATGAATTATAAATTTATTATTTTTTGAACCTTATACGATTATGATAAATAAGATATTTTTGAATTCTATTATCTTTTTGAGTAAAAGATGAGTTTGTGGTATGAATTAGATGAAGGATGAAACTATACTTGTCAAGTATATTTTTTCCTCTTATTCTATGAATAAATTAATTTTTAAACTTTAGGGAAGGGATCTTAAAAACTAAAATGTGTTATCCTAATACCTTATGTTTTTATGAACCAACAATATTTTAAATCATCATAGATTGATGGCTTTGAGGCCCTAAATTTTACATTTTTTTGTGATGGATGACCTCAATCACTCCCTATAAATATTTAAATTTTCACTCCAATTATGTGTCTCTAATTTCCACTAATTTTCTCATAATTGAGATCATAATTTGGTGGTGATTTTTCATTTCCCTTTCCCTCTTATTAGGACTAAATTTTATAAACCCAATTTCTGATCTGGGTTTTCTACAAAGGTATTTTTCTATTTTTAACCTTTTATTTCCGAAGAAAAATTTCAAATTGTGAGGACGCAATTTATTGATGGAGGGGAGAATGTAACACCCCATGATTTCATAGTATGTTATTTCTTCAAAATAATTCAATATCTTGTGCTACACACAACACAGAGTTTGAGCGCACCACAACTTACCAAACTAGTTGTTCAAAAAGAAGTTATGAATGGTATTAACTGTATTTTGAATCTTATATACTCTATATAATTTTAACATACATATTATGTGTTTTTTAGACATAATATATAAACAAATTCAATTTTTCAGATAAAAGAAGTATTTTTCAAAAAATGCAATTTTACCGCCTTATAATGATGAACCATTTTAAAATCTAATATTTGAAACTTCTATATATTCAATTTGAAAAAATAAACTTCTTCATTAGAATCAGGATATAAAAATTTAGTTTCGAGAAATTTTTTGTGTTTTTCTCATAACTTTCATATTTGGGTGAATAGTGAAAATTACAAAATTATAACTGAAAACAACTTTTTTTAATAAAAATAATTTATAGTGTTCAATTATAAATTTTAATGGTTTGTAATTATAATTAGATTATATTTTTATCATTTAATACAATTTTGGTCATTATAAGTAATTTTACATTTAAATTTGACATAAACACATGTCAGTCTTTTGATAGTTTTTACTTTTTAAAAACCCGATTTTCGGTTTTGACAGCGGTAATTAATTTTAAATTAATAAATGAATCTTATATGTTTTTAATTAGGAAAAACAGACTTCATTTTTGAATTCATAATATCAAAATTATCTTAGGGTGAATTTTTGGTATTTTTCTGAAAACTTTCAATTTCTGATGAATAGTGAAAAACATTGCATTGTTGTTTAAAACCGACATTTTATTTAAGTAATTATTTATTTTATTTTAGGTCAAAATAGATACATAATACCTATATATGGTCAATTTAATTCATTGTATTCATTTTATAATAATTTTAGATATATAAAATTCTGTTGAACTTTTTACCGTCTTTTACCCACCTTCTAGGAGCATTTGAAAATTTGCATAAAACTCAATTTTAATGCTTCTATGAGTTGAATTTAAAAAATCTGAGAGACACGGTTTACATAATTAAGTAAAATTTGATTCAATAAGTTGAAAATAATTTTTTTTAATAGTAACTTTTGACTTTTATTTACCACGGTTAAAAGTTAATAGGCAATTAAGGGTAAAAATGATATTATAATTACCCTAACACATGTCCTAATTCTATTGGATAAGTGTAATTTGACCAAAAACAACATTAGGAATAAAATATGATCCTTTAGGTCCACTTGGATTAGATTGTGACATTTATTATTATTTTATTTAATGAATAGTTAAAAGTGTTAAATTCGAAGATTAATAAATAAATCATTTTTAATATAGGGTTAAAAAAATAAATTCGACTATAAATATTAATTAGAAATATAAAAAATTTCTTACATAATGGTATTTTATTTATAATTTTTAGACATTAAATAATTAAATTTATTTATTACACAATGATGATGCAGTAATTACCTTTTTCGTGAAAGGTTAAAATAATTGATGTTATAAATATCCAAATAAATGATGTTTGAGAATTTTGATGAATTCAACTAATTTTATAGGTTAATATGACATTTTAGGGTTGATTAGAAATTTTTTTTCCAAGTGATAAGGTTTTTATGACTTTCACAAAAACAAAATACCAAATAGTGTCAAAATTGACATAAAATTAATTTATAAAACAAATAATATATTATTGGTTGATATAATATTCCTAAAATCTAAGGTCCAGCCAAAAGGATTAAATAATATTATATATGTCATTAATAAACCACTTGATTTCCTCCTGTAATTTTAGATTAAGTATATTAACCATATAGTGTAAGAATACAAAAAGACATGGTAAAAGTTAAACTATTTAACTAAGAGTTAAATCTAAAGGATAAGGTTAAAATGATAACCTAAACTTGTCTAAAACCTATTGGTTGAGACGATTTCGACCCATAACCACCTAAGTCTATAAATAAATTCATTTGTAGACATTATAAAATGAATATTATTGTACAATAAATTAATCATTTAATCATTTCCTAAAGTGACCCTCACCCCTCTTATAAAAGGGAACATCACCTCTCAAAATTACACCTCCAAAGACATTTGTCTCATCCAAACCCTGCCCAAATATCCTCCCCAATATCCTCCCTTAAACCTAGAGGCCTTAGATTGATCAGAAATCAAACCTAAAGATCCATTTTGATCAAATCAAAAGGATGGACCCGATGAAGAGGTAAATATTTTATCACCTCTTTCAAGTTATTTTCTTCTTCCACTTCCTCTTTCTTTGTTTTTTCCATACCAAAATAATAACTTCAGTACCTTATACATACTTTAATGTTATTATAAATATTTTACAAACATATTCATTATTCTATCCATCCTATAAATGACAAAGTCACCACACATGCGTACGTACAGATTACCGTCTCCACGTCATGGTGTAGTTTGTTATTCAAAAATTTCATTATTTGGATGAGTATAATAATGAGTATATCTGATGTAAATAATAAATATAACATGTTAATGATTCTGTATATATGATATACCATCAAATTTCATACTATTTCACCATCAATATAATGATATTGTCGTTCGTGCGTACGTACAAATTACCGTCTCCATGAACGCGATGAGATTCATTTCAACCTTCACCATTCAACGATGATTATAAAAATATATATTATTAATAAGTATGTATTATATGAAATAATAATTATACTGGAGATATATATATATGTATGTATGTACTTACATATATCTTATTCACTTACTTCCATTCAATATGATATGAAAACGGAAACAACTTGTATGCGTACGTACGGCCTACCGTCTCCATAAACAGTGTTTTCCATTTCATATATCTATCTATTATACATATTTATATTCTATATATATATATATATCATGTTTTATATTCTGGAATTATTTAAATCATGATATAAATGAAACAAACAAGAATAACAAGTTAAAACACGTAAGATAAAGAAAGCAATTATTACCCGAAATAATAATTTGACATGGATATTATTATTCAATAAGTAGTATAAAGTCATAAATAAATAAATTATTAAATAATAAATATGAATATGGTTCTGGTATAATTTAATAACATACTATGGTCATTATACATGAGTTTAAATGTACCCTCGACCAAAGGAGAGTGCAAGGTAAGAGTTATTTCCTTAATCTCATTATTATCCGAGATTGTTTATGTGTAAGTATTTATTGGGAAATACTTATCATCGATACCCATATTTCATAAAAATGTTTTCAAAATAAATCTTTTAAGGTTTCATGGGAGGGTCTATTTAAGTATATCATTATTTTAAATGTTTTAATGATTTATCTTTATAAACCCTTTTAATTAATGTCCATGTTTTCAAAATGATTTTAAGGAATTATTTATATGGACATGAATGTTTTGAAATGATAATTATTTTCAAAAGTTTCACAGTTTTATGGTACACTTTGATTCAAAAATATCTTTAAATGGATTTATAAATTTTATGACTTTTAAACAATTTCATGAAAAAGGGGTATTTCTCTTAAAACATTTTACCGATCATTTTCATCTATGTCAACATCCTTTGATGGATTTTATACTTGTTTAAATTTGACTTATTATGATACAAATATTCCATATTTTATTTAATGTTTTATGACATGTTTTACTATGGATGTGTTATTTTTATTCCATTCATGGTTTATGGATAAAGTATTGACATTTGGTATTCTAGTTTAAATACGAATGTTTATGTTATGTTTAAACCTTTTCATATGAGGAATTAATTGGACTTAGTAATTGACGGGTGGAGACATATAAAGATCCTTGATGCATCGGTAGGTATCATGATACAAACTAGTGTCTTGGAAAAAGGCCTTGGAAAAAAAATTATTTGTAGTCTTGGCACGAGGCCTTGACTATGTGGTTATGATGTCTGACATTATGCATTCTCTCATTATGAAAATAGTTATTACATGTGATTATTTCACTAGTAGAATATCCATGTCCATGGTTATATGGCAATGTTTGAATTTTTTTTCCATATTATGTTCAAGTTTATGTTTAAAATTCTTTTTTTTATTACACATCTTGCCTTAAAAGTTTATAGCTTTTGCTAAATTATTTACCCTTATTGAGCATCTGAGCTCACCCCTTTCTTATGTTTTATTTTCCCAGGATCCCAATAAGTGTTTTATGATTGAGATGCAGGGTTAAGATAAGGTAACAATGGCATTCTCAAAGAATTATTTATGATGTGTTGTATGTTAGAAAGTGTAATGTAACATTCATTTATGTAATCTATTTTCTAAGAATGCTAAATTGATCGGTCCTTTGGGACTTGATTCCTTTTAATCAAGTCAATATATTAAAATAATGTACTGACTATGGGTAACTGGGGTCAGGGCATTACATATACAGCCCTCAAGTATCACCTAGAGGAGAAGTAAAAATAAAATCCCAACATCACATGGAAACTTGAGTCCTGTCATTAGGTGTGATGGCTAGCCACCCTACTCGTGACCAGAACATCAAGTCCCAATAATCCTACCTCAAGTCTATCTAGACTCATCCCAAATATCATGACCTAAAAGATTCAAACCTGCTCTGATATCATTTTTTCACGAACCAAGTTGGGATGCCATCTAACTTGACACCCAACCCAACACGAGATAAGGCATGAAGGGTGTTCCTAATCCCCATGGTCTGGTAAATAATACTTTGGTTTCAACAATATACATTGGGAATGATTTCAGCCATTTATATAATAATAACTAGACCACAAAAGTAAAGCAACACATAACCAATAACCATAATAAAATGTGGTAAAATAATTTCCAGAGTCTATGTTTTATAATTTAAACCAATGAACAATGTGAAATGACAAAAAGGGGATCACTAAACATCAAAAAATACTCTATAAAACATGAGGGACATCACCCTCAAGATAAAACGACCAACACCTGCAATAAGTGGAAATCTATAGCAACCGGAACAACCATCACCACAAAAAATCTTTCCTTTACATGGGTCATACATAACAAGTTATACATACACCCAAAGGTTTATGTATGGTGTGAGCCAAATCTCGATATGATGCCACCCAAAAAAAATATTTCATGCTACAATATTAAAAGATAAATCAACATGCACATTTATATGAAAAAACATGGAAACATTTTTAAAGGAAATTTCAATTAAAAAATTTCAGAAAATAAAACATTCTTTCAAGATAAACCATTTTTCAAAAGAAACTATCACAATGACACAAGATATACAAGGTCCAATGTATACCGATAGTTGGAACCATGTCAAATATATAATCTCATGAGAGAGCACCAAAAGTAAATACCTAAGGGTAGTCTATCACAAGTGAGTCACTAAGAACCTCATACCTCGATGATTAATATCCTCTAACTCAACTACCAACAGTTTTCCTGTGCACGTTCTACTAGGTGGGACTATCCTAAGGGAATAATGGACTTTAAATAATAGGCCAATGCCAACACGTTCTCATGCACGATCCACTATGATGGAAATACTAAGGGCCTAGTGGTATCTGATCATATCACATGTTTAGTTAGTGTTACAATCCTAAATCCTGCTAAGTGAATCCAATCCTTACCACTCCTGGGTCAACTAACATCAATATACTAGAATAATATGGGATTTCCACTTCGGAATCACTAGCATATTAGTTATAGATTTCCCACCTAGATACTCATAATTCCCTTTGTTCTAAAATTTTGTTATCACCTATGAATTATTTCACAACACATACCATGCCACATATGAACACAAGAAATTCACTGCCTTCACATATAGTTACATGAAAACCACCATTTTCCACAAATAAAACCATTTTCCATTTTACACACACCAAAACCATTTCAAAACACACTTTTAACCACATTCATAATTCATGAAACCCATTTGGAAAAATCACTTGAAAAGAACACAATTAATCCAATCCTTTTTCTATAGGACAAGTCCCTTTCCAATCCACACATAAACCAAGTTCATTTCACAACGTGCTTCACAACATTACATAATTAAAAAATTGTATTTAAAGGTGCAAAATAAAATCGTACATGCCCAAATAATCCATTTTCCTTTGAAAACCCACTTTCAAAACATTCTCACCAAAAGTTCCTTTGAAAACACATTTCTCACCATTCACATAATCATAAAAACACTTTCAAGAATCCCCACAATGAATCACATAAAAATAATAACCATTTTCCTGTGAAAATACAATTTTCATCACTTATGGATGTCAAACTCTTTCCAAAACTTATTTCGCACCACACAAAAAAAATCATAGAACACATCAATAGAGAAAAACAAGCATATCAAAAGCATATAAAAATGTTATATAATGGAACCACCTACCTCACACTTGGAAAATTCTATAAATCAGTGAAAAACCACAACCACACCTCCATAAGACCCTATAAAGGAATGATCAACCAAAAACCATCAATATATTCCCCAATAACACAAGATCGAACCCCCTCTAGGTCAAACATCCACTAAAAAAATAGGAACTCAAGAAAGAGGGAAGAAAACCCAAGAAAGAGGGAAGAAACCAAGGGATAAATTACTCACTTGATGGTTTTTTGAAGTTCCTACACTAAAATATCCCAAGGAATTGTGTCTAAGAGGTCCAAGGAAGCTTGGAGGGAGATCCAATGGCTGAAAATAGTGTATGGGGTGGAATAGAGGTGGTTTGGGGTTAAATATTGAGAGGACAAAAATGGAATTTTTCTATTTTTAATTACCTGGACAAGTCACACAATTTTCCCACATGGTTTTGAAAACCATGGGGAAACTGTGGAAACCTCATTGTCTAATAAGAACATACCACACAGTTAGCCCAAATGGTTTGACAAATTCTGCGATAGTCACTGTCCAAAAATACGATTTGGTTTCATGTTTCTTGGGTACATATGCATGGTTTTATAAATTGTGTGTTAACCGTGTGTCTCATGCTGTCAACCCAAAATCCCCATTTTTCACCAAAAACATCCAAGAAAATTCAAGGATAAACAAGGGATCAAAAATAAACAAATTGAATACCTAAAAATAAAGACATGGATGAGACGGTACATTATGATATAGGTAATTAGGGAATTACCCATTCATGGAAACCACCAAGGTGAACGGTGGACCATAGATCTAATGATGAGAGAGTGGGTGTCCCCTTGGCCATGTGAGGTGGGAAACTCATTGGTTGGAAGTAGAGAATTTTGAAAACACACCTAAGGTCATGATCCTGTAATGCATGAGGTCATGCATGAGTGGTGGTAGGAGAATGTCACAAATCAATAAATGACATTGTCATGTCATGCAATAGCTAGTTTGAGAATAATGTGGTTCACTTGGTTAGTCCCATTATAAGAGATATGGGAGTGCCCTAGAAATGTTGGAAAAAGGTGTTCTATAGTTCTCCATGACACCTCACTGGTTGGGAGTTGAGTTCTCTCTTCTGATAAGTCTAAGGGAGGATGAGACCATTAAACCTTATAACAGATAGAAATATTGGAAGGTTGAACCTCGATCCAAGGGTCAGGCGTGGGGTGTTGCATAGGTGGACCACTATACCGAAGCGATGTGCATGTGACAAGTGGTATCATAGCCATGGTTTATATCAAATGTTATGTGGATGTAATAACCCTAGTTTTAACTTATAATTATAATAGTGCACCATGGAGCATGTAGATCTATAGTGGTGTATTGTGTCGAAAGTTTTCATGATAGTAGCGGTCAAGATACATTCCCTGGTGATGAAAATGACAGTGTAAGAGGATTTGAATCTCTGGAGAATTATTGTTGAAGGAAAGGTATGGATGGGTGGTTTTTAGTTTAAGTATTGGATTGTTGGGGGCCACTCAATCCAACATTGATTTATGAGATGAAAGTGGTTATTATATAATCATTGATGTGATACTCCTTTTATCACCAATTAATTTTAGGATGAAAACTCAAAATTGATTATGGGTTGGGTATGTATAGTCTTGGATACAAGGAATGATCCAAATAGGAGGTTAATAAAGGTATCATATATATATATTTGGTGTTATTAATTCTAGAATATCCAAAAAAATATGAATGTTTATTTTCAACCACTGATTGGTGAATTAAATTTATTATGAAGATACGGTATAACTGTATATGATGTAGTTTTACAACATAATTTTACAGTGAGAGAAGTAGTAGTGTCAGCATTAGGCATAACCAAATGTTTGAGTACATGTCACACGGGGCATAAATATAGAGATCCCTTCGCGTGACCCCTCCTAAAGTCAATTTCTCTTCCTCACAATGACTTATTTATTATTATTTTAATAAATTTATTATGCAATAAATGTT
The DNA here is from genome assembly GCA_963277665.1 of Viscum album. Taxonomy (NCBI): domain Eukaryota; kingdom Viridiplantae; phylum Streptophyta; class Magnoliopsida; order Santalales; family Viscaceae; genus Viscum; species Viscum album. The sequence goes on from OY728126.1 coordinate 1,161,231,641, forward strand.
TTTTTAAAATTATGATTTTTTTTATAATTTAATTTTTTAGTACTTTTTATTTTTATTTTTATTTTTAGTGCACTTTTTTTATTATAAATTTTTTAAAATCTATGAAATCTAATAACAGATACTACACTTGAACTTAACCCAAAGGTCAAGAATGGTATGAGGTGAAAAGTAGGTTAGCATTGTTATTTATAGTCCTCCTCCACTCCACTCTTTCATTTTAATGATATGAGATAGGGAAATCTTATTCCCTCCATCCAGGGGTGGGGGGGAAATGACGACATGATGATGTGCACGTCGGAAAAATTTAGCAGTGTGGATGAAAAAGATTTTTTTTAATGGTTTTTAAAAATATATATATATAAGGGATAGGGTTCCTGGTATTTTTAAAAATGGGACCCGAGATGTGTGAATGGCGTTCACGCTTCCTCCAGAATTTTTAATTTAAAAAATCGTTAATATTGGTTTTTTTAAAATGATGGGGCCGAAGCCTCAATTTAAAATTAAAGAAGAGACCTCTTTAGACTGGGTAGAGGGTGACCCATTACATATCCCGAAGGCCCAAGGCCAAGTCTCCTACATACAGGGCTAGAAAGCCCATTTTTTGGACCAAAGGTCCAATCGGTGAACAGTACTGCTACAGTGGCCGTGCAGCTACAGTACCACCACCACTACAGTGCCTGCTATAGCCCCTCCTCAGCTACAGTGCTGCCGCTGCTACAGTCGCCGCTGCTATAGTACTGCAACAGTGACCTGCTATAGTACTTGGGAATTCTCCCATACCCGGATTTGATCCTGGGTCTTTTGGATGCCATGCAGGAGCCTGAACCACTAGGGTACAGGCTCGTTGGCTCATCAATATTTGTAAATACTAATTAAATATAAATACATATTAATTAAAAAATCATCAATATGTATAAAATAATAATAAATATAAATAAGTATTAATTAAAAAATCATCAATATGTATAAAATACCAATCAATAATAATACATATTAATTAAAAAATCATCAATATGCATAAGATATCAATAAATATAAATAAATAATAATACATATTAATTAAATAATAAAATATATTAATAATAGTGTTCATGGCCATTTTGATCAATATGTCTGATTATTGTTGCACTGCTCGATCACCAGTAGTTTTTATTCATTAATTTTTGCAGTAGAGCCAGACATCCACATTTATTTACAACTGAATATGAAAATATGTTAATATATCAATTTTATGTTACCAAACATTCATTTCACTTCCTCTCCTGTATATTAATAGGAAGTAAAAAAGTTCAAGGGAAAGGGGTATCAGTTCATACTTAACAAATGTGTCATCCATTATTTCACTCTAAATCTATGTGATCCATACTCAGTCTAGAAAATAATAGGATTTTATTTGAAAAACATTTTTTTCCTCTACCAACTGATCATGATATCACGTGAAATGATAACTCATGTACTTATCATCAAGGGTAAACATGTTTTATTTCAGGATAAAGATATTAAATGATATGCGAAAATTTCATTATAACAATGAACCTAAAACTCATGCACTCTCTTTAACAAATAGATTAAAAACATTCAAGTGAAATAAGAAGGATAAGTGGCCTTTTAGAACATCCATACATAAAATTTTCTTATGTTATTGATTAATTCAATTACAAACCCTTTCTATTGAGTTTATTTTTTGTTAAAAAGGGAATAAAGATTTAGAAAAATATACCTCTTTCAATAAAATGATCTTCTTGAACATTCTATAGTAATTGGATTTGATTCTAATTGATATACTAATTCTGGATGTAATTTCATATTTTTTTCATTTACCTCCCTCATAAGGGAAACACTCATAAACATCATTATAATAGTGGATCCCTTGAATAATGGTTCTCAATATGTTCCAATATATATAATACACTAGAATTTATCTTCAAATTATGAATGTCCAGATTTGAAAACATATATAAATTCCCCAATAATGATCTTATTTTCAATACTTATTCCTCAAGATACCAAAACTATGATCAAACAATTATGATATCTTATTTAACCTTATTTATCTTGTATATTCTAACACATTCTTAAAATTCATCAATGATGACCCTCTTTTGTTATTTGTAATGACAACCAACTAAAAAATCATTCAAGGATGATAACTTCTTCATATTTGTGATAAATAATTGAGAACACTCGCTACTTCTCATGTTATCCCCCCTGAGAACTTGGTTATCCATAAATTCCTTATATCATAAGAATTGATAAAATAAATAATGATTAAGGAAATATGGTGGATCTTCCTTACTTTTTAATGTGAATAGGAAGGTTGAGTTTTTTTGTCAATGAATTTGGTCCAATTCCTCTAGTATTCATTATTTCACATCTGAACATTTGTTCTGATTTATATTGGTGTAGAAAGGATCTATTCACATTACATTCTGATTTTTGTAGAAATATTTCCCTTATTATCCTTCATGGATGATACAATCATAACCCTCTTAAGAATTTTTCTTTTTCTATAAGAATATAAAATCAATATTTTTCATAAAGTCCATAATTTTATCACTTGATGGTGGAATTTTAACCTTAAAATCCTTCAGTGAAGATTTAGAACCAATAGAAATTGTTTCCTTTTATAAAGTCTAAATATTTATCTTCTCAAAATTGGGCAAATAAATTTCTAATTTCATACATCTAATATTATATTTTTTTTATCTTCAATAATAATAACCTACTCTTCAAAAATATCCATTATTCATTCAATTTCTTCTTCATGAAACATTTTTTAAGAAAGATTTACATTCCATGATCTTCTAGGATTTTACATCCCATTTCAAATCATTGGGATCAATAATATTTTTCAATATTTCTTCAAGTTCACAGATCTTTTCATCAAGAGTCTTTTTGAATTCAAAATAACAAATATTATTAATATTTATTAATTAATTTACAAATATTATTTATTATACATATATAGATAATAATACTAAGTGTTATTATGAATATCAAATAGTAATTATTGATTTTGGTAGATAACATGATAATAGTAAGGCACTTAAAAAAAAGAACAAAACTCTATAAATCATAATAGTAAGGCACATACAACATGTATCGAAAATCTAATATTGACCTAATATATGCCTTTGGTGTGGATTCTCCTATGTCTTGTAGCCAAGCGTATACTGGATGCGTCCACAACGTGTCTGTCTATGTCTCCACTCTAACGTATGCTGCTTCTGTATGTCATCATCATCAGACACCTTCACATCCTCCTATGTGACAGGTTGTGGATGTAAAGTCTCTATGATTGTACCTTTTCCTACCTCTAAGGATAATGGATATTGTGTGGAACTCTTGCCAACATGTGAAGAAAATGGTTGTTGTGATGCAGATGTCTGTATAGCAGGGAGTAATAAAGCATCCAGCTCTGTCCAGTAAACATCTATATATACCTCTGGATATGACTGAGAAGATAGAGGAGCATTTGAATGATCATGATGAACACCCTCATATGAAACAGCAGCATACATAAAAGATTCATCACCCCCAGTACATCTATATCAGGATCTACAGCCTCATTATCGTGTGGTGGATCAAAGAAAATGTCATGATAAATCTCATTCACCGAAGGAAGAAACTCTACCAGAACATTGTGAAAATATATCTGCTAAAATGCGCCTCCCTCTACTAGATTATACATGTGAATTAGACGACTGATAAGAGAATCATGTCAAAACAAATTCTTCTATTAAGTAATGTTAATAAAAAATATATTGAATAGTGGAAGGAAGAATGTATACCAACTGATGAAAGCCTCATCTGTGTCATGTCATAAATCTAACTAGGTACTTGCAATACTAGGATGCATAATCCAATTGATCCAAAAAATTAAAATGTATTGTCCATGGCCCTCATAATCATGACTCCTATCGTTTATCCCATAGATCAATATATGTGGCATGGTATCTCCTCCAATCAAAGTCTCTCTTCCCTGATATATATTGGGAATGTAGTGAAGTTAACTGGTTGGGAAATTCAGGAATAGGCTGAAGTAATTTGAACTTCCTCATAACTCTGTTGGTCTAATGCCACTCAATAATATGAAAATGAATCAATAGAACCTTGTAGGATGCGTTAACAAGCATCATCATACAATATATTGGAAGACTCTAGATGATATCATATGTATATGACATCCATGTAATCTAAAAGAAAAAATTAATGATAAATTGATAAATGAAGAGATGTACAGTAAATAATAAAGATTTAACAATATAAATAATAATCACCTACATCATCTAGTTGATGGTTTTCCAGAATAATTCTGTAGGCGTGGACATCATGTATGGAGGAATATGAATTCCAATGTGCCCGACTCCACTTGTATATAACATTGTTATAGTTACATTTCATAGTATAATGTTATACAATTAAGTTAGACATTTGAAGGAAAGAATAACATACCACTATCCACGTGAAGCCTCTGTTACAATATTTGTAGGAAATGGTGCACAAGCATGTGGAGATAAACAAGGGATGTGCTCTCATACCCACATCTATATAAGAACAATTCATCTTCTGATCTACATCTTATCGATGCGACATGCGTTGCATAGCACCATGTATGTATATGCTAGACAAGCAGACCCCCAACTATACTAGCCTTCCTGGTCCAAATCCTCTAGAAAAGTTAAATACATCATATGTAAAAATGTAGTGGAGTTATCAATGAAAAGTGTGCCACCGATCAACCTCAAAATATATGCACATGTAAATCACAGCACGGTGATCTCGTCACCATCCTCTACTAGATGTGTGAAGTGATGTCTAACTAGGGCATGCATAATCTATCACTAATGATGGATCTGTCATCACTGTGGACCTCTATGCCCAGTATTCTATGAATAAGCTCAAACCAATCTGCTCCAACTCGGCATGTCACAACCCCACCGTTGATGGGGAGGCCCAACATAATGGACAAATCCTGCAGGGTAATATTTATCTCCCATTTTCTAAAATGGAATGTATGTGTCTCTGGACTTTATCTCTCTATGAGTGCAATAATGAGCTAATGATCAAAAAAGGATAAGTCTCACATTTCTACGTCATAGAATCTGGTACGATGAAGATGGGGGATGATAGCAGGATGTGGTGCGGCATGATAGAAATTATGAGATCTATGTACACTCAAAGGAGGCACATGAAGTCCCTCTAAAACCAGTCGTGATACATGAGTATCATGGGATGTGAGTAATTGATGACCTTTCATATGTACAAATGATATCATTATTACTTTTTTATAGTTAATTCAATAAAAATTTTAAACTACTTTTAAAAAAAACTACAACAAGAAAAATAAGGTAGAAAATATAAGTGGGTAGTGTTATTGGTCTAGGTTATGAATTTCTAGTTTTATAGATCTCCAATTAAGTTTAATTTTTTTAATTTTTATATATAAAGAAGTAGTGATGAGAAACCAGCATTGTACATGTAGAAGCATGATATATTCATTTTCATTGTATGTTTATTTTTTAATAGTTATAGTATCAAAAAAATCATTATGATGGAATCTAGAAATGAGACAAACCAAAATTGAAATATGTCAAAAATAGATCAAGTCAGAAATAAAAGGATTCATTATTGAAACGAACACATGTGAAACAAAATATACACATTCATGATAAAATAAATAGTCTCGATCATGGATGACAGGGTGTGGATCTCTATCCTACCACTTGGGGACATCTCTTATGAGTATGTCCTTCTGCGTGACAAATATTGTATCGTAGTTTCCCTCCTCGTTGTCGAGGTCATCCCAGCTCATTTTTTATTCGATTTGACTTTGGTCTTCCATAAGGGCGCAACCTGGTAGTATGAAGCCAATAATTTAAAAAATAATAGAAATTGAAAAAAAAACATAAATGAAAACAAAACCAACTTACGAAACTTGGAAATATCAGGGATGATAGTCAGCTGATTAATAGGTAATGGGATATAATGAAAGTCACCAACAGGCATCCAAGATGCACTATAATAGTTAACCAAAGTACTCATGTGATACATCAGGTCAACATAGGGCTCCCATGATATATTTACCAAAGCACAAGTCACAATAACATGTATACATGGATATCTCAATACCTGAAAGTTGTCACAATCACAGTACCTATTATCCAACATCACCATAAGCACTCAACCATTGGTGCATATAGCTTAGTTGGCACTCTCTTACCTAAAATATCCTCTTTTACCTATCAAAGGTTATAACACTTCATCTTGAAGACTCATTTAGAATCTGATCAATGTCACTTTGGAAATGCTGGGTAAAACGTATTCAATTTTCCATCCTATAATAGGACTTTTGGGACTAGTCAACAAAGTAGTACACACATCTATAAAATGTCTCTTTCACTAAACCTATGACCGGGAGTTTGCACACACCCTTGAGAACCCCATTTAGGAACTCCACTATATTAGTGATCATATGACCATATCTCTTTTCACTATCATATACTAATGACCATTTTTCCTTTGAAATCTACATCATATATTCATACACATCTTCATTATCCCGTAGAATCTCTTCAAGACATCAATCAAACCTTTATTGTTGGGGCTTATATGATTGAACCATTTAAGAATAATGTATTAAAAAGGATATTAAATTTTCTTTAAAAAATTAAGTTTAGAAAAACATATCCAACTTGAGGATCACCTTCTTTATTGCCTCATCTCTGGAATGTTTATGCACATTACTTCCAATATGTCTAATGAAATATTGATGATAAGCATTTGGATCAGTCCATGAAACCCCATCACTATTTATGAACTCTATAATCGCTTGATGGCGATCATATATCAGACATAGACCGTGGTTTTGTGCGACATGAATTCGCACACATGCTAAAAACTAGCTCCAGCATTCAAAATTTTCCTTATAAAAAATAGTGAATGAAAGTGGTAAAGGAGAACGATTACCATCTTATGTGGCAGAAATAAGTAGAACACGTGTATACTTATCGTAAAGTAAAGTGTCATTGACCTAAATGAATTGTTTATAATAGGTAAAAGCAGTGATGCATGGCCTGAATGCCCAAAAATTCCTATTGAACTTCACATTTGATCGATCAACTCGGTGATTAGGGGAGACATATTCAATAGTGTCCAAATGATAAACAATCTGATTGTTGAGAGACAATAATTCCATAAGTTTTGGCAACATTGTATTAGATTCATCCCAATAAACATACCATTTTACAATTTCCTTCTATTTTGCATTCAAGGATTTGTTGTTAGATATCTTATAGTTAAAAAATTGTTGAATTCTTTCCTGAACAAGGGCAATGGGAACATCATGACATGTTCGTATCATCTCAACAATAATAGTTGATATAAACTCTGCATCAAGTAAAGAGTGATCCTGTGACAAGCTTGGATACACACAAGTGCATGGGACATCTAATTTGGTTATCTTCCAACATGCAAAAAATTATCATATATTGTCATTAATCAGAATTTACATTTTGACCCATATTTTTCACATCAAATGAGATATTTTGTATTCTTTGACTCATCAACCAAAAATGTGAAATGTCTCTCTAGGTGGTATTTATTTATCACATTTTTCATGGCAAGTTTACTTTCAAACTCATGCTCGACATAGATGGTGTTATCATGTGATGCCGATCTATAACCTATAATGCTAGGGAATTCAGAATTCGGTGTAATGACATCCCAATAAAACTGTTGTTCACGCGACATTCCTTCAACTAAGGAACTCAATACTAAAGGATGATTACCACTAACGGGTGGATGTTGTGGATTTCTGCCTCTTATATGAACCTTAGAAGGTTCATTCCCCACATCACCCTATCATGAATGTCTGTCTCTCAAAGTAACCTTAAAAGGTTCATTCCCTACATCACCCTCACCCACATTATCTGCTGATGTCTCACCATATTCTTCTTCCTCATATAAACTTTAATTCACTATATCAGTAGTACACAAAGGGATGTCATCTACATTTCCTTCCAAATTCTGATCATCTTCTTCATAATTTGGTTCTATCACAAGATTCATATGAGGATGAGGCAATGAATAAGACTGTTTTGAAGGACCGACTTCTACAGAGCTCAGAAAACATGGTTTTGTAGTAATTGGTTTCACCACATCAATATCACAAATCACCACATAAAATTTCATCCGACCATTAATACATTGTTGTGTGAATAGCAAAGATTCATCCATAAAATCATCACCATCGACCAGAGGGTACTCGGTGTGCCATAAACGTTTAGGATATTGAAGATGTCAATGTGTTATTGAAGTAATTGATTGATCAGACCTCATTTTTAAACGACTATGAATCTTATTGTGAACTTCATACAATTTCAGACAACCATGAAGATTTTTCAATCTTACAGGTGACAAATTATAGCTAAAACCGTGCTCGGTATAAATTACCCCACCGTTGCAATATATTTTCACAAACATGATTACCTAGAAAAAAATAATTAATAAAATATTATATACTACATCCAAATTTTAAATTATTTAAATTTGTTATGATTGAATAATTGACTTGATCTTGAGACTTTTTCTATGTATTGGTTTATCACTGTTGAGGTATAGTGATGGTGATATTATTACCAAAGAAAATTTAATATAACGTTATATATTTTTATACCACTTATCAAATGTTTCATATATTTTCATTACTTATGATCAAATAACCATGACTTAATCTTGAGACTTACTATGGATAAGTTTATCATTATCTAATAAACTAAAAAAAAACATAAGGGTGGACTTCTAGAGTTTCTATTCTCAAATATTTCAGCCACCATCAGTCTCCTTTCAAACAATAACACCTCTTGTCGAACGCCTCTTGTAGAACGCATCATCGAGGATGCCTCTTTGGGAACGCCTCTTGTCAATTGCCTTTTATTTACAAATTTGCTCACATGCATGTGAGGGGGTCTATGTGGTATGAAATACATAACTTTTTTTAAGAAGACACGCAAGTCCTTACATACTTAGTGAGAGATGACTCGCAGGTCATCAATACGGAAACGAAAATACAATTATTACAAATTATATAACCACAAACACAAAAAAAGAAACACAATTTAAATTATGTATTGGTCGGTCATCTCAAGATCAATCATCACATAATACTCTTAACATGTTTTTTGATATACTTATTATGTTCTTCATATTATATAACTTTGCCTTTTACTAGATGAAATATATATTAAATGTATACACCTCTGATTGACATGATGTCTGCCCGACCACTTCACAATTCACTCACCCATTGTTTTTGTCTGATTTAAGGCCATTACAACGTCATTTGGTCGGTTTGGACCGCCCCACGCGCGTTTCTAAAGCACGTCCAACACTTAAAAAATGCATATTGAGTCGTACCATGCAAAACACACGTCCGATTGACATTCTGTATCCTTGTACATGTCCCGAATAATAATAAGATTTTTTCCCTGTGATTTTAGGTCAATCCGATGTTGTCCGTTATGAATTTGACTGTTAAACGCCCGTTTTGGCCATTTATGACACCAGATTTGCATTTTTGGTCTCCGTGGGCACATGACACCTCTGATTGATGTGTCATCTACCCTAAAATTTCAAAATTCACTCACCTGTTGTTTTCTTCAAATTTCAGGTCATTCCGACATCATTCGGCCGGTTTGGACTGCCCCACGTGCGTTTCGGAAACGCACATAACACATAAAAAATGCATATTGAGCCATACCGCGCAAACTGCATGTCCGATTGACATGTCATCTCCTTGTACACATCAATAATAATAATTATATTGTTTCCCTGTGATTTCAGGTCAATTTGATGTCGTCCTCTTTGCATTTGACCGTTAAACACCCGTTTTGGCCATTTATGACACCAGAAGTGCGTTATCGGTCATCGTGGGCACACGACACCTCCGATTAATGTGCCATCTTCTCAACCACTTCACAATTCACTCAACCATTGTTGTATTCTGATTTCAGCTCATTCCGACATCGTTAAGCCGGTTTAGACCACCACAGGCACGTTTCTGAAGCGCGCTCAACACTTAAAAAATGCATATTGAGTTGTACTACTCAAACCGCATATCTGATTGATGTTCCATCTCCTTATTCACATAAAAAATAATAATTAGATTGTTTCCCTATGATTTCAGGTCAATTTGATGTTGTACACTCTGAATTTGACCGTTAAACGCCCATTTTGGCCATTTATGACACCAGAAGTGCATTTTCGGTCACCGCGGGCACACAACACCTCTAATTGACATGTTGTCTGCCTGACCACTTTGCAATTCAATCACCCATTGTTTTCGTCTTCTTTTAGGCCATTCAGATGTTGTTCGGACAGTTTGGACTACCCCACATGTGTTTCTGAAGCACACCCAACACTTAAAAAATGCATATTGAGTCGTACCACACAAAACACATGTCCAATTGACGTTTCATCTCCTCGTACATGTCACAAATAAAAATTATATTATTTCACTGTGATTTCAGGTCAATCCGAATTCATCCGCTATGCATTTTACTGTTAAACGCCCGTTTTTGGCTATTTATGACACCAGGAGTGCATTCTTAGTCACCACGGGCACACGACACCTCTGATTGACATGTTATCTATCCGACCACTTCAAAATTCACTCAACCATTGTTTTCTTCTGATTACAAGACATTCTGACATCGTTCGGTCAGTTTGGACCACCCCACGCGCGTTTCTGAATCGCGCACAACACTTAAAAAACATATATTGAGCCGTACCATGCAAATCGCACATCCGATTGATGTTTAGTCTCCTTGTACACGTCATGAATAATAATTAAATTATTTAACTATGATTTTAGGTCAATCTGATGTCGTTCTCTATGAATTTGACCGTTAAACGTTCGTTTTGGCCGTTTATGGCACTAGAAGTGCATTCTCGGTCACCGCGGGCACATAGCACCTCCAATTGACATGTCGTCTGCCCAAAAACTTCAAAATTCAGTCACCCGTTGTTTTTGCTTGATTTCGGGCCATTTTGACGTCGTTCGGCCGGTTTAGACCGCCCCACGCGCGTTTCTGAAGCACGCCCAACACTTAAAAAATGCATATTGAATCGTGCTACACAAACCACACGTCCGATTGACATGTCGTCTCCTCATACACATCAATAATAATAATTAGACTGTTTCCTATGATTTAAGGTCAATATGATGTCGTTATCTATGAATTTGACCGTTAAACGCTCATTTTGGCCGTTTATGACACCAGAAGTTCGTTTTCGGACACTACGGGCACACGACACATCTGATTGAAGTGCCGTCTACCCGAACACTTTAAAATTCACTCACCCATTGTTTTTGTCTAATTTAAAATCATTCTGGTGTCGTTCAGCTGGTTTGGAATGCCCCACGTGTGTTTCTGAAGCGCACCCAACACTTAAAAAACACATATTGAGTCATACCGCGCAAACCACACATCCAATTAACATGTTGTCTCCTCGTACACTTCAATAATAATAATTAGATTGTTTACCTGTGATTTCAGGTCAATCTGATGTTCTTATCTATGAATTTGACCATTTAACGCCTGTTTTGGCCATTTATGACACCAGAAGTGCGTTTTCAGTCACTGCGGGCACATGACACCTCCAATTGACGTGTCATCTACCCAACCACTTCACAATTCACTCATCGGTTGTTGTCGTATGATTTTAGGCCATTCTGATTGTATTACTTCTATTTTCTAGTAAGTAACCCTTGTTTTATGCTTTTTAAGTACATGAATAATATGAGAAATGGTTGGGGAGAGTTTGGAGACTTTTAAAGTGTCAAAGGGAAAAAGTTGGTGATGCACGGGCTTCGCACGGGTTGTCCAAACAATGCAGAATCTATGTAGGTGGTGTCACATTGGATAGAGGAGACCACACGGTGTGCACACAGTTTAGGCAAACCGTGTGAGGAGTCCGTGCGGAGCACCCCTTCTAAGCAGTGACTACCACACGGTTAGCGCACGATTTGACTAACCGTGCAGACTAACCATGCGCGGAGTCAACATAGATCCTATTTTTAAGGATCTAATCCGTTTTATAATTAAACCCACTCATTTTTGCTCCTATATGGCCCTAACTCTGGATTTCTCTCTGGTGAAGGTGGGAGAACACTTACCAGGCATTTTGGAAGCGATCTAGAGGGTTTCCTTGGCGTTTAGAGGCTGGTTTATCAAGGTAAGTCTTGTTTCCTTTAGTTTTCGTAGATCTCCTTCTTCCCTCTTGATGGATCCTTAGATATACACCCAAGGTGGGTAGATCTAAGGTATTGGATGAAATTTCAGTCGAGTTTTGGTCTTGTTGGTGATAGGGGAAGGAATTTATGGAGGTTTCATGGTGTTTTGACCCAGTTCTTGGTTGGTTTTGCCTATTTTGTTGAGGTAGGTGGATTCACTCTCCATTCCTCTTTCTTAGAACTTGAAGGCTTAGTTTCAAATTCTTTTCCTTGATTGAAATGATTTGTTTATCAGTTGTGAAATAATGGTTGAAACCCCTTTTTAGTAATAGGTGATGGAAATTGTGTGTTTTTGAAAAGTGTTTATTGAAGTAAATTTAAAAAGGGTGATTTTAAACTACTTATGGTTTTGCTGCTTGAAAGAAAGGGGTTCAATAAAAGGTTGACGCTTTATTGAAATATTTTGAACATACTTGGTTTTGACATGGATTTTCATGGGTTGTGGTGTGTTTATATGCATTGGGATGGATAAGGACGAGAAGTACCCCCATCAAAAGGTTGGGATGGATAAGGGTGAGATATACCCCCATCAAAAGGGATGGATAAAGGCGTGAAGTACCCCCATTAAGGTAGTCCACTATGTGATGGCTTAGTGGAAGGATAACTCACCACTCGCGAGTATAGGGACATCCAGGTTGCATGCATGGTTGGTTGTGTGGATTTGTGAAATGGAATGAATGTGCCAAACTGGAAATGGGAATTTGATTAGAAACATTACTTGGTTTCTTTTCTTGAGAAAGATGGTTTTTGTTGGAAAATGGTTTTGACATGGAACTTATTATATTGTGAACTATTTTAGAATTGTTTTATATAAAATGTTTTATATAAATGTGCTGACATGTTTTATCCTAGAGGCATGGGTTTGGAAGTCATCGGGGAAAACCTACTGAGTTTCATTACTCACCCCCAGCTTTGGCACATTGGTGCTTTTGCAGATGTCATATACCGAGATGTTGGCAAAGGTAAAGTGTCACATGTTTACAGCACTACTTCGTGATACTTGGGCTGGTTCGTGATGATTGAGCTTGGAGCTTGTGGATCATGGAGTTGGGTTGTCGTCTTGTAGTGTTTTAGTTTATCTTTCCACTATTTACTCTGATTTAGTGTTGGTTTTTGTTGTGGTACTTTTTGTTGGATTATGAAAAAATAAATGTTTGAGTTGTCTTAGCTTTTATCATACATCATTTAGTTGATTAGTTTGGTTATGGTTGTTTGTTCTGTGGTATGTTCTAAAAGGGTAAATCATTCCCCACTTGTTTTGAAACCCGTTGGCATTTATTATCAGCCTTTGGTGCCTTGGGGATATCTCTTAAGGCCAAGTAATTACTTGTTGTATTTTTAACCCAATAAGGATAAGTGGGTCATTACACTGATGTCATTCGGCCAGTTTGGACCACCCCATGCGCGTTTCTGAAGCGCTCACAACACTTAAAAAATGCATATTGAGTCGTACCGTGCAATACACACATTCGATTGACATGTCGTCTCCTCATACACATCGCGAATAATAATTAGATTGTTTCCCTATGATTTTAGGTCAATCTGATATCATCTGTTATACATTTGACCGTTAAACCCCCGTTTTGGCCGTTTATGACACCAAAAGTGTGTTCTTGGTCACCATAGGAACATGACACCTCTGATTGACGTGTCCTCTGCCTGATCACTTCACAATTCACTCACCTATTGTTGTCTTCTGATTTCAGGTCAATCTAATGTTATTCGGCCGGTTTAGACCACCCCAGGTGCGTTTTGGAAGCGCACTCAACACTTAAAAATGAATATTGAGCCTTACCATGAAAATCGCACGTCCGATTAATGTTTTGTCTCCTTGTACACATCAAGAATAATAATTAGATTGTTTTACTGTGATTTCAGGTCAATATGATGTCGTCTTCTTTGCATTTGACTGTTAAACGCCCGTTTTGGCCGTTTATGACACCAGAAGTGCATTCTCGGTCACCGTGGGCACACGACACCTCTGATTGACATGACGTCTGCCCGACCATTTCACAATTCACTAACTCATTATTTTTGTCTGATTTTATGTCAATCCGACATCGTTTGGCCAGTTTGGACCACCCCAAACGTGTTTTTGAAGCGCGCTCAACACTTAAAAAATGCATATTGAGTTGTACCGTGCAAACCGAACATCCGATTGATGTGTTGTCTCCTATTACTCATCAAGTATAATAATTAGATTGTTTCCTTATGAATTCAGGTTATTCCGATGTCGTCTGATATGCATTTGACCATTAAACGCCCGTTTTGGCCGTTTATGACACCAGAAGTGCATTCTCAGTTACCGCGGGCACATGGCACCTCCGATTGACGTGTCATCTACTCGATCACTTCACAATTCATTAACCAATTGTTTTCATTTGATTTCAGGCCAATCTGACATTATTCGACCGGTTTGGGCCACCCTATGCGCATTTCTGAAGCGCGTCCAACACTTAAAAATGCATATTGAGCTATACCATGTAAACCACATGTCTGATTGATATGTCTTCTCCTATTACATGTCACAAATAATAATAATTCTATTGTTACCCTGTGATTTCAGTTCAATATGATGTTGTTTGCTATGAATTTGACCGTTAAACGCCAGTTTTGACCGTATGTGACACCAGAAGTGAATTTTTGGTTACCGTGGGCACACGTCACCTCCGATTGACGTGTCATCTGCCCGACCACTTTAAAATTCACTCACCTGTTGTTGTCATCTGATTTTAGGACATTCTGACGTTGTTCAGCTGATTTGGCCCACCCCACGTGCGTTTCTAAAGCACACCCAACACTTAAAAAATGCATATTGATCCATACCACGCAAACCACACATCCGATTGATGTGTTATCCCTTTTTACACGTTACGAATAATAATTATATTTTTTCCATGTTATTTCAGGTCAATACGATGTCATTATCTAAGCATTTGACCGTTAAACGCCCGTTTTGACCGTTTATGACACCAGAAGTGTGTTCTTGGTCACCGCGGGCACACGACACCTCCGATTGATGTGTCGTCTGCCTGACCACTTCAAAATTCACTCACCGGTTGTTGTCGTCTGATTTTAGGCCATTCCGGTGTCGTTCGGCCAGTTTGGACCACCCCACTCGTGTTTCTGAAGCGCACTCAACACTTAAAAAATGCATATTGAGCCATACCGCGCAAAACACACATCCGATTGACGTTTTGTCTCTTCATACACGTCACAAATAATAATCAGATGGTATCCTAATAACCCTAGAAAGCTATAGATATCGAAAGAGTTCTTGGGCTTCTCCCAAGAAACAATTGCCTAAAATTTCTCTCCATCCACAGGCACACCTTCCTCTGAGATTATTTGACCCAATAACTATACATAATCAATAAAAAAGTGACATATATATATCTTGGTGTATAGTCGATGATCTATAAGTGTAATCTGGATTTTTTTAAGATATTGGGTATGATCATCATCAGTCTTGGAGTGCACAAAGATTTCTTCCAAAAATACTAAAACAAACTAATCTAGGTAAAAATGGAAGATTCTATTCATCAAGGATATAAAAACTTCTAAATAATTCATCAACACAAGAAATCTCCTCATGCATGGGGTTCATCTTCATCTGGATCACCAATATCACTGCGATGTCCACCAACTATATTCAAGGCCTATAATATATATCAATATTATGTATCTTAAACATATCAATAAAAGTCAATATGAGTATGGTTTATTTTATTGTTTACCTGTGGTGTCACTTGTTACCTCGTCATTTCATCGATACGCGATGACATCTGTGAAAACCTCTCCCTATACTATACATGTAACTACTGAAACTTTGCATCCATATTGCACTGCATATCCTGCATGGTAGCATTTATCTCAGTCTGTGTGCGTATCCCTGAATCTCTGCATGCACCCATTGCATCTGCTCTAACAACTGCACGTCGTGGGACACCACCACCATAAGTCAAAGAATAACCATGCCCATCACGCCCCACTACACTGTGAAATATTTCATCTCTACACATAGGACTACGATGTTGCTCCTCTAGAAACTCTACTAACTGAGCGTCAAACTGATCCTATAGCATATAATGATTCAATGAAAAAATATGAATATTTTATATAAAATAAAAATACATTTATTAGTAAATAATTTGCTTACTATAACACCGAAAACAACGGGATCACCCGCCCTATGAGTCCTCACCCATATGGACATCCGATCGATCGTCTCACCACGTTGGTGTAACTATAATAAAGAGGTTCACCATGTTATACTACAATACTTTTAAAATATGAATGAATAGTGAATTCTAAATTTACATCATGTCTGAGCTGTGACACATGTCGAGTGCCAAGTCTGGAAGGTGTGCCCTCCATCACCTGATTATGTGAATGACGAGCAAACCTGGTATACATTCAACGTATTTACTTAATAGATATTTGAAAAATTAGTCATTTATAGATTAAAAGTAATAAATATTACCATCGTCGCCTCACTCGACCAAAACGCAACCAAATCGTACCACTGTGCAAGAAGAATGCCCAGAGGGACTTGGTGTAGATTGTCTGACACACTCGCAAATGGTGTCTAGTGATCTCTCTTAACCCTTGACTCATAATCCTTCCATAATTTTTGGCATTTGGACATACATACAGCCCAAAACCCATCTAGATAGGATGTCAAATTATGCTATTAAAAAAATTGTCAGTAGATGGGACAATAATAATAAAAATATCATAAAAAATTAAACATTGAATTTAGCTGAACCCCCCTCCATAATATGTCCATCGTATCTTGGGGGAAAGAACTCCATTGACAAGTCATCAGAGGGAATATATGTGAGTCTCATATCATATGCCCAAACTGACGACTCAATATAGTAACACCTTCTCCGACTGGATGAAATGTGTCATCAAATAACACATCCATTCAGGCTCCAGAGTTCGAGGATCAAACCCCCCTACCCGGACCCCTGCGTCTGCTAGAAGACACACTAGATCCTGATAAACATAAATTCATAATTCAATTACAATATAAATTAATGATTATAAATAGTAAGGGAAATATACACAAAAAATTACAATCAATTAATTTAGAAAAATGAAAACATACATACCGACAACATCAGGTGAACCACTATGACCACCCTATGACATACCTACATTAAAAGAAATTATAGTTAAATCCAGAAATTTTTATACATATATAACTCATAAATATTTTTACAAACAATAACTGAAGATATAATTACAATTTTTACTAATCATGCAAGTCTATCGTATCTCCTTCAACTGTCTCTTTGGCCCATTGTATATCTTCATCTCGTACAAATATTGTTGTTTTGTCAAGTGTTTGATCAAGAAATGCAACAACGTCAGGTTCCTCTTTGTCAATCAGAAAAACCCCTCTTCTAGACATTTTCACCACAACTTTCCAATCAGAATCAATGCCGAAAAAGTAAATATGTTCTGCCTGCTATGTCAGTATGAAGGGCTCATTGCTTACTCGATCATCTTTATATAGCATATAGTTAAAGTTTACTAATGCAAATTGCATGTTATCAACTTTCCTTCCATGAACTGGATCGACCCAATCACACCTTAACAATATGTGTTTTAATACACGACCATAAATAACCTCAATAATATCTCTCAGCAATCCATAATAATAACCCACACCAACAAAAGAACAACCAAAACCACTATTTTGTGTGACTCGGTTCATGTCAACATCACTAATACGAAATCAGAATCCATTAGCATCCAAAGACTTGTAGAGACGAGCTGTAATAAATGGACCATCAGCTAGTTGGTTGAGTTCTTCACTCATATGATGGGTTAAATCATGTAACTTTTGAATCTGCAAATTTCACATTTATAGTTTAATGGATAAAGGATTTTGAAAATACAACTAAGTTGCACTATAAAATCATTAAATCAATTATACATACATGAGTATTGAACCACTCATGAAATGTGTTGAAATGTTGTTTTTGGATTTGATAGTCAGTTACACGGGGCCTTTCACGTTTTAACTCAGCGATATGCATCCTAATTCACAACACAATATAAGGTAATCAATAAAATAAATATAGAAACAAAATACACATCAACTATGAAACTTACTGTATCAATGACATAACTGATGGAGTGTTTAACAACACATATCGATGATCTTGAACCCACTCATTGTTCCGCATATCAAATGTTATTCCTTCTCCAATTGGACCCTCGTCATTCTGGGAGGGTTTATCTATCTTTGTTTCAACCTCATCAATATATAAAGCACAAAAATTAGTACACTCATCCATTAAATATCCCTTGGTAATTGAGGCCTCCAGATGATCTTTGTTGCGCACATACCGTTTCAATGTATTTAAATATCGATCTATTGGATACATCCACCCGAATTGCTCGGGACCGCCAGCAATGACTTCACCAGTTAAATGCATGGTCATGTGAACCATGACATCAAAAAAAGATGGTGGAAATAGTTTTTCTAGGTGACATAGTGCAAGTACAATCTTATCCTACAACTTTTTCAAATCACTCATGTGATGATTCCTAGAACAGAGCTATCTGAAAAAATTAAAAACTCCAATCAACAACTCAACAACTTGGGCAGGTAAGCAATCAAAAATTGAAATAGGAATTATCTATTGAAGCAGAATATGATTATCATGACTTTTCAACCCCTGTAATGTCATGCTCTTCATATTCACACACTTATAAATATTAGAGAAATAACCATCTGGAACCTTAATGGTTTTCAAAATTGATAGAAATGTTTTTCTCTCTTTTTTACTCATTGTGTACTCTGCAGCAGGCATGTATGCCTGATTACCTTCACCCAGCTGTAAATGTAAAGGTTTTCTCAATCCCATTTTTTACAAATCACGTTGAGAATTAGCACTATCCTTTGATTTCCCCTTGATGCCTAAAATAGTGCACAATATATTATCACATACATTTTTTTCAATGTTCATCACATCCAAATTATATCTTAAAATATTATATTTCCAATAAGGAAATTCAAAAAAATACTCTGTTTCTTCCAATTATGACTGCACTGTATATTTTCAGCAATAATAGAAGACAATGCAGGAACCAATAAATCTTGAAAATCATACATTGTACGGATGTTTTCTTGATCAATTTGTGCACAAATTTGAACCTCAGACAATATTTTTGGTGATTGGTCATACTCTCTATTCCCATAAAACGATACACAATCTTTTCTGAACCTATAAAATGGAGGAAGAAATCATCTATGACCAAGATATGTCCACTTTCTACAGTGCTTAATCCATATAGATTTCTTACTCTTATAACAACAAGGGAAAGAAAATTCTCCTTTTGTTCTCCAACCTGATAAGTTAGCATATGCTAGGAAATCATTAATTGTCCATAAAAAAGTGGCCCAAAGTCTAAACATTTCATTAGCTGCCGAGTCAAAATTCATTACACCATCGGTCCAAAATTCTTGCATCTCATCAATCAAAGGCTGCATATAAACATCAATTTTATCAAAAGGTTCTCTCGGTCCATCAATTAGAATTGAAAATAACAAAAAAAGGTTGATTCATACATACCCATGGGGGAATTTTGTATGGAACCAACACCACTAGCCATGTACAATGTGTCACAGCAACCATGGACCTAAATGGGTTAAAACAATATGCTGCCAAACCCAGTTGAATATTATGATCATCTCGAGAAAATTCAGGGTGTCTTTGATCAATCTCTTTCCATACCAAAGAATCTATCAAGTGAGTTAATTTATCAACCTCTTTCTTTCTCTTTGAATTCCAAGTCATCAATTTAGAAATTTTAGTTGACAAGAATAATCTCTTCAGTCTCAGTTTCAGTGGGAAATAACGCATCTATTTAGCGGCAACCTGTTTCCCTTGATTCAAGACTCTCCCAGGAAGAATCTGACTACCTTGATTAATCTCATTGGTCTTCCACCTAGATGTATAGAAAACAGTAAAAATATTTAATTGTACATTCTCTTTTCTAAACAACATACAATTATTGAGACACACATAAATTGTATCATATGTAAAACCAAGATCATTGGTCAACTTGCGAGTTTGATAGAATGACTCTGGAATCTTCTCTCTAGCAGGGAGTACCTTCTTCAACAATACCAACAACATGTTGAATAAGGTTTCTGACCACTGGTTCAAGGCCTTCAGGTGTAACAATTCAACGATGAACAATAGTTTACTAAATTTAGTGCATCCAGGATATAATTTAGTACGTGCATCATCACGAATTTCAAATAATTTCAATTATTCATTATTTTCAAAAGAACGAGGATTACTCGATCCAATGTCGTCATTTACGACATTACTATCTTCAAGTTGAAACCGACACATCATATCATTGAGCATTATGTTCATCGGATCAACCATTATCGAATCAACATTCATATGAATACTTTCTGAGTGATGACATGAAACATAATCTTCTCCATGATGTGTCCATGTCTTATAGTTTTTAAAAAACCCATTCAAAAACAAATGTTTTCTAAAACTATCTCATTTGAAGAGATATTTTCACATTTTATGCATGGAAAACTAATCATATCGCTAGGAAATATGTTGGTGAAATCCATAAATCGCTTAATCCCCTCATAATATTTAGCCGTAAACCTATCTTTCACATCAATCCAGCTCTTATCCATATATGTATTTAATAGAAATCAAAAGTGAAATATCTTATTTAAATTCTAAAAAAACACATATCTTTAAAATTTAAAAACAATTGACTTCAAAGCTCATTTTAAGGATAAAAAACATTACCTGTAGTGGAATCGACCGCAGGAAACGGGGTGTGACTCGATTGCAGATCCATGACGGTGCATCAACTTGATGACAGGGGTTCGATGGATAGACTCGAAAGGGGAAGAACCATTTGACGAAGCGTGGGAGGGTTATACACGGCGGTGCATGACGGAGAGGGAGGGTCCAACAAAGGCAGGACGTGAGGACTTTCCGGAGGGATGCATCGGTTCCGGGAGGGGACGACAGTGGCGGGACTGTCCGAAGGTGCAGGGTGGAGGCAGGGGGTGGGGTGGGGGTTGCTGGGTCGCGGGGGTGTTGGGGTCACGGGGGGCGCAGCACGGAGGTAAGGCAGTGAGGGTCATCAGGGTTACGAGTGGCGCAACACGGAGGTAAGGGGGTGGGGTTCGCTGGGGGTCGAGGTCATCGGGGGTCGAGGTCGTTGGGGGTCGGGGTCGCTGGGGGTCGGGGTCGCGGGGTCGGGGAGGGGTGGGTCGTGGTGTCGGGGAGGAAAAAATTGGGGCCTAGGGTCGGGACGAAAAAATTAGTGCGTGTGGTGTGGAAAAATGCAGTGACCGCCAAGGCGGCCGCTATAAGTCCACCACCTCGAAAGCTAAAAATTCTAGTAGTGCCATCACCATGACCATTTTTGGAGTCTGTATCCCACATCGGACTTGAGGTCTGATGTAGAGTTTAATATTCATTATAAAAGAACCCCAAGGGCTCCTTTAGAGAGCACACCTTGGGGATTAGGGTCTCTCTTATTTTATCATTTTACATGGTATCAGAAGGAACCTAATCCCAAACCCTCCCTCCCTCCCGTTTTATTTTTTTTCCCATCACCCTCTAGGGTTTTTCCCAGTTGGGGGGCAGCGGCCTCCATGGCCCGCAAGCTCTACGTATCTCACGTCGCCCCCTGCTGGCTATCCCTCCCATCCGGTGTTTCTCCCCCCTATCGGTGCCTGCATCCTGTGGAAACCTCCCTTTCTTCCCAACTCTCCGACGTTCCTCCCATGACTATCCTCTGCCCCGTCTCCCGCGTGGCTCCCGACAGATCTCTCCCAGCCCACCTCATCTGGCGTCCTCGTCCAAGCGACCTCATCCGGTGGCTTCTGCCTCTGTGCATGCGTTGAACTCCCTCTCTAGGTTTCCCTCCCTCCCACAACGTACCTCCTATGGAATTCCTCCGTGACTCACAACATCTCCCTCCTGGTGGTCACCTCCTGTTGCGCACGATGGATGACGGCCTGACGCCAGATTTCACGACGCACACCATTCTGGCGACTCACTCCCGCGATCTCGATGGCCAGCCACGATCCCGATGGTCCTCTAATTTCCAACCCTCTCCCTCGATGGCTCCCAGCCCGCCTCATTCCTCCAGCACTGATCCCTCCACGCTGCGTGCAACAACCTTTTTCCCTGGGAATCCCCTACCCGTGTCCCTTCTGCATGAAACGGCCTCACCCTAGGCCGCGCCTCCCGATCCCAACATGATCCCATCGCAGCTCTCAGCCTCTGATTCCTGTCACGACTCCAAGCCCACCTCCCACCCAAGTGTGCTCGACGATGGACGTCGGCCGCCCCGACTCAACTGCCCGCCTCATTCCTCCAGCACTGATCCCTCCATGCTGCGCGCAACAACCTCCTTCCCTGGGAATCCCCTACCCGTGTCCCTTCTGCGTGCAATGGCCTCACCCTAGGTCGCGCCTCCCGATCCCAACATGATCCCATCGCAGCTCTCAGCCTCTGATTCCTGTCATGACTCCAATCCCACATCCCTCCCAAGTGTACTCGATGATGGACGTCGGCTGCCCCGACTCAACTGCCCGCCTCACCCACTGCGGATTCCTTCCTAGCATCGCGTCCCTACTGCGTGCAACGGCTCTCGCATCCTATGCGGACATACAACCCTGCCTCCATCTCTTTCGGTGGATCTATCCCCCTGCTGGCTCCTCCCGCAACCGGCCTCCACCCCTGCGGGCTCCTCCAACAGCCGACCTCCACCCCTGCTGGCCCCTCCAGCAACCGGCCTCCGGTTCTGCTCGGATCCCCCCCTCCAATGTGCTACTCTGCAAGGGAGCCCTCCCTTCGACCAGTTTCACCCATTCCAGTCTGGAGAATCTCATTGTCTGACACTTCCTTCAGTGAACCACTTCTCCCTCCATGCCAGCCACCTCTTGCGGCTTCCCCGACTCTCATCGTCGGCATCTCATGAGGACTCCCGGCAGCCACATCCCTATCTCCCAGCATTCCCTCGCACTTTCTCCACTGTGGTGCAGCACTTTGACTGCCTGAGATTCGGGCCCTTTGTCACCGCCAGCCGCAACATTTCTGTGGAATCCCCGCCCCCCATTGTCGGCCCCGCAATTGCGGCTTTCCTGCTGCTAGTGTGGATTTCCTGGAATATCATCGACCGACCCCACTAGTGTGGCATTCCTGGTGTTCCGTCAACTGACCCGGTCTCTGAGTGGTTCCTCTACTGCTCCCACGACAACTTCATCCATCCATCATCCTGAGGGGGAGCTTCGATCGTGAGGGGGATCAGCAGCCTTGCAGCTTTATCTTTTATTCTGTTTTGTCTTGTTTTGTCATCAACCTGTTGATTGCGTTGTTTTTTCTTTATGTGTCCAATCTAGGTACACCTAGCTTGAGGGGGAGTGTTGGAGTCTGTATCCCACATCAGACTTAAGGTCTGATGTGGAGTTTAATATTCATTATAAAAGAACCCCAAGGGCTCCTTTAGAGAGCACACCTTAGGGATTTGGGTCTATCTTATTTTATCATTCTACAACCATAATTACTCGTTTGTCATGCAAAATTGAAAAATTGTTTTCATGAACATGATTAAATCATTGCCCCAATTGCCATGCATTATAATCATCCCAAATACTAAACAATTCATAATTAATGTATAATGTACATGCAGTGAATAATGTCAGGGACATACAAATCAATGTCCTCGCCATTCGTACTCAGAGTAACCACTTAGATACACTTAAGCTAGTCTTGTAGCTCACCATAAACCAGACACTCTTGAAATAGCCAGGTCAATGGAATGGGTAATAATACCCACCCAAAAACATGACTCAAAATTTGATCACCCTGGTTATAAAGGAAAGCACGTGTAACCATGCATCATGCATTCTATTGTTTTGGACTTCTATTGTTAGATAGCCAAAATGTCATCTCATCTTGCTCTCCCATAAATCCCATGCATAACCACTCATAAAGTCTTCCATAAAATTTCCATTCAAACCTTTATTTCAATTCACCATTTTTAATTCTCTAACTTGACAAATAATCAGTATAAGATTTTACCTTAATAGAAAAAATGTTAGATTTCATGAAATCCAAAAATTCAATTTTTCAGGTCTCGCCATTAATAAACCATCAATATTGTTTTTTGGATGGTTTAGAAATAATAGTTTTAAGTATAGATATGGGTTTATTCATTAACATTTAATGATATAAGTTGTACGGAGTTATGAAAATCAACCAATAAGAATAGCAACAACCATAAGAACCAACAACCATAAGAACCAAAGGAACAAAACCATCTATTGAAAGAACTAAACATAAATTATAATATTCCAAAGCAAAAGATGGATATATTTGATCAATTTGTTTCCTCGAGTCCCCATCACACACATGGCTTCACTTATCATTTCTAAAAATATTGAATTGATTTCATTTCATGAATGTTGTTGTGTTTTTAGACATAATGAATCTTGGTATAATTCGAAAATACCTTATTAGAAGAATCATATCTCATAAGATTACATTTATTTCAAGGACGTTTGTAACGTCCCGTGTTTTGAACTAGTCAAATTTTTCAGAGGATTTTGGATTTCCGATTGAACTGGCCAAATCATAAATTTATATTCAGAATGTAAATCCAAGCATTGGAACACTTAAAAGTACTGTGTTTGGGTAAGTCTTAAGGCTCGAGAGGTGTTTTGGAAGTTTGGATAAATTTTTGGAGCGTAGGGCTCCGAAAACTTTCTCTTCGAGAGAAATAGATAGGGTGCACAAATTATTTAAATTGTGTGACCCTTTGGAGAATTCGTGTGACCCTGAAAGGGGTGTTGCATGGTCTACTAAACCGTGCGAGGTGGGGTGCATGAATGTGCAAAATTTCTGCAGTAAATTACAGAGGTGGGCACACATGCTGCGCATGATTTGTCAAACTGTGCACCTAGACCGCATGGTTATAATCACTTAATTGGTAGCACCACACTTTTATACCAAAAGGTGCAGTCAAACCATGAGGGGTATGGCTCTTGGGCAGTGAGAACTGCACGATTAGCCAAATCGTGCGGCCTAATCATGCATCTTATTAAAAGTGGAAAAATCACATTTTCCCCTACGCCCTTAAACGAGTTTTCTCCCCTTTTCTCCTCCCATTTGGTCAAGAGGCCCTCCCACTCACTACTCCTTCCTCTCCTCTCTCTTTAGTGGATCTCCCTCATTTTTTGTTTGATTCAAGTGTTGTCGAGTACATTGTAATCATATCGGTATGTCTAAAGACTCTTCATCCTTCCTTTGCTCATTTATTTTTCTTTCTTCAACGTTATCTTTATGCGAGCTAATTGATCCTTTTTTCTAGGTGTTTGATGAATCTTCTGATTTCTCTCATTCAAGATCAAATCAAAGCCCTATAATGGACGAGTGGACCGTCTTAAGAATGAAGTAAGTGGTGTAATTTCTTTTCCCTAAAGTATCACCCAATTATATGAATTGTCGTTATGTCGTAGACTTTCCGTGTGTTGCTTCTAAATATTGAAATGCCTAAAATTAGATGGCTAGATCACTCCTTTGATGTTCCTTAGACCCCGGATCATTGTTGGAGGTGGACGACCCCAACCCAAGCCACCACATGTGGTGAGTTTGATTAAAGGTTATTAGAATTTGTTATGAATTTATGATTAAAATACCTTGCTTTCACTTTAAATCACCTTTTTAGGTGAGTTGAATTACTCACGTTAGAGATGGTTAAACTAAAATGAATGAGGTGGTATAATAAAACCACATTTGAGGTGTGTTGTCTTAAAATGAAATGGAATGATTAAATTAGTAGTAATTATTGTGCTAAGTCATGGGTGTTTCCCTTGGCGTGTTTCCCTTGGCCTCATTTTTTTAATTGAATTGTATTCCTTGACTCTTTGATATTATGGTATTAATTAAATACATGACCATTTTTACTAGTTATGCTTGAATTGAACGGTATTGATGACTTACATTATGGCATGGCCTATTTTAAATGTTAAATGAAACATGCTAATGAAAGTACACAACACCATTGATGACTTACAATATGGCATGGTATGTTTTAAATGTTAAATGAAACATGGTAATGAAAGTACACAATGTCATGAAGCATGCTAATGAAAGTTCACAATCGAAGGGCCTTTAATGTACCTTGATTGATACCTATTCCCTAGTGGATTAAAATTTTAAATTATATTATATTATATTATTATATAAATATTTAAAAATATTCTTTATAATTTTTATCTATTTTTGAATTTATTCTTTATATTAAAAACTAGCACTCAACCCGTGCATTTGCACGACATGGTCATTTAATTATAGATTCAGTTACACATAATTTAGATTTTTTCCAATATGCATTCTTAGAAAATAAATTCATATAGGAATGCAGTTATATTCTATATAAGTGCATACTGATAATTCATAGTGGAAAACAATGCATATAGGAATGCATACAGTAGTTATGTCACTTATTTTCTATATGAGTGCAAACTGGTAATGCAAACTAAAAAATAAGAGCATATGTATAATGGAAAATAAATACAAATATAAAGTTATATAAATAATATGTGGTGGTTACATGTATAAGGAGAGAGAACATCCATTAGTAATATAACTCAAAAATTCACTAACAAAAACTACAAACATAGACTCGTCAAAACAATTCACATGGGATCTCTACTCATTCAATCATAAATGTATCAAATTTTCACCTTAATCAATCAATTAATTAGAAATTTTTTAATATTATTCCATTTATATTTCGTTGATAAATACATCAATCCTTCAAATCATGTGTTAATATGGAATTGGTTTTTTAAAATATGTCAGATCCAACCCATTTATCATTTATTATTTTATAACTCAAAAATTCACTAAGAGAAACTACAAACATAGACTCGTCAAAATAATTCACATGGGATCCCAACTCATTCAATCATAAATGTATCAAAGTTTCACCTTAATCAATAAATTAATTAGAAATTTTTTATTATTATTCCATTTATATTTCATTGATAAATACTTCAATCCTTCAAATCATGTGTTAATATGGAATTGGTTTTTTAAAATATGTCAGATCCAACCCATTTATCATTTATTATTTTTCCATCCAAAACCATAGTCAAGATTGTAACAGCTGGATCATTTATTATTTTTCCATTAAAAACTGAATTTATGTTTGTAATAGTTGGGGTCTCAGCTACATATAATAGTTGTGGCCTATGGTGATATTTTCTCTAAGGTTAAAAATCAAATTGATGGAACCACATAAATATTCATAGTTGAGTCATCTCATGTAATTTAAGTTCTCAATTGATGAATATAATCTAAGTAAAGAACTAAATTCTTACCCAGGAATAAACCATACAAAAAAACACAATTGAAATTATTAAATTTTTTAAAAAGAAATCTGTAGTTATTAATTTTTTTTAAAAAAAATCAAAGCTTAGGTATATTATTTTTTAATATAATGAATTGAAAACACAATTGAATGACCTTGAGATACGTGTTGTCTCAAGAAATATTTATGGTGTAGAATAAGAAAAAGTGAGAAAGATAAAATCCATTAGATTGAACATGATATTTTAATATTGATGATGATCACCAATACCGTTTTCTGCTATGTTACGGGAAGTACATGCTTTTTCGTTAGTGTAAGCAGTGTGATTGGACTGCCATGAAGTACATGCTTTTTCCTTAGTGTAAGCAGTGTGATATGACCTGCCATGGATGAGCAACATCCCATGAGGAGGATAACGACCTCCATGCATCAACATAGTTGCATAGTTGAATTTTCAGCGATGCACGAAGAGGATGAGAGAACCTCTCAATAACCCCCTTCTTATTCTCTGCGATCAACCCTTCTGTCCTCTCTCTGAGCGAAGGCATCAAGACATTTAAGCCTTCCATATCAACCTTAATTATTTAAAAATAAGAAGACATAAATCAAACTCCACAGAGAAAACATCAATCCAATACTAACCAAATTTTCAGAAACAAAAAAAGGTAGGACAACAATTCATCAAACCCACTATTACTCCCAGCCAGTAGGGGTGATAAACACATAGACGATCACCTCCGCTACCTGTGGTGGCTTGGCAACAACATCGTCCCACCCACCAGCTGCTACTACAGAACCAGGAGCAGCTGGAATGGCACCAGGAACCACCTCCGCAGTCTACTGAGGAATGGCCTCAGTAGCCACCTTCGGGGTCCACTGAGGAACGGCTCTTGGAGCCACCTCTAGGCCCCACTGTGAACCTTCGATTGGCATCGAAGGCCATTGATCGGTCCCCAAACCACCACCACCACCACCAAGTGCAGTACCAGAATAATCTATATCAAATTATTGTGCACTAGGGGATGCCTCTTCTGGTTTATCTTTGGCTTCCTGAAGCTCCCGATAGAAGAAATCCACCATGACCTCCCACTTGAGTCCTAAGCTTCCACGCATATGGAGAACTATATGGGAAAGCAGCCAAAAAAAGCACCCAATGCCATTCTTCCCCTTGTTATTGGAAGGGATTCATGTGTCAACATACTGCATTGGGGAATTGGTATCACAAAAGGCAATGGTTGGGATGTTCCCTAGTGCCCCTTGATAGGATGGTAATCAGTTCTAGGGTCGGTAAGAAAAAGGAGATGATGTTCACTGAAAGTTGACTGAACCTGATTAGTAAAAGTCCCAAGAGTATGCCTTCCTACAATGGCTTGATCACCCTTGTAATGTGCAAACATCAACACGACCCTCTGGCCATATGGCAAAGCGAACTGAACAATAATATGGAACTGTTTGAAAAAAAATATGAACAGATTAGAAAAATATATGAATCTATCAAAAAAATATGAACATCTAAAAAAACTTCATTTAAATCTTAGACATCATTAGTTCCCTTATTTAAAGGTAGTCATCCACATATGACCTATATTTCTTAAAGGTCGTTGAATTTTGGTCATAAATCTAGCATGAATTTCTTCAGTGAGTCCTCAATTGTATGAGCATTCTTGAGCATAGCATCATCCCCAATCTCTTCATTTTTCTTTTCCTCTAGAAATGATCCAGATTCCAATTATAAACTGTAATGGTGAATATAAGTTTTGTAGTCGATTGATCTATGCCTCTGCACTACAGTAACAAACTGTAATGGTGAAACTCGAAAGGGGTTATTAATCAAATAATAACATGTGCATTATAGTTATAAGATTGGCATCTTTTAACCTTATAATAACATGTCCATTACAGTAATAACTTGTGAATTGCAGTTATAATCTTTCCAAGCTTATAATAACCAAACAATAGTCAATGACGTGTGTTGTAGTTACAAACAGTAATGCTGAAACCCTAAACGAGGTTATTATTTGAAATGAAAATCAACTAAACGGGGATAATATTTCAAAGGTTTCATAATTTTCAAAGAGTTTTGTGCCCATTCTTATATTGTTTATTCTTTTAACGATCAATTCATTTTTTTTCTAAAAAATTAGGGAAAAATTATGTATTTGAGGGTTTTGATATACCATCAAAATTATTATCATTATTAAAAATATAATACACATCATACCATTATGAATTACTGTATCATATATTTCATAATGTAATTTGTGAGAAGAAAAAATCAAACTTTCATGTAAAAATAAGAATACATACCACATTTGAAAATAGATAAGAATTGGTAGTTTAAACAAAGTTGTCAACACCTGCAAGGAGAAAGATAGGGTTAAACTGATTTTTGAAATATGAAAAGTGGTAATATACACATATCCTTTAAATAAATACCCACAAGATTAAATAAATGCAGGAATGGAAAATAAAATGCCCTCTAGTTACCGAACATCTGAAATCTACAATATGAAAAATTCCATCTATATCCACCTATTGAAATCACCATTTGGACTAGGGATATCATAATTTTGAACCAAAATCTAGATTCACAGCATCCAAAGATTGTACCTGCTAAATCAAATTAGAAAAAACATCACCATCTATATCACTGATCATAAAACAACACCATTTCATCATTAAATTGATAATCAACAAACCCATAATTCTAGCAGCTGCTCCTGGTGGAGTTAGAGAGCATCACAACATTTTGTAATGAGAGTCCATTTGCAGAAATATAAGGTGAAGCGTATCCAGCATCCTGTAATAAACATGAAGGAATTTGAATGAAACCCTAAAGAAATGGCACACAGGATGGGCATGATCACATAAAGAATCTCCCTTGATGCATCAATGCCTCTTACAATCCCAAGACCCACACACTGAGGCAATTTAGAATCATCAAAGCTAATTTCCAAGCCAACAATAGTTGCATTCATGCTGTATAAAATTTCAGACCTAAGGACCTGGAAGTGGAGATGTCTAATAATAATACATGATATGGAGATCTTATAAGGAGGGTGTGATTCCAATTCATGCACAAGTTTCTTGATAGTGGGGATGTTCACACTGCTTGGGATACACTACCTGAAATAAGCTATAATTTGCATTTCTTGCAAGAAGCATGCAACCTTTCATGCAAACATGGATATGTTAAATGAGTCTCAGAAATCAGAATCAATTTCGATCAATGTCTTTTCCCTATCACTGTCACTGTTGATCTAGAATGACCGAGGTGGTAGATTCTTGCATAAAACTAGTGTGTTGAACTTTATAATATGGGTTGGGACAATCTTTTCTATCAACTGTAGCAATGTGCTATAACCATTGCCTTTCACCTAGCCAGGAGTATTAATAATAAAGGGAATATAATCTTTACCGTGATTTCCTATCTTGATAAAATTGCAATACTCCATTCTATATAAATGGTATAGAGAAAAAAATATGATTTGTATATGTTATTGGATCCCTTTTTAAAGATATTTCTCCACATAAAAAAAGATCTTTGTGGGGTTTTCAGGAATGAGATTGTCAAATC
This sequence comes from Viscum album, assembly GCA_963277665.1. Lineage (NCBI taxonomy): Eukaryota > Viridiplantae > Streptophyta > Magnoliopsida > Santalales > Viscaceae > Viscum > Viscum album. The sequence goes on from OY728126.1 coordinate 1,161,262,912, forward strand.
TTGGGTTATTTTATCAATTATTTTCAGAGAGATAAGACCAGGAGAAGTAAAATCTGTTTTCCCAACATCAGTATCCAAGTAAGATACTTTCTTGAACCTAGAGAGGAGAGTGTTGAGGAGGTGACGGGAGAAGGCAGTTTTCCCAGCATTCCTAGAGCCACAGATTAGAACTTTTGGGGGAGGCGAGATGGTAAAGCGGCTGCTTTTCTTGTTCTCCGCCATAGATCAATCCACTAGGATTATAATCTTGGGATTTTTCTCATCGGTTCCCATATCTTCAAACCCAAGAATTACTTGTCCAATTATTCCATAAAGGTTAATTAACCTCCCTTGAAAAATCATGCACTGTATTCCTTATCCAGTTCCTCAAGATCCTTCCAACTAACCCAAGAATTAACCAAACCTTGTGATCTAATATCAACAGATCATGTTCAAAATTACCTAGGAAATCTCTACATAACAGTAATAAGATGTTTTAGTATAAGTTCTATTGTTATTATACACAAAAAAACATCACAAGATCTGAGTATTTTTTATTATCACAGAATTCATGTCTTAGGTGAATGAAATCTCCAAGAAATAAAATGAATAACAACAGAGTCAATACCTAAAAATTTAAGCAGATTTTATGCCCATGTTTCCTGTGAAGACCTTTATCAAAGATAAGTATACAATATCCATGCTGGTAAAATACTATAAGTTCGTTGATTATTAGATTGAAAAATATGGAATTTACTAGAGGTAGGAGATTTTCACTCCATACAATAATAACATCAATGGACGTAGGGATTTTAGTAATAACAGTGGATAATTGGTTAGAATCTAACGAATTAAAATGAAGTTGTGAATCTAAAATGTAGAAGTTATAGTTACTAAATACATAACTTTTATGGAATGTAGTACTCAAATTTTTGGGAATTTTGAATGTAATTAAGAAGATACTTGTATCAGTTTCTTTTCATATTTTCATACACAATTCTTAGTGTAGTCTCGCATCCTTCAAGTGTAATGTTTGTTTTTTATTGGACATAGTTGATGGAGTTATATTATCATGATGAAATTTTAATATTTTTGAATGTTCATATAGTGAAATATTTTGAACTATTCTTCTTTTTGAATTTAGATTTTGACATAAAATCAGTGCATATATTTTAGTGAAATAATAATTAGAGGGTAGAAAATCGTTTATCACAATTTATGACAAAGGAATGTGTGATGTTGTTCACATGTTGACATCATTATCAAATGTTGGGTATAATTGAATAAAGTTGTCTATTTGGTTTCCTGCATTTTTCAAAATGCAGTGAAAATGAGATCTTGAAAGGAGTTAACCTTATAACAGTTTTTTTATTTATTTTAAACACTCTTCATCCTAAAGTTATTTTTTATAGAATATTTAAAGAGAGAAAGGACGTAAGGTCAAACTTGAGAAAATTATGACTTTATTTTTCATTCTTAGAATCCTTTGATGCCTATTTTCCTTGCACAACACTTTTTGATTTGTGGTACTTTGTGACATCTTTGTAATTGTGTCCTGAATAGTTCACAAAACACTAAATAATTGTTAAACCATCTTTTTTATTATTATTATTGGGTATTTCCGATTCCCACATCGGAATACTCCTTTGTACATTCTGCATTCTCATTCTATTAAAGAAGGGCCCCACCTCACCTTGAAGGTAAGGGCGTTTTCCCATTCTACATGGTATCAGAGGGAGTCTAATCCCGAACTCTCCACCTTCCAATTTTTTTCCCCGACTCTTCTTTGCGGTTTTACCGGCTACGTCCGACCCGCCTCCCTGGTGCAATTTTTTGCACCCTCTTTTCTCCGGCGCCTCCTGCCCGGTCCTGCTCCCAGGTGTTCCCTCACTCACAGCGGGCGCTTCTCCTGCGTCATAATCCCTCCCCGCTGCGGCACCTCCCGATGGCCAACCTCCTGTCGCCTCATCGCGCTTCCACCATGGTGCGACCATACGACGGGGCTCTGTCTGGAAAACCGCACACCCTCCTGGGCCTTCCCAGTGCTTGTGGCCCTACCCACCCCACATCTCCCATCGCTTCCCATCGCCCGCCTCCTCAACGGCTTCTGACTTCCCCGGCGGACGGTTCGGCTCCCGCAACTGCTCGCACCGGCTCCCGCATCTCCCGGTGGCCGAACCGGGCCGCTGCGCACCTCCCGCTACGCACGACACTTCTCTCCGGCGGTCCTCCTGTGCACGCTATCTCCAACCGCGGCTCCCTACTCCCGGCTTCCACAGCGCCTCCCACGACCCACCCTTGGAAAGCCTCCTGTGCGCATGTTGCGCCTCCTGCGGCTTCCCCGACGTGTATCACAGTTTTTTTCTCCCCTCCTGCCGCGGATCCCTCCATGAGACCCAGTCTAGGCAGCTCCGGTCCTGGAGGCTCCCTACCCTTCGGCTCCCTTCTACACCGGTGTCACATTCCAGCATAAGTTTTTTTTCTTCTCTCTTTTCCAGCCGCGACTCCCTCCAAAGAGACCGGGCCCGGCGGCTCACTCCAGGCGACCCGGAATCCTCACCACAACCCGGCTACTCCCGGTTCTTCGTGCGCACGGCGTGCTCCACTTCCCAGTGACCTTCTGATGTCCGCTGCTACTCCCGACTTCCCGAAACGCCAACCCGCCCGCGGATTCCGGCGCTGCCCCCAACTACATCATAGACCGCCACCCGACGCTTCCATGGAAGACCCCTCCCCTCTTCCTCAAATGATCACCGCTTCCACCCACATTGTCGATGATCTGTTAGACTCCACCAATTTTTCCATCTGGTGGAAGACTGTGGTGATGTCCCTGACTGGGATGGAACTTGATCGTCACCTTGAGGATCCTCCCCCGGCTTCGACTGACCCCAACTATTGGAAATGGAAGCTTGCCGATAGCAAGATCTTTGCTCTGTTGATCAGTTCCATGGATCTATCGGTCAAGGATGTCACCCCCATGGAAAATACAGTCAAGGAGCTCAGGGACTCCTTGAACATTATGTATTCTGAGAGCAAAAACCTGGCTTGGGTGTCCGATATCCTCCAGCGCAAGTCCCATCTTCGACAGTAGTACCAGTCCTTCACCGCATATTTCCTGGAATGGATAGGGCTTTGTGATGAGTTTCAGGAGCTCTGGCCCTTTCCCGAGACACCGGCAGAGGCTCAGACCCAGCGGGACCAACTCTGCATCTTCACTCTTTTCAGCGGCCTCGCTCCAGAATTTGCCACCACGGTAACCAAGCTTCTCGCTAGCCCTTCGACGCTGAAGATCACGCAGGTTTATCATTGGCTAAGCAAGGCCCAGCGGGCTCTTCCTCTTCCCGCCTCCATTATCGACCACTTAGCTATCATCGTTAATGGCGGTGGCCGCTCCTCGGGACCTCGTGGACGTGGTTATGTGGAAGATCGTCCACGTCCCCTCTGTCAACATTGTGGAAAGGTTGGCCACTCGATTGACTGTTGTTGGGTCCTGTATGGCCGTCCATCACAGCGCCTGCAGCAGGGCCAGACAGCGATCCAGGAAGCGCCATCAACAGTCGCCACTCTTCCTCATTTTATGGAACTGTCTATGGCCGACATCCGGGTGAATCATGATCTTCAGGACTCTGCCGACCCCGGCCCATCCTCGGCATCTCTGGCCCATTCTGCTCATTACGCAGCCTTTGTTGGTCGTCGCTCCCCTGCATGGATGCTGGACTCAAGTGCCTCCGACCACCTCCCTGGTGATGCTGGTATGTTGACCTCTTACTACCCTTATGTCGGTTCCTCTTCCATCACTTTCGCTGATGGCTTCACTATCCCAATTGCAGGCTTCGGCGCATGCTCCCGGACTCCGTCGATTCACCTACCCTTTGTGGCACATGTGCCCCATAGTCCATTTAATCTTGTTTCCATAAGTAAGCTAACAAAGATTATAACTGTGCTGCCATATTTACCTCCTATGGTGTTGTTTTTCAGGAGAAGACAACAAACTGGGAACTTGGTAGAGGCCAACTTCGGGATGGGGTCTACATGTTCGATGGAACCTCACCCATTGCTTGCTCATCTACCTCTTCTCGAGCATTGGATCTTTATTCCCGGTTGGGACACCCTCCTGTATCCACCATTCATCATATTTTTCAAGAATTTAGTTAGAGTCTTTCTTTTCATTGTGAGTCATGTACTATTTCAAAACATCATCGCACTACATACATTCCCCGGGTGGATAAATGGGCCTCAAACCCTTTTGATCTGGTTCATTCAGATGTTTGGGGTCTTTGTACCATTTCGAGTCATTTGGGATATAAATACTATATATCTTTCATCGATGATTATTCGAAAATGACTTGGCTTTACCTCCTTCGAGAACGCTCTGAAGTGTTCTCCACCTTCCAAACCTTTTACAATGAAATTCAGATCCAATTTTCCACATCTGTCAAATGTCTCTACTCGGACAATGGGCGTGAGTATCTCTCCACTTCCTTTCAGAAGTTTCTCCAAACGAAAGGCATCCTTCATCAGACCTCCTGTCCTGATATACCCCAACAGAATGGCGTGGCCGAGCGGAAACACAGACATATTCTGGAGACTGCTCATTCCCTCCTCTTTCACCGACAGGTGCCTCTTCATTTTTGGGGCGATGCCATTATTACCGCCACCTACCTAATAAACCATCTTCCTTCCTCTATCCTTTAGGGGGAGACTCCTTTTTGGAATCTATTCTACTCCCTCCCTCTTCACTCCCTTCCCATTTGTGTGTTTAGATGCCTCTATTACATTCACGACACACGTCCAGGTCTCTCCAAACTCGCATCCAAATCTCTCTGTTGCATCTTTCTAGGATACTCCCGAACTCAGCATGGATATCGTTGTTTCTCCCCTTACCTACTGTGGTATTTCATCTCGGCCGATGTTTCTTTTTTTGAGAGTTCTCCGTTCTCCCTTCCTTCTCCTCATCCTGACCCTTCCATCGATGATTGTCTTCCTCTCCTCATCCACCCTCCACCGGTGTCAACTCCTGTTGACACCCATTTTGGTCAGGTCTATTCCCGACGTCCATCGATTGTATCCCCCGACCCGGCCAATGACACTGATGCTCCCGCTTCGTCTGATGCTCCTGCTCCACCACCCGAGGACTTGCCCATTTCCCTACGGAAAGGTACTCAATCCTACCAGAATACTCCTCTATTTGTATCATCATACAGGGTTCTGTCCTCTTTGGAGACAGTTTCTATACCTCACACAGTTGGTGACGCCAAATCACACCCCGGGTGGCTAGCTGCAATGCGGTATGAATTGCAGACTCTGGAGGAAAACCATACTTGGGATCTTGTACCCCGTCCAGCAGGCAAACAGGCAGTGGGTAGCAAATGGATTTACACCGTCAGGCTGAATCCCGATGGCACTCTCCATTGCCTCAAATCCCGCCTTGTGGCCAAAGGCTTCGCATAGACTTATAGTATTGACTACTTTGATACCTTCTCACCGGTTTCCAAGATGGATTCTGTCCGATTATTCATCTCTCCCGCCGCCCATCATCATTGGCCTCTTCATCAATTGGATGTCAAGAATTCCTTCCTCCATGGCTTCCTTGAGGAAGAGTTTTATCTGCAGTAGCCCCCCGGATTTTGTGCCTCCGGCAATGAATCTCAAGTCTGCCGTTGTGCACACCAAAAGTAGATTAGGAATGTGATATAACTAGATGTTTATTATATATGGTTTAGAGTTGGAAAATTGAACACAAGCCTCCACTACTGGAAAACCACCCTATATCTGTTGTTTTCCAAGAACCATGGTTATAGGTTTTTGGGAAAAGTTTATAGCCACAGTTTAAGAAAATTGTGGCTATCGGCTTCCCACGCAACTATAAAAAATATTTTCCCATGGTAAATGCACGAGAAGACCTATATCCATAGCTTAATTTTTATTTCCACAATTTATATATATATAATATACATATTAATGCACAAAAATATTCTTTAGAGTAGTGGTAAATCCTTTGGTGTCCAAAAGTGGATCTTTGAGGTTCAAATCTAGTTGTAAACAATTTATAAGGAGCCTATAGCCATGGTTTTAAGGGTTGTAGCCACGGTTGTCAAATTTGGTAATAGAACTATAAACAGGGTTTGAAACCATGGAAATAGGTCTATTTCCACGCTAGATAACTGATAGGGCTATTTCCACAGTTTGATAACCTTGAAAATAGGTCTATTGCCATAGTGGAAAACCTATAGGGCTATAACCATGATTTCAGAACTGTGACAATAAGTTTATATCCACGATTCTCAAATCATGGTTATAGGTCTATTTCCACGGTGGAAAATTGTGGCTGTAGCACCCCCGGTTTCGGGTAATTAACCCTTTATTTATGTATTTTAAGTATATAAAGTTATTGAGTTATGTTTGGGAAGGTCTGAAAAAATTTAGGGGCTTTTTTGTAGGTACATTTTTTGAGAACGGTTAGTAGAATCCATGAAACACCTTTTAGGAAACCATAAAATTGAAACAATGGGCATTGGGTAGGCGCATGGTTTGACCAAACTATGTGACCACCTAGAAGAAACCATGTGATATTGGATAGAGGGGTTTAGCATGGCTGGTGCACAGTTTTTCCAACCATGCAAGCCAACTATATGAGGGGTTTTTGGAGGCAGTGGCTAGCGCACGGTTTGCCTATCCGTGTGCCCTAACCACGCACCATTAAAAAAAAGATCCAAAAATTGTGGATCTCACTCATATTACACCCTTAATGGATCAGTTTCCCCTAATTCGATCCTAACATGATTTCTATTTCTTCCAAAGGCTGGAGAGACCCTTCATTTTCATCTAGGAGCAATTCGTTGATGATTTTAAGTGTGTATTACTCGTTCATGGTGGTTTTACTTAGTTTTCTTCTTCTTACATCTATTGGATTCATGGATCTAATACATTGAATATTGATTCATGTTGTGTGATGTTAATAATGTTGATATATGATTGTTTGGATGATAGGGAACAAGATTTAAGGTGATTTTTGAAAGATCTAAGCCAAGTCTTTGGAGTTTTGTGTCATTATTTGTTTTCACCTAAGTTTGTAAGGTAAGTGGATTCACTATTGACTCCTCTTAGTTAGAACATGAAGGTTTGATTTAAAATTAATTTAAATTCTTGGTTTTAATTGTGAAATTGATGTGCAATGTTTTTTGGAAACCCTTTTTAGTGATGGTTTGTGAAATTATAGAAATTGGTTGCTTTTTGGAAAGTGAAATTGGTTACATGATTTTAAAATGATGATTTTAAAATGGTTGTTTGGTTTTGATGCTTGGAATATTGGTTGGAATATTTTTTCAATAAAATGATTTTTTTATTGAAATGGTGGCTCAGTTGGTTTGTCATGTGATTTGGAATAAACAGTTGGTGTGTGTTCATTTGTATTGATGTGACATTATTGAAGGGGTGTATTCCATTGGGGAAATTTTTATATGGTTACCTTGTGACGACTTGCAAGATCGACGAGAGAACGTTCATGGGTATGGAATTGTAACATGGGCATGCATGCGTGGTTATGTGGAATAGATTGGGTTATGCCAAATGGATTTGAGAAATGATTCAAAAAGATTGTTTGATTACCTTCCATGGAAATTGTTTTGGTATGGAAAACTATTTTTCTTAGAAATGCTTTTGGTTTTGATATTCACTACTTTCAAATTTTTTATATAAATTATTTCATATAAATGTGATAACTTGTTCTTTCCTAGTGGCGTAAGTTAGGAAGTCATTAGGGAAATCCTAATGAGTTTTATACTCACCCCCATCTTGGAAACTTTTGTGCATTTTCATATGTTGTATATCGAGACACAGGGAAAGACAATGTATCCTAATTCTTTAGTGATTCATCATGATAACTTGGGCATGAATTTTCATATTGGGCCGTGGAGCATGTTGGATGTTACTACTGTATATATCAGGTATCTTTGGGTTGTTGGTTTTAGTTTTCACTTTATACTCTGAGGTGGTTCATCATCATAGTTTGGTTTTGTTATCCGTTGGTATTACATTGAGTTGTATTACATTGTTCTCATGCATCATATAGTGGTTGTTTGGTTATTGTATTCTTGGTGTATTTGTTTTATTTTCAAATGGAAAATTGTCCCCCAACCATTCATGAATCCCTTGAAATTTATTTCTAGCCTTTGGTGTCCTAGGGATGTCATTTAAGGCTTAGTAATGCCCCTTCACCTCTTTCCAAGCCAATGGGTGAAGAGTGGGATGTTACAAATGATATCAATTTTTTCAGTCATGAAGTTGAAAGTCAATCTTGTTTAGTCCTTGAGTCGGATTGATAGCAAGGAGTATGATAATCAAAACTTGAAATGTATAGCATAAATAGGCATAGATAACCTATTTATGTTGAACCTCAAGTTACTTGGGAGTTGGGTACATAAGTGTTTTGAGACACTTCTAGGAGTTGTAACCTCATTGTCATGGGTTTATCCGATGAGAGAAGTATGACATGCATTGGTAGAAATAACTTCCCACTAGGTGTGTATACTTCATTTTAAGTAATGATATATGATTTGATGAAAAAGGTGTTGATTTTTGAAAATAGTGAAAATGGTTTGATTTTCAAAAACATGGAGAAATTTCAATAATGGTTTGAAAGTGAAAATCGTAGAATTTTGGAAAGCCTTGTTGTGACATGGGGTGATGTGGTAAATTTGAAATTTCTAAGCCTTCAGTTGATAGAGAGTGAGACTAAATGATGTTTTATTTTTGTTATAGAAAATGACACCAGTTTGGTGTAGAAGAAACCAACTGAAAGAGGCTATTGAGAATGTGGTTTCACCTGAGCCATAGGTGAACCAATAATTGATTTATAGTATTGTTCAATATTTTCAAGTTGTGGATAGAGGGAACAGGAGGGTCGAACCACGGAAAGTTGATCATTCCATTCAGTTCCAAAATTATAATCCAGTCATCTTTTAGGGTGATTCAGAATTGAAAAAGAATAAGTGGACTGAATATAATGAATAAAATATTTGATTTCCTAGTCACACCAGATTAGTTTAATGTAATGTTGTCTACGTAGACGCAAGAGGATATAGCACACCAATGTTGGGATTTAATAGTTTTGGATACATTATACCAAGGAATTTCATTAGAGGATTTTGAAGAATTGTTCATCAAATAATTTTATCTTCACATGTTTAGAATTTCTAGAATAATAGACTTATTCAGTTTGAAGTAATATAACCTCACAATGAAAGATTATGCGTCTAAATTTATGGATTTATTATGTTTTTCACTGAAAGTTGCGGGAAGTGCATCCTTGAAGGCACACATTTTTGAATTAGGGTTAAGGACAAAGATTCACTTGAATATTGTCATGATTTGTATACCAGATTATATGGCAATGATCAATAAAGTGACAGTGGCAAAAAGAGACATCTTAGGAAATAAGAGTGGATAAAGCATGTTGATACATATGAGAAATGGTGGGAACTCTAATGGTGGGGATAAGAGGAAGAGGGACACCTATTTCCAAGGTAGCAATACCACTCAAAATTAGATGGCTGGATCAGTGAATCTTCCTCCTAATCCAAAGAGAAAGATTTGATGTTTTCAATGTGGTTCATTCGATCACATGAAGTGGGATTGTCCAACACCACTTAGAGCATGTCATAATTTCAACCATATGGGACATCTTCTGTGCTATTTCCACAGTGCTCCAAGGTCAGGTTCTAGGGACACATCTCATGTTTCACAGACATCATATGATTCGATGGGATGAGGGAATAAAAAATAATTCTTGTTAGTAGAACTGATATAGCCATGTTGTTTTTAGGAATACCATTACTCCTTAACCAGGGCAATCTCAACATGATAATAAAGAGAAAAGTGTAGTGAGTAAGCAATTGAATGGAGATGATCAAGTGATTATGGATGATTAATATAAACCATAGATGATGAGAGATATGATTATTTTTAATTCTACCCTTATACAAGCTTTGTTTGATATGAGTTCATCCCATTCGTTTATTGCTTCTCGTGTTGTTTATCTTCTGGGTTTGCATGTTGAGATGGTGTCTTTTGTTTTGAAACTGAAAACTCCTCTTGGACAAAGAGAATGTCGATCCCTTATGTGAAAATAATGTTATATAACTATCGATGGGGTTGAGTTTTTTTGTGGTTTATCTATGCTTGAGATAGATGTCTATGACATAATCCTTGGTATGTATTGGTTAGATATTTTCAAAGATCACATCGACTGCTATACTCGAAGGGTTAATTTTATGACTAATGATGATGTTGAGCATATCTTTAGAGGAGATTAGAATGTAAAGGCATGTACAGTAGGCTTGTTGGCATGAGTAGTTGGAACTATCTCATAACAATTGACATTTTTGACCCCAGCATCGATGGATAATATCGGGGATAGTGATTTTTCAGCATTTTTTTATCATTTCCTGATGTTTTCCCCGATAATTTCTTAGGGTTTCCACCCACAAGAGAAGTGGTGTTTATAATTTTTCTTTTACCAGGGACTAGTCCTATATCACTTTCATCTTATCAGATGACACCAATAGAATTAAAGTAATTGAATGTTTAGTTTGAAGATCCATAATGAAAAGGGTTCATTTGGCCTAGTACATCTTCATGGGCATCACCGATTTTTTTTTGTGAAAAGGTGGATGTAACTCTTCAACTATGTTTGTATTATCATAAGCTTAACCAAGTTATGATAAATAATTAGTATCCCCTTCCAAGAATTGATGATCTATTTGGTCAATTGAGGGGAGCCCAGTGGTTCTATAAAATTGACTCACGTTCAAGATATCACCAATTGCAGGTTTAGAAGGAGGATAGTCCAAATACATCATTCAGGAGTAGATATGACCATTATGAGTATGTGGTTATGCATTTTGGTCTTAACAATTCATGATAAATATTTATGGAATTGATGATTCAGATGTTTCAAAGGTATCTGTATTCTATTATGGTGTTGTTTTTGGCTGAAATATTTGTGTATTCAAGGAAAAATATTGACCATGGACAACACTTGGTGATAGTGTTGTGTATCTTGTGAGATAATTGTTTGTATTAAAAAATTTCAAAGTGTGATTTTTGGATATAAGTGGTAGTTTTCTTTGGTAATTTTATCTTTGAAAAAGGTGTTTTTATGGATTTATATAAGATAGAGACTATGATCTCTTTGAAACCTCCAAAGAATGTCTTTGAGATACAAAGTTTCCTAGGTCTAGAAGGTTATTACCTATGTTTTGTTCAAGACTTTTCATGACTAGCTTCACCAATGCCAACTTTTACAAGGAAATATGTTCTATTTCAATGGAATGATGAATGTTATAAATATTTTTAAAAACATAACGTTTTACTTATATCGACAATGATATTAATATTTTCAGAATTAGGATAAGGCTATGTGGTATATTGTGATGATTTGGGATCCGGGTTAGGATGTTTTCTCATGCAAGGAGATCATGTTGTTTCTTATGGATCATGATAATTATGGATTCATGAGAAGAACTAACCAATAAATGATTTGGAATTAGCATATGTAGTCCATGATTTGAAGACTTAACATCATTACTTATTTGGTGAGACATTTATAGTGTTTACAAATCATAAGAGTTTGAAACACATTTTCTCACAAAGAGATTTGAATCTATGAAAAATAAGATGGATGGAGTACCTCCAAATGTTTGAATTTGACTTGATTTATAAACTAGGTAAAGGCAATTCAGTGGTGGATGCATTAAGTAGAAATTCATATAGTCAGATAGCGAAAGAGGCTTCAGATCAGTGGCAACTGATGTTGGCGATAACTGACATGCACATGGATTGTTAAGACTGAGGTAGTTTCATAGTTTTATTTTTGATTTCGTTTGTTAATGATTTAGTGGAAAAGGTTAAAGAGGAACAAACATACTATTTTGAATGTGTTTCTATGAGGTCAAAACTCAATGGTGGGGAGACCATTGAGGGATGAAAGTTGTATGAGAGTTTAGGGTTTTATTTTTGAGATCAAATGGTCGTACCTTTGGCTTGTTAGGAAGAAATTCTTCATGCTCACCACTATTTGAGATGAGATTTTCATCATGGAATAAAAAATATGTATAATGCACTAAAAGAACAATCATGGTGGGCTGCCATGGGAAGGGAAATGGATGAATTTTTCTTGATATGCCTCACCTATTAGTAGGTCAAGGGAGAGAACCAGTGGCCAATGAGTATGTTGCAGTTCTTTACCTATTCTTGTTTGGATATGTGAGAATATATCCATGTATTTTGTGATAGGTCTCCCAAGGATAGTTTTTAAACACTATGTCATATGGGCGATAGTGGATCAACTCACAAATCAGACCCATTTTATCCCTATTCATGAATCTCATATAGTGGAAGACTTGTCAAAAATATATATCCAAGAAGTGGTAAAAATGCATGTTGTAATAGTTTCAATAGTATTAGACTGGGACCCGAAGTCACTACTGGAAATAAGTCCTTTCCCAAAACTAGTATACCTATGGTTCAAAGAAACCGTTGGTATAGGTAGTATTTCCCAATGGTTTGATGAAACCATTGGGAATGATGTTTTAAAAGTCTCTTTTACCAACGGTTTGATGAAACCGTTCAGAAAGAGTTTCTTTTCACACCTTTTCCCAACGGTTCCATTAAACCGTTGGGAAAAAAATTCCCCAAATTTTCCAGAAACCTCCCCACGATTCCAGAACCATTCTGCTGATCTCCTAAAGCGATTCCGTCACAGAAACCCTTGAGAAGCCCCACATTTTCCATCGGATCAGCAGCTGCCAGGTTACACTCCTTCCATATTTTATTAAGGATATAGTTCTTCCCCTTATCAATCATATCCTTCTATTCTCAAGGATTTGGTTATTTCCAATTTTTAGGGTTTTGGTAAAATTTTATGATTCACTAATCCATGAATTGTGTACTCAAATCACTACATCGGTGTATGTACAATTAATATTTTTATTACACATTTACATTTTGAAGGGCATGGTGTCTATTGTGTTCTAATTTTAATGATTCATAGTTTTTTAATCTCAATGCTTCAAATATTACATCTTCATGTATATAAACTCATAAGAAATTGTTTATAATATTTATTGATATCATTTAATGAAAATCACTCCTTTCATTAAGATCATGTCAAACATAAAGATCTTGTTCATCTTAATTTTTTACACTATGTGTATTACATAATAAGTATGTATCATGTTTCTATCAAAATCTATATATATATATAATGACACATTGTTCACTTATCCTTTGCACAATAGAATATATGGAGTATCTTCTTGAACTTTGAAAAATAGTTTGTGGTACCTAATTAGTAAATCTTCCTTCTTTATGAAACTAATTCATAGAATGAAAAATTCGCAATATTAGTGAATATTAGTTTTTCTAATAAAACCATTAATCATTCTGCCTTCGACATCATACATGTGTTATTAAATCACATTTTTAAAACACAATGACCATTTTCACTGATCTAGGGTTCCTCAAAATTCTTGGGAAAATAAAAAATGCATGTATTGAATCATGTTTCTCATATGGTTTCATAGATACAAGTTCATCTCGAAAATCAAGACTGCGTGGTTCAAATATCAGGAGGACCATGAGATTATTATTTCTCACACAAATGAAGTTGTTTTCTGCAACTATGTGTTTTTGTTTTCACTTTTGATTTGGCCGAAAGGGGAGATTTGTGGTCATTAATCATGGTTATGGGTGGTCATTTAGGATGTAAGATAGTGAGAAATCATTTTACTTGATATATCCAATATTATTATTGATTTGTGCTCAATTTTATTATCTTTAACAAGTGATGTTGTTTAATAAGTTGTTATTAATGGTTGAAATAATGACAATATGGCCCCCCGGACACCCCCTGGACAGCACCTCGGATAGCCCCCGGACAGCCCCCCACCCTCCTCCCTGGACCCAAGACAGCCCCCCGAACACCCCCGAACAGCCCTCAGACAGCCCCCGGGACAGCCCCCCGCCCTCCTCCCTGGACCCCAGAGAGCCCCCCGGACACCCCCAGACAGCCCCCACCCACCTCCCTGGACCCCAGACAGCCCCCCCCCCCCCCCCCGTACACCCCCCAGACAGCCCCCGAACAGCCCCCGGAAACCCCCCGGACACCCCCCGAATAGCCCCCCACCATCCTCCCCGGACCCCGGACAGGCTCCTGGACACCCCCCAAACAGCCCCGCCCCCCAGACACCCCCCGGAAATCCCCACCAACCTCCTCCTTGGTAACCGGACAACCCCCCAGACAGCCCCGGCCAGCCCCCCAGACACCCCTCAGGACCACTCAAACTGTCTCTCTTTTGTTCAAAATGGACTAAATTTTAAGTGAAATAAAAAACTGACATACGGGAAACTAACCAAACGCCTTCATATTCTATTTAAACTTTATTAAAATGATCCATGGGTCATATGGGACGTGTAGGAGTCAACCTCACCTCAATACGAGGCGCTGTGTGGCCGACACCACCCAAACTGTCTCTCTTTTGTTTAAAATGGACAATATTTTACGTACATATTCCAAACCGACCAAATGCCTACATATTCTGCTGAAACATTAGGAAAATGATCAATGGGTCATATGTGATGTGTACGAGTCAACCCTACCACAAACCGAGCCGCGGTGGGGCCGGGACCACTCAAATTGTCTCTCTTTTGTTCAAAATGGAATAAATTGTAAGTGAAATCAAAAACTGACATTCGAGAAACTGACCAAATGCCTTCTGATTCTGTTTACACTTTAGGAAAACGATACATGGGTCATATGTGACGTGTATGAGTCAACCCTGCCTCAATCCAAGGAACCGTGGGGTTGGGACCACCCAAACTTCCTCTCTTTTCTTCCAAATGGACAATATTTTATGTACAGACGTCAAACGGATCAAATGGATTATGATTGTGTTGAAACATTAGGAAAATGATCCATGGAACATATATGACATGTACGAGTAAACTCCGCCTCAATCTGAGGACCGGTGTGGCTGACACCACTAAAAGTGCCTCTTTTTTTAAATGTACTTAATTTTTAGTGAAAACAACAACTGTAATACGGAAAACTGACCAAACTCCTACGGATTCTGTTGAAACATTAGGAAAACGATCCATGGGTCATATGTGACATGTACGAGTCAACCCCACCTCAATCCAAGGAATTGTGTGTCCGAGACCACCCAAACTGCCTCTCTTTTGTTGAAAATGGACTAAATTGTAAGTGAAATCAACAACTGTCATACGGGAAACCGACCAAACGCCTTACGATTCTATTGAAACCTCAGTAAAATGATCCATGGGTCATATTTGATGTGTAAGAGTCAATCCCGCCTCAATCCGAGGCGTGGTGTGGTCGACACCACCCAAAATGTCTCTCTTATGTTAAAAATGGACAATATTTTATTTACATACGCCAAACTGATGAAAAGGATTCTGATTGTTTTGAAACATTAGGAAAACGATACATGGCTCATATGTGATGTTTAAGAGTCAAACCCGCCTCAATCCAAGGTCCGGTGTGGCCGACACCACTCAAATTGTCTCTCTTTTGTTTAAAATGGACTTAATTTTAAGTGAAAACAACAACTGACATACGCCAAACCAACCAAAAGCCTACGGATTCTGTTGAAACTTTAGGAAAATGATCTATGGGTTATATGAGACATGTATGAGTCAACCTTTCCTCAATCTGAGCTACGGTGTGGCCAGGCCCACTCAAACTGTCTCTCTTTTGTTCAAAATGGACTAAATTGTAAGTGAAATCAACAACTAACATAAGAGAAACCTACCAAACGCCTTCGGATTCTGTTGAAACTTTAGGAAAACGATTCATTGGTCATATGTGATTTGTACGAGTCAACCTCTGCTCAATCCGAGGCTCCATGTGGACAGGACCACCCAAAATGCCTCTCTTTTGTTCAAAATGGACCATATTTTACGTACATACACCAAACCAATCAAACTGATTCTGATTTTGTTGAAACTTTAGGAAAATGATTCATTTCTCATATGTGACATGTACAAGTAAGACCCACCTCAATACGAGGCCCGGTGTAGCTGACACCACTCAATGTGGCTCTCTATTGTTTAAAATGGACTAAATTTTAAGTGAAAACAACAACTGACATACTTCAAACCAACCAAACGCCTTCAGATTCTATTGAAACTTTAGGAAAACAATCCATGGGCCATATGTGACATGTACGAGTAAATCTCGCCTCAATCCGAGCTGTAGTGTGGCCGGGACCACTGAAAGTGTCTCTCTTTTGTTTAAAATGGACATAATTTTAAGTGAAAACAACAACAGACATACACCAAACCAACCAAACGACTTCTGATTCTGTTGAAACTGTTGAGTCAAAAGTTCTCTTTTGACTTCTATATTTTTTTTTGGAAATCAAAAATGTATTTTAAATCGTATCGTACTGACTCTGTAAATCTAATCGTACTAACTCTATAAATCGTACCGTACTGACTCTGTAAATCGTACCGTACTGACTCTGTCAATCGTACCATACTGACTCTGTCAATCGTATCATACTGACTCTAGAAAATGTATCGTACTAACTCTGCTATTCATACATTCATTACTTGTTTTGGTACTTAGTCAAAAACACTTGTTTCATGTGAATTGTACCATTGCTTATCATCGATATATATCTTTTTTTAACCAATACGATGTCGTTGAGATTAGTTACAAACTAATCAAAACGATGTCGTGCTTTCTGTTTCAATATGACCGTTATGATTCCAGGTGTCCAAGTCCCTCCGATTTTTTCGGAGAAATATGACCGTTGGAGGCAACATGACCGTTGGAAGCCAAGGCCTATAAATTGGAGGTCATTTGAAGCTGAGAAAGTGAACGAATGAGACGTTGTGGAACAACTGTGATACTTTGCTTCAATCAAGATTCTAGAGAGAGATGATGTGACTTCTCTCATCTGCTTTGTGCGTCCGATCATCGTATCGAGGGCTTTCAAGCAATTGAAAGACAGAGGTGCCGATTACCGACAAAATCGAGGGCTACCAGGGATAGGCAGATAGACGTGCCGATCATCGTATCGAGGGCTGCCGGGGATAGGCAGACAGGCGTGCCGATCATCGTATCGAGGGATGCCATGGATAGGCAGACAGACAGTCTGATCATCGTATCGAGGGCTCACCACGGTGTTGGTGAGACAGACCTTTTATACTAGGTGAAAGGATAACCCTTCTCTTTGGGTTAAAAGAATTGTAATTCTTTTACATTTCCGCTGTTACTTGTATTAGAAAGGAATTTGTATTGTTTCCTTTCTTCTTTACATATTCAATTGTAATTGTTTCAATTAAAATCATTCTATTACATATTGTATTGATTGATTCTATACACTTTAAGGTAGAATCATTCATCTTTGTATTACTCTGATTATTGTGTTCATCTTGAATACAATTATTTTACACTACATTAGTATTACAATACATCATACCTTTTTATATTCAATAAAATTGTGTGTGTTTTTATTTGTATTAGTTTAAGACCATTTAAACTAATCTCTTAGTTGCTAAAACTCAAAGGCTTTTAAACCTACAATTCACCCCCCTCTTGTATTGTTCCGTCTAATAGACATACATATCTATATATTCGTTCCAACAATTGGTATCAGAGGAGGTTTTCCACTGATTTGTATTAAAATAATTATTTCTTTCATATTACTATTTTTTAAAATACTTACTACACTAACGTGTGGAGTCGAAAAGTGTTTGTTGTATTAGATGGCAGGAATGAATATTGGGTCAATAGACAATCTGAATCCTTCTAGACCACCAATCTTTGATGGGAATGATTATGAGTACTGGAGAGATCGTATGAAGACTTTTTTTATCAATACTGGTGTAGACAACTTTATAATGCTTACTGGAGGTTACAAAATTCCTGACAAAGAAGTCATTACTTTCACCAACCAAGAGAAGCAAGAATATCAACTGAATTACAAGGTATGCAACACTTTATTATGCTCTATGACCAGGAATATATACAGTCAGATATCTTCATGTGAAGTAGCCAACTTTATTTGGAAGAAATTAGAAGTCACTCATTTTGGTACATCCAAGGTTATAGAAACAAGGAGAGAAATGCTTCGAGCAGAGTATCATGGATTTGTTTTTCCTTATGGAGAGCCAGTATGTAAAGTGCAACAAAGGTTTATGACAATTGTCAACAGATTACAATCTATGGGAGAAAAAGGTCTTGATGATGAAGCTCTAGTTGATAAAATTATAGATATAATTCCAAATGAATGGGAGTCAAAAAGGACATCTATTGATGAAAAAAGAAAAGTTTCCCAGATTACTATTGATGAACTCTTTGGAACTCTTCTACAGAATGAGACAAGAATGAAGAGAGATGCTGATTTCAACAAGAAGAAGAATGGGAATGGAAGTGTAGCCTTTGAAACTAAAGCTAAAACTCCTGAAAGGCTTACAAGGTCTAAATCCAAGAATGTTGTTATATCTGATTCAAGTGATTGTAATCTTTCGGATAATGAGTTAGCCAATCTTTCTTGAAGGATGAACAAGATTGTGGGAAAGAAAGACTTCCAATATAGATTCAAAAAGAAAGATATGAAGGATTGGAAAGATTCAGAGGTAACTTATTATGAATGTAAGAAAGAAGGACATATAAGGCCTGATTGTCCTTTACTAAAAAGGAAAGATAGAAAAGAGAAACACTCTGAAAGAAACAAGAAAAGGTTTTATAATACAAATAAAGTCTTGAAGGCAAATGATACGTGGAGTGCAAGTGGTAGTGATTCCTCAGATGATTCTTCAGAATATGAGTCCTCATGACAGAGGAATATCAGACTCTTATCTAGATTACCAATTGAAGATCATTGTCTCATGGATAAGGTACATAATGATGAAGCTATTACAAATGTCCCATTAAATGCAAATTGTACTGATAATAGATATTATGAATCTTAAAATGATGAATCTTCATCATCAGAAGATGATACATTACCTTCTTTTAAAGAAGTCTCTAGATTTTCTAAATTACTTGAAAATGAAAATTCTAAACTCAAGAAGAGTCTTGAGAAAGAAAATTCTAGAATTTCAATCTTGACTAAAGAAGTATTGGATCTTTCTAAAGATCTTGATGTGAAAACTTCTGATTTTGAAAGTATTTTAAAAACCCTTGAGAAAGTTAAATCGGATAAGGATAAACATTCTAAGCATCTTGAATCTGTAATTTCAAAGAAAAATATTTTAGAACCTAACTCTAGTTCAAATTAAAATGTTTTGGAAAATAAGAATTTGGTTTTAAAACTAAATTCAGAGATTTTATCCTTGAAGAAATGTTTGTCAAACTTTACTCATGGAAAGGAAAACTTTGACAGGATGTATTCTTAAATTAGACCTTTGATAAATCATTCTGGTCTTGTTTATACTTATTCCAAACCTATTTTTAGCAATAACTATTTTGTTCCTAAAAAAAACACTTTCTGTTCTAAGTGTCAATGTGGTGGACACTGGAGAAGAGATTGTTCTCTTAACAAAACTCAATATTTAGGATTTCATAAAGCTCATTTTGCAAAACAAATGTGGATTCCAAAAATTCTTTTATCTAACCCTTCTGGATCCGAACAAGTTTGGATTCTGAAAAACTAATTGTTTCTTTTTCAAGAAAATGAGAAGTGTACCAATAAGAAAATTTGGTACATGGATAGTGGTTGTTCTCGACACAAGACTGGAAACAAAGATCTCTTTGAAAAAGTTATCAAAACAAAAGGTGCAAAAGTTACCTTCGGAGATAATGCTCAAGGAAAGATTGTTGGTATAGGTAATAATTTTTTTCTTGGAAAAGTTCTTATCTCAAATGTTTTGTTTGTTAAAGGTCTTAGGCACAATCTCATTAGCATAAGAAAATTATGTGATGAAGGTTACCTTGTGAATTTTAGAAATGATAAGTGTCTTGTTCAAAATTCCAAGGATGAGTTCATTCTATCTGCCAATAGGCAAGAGAATGTTTACACTATTAACTTAGAAGACCTTAGGAGCCAAAACATACCCTGCTTAAGTGAAATAGAAGACCAATCATGGCTATGGCATAGAAGACTAGGACACTGTAATCTGAGAAACCTTAGTAAACTCTCAAAGAAAAGACTTGTGAAGGGGCTACCGGACCTTAGATATGATTCTTCAAAAGTCTGTGATCCTTTTCAATTTAACAAGCAACATAAAACTAGCTTTAAATCAATTAATGAAGTTACAACTTTTAATGCATTACAGCTAGTGCATATGGATATTTTTGTTCCTTCACAATCTGGAAGCATTGGAGGCAGATACTATGTATTTTTTTTAGTTGATGACTTTACTAGATTTACATGGGTCTACTTTCTCACAAAGAAATCTGAAGCCTTTTCCTATTTCAAATCTTTTAGAGCCCAAGTTAAAAATGAGAAAAACCTACCGTTGATAACTATGCATAGTGATCATGGTGGTGAATTTCAAAACTCAGATTTTGAAACTTTTTGTAGTAAGAAATGTATTACTCACAATTTCTCAACTCCAAGAACTCCTCAGAAAAATGGTGTTGTTGAAATAAGAAATCGTATTCTTCAGGAAATGACTCGAACCATGATGAGTGAATACTCAATTGCTAAGCACTTTTTGGCTGAAGCTATTAGTACTGCATGTTATACTATAAATTGTGTTTTAACTAGACCATTTCTTAATAAAACCCCTTATGAGTTATGGACTGGACGAAAATCTAAAGTTTCATACTTCAAAGTTTTTGGATGCAAAGTATTCATTCTGAATACAAAAGATAATCTACACAAATTTGCACCAAAATATGATGAAGGAATATTTCTAGGATATTCTACAACCTCTAAGGATTATAGAGTTTTCAATAAAAACACTTGTACTGTTGAGGAAACAGTACATGTAAAATTCGATGAAACTGATCCTTTTGTTTTCAACCAACCAAATCCTACATACTTGGAAGTGTTTTCTAAAAATGTTTATCAACCATTATTCGGAGATCACTCTGATGAGGTAAATGTTCAAGAAATTATTCCTGAAACATTTATCACAGAAGATTTTCAACCATACATTGATGAAAAGGCTTTACAAAACCCAAATCAATTGTTTCTTAGGAATCATCCTAGTGATAACATCATTGGTGATGTAAATCAACCTGTAAGAACCAAAAATTCCTTACGAAATGAAATAGAACATCTTGCTTTTCTTTCCCAATTTGAACCTAAAAGCCCAAGTGAGGCCTTAGGTGATGATGATTAGATCAAAGCAATGCAAGATGAACTAAATGAATTTGAGAGGAATCAAGTCTGGACCTTAGTTGATAGATCTAAAGAAACAACTGTGATTGGTGTAAAATGGGTTTTCAGAAACAAGTGTGATGAAAATTGAATCATTTTAAGAAATAAAGCTAGACTTGTTGCTAAAGGCTATAATCAACAAGAGGGAATAGACTATGAAGAAACATATTCTCATGTAGCTAGACTTGAATAAATTCATATTCTATTAGCCATTGCATCATTTTTTAATTTCAAACTATTTCAAATGGATGTAAAATGTGCTTTTCTAAATGGTTTTGTTCAAGAAGAAGTTTTTGTCGAACAACCTCCTGGTTTTCAAGACCTAAAACATCTTGATCATGTTTTCAAACATATCAAGGCTTTATATGGTCTTAAACAAGCCCCTAGAGCATGGTATGATAGACTTACATTATTTCTTTTACAAAACAATTATACAAAAGGTACAGCAGATCCAACCCTTTTTATAAAAAAGGAAAACAAAAATGTTTTTATTGTTCAAATCAATGTTTATGACATCATATTTGGATCAACTCAGAAATCTTTAACTGATTCTTTTTCAAATTTATTGAAATCTGAGTTTGAAATGAGTATGATGGGTGAGTTAACATTATTTTTAGGTTTTCAAATTTCTCAAAAACCAGAAGAAACATATATATATCAACAGAAGTATATAAAACATTTACTCAAAAATATGGATATGACAAAACTAAAAGTATTAGCACTCTAATTGGTACCTCAAATACACTTGATCTTGATGAAACTGGGAAACCAGTAGATCAAAAAAATCTTTAGAGGTATGATAGGAAGTTTTCTATACTTGACAACTAATCGACCCGACTTAATGTTTTATGTATGCTTATGTGCAAGATACCAATCTAATCCAAAAGAGTCTCATTTAAAATCCGTAAAGATAATCTTTCGGTATTTAAAAGGCACTATGGATTTAGGTCTTTTTTACTCTTTTGGGAATGATTTTGTTTTAAAATTTTTTTCAGATGCTGACTTTGGAGGTTATAGAATGGATAGAAAAAGTACATCTAGAACATGTCATTTCATAAGAGATTCCTTGGTTTCTTGGTCCTAAAAGAAACAACACTTAGTAGCACTATCCACTGCTGAAGCTGAATATGTAGCAGCTGGAAGTTGCTGTGCTCAAGTATTGTGGATGCAGCACACACTCACTGACTATGGATTGAGTTTCTCTAAAACTCAAATTCTTTGTGATAATACAAGTGCCATAGCTCTTAGTAAGAACCCAGCACATCACTCTCGTGCAAAACACATAGATGTTAGGCATCACATTCTTAGAGATCACACACAAAAAGGAGATATTCTTTTACAATTTATCGGAATGCAAGAACAACTTGTTGACATTTTTACAAAGCCATTACCATCCAATAGATTTGATTTTATAAAACAGAAGCTATGAATGATTACATTAAAATAATCATTCATATATACTTCATGTTTTACAATTCTCCTATCATTAAAAAACTCCCTTTGAAAGGGGGGGGGGGCATTTCTTTCTATGATTTTTATGTTTCTTTTTATCTTATGTTCTTTAACTATTTACTCTCCGGGTATGTGTTTTTACTTTTCTGTTTATCGTATTGACAGTTTTATCGTATCATTCATTTTTTTCTATTTATCGAATTGATAATCTTATTATTTACTTCATCGTATCGACTGATGATGGTAATGAATTTCTTTTCCATCGTATCGACCGATGATGGTAATGAATTTCTTTTCCATCGTATCGACCGATGATGGTAATGAATTTCTTTTCCATCATATCGACCGATGATGGTAATGAATTTCTTTTCCATCGTATGGACCGATAATGGTAATGAATTTCTTTTCCATCGTATCGACCGATGATGGTAATGAATTTCTTTTCCATCGTATCGACCGATGATGGTAATGAATTTCTTTTCCATCGTATCGACCGATGATGGTAATAAATTTATTTTCCATCGTATCGACTGATGATGGTAACCAATTTCTTTTCCATCATATCGACCGATGATGGTAATCAATTTCTTTTCCATCGTACCGTCCGATGATGGTAACTAATTTCTTTTCCATCGTACTAACCGATGATGGTAACAAGATTGTTTTCCATCGACTTGTCAGTTCATGGTAACAAGATTGTTTCCCATCGGCTTGTCAGTTCATGGTAACGACTTTGTTTTCCATCGGCATATCGATTGATAGTTTTATTTTATTTTATTTCGTATGGTTGTGTATTATTTAATCCTAAAAACCAACAACAACCTTATGTTCTCTGGCAGGTTTTTTCCATTTCTTTTCTTTTTCCATTTTTCATTTTTAATCCTAACCATTGATCTATTTTCCTCTAATCCTGATCGTAGAAGTTCAACGGTCACCCCTTTTTTCGCCTATAAATATCCCCCCTCCCCAAACCCACATTGGTTTTTCAGGTTTTGAGGTGAAGCTCTGCTCCACCAGTTTTAAATCATCGTACGATCTTTCATCGGCATCACCTTTATGTCTCAATCCTCTGCTAACACTCCCGCTGAAATATCTTCAAATACTTTTACAGAGAAAGACTTTAACAGAGAAAGGTTAGTTTCTTGAGACTTTTTTGATTCGTATGATTCCACAATCAGAAGAATCATTCTCTTTCAAGGATGGGAACATTTGTGTGTTGAAAGACCCGTTTCTCAAGATTCGGTTCTCTTTGATGAAGTTTTTCAGTTTTATAAAACTATATCTTTCGACAAAGACATGAATATCAATTTTATTGTGTACGATAGAAAGTTGTCTATGTCTGTAAAACAGGCGGCTCATTTTCTGAATGTCCCAATAGAAGGGGATTATTTCTGTCCATCTCATAAACTACTAGAAAAATTTGGTACGTTTAATAGAGAAAGTGCTGAAAATTCTTTGTTTTTTATTAATGAAGAAAAGAGAAAAGTGTCTCATCTTTCTCCGGACAATCGGTTTGTGACTTTATGGATGCAAGGTTTTCTTATCCCAATGAATGGGGATAGAGAAACTCTGAAAGTTTCTGATATTTTAATTCTTGACTATCTTTTAAATATGTGAAAAGTAAATCTCATGGGGTATGTTATTGAAACCATTAATAATGTCAAGATATGAGGGATTAAGTCCCAAATGATTATGTATCCAGCCATCCTTACAAAGTTCATTCTCAAAAGTATGAAGTTTTTTAACATTCCTTTGAAAGGAAACCCGATATATTTGAAGCCATCGTGGATTAGTAAGAGTATGATGAAAAAGCTGAATGTTTGTTTTGATCCAAATTCAAAACTTTTTGTCAGAGATGTAGAAGCTAAATTGGCTCAGAATCAATCGGCACCTATGCCAGCCAAAGACATTCAATCTCTTGGTGTTACTCAAAAGTCTGATCCGCAAACCAGTTCAAAGCCTAAGAACAAGCCAAGGTACAGTAAGGAGGTTGTAGACAAATGGAGAAAGGATAAGGAACAGAGAAAGGAAGGTGATCCAAAGTTCGGTCTTGACCTGGCTGAGGCTTTTGCAGAAAGAATAAGGGTAGAAGAAACCCTTAAGGCTGAAAATAAAAAGAAAACTGTTTTGAAAAGAAAGGATCAAGACTTTGATATCTCTAAAGTTTTGAAAATGGTTGAGGATGCTAGTGCTCAACTAACGGAAGAAGTGCACCAAGAGCCCATCGTACAGAGTCTCCCTGAGAAAGGAAAACGAAAACAAGTGATGAAAGAGATAGAAGAAGTGGAAGAATAGGAAGGAGATTTTCTTTTAGAATTTCTTCAAAGTTCGAAGAAGAGTAGAGAGGAATCGGTTCAAAAGCTGAGTGAAGGTGTTCAAAAAAATACTCAGGCCGATCAAGCATGAACTCCAGAAAGAATGTCATCTCATGAAAAGCAAGGTGCTCAATCCTCTCACACAGATAAAGTTGTTGTCATTAGTGATAAACTGGAAGATGAATGAAAGCAGAAAGAAAAAGCAAAAGGAAAACAGCCAGTTTTAGATTCAAGCCGATCAAATGAACTGGCATCGTACGATGAAGATAATGATTCAGAACATACAATCTCTCTCAAGAAGAGTGATTACATTGTTCATGTTTTAAGAAGGGTTGAGAAGACCATTCCATATTTCTCGAGGCTGGAAGGGAAGATTGATTTTATTACTGACAATCAAAAGAAGAAGTTTGGCTCTGTAAAAGAATCGAGAAAGAACGTTTTTTCAGTTGAAGCTGATTTAAAAGTTATTTCAGAAAGTTCGGTTGCTCATTAGAAGGCCTTTAAAAATATTACCATGTGGTCGTACAAAACCAAGAGCTCAATTAATGATCATGAGATAGCAATTGAAGATATAAGAAGGTTGTCAAATGAGCTTGCAATTACTTTCAATAAGCTTGATAGAGAAACAGTTGAAAGGTTGAATCTTTTGTCGTCTCAATGAGCCTATGTTCCTTCAGTAAAATACTTGAAAGAGAGAATGGATGCTTTTCAATCTGAATTCTCGAAGGTTTCATCTTTCAAGGATGAAATGGTTTTGTTGAAGAAAAAAAATTCTGTGTTATCCAAATATAAAAAGAATCTGCAAGACAGAATTGTTACCCTTGAAGAAGTAATCAGAGTCTAGGAGGAGACTATCAAGAATCAAGATCAGATTTTTGCGGACCAAAAAGAGATTATCAGGTCTCAGGGTGATGCTATTTCTGAAGACAAGAAATAAATAAAAAAGATGAAAGCTTTTCTTCATGACCTCATAAAGAAGGAGAAGGAAAGAGAAAACAAATGACTTGTATTTGTTTTCCTTTGAAAGATGTCTTTGTTTTGTAATAACTTTTATGATTCTTTTCTTTTATCCATTGTCTTGTGTTTATTTTCTAACTCCTTCATACAATTCAATATTACCCCTTTCTTTTTGTAAATTACAAAGGGGGAGAATGTTTACAAAGTGGGAGAATGTTTTATAAAGGGGAAGAATGCTTTACAACACTCTTAAGGAAAATCTACGAATACAATCCTTAGGAAAGTCCATACCTAAGGGGGAGTTAGTTGTATTCAAATTCATATTCATAAGATTTTCCAATAACTCAAGGGGAGATAAGTATTCTTTGTTATATTTACTTGGTGTGTTGTGATTTCCAAAAAGGGGGTGATTTTTGAGTCAAAAGTTCTCTTTCAACTTCTATAATTTGTTTTGGAAATCACAAATGTCTATTCAATCGTATCATACTGACTCTGTAAATCGTATCGTACTGACTCTGTAAATCGTACCGTACTGACTCTGTAAATCGTACCGTACTGACTCTGTCAATCGTACCATACTGACTCTGTCAATCGTATCGTAATGACTCTGGAAAATGTATCGTACTAACTCTGCTATTCATACTTTCATTACTTGTTTTGGTGCTTAGTCAAAAACACTTGTTTCATGTGAATCGTACCATTGATTATCATCGATATATATCTTGTTTTAACCAATACGATGTCATTGAGATTAGTTACAAACTAATCAAAATGATGTCGTGCTTTCTGTTTCAATATGACCGTTATGATGCCAGGTGTCCAAGTCCCTCCGAGTTTTTCGGAGAAATATGACCGTTGGAGGCAACATGACCATTGGAACCCAAGGCCTATAAATAGGAGGTCATTTGAAGCTGAGAAAGTGAACGAATGAGACATTATGGAACAACTGTGTTACTTTGCTTCAATGAAGATTCTAGAGAGAGATGTTATGACTTATCTCATCTGCTTTGTGCGTCTGATCATCGTATCGAGGGCTTTCAAGCAATTGAATGACAGAGGTGCCAATTACCTAAAAAATCGAGGGCTGCCAGGGATAGGTAGACAGACATGCCGATCATCGTATCGAGGGCTGCTGGGGATAGGCAGACAGACGTGCCAATCATCGTATCGAGGGCTGCCAGGGATAGGCAGACAGACAGTCCGATCATCGTATCGAGGGATCACCAAGGTGTTGGTGAGACAGACCTTTTATCCTAGGTGAAAGGATAACCCTTCTCTTTGGGTTAAAAGAATTGTAATTCTTTTACATTTTTTCTGTTACTTGTATTAGAAAGGAATTTGTATTGTTTCCTTTCTTCTTTACATATTCAATTGTAATTGTTTCAATTACAATCATTCTATTACATATTGTATTGATTGATTCTATACGCTTTATGGTAGAATCAGTCATCTTTGTATTACTTTGATTATTGTGTTCGTCTTGAATAAAATTGTTTTACATTACATTAGTATTACAATACATGATACCTTTTTATATTCAATACAATTGTGGTGTTTGTATTTGTATTAGTTTAAGATCATTTAAACTAATCTCTTAGTTTCTAAAACTCAATGGTTTTCAAACCTACAATTCACCCCCCTCTTGTATTGTTCCATCTAATAGACATACATATCTGTATATTCGTTCAAACATAAACTTTAGGAAAATGATCCATGGGTCATATGTGACGTTTAAGAGTCAACCCCGCCTCAATCCGAGTTGCGGTGTGACCAGGACCACTCAAACTGTCTCTCTTTTGCCCAAAATGGACTAAATTGTAAGTGAAATCAACAACTGACATATGGGAAATCGACCAAACGCCTTCAGATTCTATTAAAACTTTAGGAAGACGATTCATGGGTCATATGTGACGTTTAAAAGTCAACCGCGCCTCAATCCGAGGCACCGTGGGGCCGGGACCACCCAAACTGCCTCTCTTTTGTTCCAAATGGACAATATTTTACGTATATAGGCCAAATCGATCAAACAGATTATGATTGTGTTGAAACTTTAGGAAAATTATCCATGGCTCATATGTGACGTGAACGAGTTAACCCCGCCTCAATACGAGGCCCAGCGTGGCTGACACCACTCAAAGTGCCTCTTTTTTTTAAAATGTACTTAATTTTAAGTGAAAACAACAACTGACATACGGAAAACCGACCAAACGCCTACGGATTCTGTTGAAACTTTAGGAAAACGATCCATGGGTCATATGTGACATGTAAGATTCAACCCCGCCTCAATCGGAGGCCCGGTGTGGCTAACACCACTCAATGTACCATTGTTTTGTTTAAAATGGACTTAATTTTAAGTGAAAACAACAACTGACATATTCAAACCAACCAAACGCCTTTAGATTATATTGAAACAGTAGTAAAACGATCCATGGGTGATATTTAATGTGTAAGAGTCAACCCCGCCTCAATCTGAGCCGTGGTGTGGCCGGGACCACTCAAACTGTCTCTCTTTTGTTCAAAATGGACTAAATTGTAAGTGATATCAACAAATGACATATGAGAAACCTACCAAACACCTTCGGATTCTGTTGAAACTTTAGGAAAATGATCCATGGGTCAGATGTGATGTGTACGAGTCAACCCCACCTCAATCCATGGTTCCATGTGGTCGGGACCACCCAAAATGCCTCTCTTTTGTTCAAAATGGACAATATTTTACGTACATATTCCAAACCGATCAAATAGATTCTAATTATGTTTAAACATTAGTAAAATGATCCATTGATCATATGTGATTTTTACGAGTCAACCCTGCCTCAATCTGAGGCCCGGTGTGGCCGACACCACTCAAAGTGCCTCTCTTTTGTTTAAAATGAACTTAATTTTTAGTGAAAATAACAACTGACATAAGCCAAACTGACCAAACACATTCAGATTCTATTGAAACTTTAAGAAAACGATCCATGGGTCATATGTGACATGTACAAATCAACCCCGCCTCAATCTGTGCCATGGTGTGGCTGGGACCACTCAAACTGTCTCTCTTTTGTTGAAAATGGACTAAATTGTAAGTGAAATCAACAACTGTCATATGGGAAATCAACCAAACGGCTTCAGATTCTATTAAAACTTTAGGAAAACGATCTATGGGTCATATGTGATGTGTAAAAGTCAATCCCGCCTCAATCCGAGGCACGGTGTGGCTGACACCACCCAAACTGTCTCTATTATGTTAAAAATAGACAATATTTTATGTACATATGCTAAACCGATCAAACGGATTATGATTGTATTGAAAATTTAGGAAAATGATCCATGGATCATATGTGACATGTACGAGTAAATCCTGCCTCAATCCTAGGCCCGGTGTGGCTGAAACCACTCAAAGTGCCTCTCTTTTGTTTAAAAGGGACTTAATTTTAAGTGAAAACAACAACTGACATAAGCCAAACCGACCAAATGCATTCATATTCTGTTGAAACATTAGGAAAACGATCCAAAAGACATATGTGACATGTACGAGTCAACCCTACCAAAATCCAAGACACGGTGTGTCTAGGACCACTCAAACTATCTCTCTTTTGTTGAAAATGGACATAATTTTAAGTGAAAACAACAACTGGCATACACCAAACCAACCAAACGACTTCTGATTCAATTGAAACTTTATGAAAATGATCCATGTCTTACATGCGATGTGTACGAGTCAACCCCACATCAATCCGAGCCACAGTGTGACCGGGACCACCCAAACTGTCTCTCTTTTGTTCAAAATGGACTAAATTGTAAGTGAAATCAACAACTGACATATGGGAAATTGACCAAACGCCTTCAAATTCCATTGAAACATTAGGACAATGATCCATGGATCATATGTGATATGTAATATTCAACCCCGCCTCAATCCGAGATGACGTGTGTCCGGGACCACCCAAACTGCCTCTCTTTTGTTCAAAATGGACAATATTTTACGTACATACGCCAAACCGATCAAAACCATTCTGATTGTGTTTAAACGTTATGAAAATGATACATGGATCATATGTGACGTGTACGTGTCAACCCCACCTCAATATGAGGCTCGTTGTGGCCGACACCACTCAAAGTGCCTCTGTTCTATTTAAAATGGACTTAATTTTAAGTGAAAACAACAACTGACATACGCCAGACCAAACAAACACCTACGGATTCTGTTGAAACTTTAGAAAAACAATCCATGGGTCATATGTGACATGTATGAGTCAAATTTGCCTCAATCTGAGCCGCGGTGTGACTGGGACCACTCAAACTGTCTCTCTTTTGTTTTAAATGGACTAAATTGTAAGTGAAATCAACAACTGACATTCGGGAAACCGACCAAACGCCGTCAGATTCTATTGAAACTTTAGGAAAACGATCCATGGGTTATATGAGACATGTACAAGTAAACACCGCCTTAATCTGAGGCACCGTGGGGCCGGGACCACCCAAAATGTCTCTCTTTTGTTCCAAATGGGCAATATTTTATGTACATACGCCAAATCGATCAAAAGGATTCTAATTTTGTTGAAACATTAGGAAAATGATCCATGGATCATATGTGATGTTTAAGAGTCAACCTCGCCTCAATCCGAGGCCCGGTGTGGACGACACCACTCAAAGTGCCTTTTTTTAAAAAAAATGTACTTAATTTTAAGTGAAAACAACAACTGTCATACGGAAAACTAACCAAACACCTACTGATTCTGTTGAAACATTAGGAAAATTATCCATGGGTAATATGTGAAATTTAAGAGTCAACCCCACCTCAATCCGATCCACGGTGTGGCTGGAACCACAAAAACTGTCTCTCTTTTGTTGAAAATAGACTAAATTGTAAGTGAAATCAACAACTGTCAAACAGGAAACAGACCAAACACCATCCGATTCTATCGAAACTTTCGGAAAACGATCCATGGGACATATGTGATGTGTATGAGTCAATATTGCCTCAATCTGAGGCACGGCGTGGCCGAAACCACCCAAACTATCTATCTTATGTTAAAAATGGACAATATTTTATGTAGATACGCCAAACTGACCAACGGATTCTGATTGTGTTGAAACATTACGACAATGATCCATGGATCATATGTGATGTGTAAGAGTCATCCTTTCTTCAATCTGAGGCCCGGTGTGGCCGACACCACTCAAAGTGTCTCTCTTTTGTTTAAAATGGACTTAATTTTAAGTGAAAACAACAAATGACATACGCCAAACTAACCAAATGCCTTCAGATTCTATTAAAACTTTAGGAAAACGATCCATGGGTCATATTTGACGTGTACGAGTCAACTATGCCTCAATTTGAGCTGCGGTGTGGCCGGGACCACTCAACCTGTCTCTCTTGTGTTCAAAACGGACTAAATTGTAAGTTATATCAACAACTGACATACGGGAAACGGACCAAACGCCTTCAGATTCTATTGAAACTTAGGAAAAAGATTCATGGGTCATATGTGACATGTACGAGTCAACCCCGTCTCAATTCGAGTCACCGTGGGTTCGGGACCACCCAAACTGCCTCTCTTTTGTTCAAAATGGACAATAGTTTACGTACATACGCCAAACCGATCAAACAGATTTTGATTGTGTTGAAACTTTAGGAAAATGATTCATGGATCATATGTGATGTGTACTAGTCAACCCTGCCTCAATATGAGGCCTGGTGTGGCACTTATGGAGTCACAAGTGATGAGACTCTGAAGAAAATACCTTTTCACCATATATTAGAAAAGTAGTTGTCATATGAAGATTAAAATGGGTGTAAATAATGTTTGAGTTATTTAAACTCATATTCAACTGTACTAGATGATTTTTTTCATATGAAGATTAAAATGGGGAATTATTCACCATGTCTCTAATCAAATAGGTGGTGTTATTTTTTGTTGTTTTAAGTTTGTCACTGTTTTAAGTGCTGTTTTTTATGCAGGTGTATGCACTGGAGGGGCTACCGGAGGGGATGTTGTGAAACAATTCTGGAAACACACAATACCAACTGTTTACAACCATTGTTATACTTTGAGAAAAAATTATACCAACGGTTCAATAAACCATTTGTAAAAGAAACTATCCCAACGGTTACAAACCATTGGTATAGTATTTTTTATTGAACATATGCCAACATTTTCATTGAAACCGTTGGGAAAAAAACGATACCAACGGTTGTAAACCATTGGTATAATATCAAAATCATAGAATTCCCAACAGTTCTAAACCGTTGGGTAAACCTATACCAACGGTTCAACAAGAACCGTTGGAAAATCAATACATAGAGTGGGCTATTCCAAAGGTTTAGTTCAAACTGTTGGTATAGATCTTTCCCCACGCCTTACTTCCCTACGGTTTGGACAACCGTTGGTATAGAATATACAAACGGTTTTCCATCCTATACCAATGGTTTAGAACCATTGGTATATCCTCCATTTCCAGTAGTGGGTTTATGTCACATTTTAAGAAATCCTTATAGCAAACCCTTGGGACTCAGTTGACCTTGATCATTGTGTATCATCCTTAGATTTATGAACAATCTAAAAGGATAATAAAAATATTGGAAGACATGTTTTATGCTTGTGTAATGGATTTTGGTGGCTCATGGTATGATCACATACCATTAGTGGATTTCTCATATAACAAAAGTTATCATACCTCAATACATATGAATCCTTTTGAATCATTTTATGGGTATCCTTGTCATTTTCCACTTTGTTGGGTAGAAATAGGCGAGACTTCACTAGTTGGACCAAGTCATGTGAAAGAGAATTTGAAGAAGATTCATTTTATTAGGAAGAGGATGAAGATGACTTAGAGTCATGAAAAATTGTATGCATATCATCATCAATGGTCATTTTCAATCAAGGTGAGTGATCATGTGTTCTTTATAATATCCCCAAGGCTCGACCATCATCATTTTTGGGAAGCAGAGGAATTTATCTCCTCGATACAATTTCCATTTTGAGATACTGGAATGGGTTGGTGAGGTGAAATATCAGTTGGTTTTTCCACCAAGGTTTAGTTTAGTGTATAATTTGTTTCATGTATCTCAATTGAAGAAGTATCAACTTAATCTTGACTATGTGATTCAATGGGATCATGTTGACTTAGAGTTGGATGCTACTTCGGTTCATGTGCTAGTTCAGATTGTGGATAAGTAAGAGAATGTATTACATGGGAAAAGGATCAGTCTAGTGCAGATTTTATGGCAACATGGTCAGATTTAGGAAGAAATTTGGGAGCATGGGAAGGAAATGGTCAACCAATGAGCCAAACTCTTTCGGGCCAATGATGGTTTTCAACTTTTCAGGGACAAAAATACTAATGGTGGGGATAATGAAGCACCCATGGTTTCAGGTTATTAACCCTTTATTTATGCATTTTAAGTATATAAAGATATTGGGTGATGTTTGGGAAGTTTTGGACAAGTTTTAACATGTTTTTGGGGATTTTCTAGAGGTTCATGGTTTGAGAACGGTTAGTAGAAACTATAAAACACCTTCCAGGAAACCGTGCAATTGAAATAGTGGGCACTAAGTAGGCACACGATTTGATCAAACTATGCGTCCACCTAGGACAAACCATGTTATGTTGGACAGAGGGATTTAACATGGTTGGTACATGATTTGTCTAACTGTGAGAACCAACCATGCGAGGGGTATTTTGAGGTAGTGTCTAGTACACAATTTATGCATAGTTTGCCTAACAGTGCACCCTATTCGTGCACCGTTAAAAACAAGATCTGAAAATTGTTTATCTAACTAAAATTACATTGTTAATGGCTCATTTTCCCATTAATCCAACTCTAACATGATTTACACTTCTTCCATAGGCTGAAGAGACCCTTCCTCTTAATCCAGGAGTAATCTGTTGGTGATTTTAAATGAGTCGGAGGCCAAAAATCCTTGGTAAGTGCTCATTCATTGTTGTTTTCCTTAGTTTTGTTCTTCTTCCCTCTCTTAGATTCATGGATATAATCTGTTGGGGATAGATTCATGTTGTTCGATGTCACGACCCGTCCTCAGGGCTCGTGCCGTGACTACCCCAAGCCCGCCTTCCATAGGCCAGGGGCTGGCGACTAGCACCAAGGCGTAAATATCAGTAAAAAGGGAAGGTATTCCCTTTGAAAAGTAAACAAGCACCACAGAGTAAGAAAACAGAAAAGTAAACACTAAGTAAAAACTGTGCTGAAAGTAAAAGGGGCTGGAAATACAAGCCCAACTGTAAAGTACAACTGAAAGGAAAAACAACAACTGAAAGGAAAAGCTGCAGCGTCGAACCGTCCTCTGGAAGTCCCACCTGAAGGGTGGGTACAGATAGCCTCCACTGATCCTCAGGTCCACCTGACCACTCCGAGTACGTCCCGCCCAGTGGTCCACCTCCAGGTACTCTCCTGCTCTGCACGCCTCCACCACGATCAGCGTTGTCCGTGGTTTGCAACCAACACAACGTAGTGCGGGCATAACCTGTGTAGGGGTAAGTATAAGCTACTCAGTAGGGACCCCGAGACCCCCGATGGTCTCCCAAAATCCAAAAAGGATAATCCACAAAGGAAGGATACAATAACGAAGTAACATCTGACACAGCTTAGGTATATTCCCATACATATTCCTAAGTCATCAATTCCCGTTCGGCTCCAACGTCCGAGCCCAAGCACAACCCAGTCCACATAGGGAAGCAAACATAAACCCACACAGGATAGCACAACACAATCCACAAAGGAGAGTAAACAGTAAATCCACACAGAATAGCTCAACACAATCCACAAACGAGAGTAAACAGTAAATCCACAGAGGATAGCTCAACACAATCCACAAAGGAGAGTAACCAGTAAATCCACACAGGATATCTCAACACAATCCACAAAGGAGAGTAACTCAAGATTCAGCTCACACAGGTATACTTCTTCGAAAGACGATAGAGATGATCACTAATCCATCTAAGTCGTTAGACCCACAAAGGAACGAAAGGTACTAACCCCTGCAAAGACCGACACAATATCAGACCCACACAGGATCTGTAGGCGCTGGTTCACATAGGACCACTGAGCACAGACCCACACAGGATCAGACCCACACATGATCGGTAGAACTGATCCACACAGGATCGCTGAGTGCTGTAGTCGTCGTCGTCGAATCCACTGAGGATCTCTGCACTGTCGTTGTCGTAGTCACAGTAGCAGTCGCAGCCAGCTCTAGGGTTCCTGCACACAGCAAGCTCGTTCGGGAGGGTCCGCTCCACGAGCCGAGAGGCTGATACATAAACTGTCACAAAGTCCAGAGTTGATGTATCCAAAAGTTCCGTATCGTCAACAGGAACTCAACGCAACAGACGGCGCGTCAATCGGACGCCCGGTCTGAGAGTTATTGGCTTTTTCGTCCCAGGGGCCCGGTTGGGTTTTAAGGAAAAACCAACCCGACCGTACTCCACCTTCATCCAAACCTCGGGCAGAGTATTCCAAAAGATCCGTCTCACTAATAGGAACTCAACAAAACTGACGGCACGTCGATCGGACGTCCGTAGCTCAAGATATGAGCGTTTCCGCTCCGAGGGCCCGGTTGGTTTCGTGTACGAACCAACCCGGCTGATCTAAAAGTATTCCGAAACCTTGAGTGCGATATACTGAAACGACCGTCTCGATCCAAGGATCGCATCGCCGCTGACGGCGCATCGTTTGGAAGTCCGTACCTCAAGTTAGTGGAATTTGAATCCAAACCGCTCGGTAATGGGGGTTTCGGGCCCGGGCCGTCCCACCCCGAGACCCCCCGGTTGGCCCAAACCGGGTCGACCCGCCCCGGACAGGGTCGACACGGCCCGGCCCGACCCGGCCTGGCCTGGCGGACCAGGCAGGCACGCCGGTTCGGCGCAAGGCAGCGCGCTGGGCGCGCTGCCAGCTCGGCCGTAGGCCGAGCTGATTGGAAAACGGGGGGCCGCATGCCCCCCTTTGTGAAACCGGCCCCCCTCATTATGGGGGGCCATTTATTTGCTGGCCGGGGGATTAATTCCCCCCGGTTTGCCTCCCTTCCGGCTGGCCCGACCTGGCCGGCCGGTTCTTCCTCAACGGGACCGGCAAAGGCCGGTCCCCTTCCGGCTTCCGACACCGGCGGCCCTGCTGGCCGCCGGTCTTCTCGTTCCGCCGCGGCCCGGAACCGGCCGCGGCCTTCGTCGTCCGGCGTGGTGCGACGACATCACGCCCCTCTGCCGCGGCCCCATTCCGGCCGAGGCGTCTTCGACATCCCTCGACGCGACGCGACGGCGTCGCGTCCTTGAAATTTTCATTCCACGGTGCGGCGCGACGGCTCTGCGCGTATCTTTTGCAATATACCGCTTGGTGCGACGGTACCACGTTTTCTTATATCAACCTCAAGAAACCATCACGAAAAACAAAGGAGCAGGGTCGGCCGTGTTTGTGTGGTCCGACCCCCCTCGCGTTATTCGATAACAAAAGGGTTTTAATCCACGATCATCACCAAGTTGTATTCACGAACAAATAAATAAAATAAACCCCTACCTCGGTTTCAAGTGCGGAGCACGTCAACAAGCCGTGGAAGACAAGCGTCGCGGAGGTCGGGTGTCGCGGAAACCGAACGTCGTTTCCGTTGACGTCGAGGTGCGTCCGAAGAGGTACGTTGTTGGAGAAGTTTCCTAAGCTGACGGAGATAGTCCGAGGAGGAAACGGTGTCTCCTTTCGTTGACACGGGAATAAGATCGAAGATGCGGCGTCGTCGATCTTCGGAAACACACCAGCTACGAAAAAGAGAAGCGGTGTTCTTCATCAGAGCTTAAGTGTTCTTCGTGTTCTTCATCAAGGTTGAAGAAGAAGGAGAGAACTTCCCAAATCCTCTCAAGGTGGCAAAGGATACCAACCAAAATAAAATAAGCTTTAAACTTATTTAATTTACACAATTAAACAACTTGAATTTCAAAAGTTTGAAATTAAAACAACTCAACTCAATTAATAACCCAAGTTGTCAAGTTTAATAAAAGAGGAGTTATAGGGAGTTTAAAGGGAAGATGAAGTGTTAGGGTTCGTGTGGGCCCCACCACACTTAATCCTCTCAAGGGAGGTTAAGTGGATGTGGGTCCCACCCCTAACTCCCTTTGGGAGGTTATAACCAACTTGGATAAAAATAAAATGTGTTTCCACATTTTATTTAACTTCATTTAAAATTCCCAAAAACTAACTCTCAACCCGCATAAAAAGAAACCTCGGAAAAGGTCTCCTTAAGCGAATATCGGCGCTGCAAGTTCATCGGTGCCCTTTGAATTCGATTCCGGGCACCGGTTCAAAAGATAGAAATTCCCGCTCGTTCGTTCACTGAACGTACCCGAGCCAAACTTCGGAAATTGATTCCGGGCACACCGGGCCTCAGAATTAGGTGCCGTCAGAAGCTGCGTTCTTGTAAAATTCCCAAAAAAATTAAGAAAAAATTTCCCTCGAATTTTACAGGTCTTTACATTACTCCCACCTCAGGGCTTTACGTCCCCATAAAGATACATTAAAACTAGGGAAACAAATGAGGGTACTGAGCACGCATCTGAGCCTCCCACTGCCAAGTGCTCTCCTGGAGATTCCCGTGCTGCCATCAGATGCGCACTAGAGGAATCGACCGTCCACGTAGGACCCGCTCTTTTCGATCCTCAATATCCACTGGGACCTCCGCAAAAGTCGCCCCATCATCAACGTCAAGCTCCCCATGGTCAATGATGTGCGTCAGTCGTGCACGTATCTTCTCAGCTGAGACACATGGAAGACGTCGTGCACCCGGTGCAACTGAGGTGGTAGAGCCAGGCGATAAGCCACCTCGCCAATCCTGTTGAGGACCTGGAAGGGTCCGATGAAGCGCAGAGATAACTTGTCGCCTCAGCCAAATCTTCGTATACCATGTCGAGGTGAGACCCGCAAGAAGACGTGGTCGCCATCCTAGAACTCTAGTGGACTCTGCCTTCTGTCAACGTATGACTTCTGCCAGCTCTGAGCTGTCCTCATCCGTGCCTGGATGACCTGGACCTTCTCTATCGTGGCCTGGACCATCTCCGGTCCCACAAGTGCTGACTCCCCAGGGTCTGTCCAACATAAAGGAGATCTACAAGGTCGGCCATACAATGCCTCGTACGGTGCCATCCCGATGGTGGAGTGGTAGCTGTTGTTGTACGCAAACTCCACCAAGGGTAGTTGGTCCTCCCAGCTACGACCAAAGTCGAGGACACATGCGTGGAGCATGTCCTCGAGAGTCTTAATGGTCCTCTCCGTCTGACCATCCGTCTGAGGGTGAAGGGCTGTGCTCAGACGTAGCTGCGTCCCGAACGCCTCCTGCAATCCCTTCCAAAGCCGGGAAGTAAAGTGAGCATCTCGATCGGATACGATAGATGATGGCACACTGTGAAGCCGTACAATCTCCTGAACGTAGAGATGTCCCAGGCTCTCCACTGAGCCCTGCTCTCGGATGGGTTAGAAGTGAGCCGACTTGGTGAGTCGGTCGACAATCACCCAAATGGAGTCGTGACCTCTGGAAGTGCGTGGAAGTCCAGTCACGAAGTCCATAGATATCCCGTCCCACTTCTACTCCGGGACCTCCAAGGGCTGTACCAAGCCTGCTGGTACCTGATGCTATGCCTTCACCTGCTGGCAGGTGAGGCATCAAGAAACGAACTCTGCCACAACCTTCTTCATGCCCGGCCACCAGTGCTGTCGTCTGAGATCCTGGTATATCTTCGCCACTCTAGGATGTACTGCCAAAGGAGAAGTGTGAAACTCTCTCAGCACCTCCTCTCGCAAAGCGACTGGTTCCATGGTACGTCCTCTGAAAAGGATGTCATGCTCTGCTCCAAGGGAGAAACCATTAGGTGCCTGTCCCGAGAATATCTGTGCACGCCGTGTCTCACAGTCAGCGTCCTCACGCTGTGACTCTTTGACCCACTGCAGTAGTGGGGGGTGACTATGAGAGACTGAAGGAAGGCTGCTCTATCTCTATCCACGAAGGATATCTACAAAGAGGATAGCTGCTCCATCGCCTCCTCAAGTAGCTGAATGCCCGTCCTCCTGTTGAGGGCATCTGCTACCACGTTCCCCTTCCCAGGAGTATAGACTATCTCAAAGTCATAGTCCTGGAGGAACTCGATCCATTGCCGTTGTCTCAGGTTCAGGTCCTTCTGTGAGAAGATATACCTGAGACTCTGATGATCAGAAAAGACTGTAAAGCGCTCTCCAATCAGGTAGTGTCACCATGTCTTTATAGCGAAGACCACTGCTGCTAACTCCAGGTCATGGGTAGCATAGTTCTGCTCATGCGGCCTCAACTGACGTGATCCATAGGCGATCACTGCCTGCTCCTGCATCAGGACACATCCGAGTCTGGTCGCTGATGCATCGCAGTAAACTACGTATCCAACTCCCTCCTCAGGCAACCTCAATATAGGCACGCTGGTCAATCTCTGTCTCAGCTCCTGGAAGCTCTGCTGACATCTGTCTGACCACACGAAGGGTTTCCCCTTCTTCGTCAAAGCTGAGAGTGGTGCCTCAACTCTAGAGAAGTCTGGCACGAATCTCCAATAGTATCCAGCTAATCCCAAGAAACTTCGAACCTCCGTCACACTCCTAGGTGGCTCCCAAGCTAACACTGCCTCGATCTTTGCACGATCCACTGCAACTCCCGCCTCAGAGATGACGTGCCCCAAGAAGTGGACCTCACGTATCCAGAACAGGAACTTCGAGAGATTACCATAAAGCTGGTACTCTCGGAGTGTGTCTAGTACAACCCGAAAGTGGTAGGCGTGCTCCTCCTCAGTCGTCGAGTAAATCAGAATGCCATCGATGAAGACCACGACAAACCGATCAAGGTATGGCTGAAAGATCCTATTCATGAGGTCCATGAACACTGCTAGATCATTAGTCACACCGAAGGGCATAACGAAGAACTCATAGTGGCCATACCGACATCTGAAGGTCGTCTTCTGTACGTCCTCGTCTCTAACTCTGAGCTGATGATAGCCTGACCTGAGGTCTATCTTCGAGAACCACCGTGCTCCCTTGAGCTGATCAAAGAGGTCATCAATCCTCGGTAGCAGATACTTGTTCTTCACTGTCACCTGGTTCAGACGACGATAGTCAACACAAAGTCACAAGCTCCAGTCCGCCTTCTTAGGGAACAATATCGGGGAAGCCCAGGGTGAAACACTGGGTCGGATGAACCCCTTGCTCTGCAAGTCCTACAACTGTACCCGTAGCTCACGAAGGTCGGCGGGGGCCATCCGATACGCTGGAGTCGATATCGGGGCTGTCCCGGGGTACAGGTCAATATAAAAGTCTACCTCTCTGCAAGGAGGTAACCCTGGAACTTCGTCGGGAAAAACGTCTGCAAACTGATCCACCACCGCAGGAAAACCAGGACTCCGCACGTTAACTGCTCCTAGGATGTGGCTAGCCAGCTGATGAGTGATGGGTTGTCCTCTCCTCCGTGGAAGTCCATCCTGTGCTGCAAAGGCTCCCTTCTCTCTGGTGAAGGTGAACCTACTCCCGTCGGTGCGTACACATCGCACCTTGCGCCTAAAACAGTCAATATGTGCATGGACCATAGATAACCAATCAATGCCCAAGATAACGTCGTAAGGCCTCGACGCTGCTACAAGAAGATCCCAGCCGAAGCTCTCGCCTCCTAGAGTAAGCTCACACTGCCGGCACCGGTGCGTAATCGTCAAGTCTGCTCCTGTAGGAGTCTCTAGCCGTAAGGATCGAGCCAACGGCTCTGTCAGAATATCCGAGCTCCGAACAAGGGCAGCGGCTATGAAAGAGTGACTCGCTCCTGTGTCTATAAGTACTACAGCAAGGGTGGAATAGACACAGATAGTACCTCGAATCATCTCGGGTGCGCCGTGGTCGTAGGCCTCCGCTGCCTGGAGATGTGCCTGTCTCTGCCCACCAGCTCCCTGTGGTCGGGGTGGACCTCCTGGTGGTGGTGGTGGTGGTAGAGCCTCAAAGCGTCGCCCACCACCTGCTGCTCGGCCAGCTCCTCTGCCTCGTCCACCTCCTCCCTGCGGACCGCCACGGTCGACTCTCTACCTTTGCCTCGGTGGTCCCTAAACCGTCTGATGCTCCTCGGCACGGCGGGTCGGACAGTCACGAGCCATGTGGCCCTGCCCGCCACACGAGTAGCACTGCATGCCTCTCGAAAGACTGGCTCCACGCTGTGTGCCCCGCACTGCTGAGCCAGTGTCCTGAGGTCGTCTTCCTAAAGGTCTGGTCTTCCTAGACCCAAGAGTCATCCGTCGACTGCCTGCTGCAGATGACTCTGCCACGTGCCGCCCTGCGGTGGGTCGCGGCGCTGGTGTAGACTCAGCAAGAAAGATCTCGATCAAAAGGGCCCACTCCAGTACTCCCGTCTGAGTTGGTATGCTGAGGGAGATCAGCGACGCCCTGATCTCATGTCTCAACCCCTCCTTGAAGGTCAGGGCCCGGAAGAATGGGTCCCCTACCATGTCGGTCGAGTAGCGCGAGAGATCGGTAAATCTCGCTGAGTACTGTGCGACCGTCATGCTGCCCTGCCGCAGCTGAAGAAGCTCCTGAATGCGCACCGCACAGAGGCTAGCTGGGACGAACTCCAAGCGGAAGAGGCTCTCAAAGTCCGTCCAAAGTAGAGATGCCTCATCGTGCACCTGGAGCATCATGCTCCACCATCGGCCTGCTCCTGCGTGCAGTAAGCTCGCAGAAAGGATCACCATGAGGTCTGCAGGTGTCCTCACTAGCCTAAAAACTTGTACCACTGCCTCCAGCCAGTCCTCTGCTGCCTGGGGGTCTGTCTCCCCACGGAACCTAGGCGGTCGCTGGCGCTGGAACTCGTGCAGAGCTCCAAGGCGACGTGCATCGTCAGCGGCTGGTGCTGGAAGCATTGGTGGCTCGGCGGGTAGTGCTACCGCCGGTGCCACTGCTGACAAAGGACCCTGCACCGAGGCCTCGTCGCTCAGTGGGCTGTCGTCATGCTCGACTCTCAGAACCCTAGCTGGCTGCCGTCGTGGGGCCATCCTGAAAAGGAAACAGGTGCGCCACGGTCAGAACAGTATACCTGGTGAGCTGATACAAAGTAATCACAAAGAAAACTTGAAACACACACGCAATCAATGTTTTCGTGCATTAAGTCGGAAATCAGAAGTCAGGGTCCGGGTGTACGGATACGTCGGCCGCCGCACCAACACTGGACTCCCTGGACTGATAACCACACTCAATATTCTAAACATTATTGCTTCACATAGAAAAGATCAGAGTTCGCGGTAGAACTGAACTCCTCTGATACCAATTTGTCACGACCCGTCCTCGGGGCCCATGCCGTGACTACCCCAAGCCCGCCATCCATAGGCCAGGGGCTGGAGACTAGCACCAAGGCGTAAATCCCAGTAAAAAGGGAAGGCATTTCCTTTGAAAAGTAAACAAGCACCACAGAGTAAGCAAGCGGAAAAGTAAACACTAAGTAAAAACTGTACAAGCTGTGCTGAAAGTAAAAGGGGCTGGAAATACAAGCCCAACTGTAAAGTACAACTGAAAGGAAAAACATCAACTGAAAGGAAAAGCCGCAGCGTCGAGCCATCATCTGGAAGTCCCACCTGAAGGGTGGGTACAAATAGCCTCCACTGCTCCTCGGGTCCACCTGACCACTCCGAGTACGTCCCGCCCAGTGTTCCACCTCCAGGTACTCTCCTGCTCCGCACGCCTCCACCACGATCAGCGCTGTCCGTCGTCTGCAACCAACACAACGTAGTGCGGGCATAGCCCGTGCAGGGGTGAGTATAAGCTACTCATTAGGGACCCCGAGACCCCTGAAGGTCTACCGAAATCCACAAAGGATAATCCACAAAGGAAGGATACAATCACGAAGTAACATCTGACACGGCTTAGGAATATGCCCAAACATATACCTAAGTCATCAATTCCCGTTCGGCTCCAACGTCCGAGCCCAAGCACAACCCAGTCCACACAGGGAAGCAAACGTAAACCCACACAGGATAGCACAACACAATCCACAAAGGAGAGTAAATAGTAAATCCACACAGGATAGCTCAACACAATCCACAAAGGAGAGTAAACAGTAAATCCACACAGGATAGCTCAACACAATCCACAAAGGAGTGTAAACAGTAAATCCACACAGGATAGCTCAACACAATCCACAAAGGAGAGTAACTCAAGATTCAGCTCACACAGGTATACTTCTTCGAAAGATGATAGAGATGATCACTGATCCATCTAAGGCGTCAGACCCACAAAGGATCGAAAGGTTTTAACCCCCGTAAAGACCCACACAGGATCAGACCCACACAGGATCTATAGGCGCTGGTTCACACAGGACCGCTGAGCGCAGACCCACATAGGATCAAACCCACACAAGATTGGTAGCACTGATCCACACAGGATCACTGAGTGCTGTAGTCGTCGTCGTCGAATCCAATGAGGATCTCTGCACTGTCGTTGTCGCAGTCACAGTAGCAGTCGCAACCAGCTCTAGGGTTCCCGCACACAGAAAGCTCGTTCGGGAGGGTCCGCTCCACGAGCCGAGAGGCTGATACATCAACTGTCACAAATTCCAGAGTTGATGTATCCAAAAGTTCCGTATCGTCAACAGGAACTCAACGCAACAGACTGCGCGTCAATCGGACGCCCAGTCTGAGAGTTATTGGCTTTTTCGTCCCAGGGGCCCGGTTGGTTTTTAAGGCAAAACCAACCTGACCATACTACACCTGCGTCCAAAACTCGGGCAGAGTATTCGAAAAGATCCGTCTCACTAAGAGGAACTAAACAAAACTGACAGCACGTCGATCGAAAGTCCGTAGCTCAAGATATGAGCATTTCCGCTCCGAGGGCCCGGTTGGTTTCGTGTACGAACCAACCCGGCCAAACTCAAAGTATTCCGAAACCTTGAGTGCAATATACCGAAACGACCATCTCGATCCAAGGATCGCATCTCCGCTGATGGCGCGTCGTTTGGAAGTCCGTAGCCCAAGTTATGGGCATTTGAATCCAAACCGCTCGGTAATGAGGGTTTCGGGCCCAGGCCGTCCCGACCCGAGACCCCCTGGTTGACCCAAACCGGGTCGATCTGCCCCGAACAGGGTTGACCCGGCCCGGCCCGGCGTGGCCCGGCCTGGCCGAG
Organism: Viscum album; assembly: GCA_963277665.1. Classification (NCBI taxonomy): domain Eukaryota; kingdom Viridiplantae; phylum Streptophyta; class Magnoliopsida; order Santalales; family Viscaceae; genus Viscum; species Viscum album. The sequence goes on from OY728126.1 coordinate 1,161,307,123, forward strand.
CGGACCGGCCAGGCGCGCTGGGCGCGCTGCCAGCTCAGTCGTAGGCCGAGCTGATTGGAAAATGGGGGCCCGCCTTCCCCCCTTTGTGAAACCGGCCCCCCTCATTATGGGGGGCCGTTTATTTGCTGACCGGGGGATTAATTCCCCCTGGTTTTCCTCCCTTCCGGCCGGCCCGACCTGGCCGGCCAGTTCTTCCTCAACGGGACAGGCAAAGGCTGGTCCCCTTCCGGCTTCTGACACCGGCACCCGGCTGGCCGCCGATCTTCTCGTTCCACCGCGGCACAGAACCGGCCGCGGCCATCGTCGTCCGGTGCGGTGCGACGGCATCGCGCTCCTCCGCCGTAGCCCCATTCCGGCCGTGGCACCTTCGACATCCCTCGACGCGACGCGACGGAGTCACATCCTTGAAATTTTCATTCCACGGCGCGGCGCGATGGCACCGCGCGTATCTTTCGCAATATACCGCGTGGTGCGACGACACCATGTTTTCTCGTATCAACCTCAAGAAACCATCACGGAAAACAAAGGAGGAGGGTTGGCCGTGTTTGTGCAGTCCGACCCCCCTCACATTATTCGATAACAAAAGGGTTTTAATCCACGATCATCACCAATTTGTATTCACGAACAAATAAATAAAATAAACCCCTACCTCGGTTTCAAGTGCGGAGCACGTCAACAAGCCGCGGAAGACAAGCGTCGCGGACGTCGGGCGTCGCGGAAACCGAACGTCGTTTCCGTTGACGTCGAGGTGCGTCCGAAGAGGTATGTCATTGGAGAAGTTTCGTAAGCTGATAGAGATATTCCGAGGAGGAAATGGCGTCTCCTTTCATTGACACGGGAAGATGATCGAAGATGCGGTGTCGTCGATCTTCGGAAACACACCGGCTACGAAAAAGAGAAGCGGCGTTCTTCGTCGGAGCTTAAGTGTTCTTCGTGTTCTTCGTCAAGGTTGAAGAAGAAGTAGAGAACTTCCCAAATCCTCTCAATGTGGAAAAGGATACCAACCAAAATAAAATAAGCTTTAAACTTATTTTATTTACACAATTAAACAACTTGAATTTCAAAAGTTTGAAATTAAAACAACTCAACTCAATTAATAATCCAAGTTGTCAAGTTTAATAAAAGAGGAGTTATAGGGAGTTTAAAGGGAAGATGAAGTTTTAGGGTTCGTGTGGGCCCCCACCACACTTAATCCTCTCAAGGGAGGTTAAGTGGATGTGGGTCCCACCCCTAACTCCCTTTGGGAGGTTATAACCAACATGGATAAAAATAAAATGTGTTTCCACATTTTATTTAACTTCATTTAAAATTCCCAAAAACTAACTCTCAACCCGCATAAAACGCAACCTTGGAAAAGGTCTCCTTAAGTGAATATCGGCGCAGCGAGTTCATCGGTGCCCTCAGAATTCGATTCTGGGCACCGGTTCAAAAGTTAGAAATTGCCGCTCGTTCGTTTACTAAACGTACCCGAGCCAAACTTCAGAAATTGATTCCGGGCACACCGGGCCTCAGAATCAGGTGCCATCAAAAACCGCGTTCTTGTAAAATTCCCAAGAAAATTAAGAAAAAATTTCCCTTGAATTTTACGAGTCCTTACATTCGATGTCAATAATATTGATATATGATTTTTTGGATGATAGGGAATAAGATCTAAGGTAGGTTTTGGAAGATCGAAACCAAATTTTTGGAGTTTTATGTCATTCTTCATTTTCACCTAAGTTTGCGAGGTAGGTGGATTCACTCTTAAATCCTCTTACTTTGAACTTGAAGGATATATTTCAAATTTATTGAATTGATTGGTTTGAATAGTGAAATTGATGTCTAATGTTTTTTTGGAAACACTCTTTAGTGATGGTTTGTGAAATTTTAGATTTTTGTTGTTTTGTGGAAAGTGAAACTGGTTACATGATTTTAAAATGATGAATTTAAAATGGTGTTTGGTTTTTATGCATGGAAAATTGGTTGGAAAATATTTTCAATAAAATTATTGTTTTATTGAAATAGTGGATCAATTGGTTTGGAATGGGATTTGGCATAAACGGTTGGCATGTGTTTATTTGCATTGATGAGACCCTATGGACGGGGCGTGTTCCATTGAGTCACTTGGTATACGGTTACCTTGTAATAACTTGTTATATTGAAAATATACCACTGATGAGTATGAAAATGTCACCTTGACAAGCATGTGTGATTGTGTGGAATGGATTGGGTTATCCAAATGGATTTGGGAAATGGTTCTAAAATATTGATTACCTTCTATAGAAATTGTTTTGGTATGGAAAAATATTTTTCTTAGAAATGGTTTTGGTTTTGATATGAAATACTTTAAATTATTTTATATAAATTATTTTATTTAAATTTTCTAACTTGTTCTATCCTAGTAGCATGAGTTAGGAAGTCATTGGGGAAATCTTACTGAGTTTTATACTCACCCCATGCTTGGGCACTTTTTTGCATTTGTAGATGTTGTATATCAAGACACGTGTAAAGAAAAGGTAACCTTCTCATTTAGTGATGCATCATGATACCTTGTGCATGAATTGTTGAGTTGGAACTTGGAGATTGTTGGGAGTTTCTGCTGGATGTCTCGGGTATCTTTGGGTTGTTGGTTTTAGTTTCAGCTTTTTTACTTTGATATGGTTCATGTTCATAGTTTGGTATTGTTGCCTATTGGTAATAATTTGACTTTGATTACATTATTCTCATGCCTCATATATTAATTATTTGGTTATTGTATTCTTGGTTTGGTTGTTTTATTTTTAAAGTGAAAATTGTCCCCCAACTGTTTATGAAGTCGTTGACATTTATTTCTAGCCTTTCTTGTCATGGTGATGTCACATAAGGCCTAATAACACTCATATGCTTCTTGCCAATCCAATGGGTGAGGGGTGGGATGTTATATTGGCTATAAACTTTTAAACAATGGATATAGAGTTGACTTTATTTCTAAGACAATAGGAGTCACAACTAGTTGGATCATGACTACTAGAAATAACCATAGTTTTCACCTCTATTGCCACAATTTTTTATCTTGGCTATAGGAAAATTTTCTAGTTGTACCCCAAACATCTTTAATATTCTCAATTTACCCCATATCCATTAATCATAATATTATTATTAATAAATTGACATGTGAATCACATAAATAATATAAATTAATATTAATTATTTCTAATGGGACCGTTAAACTGAGTATGCTTTCCTTCGTCAGCATTTACCAATCCTCAAATAATGACTATTTAACTAAATAAACGTCATTTCATTATTCTATGATAAATATTATATATGTGAAACCTAAAAACTAATATTTATTATTGTTGTTTAACTCACTTTATTCTTTTTAATAACCTGTGATTAAATTATGGTGATCAACCAACTGAATAAATCTTATTTTCTATAGCTGGTTAAATTTAATAATAGAATTTAGCTGAGATTGTAAATACAGTTAGTGTGTGACTCTCTAGTCCTCTTTCTCAGTGACATTAGGCATAATTGCTTAATGTCTAAGGTTAGTGTCTAGCAACACACCAAGAAATCCATTAAGAAAGAATTTAATGCTGCAATGAAGGCCAACCCATACGAACGTTCACCATGTAATATAATCCATTAATTGTGGTATCTCTAATCAAGAAGGTTTCATGCTGGTTCCATCAACCTATATACTTGATTTCTCTTTATTTGAATTTCCATAAATGAACTTTACCACCAAACACCATGGATATGGATTTATGTAGGTAGTTCCATTCCCATAAAAGGGTTCAAGATATCAAATTCTGTCTAGAGACATAAGGGATAAATCCTTTCTTACATTATACATTAATGCAATTTCACCCGTGACACACCCAACATCCTACTTCACCACGAACATATGTAAGAATAGTTTTCATTAATACAGCTAATTATGAAATTCATGATATCCATTAATGATAATATTAAAGACTAAGGATAAATAAAGACTTCCATAAATAGGAATATCCAATAACACATGGAAATATGAATTTCCTATTAACAGGTCAGTTCTCATAACCTCTTGTCTTGGAGATTACCAAATGTGAACACCATGAGAAGGTGTCTCAATATATTATGAGCCTCCTACCACTAATAACATGTATTTTATCTGCCCTGTTAGAAAATATCATCCAACCATAGAATAATTATTCAAGAATAATGTTTTGGAACCTCCATGTTCTCATCATAGTAAGGAACTACTACAACCATTCATCACAACATATATTATAAAGACATTATCATATACAAATATCATGTAGAAGAATAATCAAGATGTGACAAGAATACATATTTAATAATAAAAACATTTAATCAAGTACTAAACTATTTGCTTCTAGGGAACCAACTCTAATATACTCACACTTTCACTAGAGCCAACTTATAAAAACTTTTAGTCCACTAGATTTAATATGATACTCATGCTTCTGTTGAGATAAAGACTTCTTTAAGGGGTCCGCCACATTTTCCTCCATGGATAATCTGCTCACTGCAACTTCACCTCATTGAGAAAAATCCCTCAAGAGATGAAACATCTCAAGTATGTGCTTTGTCCTTTGGTGTGACCTTGACTCTTTTGAGAGATCCACATGTCAACACCCTATCATGGGGGTCTCTTCCCACACCAGAAAGAACATAAAGGCTGATGTTCATGTGTTTTTTCCTATAAAAGAGATAGAAGTTGCCCCAAAAATGTGGAGGATAGTGTGTGTCAGTCCCAACACAACCCTAGTTGGGAGTTTGGGACACTCTACTAATAAGTCCATTACTGGATGAATCTAGTGAACCTCCCATTATTTGAAGAGCTGGACAGCCGAACCCCATCTACTGAGGAGGGTCCAGGGTGCCGCACGGGCAACTTGCTATATCGATATTCTAAACCTATGATAAGTGGTATCAGAGGAGATATGCATCATAATGTTTGTGGAATGTTGTAGGTTGGGCCTTAGTGGTGGGAGAAAAGTCTCGAGGTGTCATGGAGGAGGTGACACGATAGAGATGGTCATGCTCATGTGAATGTCAGAGGTAGAAATGCCACTATGGTGGGTAGGTTTCAAAGAAATATATGTTTTGAGTCCCTAAAAGATGGTGTACCATGGAGCCAATGAGGAGAGATCATCTGCTTGGCCATACATGGAATCCATTTAGTTGAAAGAAGATCATTTCACAAACACACTCAGGGACACGGTCCTGTATGCATGAGGGTGTGCGTAAAATGGTGGTGGGTGAATGTCACGACCCAATCATGGGGGTCTCATCCCACACCAGAAAGAATATAATGGTTTCGGTTCATGTGGTTTGTTCCTATACAAGAGATAGAAGTTGAACTGATAATGTAGAGGATGAAACATGTCAATACGGACACCACCCTAGTTGGGAGTTTGGGTCACTCTCCTAATGAGTCCATGGAAGGACAAAAACCAGTGAACCTCACATAATTTGAAGAGCTGGACGAATGAACCCCACCCACCAAGGAGGGGGTTGGGGTGCCGCACGGGCGGCCCACTGTGCCGAGATGCTCAGCCTGTGACACATCGTTGTAGTGTTATCTGTAACAACTCTAGTTTTATTATATTTGTTCTTTGAATATTTATATGTATATATTTATTTATCCTATGATTTGGTGTGGTATTTGGGTGTATCGGGACCCCAAAATTAATATATTAAAAATATTAATATATTTTAATGCATTCACATGCATCATTTTAGTGTTTTTAGTTTTCCCATTGTTGGAGACCTTATATTGGAAATCCAAGACCATAACTGATTTTGGAATACAGGTTTTATCCTAGGCGTGACCTAAGTTTGGTTAGTGTCAGATGTTTTGAGGGAGTTGACCATGGGAAGGTGCATTTAATAAAATAAATAAATTATTTTAATTATTTTTATTAAATTATCTAATCTAGAAACCCTATCTAAATATACCATTATAACAAATCTCCATAATTAGCTTTATAACCCTGAGAATATTTGAGGGGAGGACCACCATTCTTCATCGTTGGCAGATCGAGATCAGAGAATGATAGGTGATCAGATCGTGGTGGATTCGAGAGGCAGAAAACACAATAAGTATTATTCACTGTTGTAAAACATGTTATTCACTAATGAATGATCCTAAATTGAGGTAGGGAACATTATTTATGGATTTCCAACCTATTATATTTTCCAAGCATAGATTTATATTATCTGCTTATTTTGATCTGTGATATTTTGATCTTTGCATGAGCCCTACCACAATTCAATTTTGTTGATTCGATTTTCTTCCCCCATTTCACCTACTATCGATGATGGATATCCCTGTTTATGTGATCATTGGCCCATAATTGTTGACCAATGAAGGATTTACTTCACTCTTGTGCATTTCACCCATTATTTCTTCGTGTTCTTCGTAGTTGGACCATGAGGTTAGGATTTGACATTACCGGTGCAAGTTCGAGTGAGATTGAACCCCCAGATTCATAGCGGTTGTGAAAAAGACACATTGACTGGTGATTTGTGGAAATATCAAGATTAATTGTGGGATAAAGGTGATGACTTAGTGGATCTAGGATCTGGAGTAGTGATGGGTGTTGTTATGGGATTTGTGTGGATAGTTGTATTCTAATTTCTAGCCACCAGAGGCCTGAAATAAACGATTAGAGATGATCCCATTGATTTTGTTTTCTCAAATGGTGAGATTTGCGATGGTGAAGGTGGATTTGGTATTTTCATGAATAAATTGACTTTTTTTATGAAAAACTCAAATACAAAATTTGGGACTGGAAAATAATTTTTATTTGATTTTCTAAGAAGCCACTTTAAGGGAGAGCGGTAACCAGCGGGATAAAAAATCAAAGGATACAAAATCAAAACATACCCCATTCAAAATTCAAAACGAAACCAGCAATACATAAAACCCAATATGATCAGATAATCACACCAGTCACCAAACAAACACGCCGTAGAACATCATCAATGTTTCATCAGTTGAAATCCTATCGTCTACAACTAACATCATCATTGGCACCTTCGCCGTCACTATCCGATCACCACTGTTGACGTCGCCAACCAGCACCGGAGCCCATCTATAACCCTTGAACCGCCATAAAACCAACACTGCTGCTATCGTCACCGACCGAACATCACCAGTCGTCGGAGACCGACATAGTCTGTCGTAGCCACTATAAACAATAACAACAGACACCGTCAATGCCATAGAGTGAGGATCAAGCCTCCTAGAACTCCTAAATCCCCTCAAACAACACCTCCCAAAGCTCCTGTGGAAACCTTTTCGCCATACCGACTGTAGACGCCGGAAAAGTCCGTTGTTCCCAAACGAAGCTCCGGATGCGGAAAGCGAAGTGATATTTGGAGTCAGAGGCACGTTCCGGAGGGCCCGGAGGACTTGCGCGAAATTTCAGAAGCTCGCGCGCAAAGTTGACCCGCGGCGCGCAATCCTCCCGGGATGCGCGCAATGCGCCGGGCCGGCGCGCTATTTTGCGCGCCGCGGCCTGCGCGGCTCCTTTGCGCGCCGGGTCCGGATTCCGCACCCGCGAAGCGAATTGCGCGCCCGAGACCGGATTCCGCGCCCAGGGTTGCCTATAAATATAAGGCGACCCCCGACGTTTTGGAGGTTGCCAGGATCCGAAGCGTCGCTCGTTCGCGCAATCCAACCCCTTCCGCGCGCAATGCCGATCTTCAGGTAACCTCCTTTCTTTCGCGCAATAGAGCCTTGGGGTCCGCCTTCGCGCGCAATCCCCTTGGCTCATTTCCTTTGAATAAATTTCAACCCGAAGGCCTTTGCGCGCAAAAGAAGCCTCTTGCGCGCAATTGCCCCCGGGTGCGCGCAATCCAACCCGATTGCGCGCACCCCATCTTCAAAGTGGCCATTCGTTAGAGAATGAGCCGTTGCCCCCGCGCGCTACCCGAAGCCCGGTGCGCGCAATCCCAATCATCCGTGCGCGAAGCGCTGGCCCAATTGCGCGCCAGCCCGCCATTTTGCGCGCCGACCCGCGGTTTTGCGCGCAAAGCTCCTCTTTTGCGCGCAATCCGCCAAGGTCGCCTCCCTTGACCCCCTGAGGGTACCCGCCTGCGTGGCGCCCGATGATCCTCATCCTGGGTGCCCGAACCGTGCGCTGTCTTCCCGTGCATCCTTCCAGGCTCGTGCGAAGTGACACGGACCCATCGGCGGCAATCATTCGTCCAGCATGACGTTAAACTGCATATTCGTCCAGCATGACGTTAAACTGCATATTCGTCCAGCATGACGTTAAACTACGCATTCGTCCCGCATGACGTTAAACTGTCAATACGTCCAGCATGACGTTAAACTGCACATCCGTCCAAGCTGCACGACGCTAAACTGCCCAGCCCCCATCGTCCGCGCTGCAAGACGTTAAACTGCCAAGTGTTTCGTCCTCAACACACGACGTTAAACTGTGCTTCGTCCGGCAAGACGTTAAACCGTCCGCTTCGTCCTCAACACACGACGTTAAACTGTACTTCGTCCGGCAAGACGTTAAACCGTCCGCATCATTCGATCCCGTGCCTCGCACGCAGGGTCTCCCCCGGTTTGGATGTGGCCCCCACCCGCTCGTCTCTGCAGGGATGTCGGGATTGTCCCGCTTTTGGGACGATTTAATGGGAGTGGCTTTTCCCTACGGGGGCAGGGTATTACAAACCCCTAGTTTCTTGTGGGGGGCTGCACATGTGTATCTCCATTGCGCTCCCCCACTGCCGAAGCCAGTAGAGGGTGTGACTGGGATCGAGGTGTCTCCTACTTTCGGTCCAAGTCCCTTCCAACTGAGTTTTGCCGCATCCGGGCTGCCTCAAGTGCGTAAGTCCTGACAGAATGAACTACGTGGACTTTGATCCCTGTCTTCTAAACAGGGTACGTAGGAAGCCTCCCTGAGGTCCAAGCCCACCACCTGTTCGTCCCGGTCGTATTTACGTCGGTTCGTCCATCAGTGGACCCCTCCAGGGTTCACGCTTGCGTCGATTCACCTATGAATCCGCCCCTGTGGGAGACTGCCCGTGTGTATCTCCACTGTGCCTCCCCACAGCCCCTTTTTCCATTTCTCCTTTTATCGTCCAGCATGACGTGAAACTGTGATCCACCCGGCCGTCCCATCCCCCTCTGTGCGAGGTGGTTCGGTTCAATCCTCCGCCCGGCGGCCTCGACCTCTTCGTGAGTCGGCTTGCCGACGTCCAGCATGACGTTAAACTGTATACCCGAACTACGTTGACTTTGATCCGTGCTGACGCGCGGTACGTAGGAAGCCTCTACGGGGTCCAAGCTCTTCACTCCATCATCCATCCTGATCCTTACCCGGGCCGCCACATCCCGGTGGGGTCATGCCATTTCACTCCACTCCATATCATTTGGGAAGCCGCCCATGTGCTGGCCCCAGCGTCGGAGGTTCCTCGCAAGGGGTTCTGTCATCCGATCCACTTTTCGTGTCGATCGGTCCGATGCCGTCCCCGCTGGACGTTAAACTCGCGGCATACCCCGTGTTAAACATGGGAAGCTGAGGAAAACCTCAGGTGACACAGTTCCCCGCGCCCAGTACGGGATGCCTCAGGCCATCATGCCTTCGAGAAGCCCTATTAGGGACGGAAGATAGACGTGCAGAGCCGCAGTGTCACGACACGCCCCCAGCACCCAGAGCCACCCGGCCTTCTCACCGCAGGTTGCTGCCCCGACCAGACTCCTTGGAGCGTCCGGGCGGAAGCAGCGTAATTAACCGGTGTCCATGAAGATATGGCGCCGGGAACGAGATTCACGAACATTCTTAAGTCTATGAGGGAGACCCGGATTAGGCGACGAGTTCCGAGGAGACGTCCAAGGAAGGAGGAGCCGACATCCCATCATCCCGGTTTCGATCAAGGAGCAGACGCCCCTGAATAAGGGATGGATGCCGCCCGCCCTTGGAAAGCGGGACTGCGGGACCACAAGCCGCGCGCCCATCCCCTCGGGTTGACGGGTGCACGCGCGAACGCGTCCTGGCGGAACAGCGTAACCCGACGCACATCCGCACCGAAACAGAAAAATGGTGAACCCGACGTGAATCTCTTCTCCTCGATACAAAGACCGATGGCTTTCAGAGGTGTTGGAAGACCGGCGTGTTGCCCGGCCAAGCATTCAGTCTTACCCGCCAGGGGCTGGGGAAGGGACATCGGGCACTCCGTCTCGCAATGTCGAGGGCCTGGGTTCCCCCCACGGAAGGCGTCGTGGCGCTAATGGTTGGTTGTCGATTCCTTTTTCCTGTCAGTGTTAATGGGTCATTCTCCCTGCTTTCAGAAATCAGGTCGCCCGATCCAGTGCCCGATCGCCACCCGCCCACTGGCGCAGGGATAGGGGAAACACCGACGCGACTACTCCGCGCGGTCCTTCCCGTTCCACAGTCGTCCCAGCAGCCGCAATTGCGGGACGACCACGCCCTCTCTCCCCCTCGGAGGTCATCCAGAGAAGGGTGATCAACACCCTGGTGCGGAGATACGAGGAAGAGGGAGTCATCCCCACTAGGGAAATGGCTCGCCTAGGCCTTGAGGAGGCTGCGCCTCTCCACCACCGCCGCCCCCGAGGGCCGCGCAGGGAGGCACCGCTGCCTACCTCAACGTCCAATCGCTTCGGGAGTTTATCCCCGGAGCGCTCTGACAGTTCCCTTCCCTACGCGGATGAGGTGGAAGAGGCCCGGGATCACCCTATCCGGGATTCGCTCCAGGGATCTACGGTAAGGACTCCCGCCAGGCCACGGCGACACCGCCGCCAGGCCTCTCCAGTCGAAGAGCGGGCTCTCCACCTGCCCGCGCCGCTCATTCCGACTCGTCTGTCTCGACGCCAACGTCGGGCACGAGCGGAAGAGGATGCCCGCCTTGGGGCTCTAGCAACAGCGGCCGCATTGGCTCAAGCCACTGCTGGCTCCAGTCGCCAGGCCTCTGCGCATCCTGAGCAGGGGAACTCCTATGCCCGACCTGGATCGAGGCCCCGACCACCCCAAAGGCAGGTTGGGTCGACTCTCCCGGTTGCTGGCACTGGCAGTAGCCACCGCGGACCACCTCGCGGTAGCGCTATTCACCGGCAGGATCTACTCTGTGTGGCCGATCCAGGAGGCATGGGCCATCCCACCTTCCGATCCCGGCCCGGAGGCCTGCCCGGAATCATCTCTCCCCGCGTCCCCTTTGATATCTGTCCCGGTGCCCCTCGCACCTTGGTTCCCAGTCCTCTTGGCCCCAGCACCAGTGCGGCCGGAGGACGCCAGGACAGAGATCAGCCCTGCCCCGAAGAACCACCCAGGGGCAGGAAGGCAAGGCTTCGACGCCGAGGGAAGAATGTTACAGAGTTCCGGACAGAGATCCGACCGGTTTGCTTCTCTGACTCAGAGGCGGAGTACGATTCGGCGACAGAGCCCCTTCCCCGATCCCGCCAGTCAAGGGCAGGGGTAGGAATGCGGCACGTCAGCCTCGTGCTCCCCGAGAGCGAGATCGATGTGATCCCCGCTTCTCTCCGAAGGTATATCCGGAGTAACGAGGGCCTGGTAGACCCCCAAGGATCAAGCTTGCGGTTGGTACCGGCCCCTCCGGAAGTGCCTTCCGTCTCGGTCGGAGAAGCCGAAGACTTTTTCTGGGGACCGACGGTCGAACCACGATCTGGTGCACCCTCGGCGAGCACCGATGCTACGGCAGGATGTTCGCTCGCCGGCCTGTCCTATCGTGATGTGGTAGCCAGGGCACCGCCACCCTCAGAGAGCGGCCCGGGATATGGAGGCCAATCGGCCTGTTCGCCGTATTCACCGCCGGCCAGCCCGTCAGCCCGGCGGCCCGCCTCGGCACCACTGCCGGTTCCCCGTCCGTTCCCAGCCATTGAAGAGGACCAAGGAGATCTGGGTCCCGAGTTTGAGTCGTGGAGCTTCTGGACCGTCCTAGCAGAGGGCCACTTCCCTGAGAAGTTTTGGCCAGTCGCAGGACCGGGCTTTGATGCACCCGAATCGCTCACCCCGGATGAGTTCGAATGCTTCCGCCGAACTCTCCGGGAGACTCGCTCCTGTCTTCGCCGCCTACAAATGCCATACCCCGGGAGTCAAGCGCACCTGGAGGATATTGGTGAGCAGTGCCGTCAAATTGATCTGGCCATGCTCCCCGCGGTTCGGCACCCCGGGTCATTTGAGCACCACGAGGCCCTCCAACAACGATGCGTTGAGTGTTTTCAAGTACTCCGCAAAGTTATCGAGGAAGCCACTCCCCACGTGTATATCCGTGGATGGGGGCAGTACGCTGCCCTACGCTTCAGTGTGATTCGCCGACAGCCCGATTCGCTGGGTGGCCCTGAGGGTATATCCCCAGGGACAGAAACGGTCAACATGGCTGACCTGTCGGGAGAGGGGAACGACTTGGAACTTCTCGACGGGGGATTCCCCCCCGAAGACAAGCCGTCGTCAGATCCATCGGTGAGAGTTACTCGTCATCAGAGGAACCTCCTGGGGCTCCCCGCACCCACTGAAGCACTGACGTTGAGCCGAAACGTCAGCAAAGGAAAAGAGCACAGCGAGGCTATAAAGCCCGCCGACCCATCTGCCTCCATGCAGAGGGCAGAGGAGGATCCCGAGAAGGCTACGCTACGTCAGCAGCTCGCCGAACAGAAGAAGCTGGTTGACCAGCTCCTCGCCGAGCGCGCTGCAGAACGGCGGCCTGACTACGATGATCCTAGGCAAGGACAGCAGGGACCGGAACAACCGCTCCTCGACGAGACTCTCCCGGGCAACCGTGATTACGCCGTGTTCGCCGACAGGAGAGAGGCCATTGCCTACGGCAAGAGGGCGCGGTATGTTTCGCCTCACCCTCCCGAGCGGCGTGACTACCTGAGAGATCCCGCTCGGATTCATCCCGCTGCCCCAAGGGCCGCTCCGCCCGCCATCCCACGAGCTGCTGAGTTCGACGACCCGGTCGACGACCCGATTGAAGGGCCATGCAATGCGCTCGTGGTTAGAGATCCTCGCCAGGACTGGAACCCATGTCCGGACGATCCGATGGCGGCACTCATCGCTCGCTTGGAGGCCTTGGAGACTCGGCAGGTGGCGATCCCACCGGACGACAAGCCCTACCCAGCATGGGTGGATGACATGCCGGCGCCTCCGGGATTCGGGAATCCCACTTTTGCCCCCTTCAACGGGACTGGAGATCCGCCACAGCATTTATCCCACTTCAACTCGAGGTGTGGGCCTATGTTGGGGACTCCGGCGCAGCAAGAGGCCGCTAAGCTTCGCTGCTTTGTTCAGACACTGGAAGGGCCAGCATTTGTCTGGTACAGCCAGCTCCCCGTCGGGTCGGTAACCAGCTGGGAGGACCTCCGTAGACAGTTCCTCTACCAGTTCAGTTCCACGACCCGGAAGACAAGTATCGCAGACCTCTTCAAGTGCAAGCAGAGGCCTGATGAGCGAGTCGCGGACTTCGTCGCCCGATGGAAGGGTCTCACGTATTCCCTTGACATGCCATTGACTCAGGAGCAGTTGCTGACAATGTGCGTCGGGAACGTCAAGACCGAGCTGGTCCCTTCCCTGATTACTCAGAATTACCCCGGAGGGTTCAGGGACTTCTCAGACAAAGCTCAACATCTTGAGGAAGCCCTGCAATAGGCCAGCCAGACACACCCGCTGCCTCCTATGATTCCTGCAAGGAGAGTCAGCAGGGCTGAGCCCGCTGCTGTTGCCCAGATAGAGGCCCCCAGGCCATTGGAGCTGCTGCCGGCGAGGCCAGCTCCACAGCCTCACAGTAACCCGCCTCCACGGGCTCAGTTCCCGGCCCAGCAGCAGCAGCCTCAGAACCGGCCGACCCCTCCGCGTAATGTACCGCCGCAACCCAGGCGAGATAATCAGGGTCCACCTCCTCGGCAGGCCCCTCCAGCCCCTCGTCAAGACCACGCTCCCAGGGGCCCGCGACACCTGACTTACTCATTCCATGAGGATCAGGTCCCCGGTTATTTCCGGAGCGCCCTGGAGAAGAGGATTGTGCGACTGCCTGAGTGTTGGATGCCAGAGGAGGCACATCTTACGAATAACCCCCGCTACTGCCCCTACCACCGGGCCCTGGGGCACACCATCCAGCGGTGCTATGTGTTTAAGGATTGGCTCCAAGACCAGATTAACAACAATGTAATCAGGTTGGGCCCAGCTCCAGCACAAGTGGCGGGCGTGTTCGTGGGATCAGATGACGATAGTGGCAACGAGGACGAATGGCAGCTGGTCTCCGACCGCGGATCCCAGAAGTACAATAACTGGATGGCCCGCAAGATGACCATTCGCGCCCATGGAATCATCCGTGCGCGCTTGAATCAGCCTGAGCCCCCAGAATCTGCGGGTGCTGCTTCGGCATCGTCGTCCCAGCCTGCCTCTTCCAAGAGGAGCAAACGGCGGCAGCGCAAGAAGGAAGAGCGCGCCCCGCCGGTTCCGCCACTATCCCGCACTCTCGGCGATTTCATGCCCCCGGAGATGGGGGTCCCTCCTCGGATCCGCCCGGTGATGGATGATTCGTCCGATGACGGTATTGGGTACGCTTCGGTTAATACCGTCGAGCTGGTAAATTCCTTTTCGGTTCCCGACGTTGAAGAACACCAGGTGGACCTCCCTAGTGTCCCCGGTCGTCGCTACCGTCGGAAGAACCGCAGCAACAGGAGTCGCCGGGGCACAGCCGTTGGTACCTCCAGCCAGGCCGTGCACGCCACTGAGACTAGGCAGCAGGCTCAAAATCGAGCTCAGCGCGCGCAGCCCCCCCATCCGGGGATGACGGATTCTCCTCCGCCACTGTTTGTGGTGTGGGACCAGGCAGAACCGCCTCAGCCGCGTCGCGACCAGCTCCGCCCTGCCACAAGTCCATCCCGGCCTCCTGACTCCAGTACGGTGACCATTTCCCGGACTGTGACCAGTGAACAGCGAGATGCGCCAAGTACCAGTCGGCCGCCGATCCAACCGGCAAGGCCCGTCATGCCACCAACCGCAGAGCAACCTCCTGCAACCAGGGGCTCGCGCTTGGCCAAAAAGTATGATGTCCTGAAGCACTTGGCCGACATCCCAGCAAGGCTCTCCATCCTAGAGGCTCTGCGCATGTCATCTGAGATGCGCGAGGCACTCGCTAAAGCCCTGAAAAGCCCCCTCCAGTTTGAGACAGAGGTTGCGGCTGCAGAGGCCTTTCACGCCGAAACGATCGAGGATGCCGAATGTCATGTAGTTATCTCGTTCTCTGGTAAGGATGAAGACCCTCCTATACAGGGACACATTCGTCCGCTGTATGTCACTGGCCAGTTCAATGGCCTTGAAGTCCGGCGCTGTCTTGTCGACACGGGGTCCGGGATTAACCTGATTCCAACTCGGACGCTCCGGATATTGGGGTTGTCTGAGGATGACTTGATTCCCTCCGACCTCAGGATCCAGGGGTACGATCGCACCGAGCAAACCCCGGTCGGCAAGATACGTTTGAAGACCCAGTTCGGTGACTTGGTTGCCAACACCGAATTCATGGTAGACTCTCAGGACACTGCGTACAACGCATTGATGGGCAGGCCATGGCTCCATCTTCACGCGGCGGTTCCCTCGTCATACCACCAATGCCTCAAATACTCCCTTAATGGTCGAGTAGGCGTGCTTCAAGGAGATGCCTCTCCTTTTGCCTCATGTGAAGCCCGCTATCTGGACGCGGACTATTACAAGAGCAAGGATAAGCAGATCCTGGCAGGTGAGGTTGAGCCTGTCGCTGTTGTAAGCGATCCCTGGGCAAGTCTGGATGACGCTTACGTCCTCCCGATTCACCGGTTGGACGTCGCCATGGTCTTGACGGTCCGCGAGTCTCCTGATGAGATGGCCGCGACCGCCCGCGCCAGCACCAGTGGCCCAGCAGGATCTGGTAGCCCCAATGCAGTTTCCAACGCAGTCTCTCCCGTGGACGATCCCTCCCCGAGCGGAGAGGACGTGGAAGATGCACCCCCAGCCTTTGAGGAGGGCGTCCCCGCCACGGTCGATGAGTTAATACAGGTGAACCTTGGAACCGAGGCTGATCCAAGACCCACATTGGTTAGTGCCACCATGCCCTCTGAGGAGCGCCAGCAGTATGTGGACTTTCTCAGGCAGCACCGTGATGTGTTCGCTTGGGGCTATGACGAGATGCCGGGGCTGGATCCTCAGGTAGCCGTCCACCGCCTTGGTCTCCCGGCGAACCATCGCAGGTTCAAGCAGCCTCCCAGGAAGATGCACCCATCCCACGGTGCCATGGTTGAGGCCGAAGTTGACAAGCTTATCAAAGCCAACTTCGTGAGGGAAGTTCAGTACCCCAAATGGCTGGCCAACATTGTGCCGGTCAGGAAGAAGAACGGGCAGATTAGGGTCTGCATCGACTTCCGCGATCTCAACCGCCACTGTCCGAAGGATGATTTTCCCCTTCCAGTGACAGAGCTGTTGATTGATGCCACGGAAGGGTTCCAAGCCCTCTCCTTCATGGATGGATACTCCGGATACAACCAAATTCGGATGGCCCCTGAGGATGAGGAGTTCACTGCCTTCAGGGCCCCCCAAGGTACCTTTTGCTACCGGGTCATGCCCTTCGGCCTGAAGAATGCAGGTGCCACCTATCAACGGGCGATGCACCGCATATTCAAGCCAATCCTCGGCACACTGGTGGAATGCTACGTCGACGACTTGGTTGTCAAATCGCGCCAGCGTCAGGACCATCTCAAAGATCTTGAGAAAGTGTTCAGCTTCCTCCGGTCTCGATGCCTGAAGATGAACCCGTTGAAGTGTGCCTTTGGGGTCACCTCCGGAAAGTTCCTTGGATTTGTGGTAAGATACCGGGGTATTGAGATCGACCCAGAGAAAATCAGGGCGATTAGCCAGATGCCTCCCCCAGGTACCGTCCGGGAACTGCAAGGGTTCCAAGGCCACTTAGCCTATATACGCCGATTCATCGCGAATCTGGCCGGCAAGTGTAAGCCCTTTTCTCGGCTCATGAAGAAAGGTGCCACCTATGTATGGGATAAAGAGTGTCAGACCGCTTTCGAGGAGATCAAGCAGTACCTGCTTCAACCTCCGGTCCTGATGCCGCCTGTATCCGGGAAGCCGCTGGTCCTCTATGTGACCGCCCTGGAACGGTCCCTGGGTGCCCTTCTCGCCCAGAAGAACAACGAGGGAACGGAGAATAGCCTCTATTACCTCAGTCGCATGCTCCTCGATGCGGAAGTTAGGTATTCCCCCATCGAGAAGAGCTGCCTGGCGCTCGTATTTGCCGTACAGAAATTACGACACTACTTGCAGCACCATGAGGTACAGTTGGTTTCTCGGGTAGACCCGTTGAAATATATCCTGAACCGGCCTATGTTGACTGGCCGCCTAGCGCGGTGGGCTGTGATTCTCCAGCAGTTCGACATCAGGTATGTGTCTCAGAAGGCCATCAAAGGACAAGCATTGGCAGACTTTCTGGCAGCTCACCCGACCTCCGCGGATCAGCCGCTGGATCTAGGCTTTTCTGATGAGACCATTCTCTCGGTTGATCGAGCCGATCCATGCTGGCAGATGCACTTTGACGGTGCCTCCCGGAGCCCCACCGGTAGAAGACTCAATAATCCTAAGCTCAACAGAGTGGGCTTGGGCATCGTCTTCATCACCCCGGAGCAAGCCGTGCTGCCATACTCTTTCCTGTTGTCAGAGAGCTGTACCAACAATGAGGCGGAATACCATGCCCTCATCACCGGCCTCGAGTTGGCTCTCGAGATCGACGTGCCCCGTCTGTGTGTGAAAGGGGACTCCGAGCTGGTCATTAAGCAGATCAATGGCGACTACGTAGTCAGGAAGCCGGAACTTGTGCCATTGTTGGAGTGCACCCTCCTTCTGATGGCTCGGTTCCCTTCTCGGCCGGAAATTGTCCATGTTCCCCGGTCGCAGAACGGTCGAGCAGATGCTTTGGCCAGCCTCGCTGCGTCACTTGCAGAGCCTGAACAGGACAACCTGATCGTCCCGCATGACGCTAAAATGCACTTTGTCCCGCATGACGCTAAACTGCACTTCGTCCCGCATGACGCTAAACTGCACTTCGTCCTGCATGACGTTAAACTGCACCACGTCCTGCACGACGTTAAACTGCATTTGTCCAAGCTACAAGACGTTAAACTGTTCAGCATTCGTCCAACATGACGTTAAACTGTACCTCGTCCAGGCTACAAGACGTTAAACTGTTCAGCATTTTTCCGCGCTACAAGACGTTAAACTGCCAAGTGCTTCGTCCTGCATGACGCTAAACTGCACTACGTCCGAGCTACAAGACGTTAAACTGTTCAGCATTCGTCCTGCATGACGTAAAACTGCCCCTCAAGAACTACGTATGGCTTGATTCCCATCCTTATGGGATACGTAGGACCGCCTGAACATTCATGTTTCAGGCCCAGCCCCATCCTTCGGGAATTTCCATCTCATCCTGGGCCCTTGGTCCAGTTGCCTCTGGGTATGTGGCGTATGGTGTGTGCGCGGGGGATTCTGTCCTCATTCACGTCGGTTTTCTCGCCACGCTGTACGCCCCCCACGTTTGGGGATGCCTTCTGCTCCCCCCTTCTTTTTTCCTCATCGTCCTGCATGACGTTAAACTGCCTTTCAAGAACTACGTATGGCTTGATTCCCATCCTTATGGGATACGTAGGACCGCCTGGACATTCATGTTTCAGGCCCAGCCCCATTTCCCAGGAATCTCTATCCCGCGTTGGGCCTCTGGCCCCAGTTCCCCTCCTTTTTGTGCGAGGCGTATCGCGTGAGCGGGGGATTATGTCCTCATTCACGTCGGTCTACTGGCCACGCCGTACGCCTCCCCCGTGTGTGGGACTACCTCACACCCCTCAACGTCCTGCATGACGTTAAACTGCACTCTCAAGAACTACGTGCGGCTTGATTCCCATCCTTATGGGATACGTAGGACCGCCTGGACGCTTGTGTTTCAGGTCCAGCCCCGTCTCTCGGTTGATCATGGGGATCTGCCCTCTTTTGGTTGCTCTCAGGGTGAGCCCTCCGACCCTTTCCGGAGATCTGTTAACATGTTTTGGGTACTTCGGTCTATGACTCGAAGTGTCAGATTCAATCCCGACAAGTCCTGTGTTGCTTGTCAGGCCTCGCGCTTCCTCTTGTTCGAGCCTTCACTCAAAGGGATCCTCGTTAGCGGTTTGGGTACGATGCCTCAGTGCTCTCCTACCGCTCCGGGTCGATTTACCGGCGGGTCTTGGGCCGCAAATCGATATGAATCCTGCGATTGAGCGGTCGATGCTCGTTTGCTTGCCCCGTCTTAGGCTGACGCGATCGGATGTTGTGTTGCGAATGCGTCAGCAACATCCTTGATCGCCATGTCAGCTCTTTCAGGCTCTGAACATTGGTTGCGCAGTCCTCATCACACTCCGCCTTTGTGCGTTGTAGTGGAATCTCGACACTCTTCATACTGACCTTCAGTACACCTCTACACGTTAGGCAGACCAACCAGGTTAATGATGTCGTTCGAGGCTCCCATGATCTGAGCACCAGGGATATATGTGGATATCCTCCCTAAGGGCCATGCGCAGCTGGACCCTCGTCCCCATAAGGAGGAGGGAGTCGCCCGAACAATCGCTTTCTGGGCCCAGTATATCTGGAGGCTAGCATCTCTGCCCCTCGGGTGATGGACATACGCAGGCCCCTATCCCAAGACTCTTCTCCTGGAATCGTGCGTGACCGCAGGGCTGGGTATGCTCCCACCTCTGCCGTGTCCGCCGTACCGCGATAAGCGGATTCCTCCATGGTCCAAACCACACGACCTTAAACTGTGTTGTCTGGTCCTACCACACGACCGTAAACTGTGATCGTCTTGGCCGCCCGACGAGAAAACGGCACTGCATCGTGATGTTCCCCTCAGGGGGCACTCATGTTGGGCGCTGGTTAATAACCACGCCATTCATCAATGCCTTCCGTGGCTTGATTATTGTGGCGACGCCAGAGATTTCTCAATCAAAGGCATGTCGCCGCACAAAGAAAAACCATTCATCTTTAAGGACAAACAAGAAATATCAAATGCCGCTCCTTTTGTGTGCGAGGGTCAGACCCGCACTCTTCCCCGCGCTGGTGCCCGATTGTGTTGCGCCGCGCTTCAAGAACTACGTGCGGCTTGATTCCCATCCTTATGGGATACGTAGGAATGCCCGGATGTTTGAAACTTCGGGTCCAGCCCCCCACCTCTTAGAGATTCCCCCTTCTCTGGGGAATCCGCCGCCTTCAGGTCACCCTCAAGGCGTGTTCCCCGACCCCTTGCAGTGGTCCACCAGTGTCAAGAGTACTCTGGTTTATTGCCAGGAGGGTCAGGATCCGCTTGGTCAGGTTTCCTCCGCTTTTCAAGCTTCGTGCTCCATTTCATTCGGACCCATCGTCTACGCCCTGGGTGGAGCCCCCGTGAACGGTTCGGACACAATGCCTCAGTGCTCTCCCACCGACTCGGGCCGGTACCCCCAATGGCCTCGGGCAGCAAATCGATATGAATCCTGCGATTGAGTGGTCGATGCTCGTTTTCTGCCTCATTCCACCAACGGTTAGTGCGATGTTGATGCTGCTTTTCCGCCACGGTCGGCAGTACTCTTATATCGTCACGCCGGTGCTCCCGGTCCTCGAGTGAATGGCCGCATGATTCACATCTTCCACCTCCCATTCCGGCCAGGCGAAACCTCGACACTCTTGACACTATCCCTCAGTGCATCTTCGCATACCCAGGGGATATGACCAGATGCGGCGTACTTTGAGGTCTTTATGGTCCGAGCTCTAAGACCTTAAACTAAGATCTCTCCTTATGGTCCGAGCTCTAAGACCTTAAACTAAGATCTCTCCTTATGGTCCGAGCTCTAAGACCTTAAACTAAGATCTCTCCTCATGGTCCGAGCTCTAAGACCTTAAACTAAGATCTCTCCTTATGGTCCGAGCTCTAAGACCTTAAACTAAGATCTCTCCTCATGGTCCGAGCTCTAAGACCTTAAACTAAGATCTCCCCTCATGGTCCGAGCTCTAAGACCTTAAACTAAGATCTCCCCTTATGGTCCGAGCTCTAAGACCTTAAACTAAGATCTACCCCTTATGGTCCGAGCTCTAAGACCTTAAACTAAGATCTACCCTTATGGTCCGAGCTCTAAGACCTTAAACTAAGATCTCCCCTAAACGGGATTCTACGTCCTGCATGACGTTAAACTGCACTCTCAGAACTACGTGTGGCTTGATCTCCAGCCTGATGGAGTACGTAGGAACGCCCGGGCATTCCGACTAGGGTCCAGCCTCAGGGATCGTTAAGTCCCGCCCCTCCTCGTCGCCGGCCGTCTGGCCTGACTTCGGGTAGAGTGGTGCAGTTGTGATATTCTCCCCGATTCAGCTCGGGATGCCCCATCGCAAGGATGGGAAGCGACGGTTTCCTCGTCAGAGAGGTGCTGTCTGAGAATTGAGGTGACTCACGGCCAGATTAGTGCATCCACCTAATACGTTTTCCCCACGGTGGCGCAATTTTGAGAGCGTTGGATTCTGTCCGAACAAATCGTCACTTCGCCCCACGCTTCGCATGCCCTGTTGATCTGGATTTTCCACCCTTGTGTCTGAAGGAACCCCAAAGCGGTATTCATGATGACATGTGGTCCGCCTCCTGCAATATGAATGATGGCCTTTTTCGGTCCGTCTATTGCAGTTGTTATGGTCGATCCACTGTCCGCCTACCGTCTCGGGCATTTCCTGGAAGGCCGACCGTTGTGGATGTCTGGATTCGGGACACGCGATTCACCCTTTCTCATTTCCCTATGTTCGGATAAAATCTCAACGCCCCTAGCATTGTCCCGCTCGTGTGTTGGAACAGGTTGGGGGAATGGTACATTGATTAGGTCTGAGGTCTCCTTTCCTAGGAATGACCTCCCTCTTTTCTCCAGAAATCCAGGCCCAATTATGGATTCCTGATGCTTGGTTAACACTCCCGCAAGACAGTGAATTGTGGTTGAGCATATTAAACCAAAAGATGCAGATAAATATATTGATTCATACAGATGGATCAAAGTAGCGGAAGCAAATGTTTTGGGAATGGCAAAACAAAGCCCTTAGGGATTAGCGTGCTGAATGAGTCTTTCTAATGCCGCTACCCTTTGGCTGGTGGCCTCCAGAGCTGCTTCTCGCTCTCTGCGTGCCCTCTCTTCGTCGGCGGTCGCAGCGCGCAGTTCGTCGATTCTGGCCTGTGCACGCTCCCGCTCGACCTGAATTGTGACCATCTGTTGGCCCGCCTCCGTCAGCTGTACCTGGGCGTCAACCAGCTGGGCTGCTAGTTTCTCTACAAGCTCGGTACACGTTGCGACGAAGGCCTCCTTCTCTGCCGCCTGCCCTTCGAGGCGCCGGACTTCCTGCTCCGCCGCGAGGAGCGCCCGCGTGCTCTCCGACATGTCCCGACTTTGTGTGACGTCGGCACGCCGGCAGCTCTCGCGCATCTTTTCGGCCATGAAATCACGGACCGTTAGATGGAGGCGTTGAGCATCAGCTCCCCCGGCACACAGAAAGCGCAGCCAGGTTTGAAGTGATCCCATGCGCCCCAGCCACTCCGACGGGTCTCTCTTGAGGAAGCGCTGGATGCACTTCCACCCCCTACGGCGCGTTATCCGGCTCTCCTCGACCGCCTCCGTGTCTGAGTCGTCCATCTCCTCGGGATCGGCAGGCCGGTAGGCAGGGAAGGCAGCCAGCAGGTCTGCTGCAGGGTCCGCCCCTGGGAGGTCCTCATGAGGGATAGGTTCCCCAACATCCGGGCGACCTTCTTCTCTCTCCCCAGCGGCGCTGACACCCTCGTCAGCCCCCGACCTCTCTCCGATGGCAGCACCGTCGATGTCCGCAGCCCCTTGACCAGCAGTTGGTGGGGCCGGCTCAGTCTGGGAAGTTTGTTCCGGAGCAGGCGGCATGTCCACCACTGGTCCACTCGTAGATGGCCCGGGTTCGGCAACCCGATGAGCCTCCAGTGTTGAGATCACTGCGCAGGGCATGCCATGGTTAGTCACGGATCGTCAACGGCAAGCACCAGCAGTAAAGTAGGGAGACTTACGGGAGTTCGGAGCGTCATCTTCCGCTGCCCCGGTCGCCGCAGGAACAGTTGCAGCAGGGGACCCCTTAGCGCTTGTCAGTTCAATGATGGGTGTCTGGCCCCCGCCTTGTCCTGCTGGCGCCCCTCCTACTCCCGCTGAGGATGCCTGACCAACATCCGTGCGCTCCTGAGAAAGATGGAGAAATGGGTTAGAAGCTGCATAAGAGAATGGATGAAGCAGATTGAGTAGGGATAGAAGCGGACCTCGAGGAGCTCAGTGACATCAACGTCGTCAGAGCCGGCCACCTCACCGCTCTCCCGCGGACTCCCCTGATGGGATCTTCCCTCGGAGCCTTCATCCTCCCCCATTTCCTCCTCTTCCTCGGAGTCGCTGCTACTGTCATCTTCTTCCGGCGGCATCTGTTCCGGAGCGGGCTCGAGACCGAGCATCACCTTCACCAGAAGGGATGGCTCCGCGCGCTGACCACGTTGGCGCGCGTACTCGTCCATGGCCGTCAGATACGCATACTGCCGGTTGAAGTCCACTCTGTCGGCAATCTGGAGGCGCCCGACCTCTGGCAGATAGATTCCTTCTCTGAGTATCTTTCGCCAGATGGCGTCGGTCCCCAGTGACTGCCGCAGAGTCATCCAGGCCGACCACAGCGCCGGGAAGACCGCATCATGGGAAGGTTCGAGCAGACGTCTCACCTGCTTCCCGGGCTGCTCGTCGACCACCGCACGTTCCCCCTCTCTGGGCGCTGAGGTCGTGGCGGCAGCTCGCGATGTGCCCGCCGCCGAAGTCCCTGCCCGCGCCGGCACCGCTGTTTGGCGCGCCTCCGTTCTCCCCCGTGTGGCGGCGCCTCGCCTCCTTCCTTGACGCCCGGTCTCCGCACGGGTAACCTCGAGCCGCCGAACTAGCTTCCGCAAGAGCCCCTCGGGGTACGCGATGACCCAGTGTTTGGCGTACTCGGTTGCCAAGCCTGCGTCAACTCCGGTAGGAGGGAGAGTGATGACGTCGCCAGAGCCGAAAGCGGAAAACATCAGCCACATCTGGCGAAGGACGCCAGGGTTCGTCTCCTCCCGGACAGCAGTGAATACCCTCTTCGGCATCCGTTGAAGGCACCCGAACTGCCTGGCGAAACGGGTCGGCACGTAAGGCTCGCAGATCACCTTCCCGTCGATCCGAGCCACGAGCACCCCGCCCCGCATGTTCAGGAAGTATTCATGCTGCTCCAGCGGACCCTGCCCATTGTCGATCATCTGGCCGACGGGAGTGGGGAACGGACTGAAGTTGAAGTTGGCATGATTGCCAATCCGGATCCGCACGCCCTCCTCACTTAGGGTCATCGGAGAGACCCCCGCGATGTTCAGCAGGGAGGGTCGCAGGCCGTTGCCCGGAGGAATGATGGCGTTCGGAAACGTGTACCCACCGAGGTGAGCAGCCACCCAGCCGTGGAAGAACTGAAAGGGCCCACAGATCCTTCGTGGCGACCCCCCTCGTGAGATGCGTCCCAGGATGGCATACAGCCTCGCCAGCACTGGGACCCCGAGGTTGTATCTCTTGTTGGCGGCCATAGCGCCCGCCATCGCCAGTGTCGCCGGGCGAACGCCCATTCTCGCGTCCCGCACTGGCAGGAGCCACCCACTCAGAAAGGCAGCCAGGAACGCCGCGTACCGGACATTTGGGTCCCGGGCCTCGATGACGCGGTACCCCCATGAGCGGTAGTCGCCCGTCTCCAGGACCCGCCAGTACGACCCGTTCCGGCTCCTCTGAGCTGCGGTCGGGCACCGCTTCCCCCTGCCTGGCATCTTGACCGCCGGGTCATGCTCCAAGAACTGGCCGAACCATTCCTTGTAGGCTATGTCCTTCTGGAAGTCTTTGATCCCGAGCCGCTGCGTAGCCAGGTCAAGCAGATGCCAGGTCAGGATGGGAGTCCGTGACCTGTCCTCCCAGGTGTTCTTCGGTGGCAGGAACTCATCGTATTGGTAGCCCTCCAGCGGGATACCTCCGATGCAGTGGATGTCCCAGAGACCGATTCCAACCTCCCCATGGTGAAGATGGAAGGTGTTGGTATCCGGAGACCATCGGGTGAACAGCTCCGGCCCGAGCTCGGACTGCTGGTAGAAGTGGAACTGCGACGTCCACACCGCCTCGAACAGGCCGATGTACCGCAGCTCCTCTGCGAGGTGATCGCAAGTGTGGCGTACCCAGAACGCCCAGGCCCACTCACTGGTGAAGTTGCCCCCAGACCGCAAGTCCCAGTCCTTCAGCCAGCCCTTGGTGTCGTCCGTGACGCTCTGGCGATATATGCTCGAGTAGAGGGCTGGAGAATTCTCCGCAGTAGGCTCACCCCCATCAATGGTTCGCGTCCTCGGGTTCAGGACATAGACATCCAAGTGTCTGGTCTCCCTTGCAGGATGCCCATTGTTGGTGATGTTATAGCGGAGAAGCTCGTCCTCCCGGGTCACCCAGGTCCGCGGCGCATCAATCTCGAACCCTGGCACCGGAACCTCATCTAGGATGCCGAAGTTCCAGAGCGGCAGGTTGTCCGACAGTGGATATGTCTTCTGGGCCGGCGTTAGTAAGTCGAACAAGGATTTATTGTTGGAAACAATCTCCTTGGCTCCGTAAACCTCCTCGTTCGTCGCCATCTCAGCTCTGTGAGTGGCGGCATCCCCCTCATTTCCTCTGTGCGCGGCCATCTCAGAAGTTTCGGGAGTCGTGCGGGTAAAGGGATGAAGCGTGCGGGATCGGACGAGGCTGGTAGAGAAGTTTGAAGGCTGGCGCGCAATCCAAGTGGACGGCGCGCAATTGGGAAGACTGTCGCGCAAAGTTCCGGGTTTTCGCGCAAAGACAGGCGAAATCCGGATGGTTTTGCGCGCCGATCGGGCGAATTTCGCGCTGGAAAAGGCAATTTCGCGCACGAGAGCGTTGGAGCTTATCGCGCGGAAGGCCTGTGTACGGAATGCGGGACCCAGGGCCCCTATTTATAGGCGAGGCCGGGGTCCGCGCTGCGCGGAAAGCGCTTTGCGCGACCGCAGCGGTGAATTTTGCGCCCGGCGCCCCTTTTTGCGCGCCTAAGTCCCGCGCCGCCCAGGACTTCGGCATTCCGGCGTCTCCCTCGGAACCCGATCGTTGCGACCTCTCGCCGACCAGATTCCGAGGGGGGGCTTTTGTAGACGCCGGAAAAGTCCGTTGTTCCCAAACGAAGCTCCGGATGCGGAAAGCGAAGTGATATTTGGAGTCAGAGGCACGTTCCGGAGGGCCCGGAGGACTTGCGCGAAATTTCAGAAGCTCGCGCGCAAAGTTGACCCGCGGCGCGCAATCCTCCCGGGATGCGCGCAATGCGCCGGGCCGGCGCGCTATTTTGCGCGCCGCGGCCTGCGCGGCTCCTTTGCGCGCCGGGTCCGGATTCCGCGCCCGCGAAGCGAATTGCGCGCCCGAGACCGGATTCCGCGCCCGGGGTTGCCTATAAATATAAGGCGACCCCCGACGTTTTGGAGGTTGCCAGGATCCGAAGCGTCGCTCGTTCGCGCAATCCAACCCCTTCCGCGCGCAATGCCGATCTTCAGGTAACCTCCTTTCTTTCGCGCAATAGAGCCTTGGGGCCCGCCTTCGCGCGCAATCCCCTTTGCTCATTTCCTTTGAATAAATTTCAACCCGAAGGCCTTTGCGCGCAAAAGAAGCCTCTTGCGCGCAATTGCCCCCGGGTGCGCGCAATCCAACCCGATTGCGCGCACCCCATCTTCAAAGTGGCCATTCGTTAGAGAATGAGCCGTTGCCCCCGTGCGCTACCCGAAGCCCGGTGCGCGCAATCCCAATCATCCGCGCGCGAAGCGCTGGCCCAATTGCGCGCCAGCCCGCCATTTTGCGCGCCGACCCGCGGTTTTGCGCGCAAAGCTCCTCTTTTGCGCGCAATCCGCCAGGGTCGCCTCCCTTGACCCCCTGAGGGTACCCGCCTACGTGGCGCCCGATGATCCTCATCCTGGGTGCCCGAACCGTGCGCTGGCTTCCCGTGCAGCCTTCCAGGCTCGTGCGAAGTGACACGGACCCATCGGCGGCAATCATTCGTCCAGCATGACGTTAAACTGCATATTCGTCCAGCATGACGTTAAACTGCATATTCGTCCAGCATGACGTTAAACTGCATATTCGTCCAGCATGACGTTAAACTACGCATTCGTCCCGCATGACGTTAAACTGCCAATACGTCCAGCATGACGTTAAACTGCACATCCGTCCAAGCTGCACGACGCTAAACTGCCCAGCCCCCATCGTCCGCGCTGCAAGACGTTAAACTGCCAAGTGTTTCGTCCTCAACACACGACGTTAAACTGTGCTTCGTCCGGCAAGACGTTAAACCGTCCGCTTCGTCCTCAACACACGACGTTAAACTGTACTTCGTCCGGCAAGACGTTAAACCGTCCGCATCATTCGATCCCGTGCCTCGCACGCAGGGTCTCCCCCGGTTTGGATGTGGCCCCCACCCGCTCGTCTCTGCAGGGATGTCGGGATTGTCCCGCTTTTGGGACGATTTAATGGGAGTGGCTTTTCCCTACGGGGGCAGGGTATTACAAACCCCTAGTTTCTTGTGGGGGGCTGCACATGTGTATCTCCATTGCGCTCCCCCACTGCCGAAGCCAGTAGAGGGTGTGACTGGGATCGAGGTGTCTCCTACTTTCGGTCCAAGTCCCTTCCAACTGAGTTTTGCCGCATCCGGGCTGCCTCAAGTGCGTAAGTCCTGACAGAATGAACTACGTGGACTTTGATCCCTGTCTTCTAAACAGGGTACGTAGGAAGCCTCCCTGAGGTCCAAGCCCACCACCTGGTCGTCCCGGTCGTATTTACGTCGGTTCGTCCATCAGTGGACCCCTCCAGGGTTCACGCTTGCGTCGATTCACCTATGAATCCGCCCCTGTGGGAGACTGCCCGTGTGTATCTCCACTGTGCCTCCCCACAGCCCCTTTTTCCATTTCTCCTTTTATCGTCCAGCATGACGTGAAACTGTGATCCACCCGGCAGTCCCATACCCCTCTGTGCGAGGTGGTTCGGTTCAATCCTCCGCCCGGCGGCCTCGACCTCTTCGTGAGTCGGCTTGCCGACGTCCAGCATGACGTTAAACTGTATACCCGAACTACGTTGACTTTGATCCGTGCTAACACGCGGTACGTAGGAAGCCTCTACGGGGTCCAAGCTCTTCACTCCATCATCCATCCTGATCCTTACCCGGGCCGCCACATCCCAGTGGGGTCATGCCATTTCACTCCACTCCATATCATTTGGGAAGCCGCCCATGTGCTGGCCCCAGCGTCGGAGGTTCCCCGCAAGGGGTTCTGTCATCCGATCCACTTTTCGTGTCGATCGGTCCGATGCCGTCCCCGCTGGACGTTAAACTCGCGGCATACCCCGTGTTAAACATGGGAAGCTGAGGAAAACCTCAGGTGACACAGTTCCCCGCGCCCAGTACGGGATGCCTCAGGCCATCAAGCCTTCGAGAAGCCCTATTAGGGACGGAAGACAGACGTGCAGAGCCGCAGTGTCACGACACGCCCCCAGCACCCAGAGCCACCCGGCCTTCTCACCGCAGGTTGCTGCCCCGACCAGACTCCTTGGAGCGTCCGGGCGGAAGCAGCGTAATTAACCGGTGTCCATGAAGATATGGCGCCGGGAACGAGATTCACGAACATTCTTAAGTCTATGAGGGAGACCCGGATTAGGCGACGAGTTCCGAGGAGACGTCCAAGGAAGGAGGAGCCGACATCCCATCATCCCAGTTTAGATCAAGGAGCAGACGCCCCTGAATAAGGGACGGATGCCGCCCGCCCTTGGAATGCGGGACTGCGGGACCACAAGCCGCGCACCCATCCCCTCGGGTTGACGGGTGCACGCGCGAACGCGTCCTGGCGGAACAGCGTAACCCGACGCACATCCGCACCGAAACACCGACCCAGTGAGGAGGGAAGGTATACGATGCCAGGGCAGAGTAAGAGGGGAAATGAGCCTACATGTATTCAAGATCATTACCAAGAACTGCAACCTCACCATCCAAACATCACAACAGTCACCGGAGACTGTCAGAGACTTCACTGAGAAATCCTTGAGCAGATCGACCGCTAACGAAGGAGTGAACAAACATTCAACGAAAATCAAAACAGACCATGCAAGGAGCACCATTGTCCACTGAATCCCACCTCCCAAAACCTCTGAGGAACCATCGCTTTGGATCCGACTCAGAGATAAGCATAAGGAATTTAGGACAGGGTGGGGATTTGAGTACTTAGGGTTTCAATTCAACATGGCGAGACTAAATCCAAAAGCCAAAACAAGATTGGGATCATTCCGACACAGGAACACCTAAAAAGCCGATGAACCCCAAACCACTTAACCCAAAATTGTTGTGTTTCAATCACTCCAACTCCGACCTGAAGAGGTGTGGTGGAACGAGAGGTCAAGGTAGGCTATAAGTATCCAAGGTCTTCATTAGGACCAAGAAAAACAACCCTGGAGATAAGCTCCAAGAAAGAAGCACCACCATGGAAGAAGAAAGAGGATGAGAACATCAATATTGGATACCAAATCGTACAGTGATGTTTGGAATAGGTGAAAAGTGGGAAGGAGAAGATGGAAAATTAAGAATAGTGGTGCTCAGACATGCTGCCAACCCCACAGTAGAAGGTTTCGGGAGGAAACCCTAGATGGAGCCCAGAGCAAGAGGAGGAATCCAGGAGACAAGGGCGCCATCTCTATACAACACTTGTACTATGAAGAATACACACTATGTAGCACCCTAACTGTGATGACTAGGGTTTTGGGTGGTGAAATTATCACACACTATGTGGACCCACCACACATTATGTGAACCTCTACTAGAGGATTAGAGTGAACATATGGAGTAAACAAGCACAAACAGGACCCGACATAAGGGCATAACCATAGTACACAATCATGGTTGTGTACTCGGTCATGACCAAGATACCGGGACATGACCATGTACATGGGAATGTCCGGAAGAGCACAGGTAGAACCCATGTGGCCAAGACACGTCGTTTACTACCAGTACATGACATATAGTGTGACATGGATTCCCAATCCATGTCTATGAGAGAACACAACCCAGTGGCGAGTCAAGGTCACACACCATGTGGAAAATATACATGCCATATAATCCCCATAAAATCTCTTCCTATCACATCACCTTCTTCAAGACTCATATTTTAGCCCCCAAGTAGTCTATCCTGAGTAGTTTTCCATGTAGAATGCGATGGTTTCCTTTTTTGTTGAATAAACAAAACATTGTGAGGTGTTATGATCATGATGCTTCTTTAGGCGACACTTGATGATGATAGCGATCAAGAAATGATCATCAGAGTGATGATGAGGTCGGTAATCCCCTACAAAACTAGGGTGAAGGTACCCCATACTATTAATATAGGTATATTTGGTACTCCTCTATATTGGGAATGAGTCCTCTTATCTATAGAGTGGTAATCCCCCATCTTTGAGATTCGGCAGCGTGTAGGTCCTCCATGGGAGTTATGACTCCCTTGACTATGAATCGTAGTAGTGAGGAGAGGCCCCTCCACATATGTGAGGTTGCGTTTGATTTTGGGCATTGATGATGGTGTTTTGGAGTTTTAGGAAGACTCATCGACTTTGGATGGGTTGTGACATGGAGATCCTCTTTCTCTCTCTACTAGGTTTCTTTATGAGTGTATATCTATTGAGTTTTCATTTCCCTCTTGATATGGGTTGAGCTAACCTCTATTATATCTTTATATTTCTCCCTTTATGGTTTTAAAGTCATAATATTGGGTATGTATATACTCACCCATGCATGGTATTTTTTCACACATGTCATTTCTTATGCAAGTGACAAACAGATCGATGGTGAAATTAGTGGAGTTTAGCGATACTTGGGAGCATAGGATGTATACAGTGGTCAGACATAGATATCAGAAGTCGGAATCCCTCAGTTTTCCTTTATTCTCATTATTGTATGGTTGGACATCTATTTCTGGTTGTGCATGTATTTTCCCCCGTTAAAATTTGATTTTTATTGTGTGCTCTAATGTATTTCCTTAGAGGTTTTGGTTTGCATGGTTTACTCCAGATATTACAACTTTTATATTCCTCAACACTTTTTCATGGACATATTTGGGTTTATATGTATATGTACATATGGAAAATTCCTCCCAATTTAGTTATTGCTTCTCAATGCTTTTCACCAAACCCTAGCCTATTGGAGGTAGGCTTGTGGTTGTGGCAGCTTGGACTTCTACTGGCCAGGAGGGCCCTAGTGGGTCGATTAATTACCGAGTGGTATCATAGGTGGTTCATCCTCTGGTTAGAGTTAGAGTTAGACCTAGAGTGAGGATTGGTTTGGGAACTTAGGGAAAGAGTGTTGGAGTGTCTCAAGTGCAATATTCAATCCAGATAACCCAGTGTTGGTGCAGAGGCTGACATATCCATTCAATAAGACTCTAGATACCCACTTGGTGACTCAGCATATCAAGACATTGGTTGAAGGGAATAGTGTTACATGCATCAT
Source organism: Viscum album (assembly GCA_963277665.1). Classification (NCBI taxonomy): domain Eukaryota; kingdom Viridiplantae; phylum Streptophyta; class Magnoliopsida; order Santalales; family Viscaceae; genus Viscum; species Viscum album. The sequence goes on from OY728126.1 coordinate 1,161,338,715, forward strand.
ATAGTATTGATTCCTTTGACTATCCTTCTTGAGTCATATCCATATATATATATATATATATGATTATCCAACCATATTACATCTTGATTACATTCATGATGCCTCCATGAGGATAGCCAGCCAAGTTACCAATACATGATCGTGATGATGATCTATTGAGTAATGAAGCCCCAGTTTAAGGGTCATCCCACGAAGTGTTTCCTCTAGGAGGATAGGGAGTATCTCCCCCACTCGTTGAGTGGAAGATAGTACTAGCCATTCTGAATGATGATGTACACATGATCATCATGCTACATGAGTTCCAGTATCATAGGCCACTGAGGTTTCACAGAGATCCAAATACTTAGGTAGAGGAGGATTGAATTGAGTCAGTGATCTGAGTCTTTAGACTCATGCGTACCCTGACTAATCAGATGGTTTCACTGACATCCAATCTTTTCCATGGAGTAGCAGGACACTAGTGGAGTACAGTTATAAATACTTATGATGAGGTGACACTCTCATTATGAATTCTAACATCTATTTGGTGAGGATTATTACCCCTTGTGCTTGGTCTTAGTTCATATCTAGGAGCTTCTTGAGTTGCAGTAGGGTAATATGATAGTTCTTTAGTATGAAAACAAATTCTTCCACGAAAGGAAGTTCGAGCAGAATCTCTGCAGACACATTTGATCCAATTTAGTTTCCATATGACTTTCCACTTACAATAGAGTGCTATAGTGGGCTCTGGTGACTGAGATCTTCTAAGAAAATGGATGATGGGTGGTTGGAGCTGGCATTGGACATCATGTGGGTGAGTTTTCTATAGCAGTCAACATGTGTTAGATGTCGAGGTCTTGGAAGAGGAGGCATTATCATTCTCAAATGTAGATACATGGATCTACAACTCAAATATCACTCAGAGGATCAAATCATCCAGGTTAGGGTCTATGCTATGCCTATGATGAGAGGATTCACATGACACACGATTTCCCAAACCATCATGCCAAGAAGGATAGATAGATGGTGGATGGACCACCATGATAGAGGCAACATCGTGATCAAGGATCTCCCTCGCATGGTTAGGGATACCCTAGGGAGGCAGTGAAGATAGAGGAGAGGGTGGAGATCTAGAGGGAGGAGCGGTTGGTGGAGGCCAACACTATGAGTCGCTTCCACCACCACCACCACTAGGCAACCCATGTCAGGCTCAGAGAGCATGCAGTCAAGGTTGTGGATAGTTTTAGGCTATAGAGGGATATGACCTAGCAGCACACGATATGATTCAAGGTACGATTTTAATCTTTTATATTATTTCCCTAGTACTAGTAGTCATAGGTATGATTCATTCCTTTATTTCCTTATCCCTTGTGTTAGAGTTGGATATTCCATTTGAGACTTTATCCCAACAACTACGACTAGAGGTTTCTACATTGATTGATTCTTTGATATCATATATCTACCATCAATGTGAGGTGGCACTAGATAGAGAGAGTTTCTTATGGTAACTCATGGTAATCACAATGAAATATTATGATGTAATATTAGGATTGGACCGCTTGTCCACCAGTTGGGCTCAGATTAATTTCCATATCAAATGAGTTATATGAATTCAGATGAATGGAATAGGATTATTCTTTATGGGAAAGAGAGATCTCATGGATGAGTGAGTGAGTCTTCCAGGCAGTAAGCTACAACCCATTATCCATCATTTGGTGAGTTTAACCCTCAGTGTAGCAGGAACATCAGGCATCTCTATTCCTTTGGTAGTAGAAGAATTTATGGAAATATTCCCCGAAGATGATTCCTGACTACCTCTGAGGCCAGAGAAAAAATTATACATTGACTTGTATGTCGGGACTACTCCAGTTTTGTTTGTGAAAAAAGGTGTATTTCTACATTGTCTTCATTGATGACATAGTCATCTACTCTATATCAGAGGAGGAGATTGCAGAGCATATGAGGATGGTTCTATACTCACTATGAGAGCATCAACATTATAGGAATATCTCAAATTATCAATTTTGGATCTACGAGGTTAAATTTATGGGGAATGTCATTTTTGAGCACAATTTAGTTTCGGAACTGAAAAATATTTATGTAGTGCTTACTTGGGAGCCACCCAAGAGCGTTTCATAAGTGTAGAGTTTTGATGTCTTGGTGGGGATAATTTTGAAGGTTTGTGATAGAATTATCTAGGATCATAGCCCCTTTGACCACATTAATGCAGAAATGGAATCCATTTATATGGATCGAGAAGTGTTAGAAAGTCTTCAAGGTGCTGAGGTTATGGTTGACAAGTGATCCTATTTTGAGACTATCGAATGAGGGCATCGAGTATGTTGTATTTTATAATGCCTTTCTAGCTAGGATCAAGTGTGTGTTGATGCAGAGGAAAAAAGTGATTGTATATGGGTTGAGATGGTTGAGAGCCCATAAGTAGAACTATGAGACTCACGACCTATAGTTAGTAGTAGTAGTCATTTCTATAAAGATGTGGAGGCACTGTCTTCTGGGAGTGCATTTTTTTGTATACTCATAACACCAGAGTGTCAGGTATATCTTCCCTCAAAGATATTTAATCCTGATACATGGGAATTGGTTGGATTTCTTATAGGACTATGACTTCAAGATAGTTTATACTCCTGAGAATGGAAACATAATGGTGGATTCCCTTACCAGGAAGTCCTGTTCTTACTTGGTGGAGGAGGCGTTTGAGTAGTTGGCTTTTTTGTAGCTAACCCTAATGGAGGAGAGGGGTGTAGTTTTTCTTCAGTTAATGGTGGTTACTCCTCTACTTCTTCAGTGTGTGAGAGCGTCTCATTTGGGAGTCATATAATCTGAGGTTTTATGTAACTAGATATCCTCATTAGATTCACCAAATTGATTCTTTGAAGGAGGGATCATGTCATCCTTTTCTCGAGATTAATGGTGGTTCCAGTCACATAGCATGAGAAAGTGATGAGGGAGTTTCACACTTCCCCCTTGGTTGTAAATCCTAGTGTGGAAAATATGTACAATGACCTTTAGCGACAGTTTTGATGGGATGCCACGAGGTAGAGCATTGCTGAGTTCATCTCTCAGTGTCTCACTTTTCAGTAGGTGATGGTTGAGCATTGAGTTCCGGCATGTTTGACACAACCTCTTGATATATCGAAGTGAAAATGGGATGACATAAACATGGAATTTGTGATAGAGATTACACAGAAAACGAGAGGCCATGATGTTATATGGGTGATTTTTGACCAACTCACCAAGTCAACACACTTCCTTACTATTAGGGAGCAGAGTTTGGTTGAGAGTCTAGGGTGCGTGTATATGTGGGAGATCTTTTGGCTTCATGGGGCACCCTAGACAATTGTATCTAGCCGTGTTTCATGGTTCACATCATGGTTGTGGAGAGTCTTGAGGGAGGTCTTCAAGACCCAATTGAGGATGAATAAAATGGTTCACCCCCAAATGGATAGGCAAACCTAGAGAACTATCTATGTATTAGAGGATATGCTAAGATCCTATATGTTAGACTTTTAATGGATTTGAGAGGATCACTTTCCTTTGGTAGAGTTTTCTTATAATAATAGTTATCACTCTCTTATCGATATGACACCTTTCGAGGCCCTTTATGGGAGACCCTAAAGATCACCCTTAAGCTGGTCTAATATTGGAGAGAAATCTCTAATTGGGTCAGATATGGTGTAATTGAAGCCAAATAAGGTACAAGTGATCCTTGAGTGTATGAGGACAACCCATAGTATACATAAATGCTATGTGGATTGATGTCATAATACCTTAGAGTTCAAGCAGGGAGACCATGTTTTCTTGAGAGTCTCCCCACGATGAGGATTGTGGAGGTTTGGCCAGGGAGGCAAGTTATCCCCGAGATTCATCATGATATTTGAGATCCTACAAAGGGTTTATGAGATCTATTACAGCTTAGAATTTCCCCCATAGTTGGATCGAGTGCATAACATCTTCCATGTGTCACAACTGAGGAGATACGTGCATGTCCCTACACACTTTATTGATTGGGGTGATCTAGACAATGAGGATGGAGCCACCGTCACAGAGTACCAAGTGGAAATCAAGGACTGATAGCAGATAATCCCGAGAGGACATACCATTCCCTTGTTTCATGTTCTGTGGAAGTACGAGAGTGTTCATGAGAGCTCTTGGGAGTGTGAGAGTCAGATGAAAACCCAATACCACCACCTTTTTGTATAGAATGTGCTTTTTAGGGTGAAAAGGATTGAAGGAGGGGAGAAAGTAATGACTCTAGTTTTATTGGATATTTCATTTGAATATTTCTATGTACATATATGAATTTATTCAATGAGTCGGTTTAGTGTTTGGGTGTCTCAAGACCCCAAAATTAATTTATTAAAAATATTAATATATTGTAATGCACACAGACACATCAATTCAATGTTTTTAGTTTTCCCATTATTAGGGACCTCATATAGGAAATCCTAGACCAGTGTTGATTTTTAAATGCAAGGGATACCCTATACATGACCTAAGTTTGGTCCGCATTGGATGTTTTGAGGGAGGTGACCGTTGGTGGGTGCGTTAAATAAAATAAATATTTTTTAATTTTTTTATCAAATGACCTAACCTAGAAATACTCTATAAATATCCCATTATAAAAATAACCAGGGTTAGACGTATAACCCTAAGAGGATTTTAGGGGAGGATAACCATTATTCATCATTGGTAAATCGAGATTAGAAAACGACGGGTGATTAGATCGAGGGGGATTGAGAGACAGTGAACACAACGGGTCTTCTTCATCACTGGCGAACATGTTCTTCAACAATGATCTATCCTAAATCTTGGAAGGACACATTATTTATGGAATTTTTCCCTATTTGATTTTCCAAAAATGGATTTGATTATCTATTTATTTTCATATGTGATCTTTTGATGTTCTCATGAGCCTTTCCACAATTAAATTTTGTTGATTAATTTTTCACGCCCTATTTCACCTGTTATCACCCCTGGATATCCTTGTTTTTGTGATCGTTAGTTAGGAAAAATTTTCCAATGAAGGATTTTCTTTATTCATATGCATTTATCCCCACCGTTATTCTTCTTTGGCACATGGGGTCACATTTTGACATTACCAAGGTGGGTTTGAGCATGATCAAACCCACAAATTCATGGCGGTTTCTTGAACAATGCATGAGATGGTGATTTCTGCATAGAGAGAGATTTTTCGTAAGATATGGGTGATGAATATGTGGATATGGGACCTAGAGTGGTAGTGAGCGGCAAAAATATGTTCTCAAGATTTGTGCAGATAGCTGAATTCTGATTTTCGGCCACTTGAGGCCTGAAATCGATAGCTGGAGATGACCCCCATTGATATCGGGTGGTAAAACAATGATATTATCAGCAGTGAAGGTGGATCTTGGATTCATGTGAAGGAACTGAGTTTTTTGCTAAAAACTCTACTACACAACATGTACTATAAATAACACACACAATGTAGTACCCTGGCTACAACGACTAGGGTTTTGAGTGGAGAAAAATATCACATGCCGTGTGGACCCATCACATGTTGTGTGAACCTGTATCAGTGGCTCAGTCTGTACCTTGAGAGTACATGGACATATACATATCTAGAAACACGGAAACGACCATCTAGAAACAAAGACACAACCATGTACATGAGAACAGGCTGACTAAAGTACACATACAAAACCATGTACTTAGACACGACCATGATACCGGGACACAACCATGTACATGAGCACATCTTGATGTACATGGGCTCAACCGAAAGAGCACGGGTAGGGACCATGTGGCTGAGGAACACTGTGTACAACTAGTACATGTCGTTTAGTGTGACATGGCTTCCGAAACCATGCATAGGAGAGAACACGCCCAGGTGGCGATGCAAGGTCACACGTTGTGTGAACCACATACATGTCGTATAATTGACCTCAAATATTCTTCCTCTCATATCACCTTTGGGACTCATATTTTGAACCATGTGTAGCCTATCCTGAGTATTTTTACATGTAGAATGTGATGATAGCCTTCATTGTGGCATGCAAGATATGATGTGAGGTGTTCTGAGGATGATGTTTCTTTAGGCAATGCTTGATGATGACAGTGATCAGGGCAGGATCAACGATGTGATGCTGGGGTCGATACTCCCCTGTCTCACAAGGGCACAGGTTCCGCATACTATTTATATAGTTAGAGTTAGTAATATCCTATAATGGATGTTATTCCTCTATCTAAAAAGTAGTAATTTACCATATTTGGGCTATGTCAGCATGTGGGTCCTCCACTATACTTGTGGCTCCCTTGGCTATGGAGCGTAGTAGAAAAGAGAGGGCTCCTCCATATAGATTTAGGCGAGGTTTTATTTTATTTCAGGCATCAATGATGTTTTTTGGAGCTTTAGGAAAAGTCATATACTTTGGATAGGCTATGAGATGGAGATCCCATTTCTCCCTTTAATGGGTTTCTTTATGAGCGTATATGTATTGGGTTTTCTTTTCCTTCTTATTATGGGTTGATCCGATATCTGTTATATCTTTCTTTTCTCCCTTTGTGGTTTTTGGGGACTTCTTCTGGATATGTATATACTCACACATTCATGATATTTTCCCACACATATTTTGTCTTATGAAAATGATAGACAGATCAATGGTGAAATAGGTGGATCTTAGTGGTACTTAGGTGCATAGTTTTCATATGGTGGTCAAAATTGGAGATCAGGAACCAGGATCTTTGAGTTTTCCTTCATTCCCATTATTGTCAGGTTGGATGTCTAAATCTAGTTGGGCATATATTTCTCCCCTTTACACTTTTATTTTTATTGTTTACTCTGATGTATTCCCTAGAAGTTTTTGTTTGTATGATTTACTCTAGATTTTTCAATATTTATATTCCTCTACACTTTTACCTGGAGATAGTTGGGTGCATGTGTATAGGTACATTAGATAAAGAACTTGCATTTTAGTTATGTATTCTCAATGATTTTCAGAAGACTCTAGCCTATTGGAGGTGGGCTTGGGGTTGTGGCGGCTCAACCTTCCGCTAGCTAGGTGGTCCATGGTGGGTCAGGTCATTACATTATCACAATAAACTATGATAGGATCTTAACTACTAGGTACCACATCGAGATTTTGGAAAAATTTACGAATCCAAACTACTTCCTTAGTTGCATCGGAAGTTGCAATATACTCATACTCCACTGTAGAATCAATAACAACTGGCTTCTTTGAGCTCTTCCAACTCACAACTTCTCCGTTGAGACAAAATACATATCCAGACTGTGAATTCAGATCATTCCGATCTATATGAATACTAGCATCTGTATAACCTCTAATGCCCAGTTCTTCATCTCTTCCATACACTATGAACATATCCTTAACACACTTCATATACTTAATGATAGTCTTAAAAACAATTCAATGTTGTTCACCTGGATCTTCTAGATATCTTCCCACCATGATCAAAGCACATGAAACATCAATCCTCACACATAACATGACATACATGATGGATCCTATTGTAGAAACGTATCATATCTTACTCATTCTCTCACTTTTCTTTTGAGTCTGAGGACACATTTTCTTGGAACGATGTATACCATGTGACACCGAAACCAATACTATATTGGATTGTTTTTAACTAAACCTCTCCAGTATCTAGTCAATATACGTACCTTGACTTAGTTTGAACAACCTCTTATATTTATCATAGAATATCTTGATCCCTAGAATATAGGAATCTTCACCTAAGTCCTTCATGAAGAAGCACTTTCTCAACCATGACTTAACCTCTTGTAAGACTAGTATATTTTTTACAATTAGAAATATTTCATCAACATATACTACTATGAAAACAACTATACTCCAACTAAACTGATTGTAAACACATGGATCACATTCATTCTTAATGAAACCAATTTTTTATGGCTTCATCAAATCGAATGTTCCATGATCTCAATTCTTTATTTAATCCATAAATGGATCTATGCAACTTGCATACATTTTTGGTATTTCCTGGAGTCACAAACCATTCCGGTTGTGTAATATACACGTCCTCTTGAAGGTTACCATTAAGGAAAGTAGTTTGGACATCCATTTTCCAAATCTCATAGTCATGAAATAATTCTATGGAAAACAAAATTTTGATGGATTTAAACATGAAAACTAGAGAATTTTTTTTCATAGTCAATTCATTAACATTGTTGAAACACTTTAGACAATATTTGTGCTTTATAGGTATTTACTTTATCTTCTATGTGCATATTTCTTTTGAATACCCATATACACCCAACCAACATTACATCAATTGAAGGATCAATCAGAACTCAAATTTGGTTTTGATACATATAATCCATCTCAGAATTCATGGATTCTTTCCACCCAGAATCTCTTGAGCTCTCTACTTCCTCCTTGTAAGATATAAGATCATTATTTTCAACCAATAATGAGTCACCGTCATCAGTGATGAGAAAACCATATCTCTCTAGTCGTCTTACCTCTCTTATACCCCTACACAACAATTGTGTTTCAGTAACACCTTCTTCCACACGGACCTGTGGAATCAGTTCATGTACCAAAATTTTTGTATCTTGGGCATCAACTTCATTGAATTAAATATTTCTCCCACTATCCTCCTTGAGGATGTTCTTCTCAAGAAATATGATCTATCTTGTGACAATTTGTTTCTTGTCTGAAGGGTTGTATAGGTAGTATCCCCTTGTTTCCTTAAGATATCATGTAAAGATAAATATCGTTCCTAAGGGTGATTGTTTATTGATCAAGATAGCCTTAACAAATGCCTCACAACTCCATACTCAAATATGTGACAAATCAGGTTTCTTTCCACTCTATAACTCAAATGGAATACCATTTTCTACTTTAGTTGGTACTCAGTTTTGTAATTATAATTCCATCTATAATGAATATCCTAAAAAGGATAATTGAAGGCTTGTGTGGCTCTTCATTGACCTTACCATGTACAATAATTTATAGTTCCTCCATCCACTAACACCATTCCACTATGGTGTATAAGGTGGAGTGAGTCGAGATAAAATCCCATACTCCCATATAAAGTTGAAAAAGTATTGGTTAAGATAGTCACCACCCTAAATCTGATCATAGTTTCTTTATCTTCTTACCAAGATGATTCTCAATATCATTCTTGAACTCTTTTAACTTCTCAAAGCATTCATACTTATACCTCATTAAGTAGATATAACCATACCTGCTCAATTCATCAGTAAAAGTAATAAAGTGTGAGTATCTACCTTTGCCTTCTACTTGTAAAGTTCCACACACATTGGTGTGTACGAATTCTAGAATATCCATTACCCTTTCACCCTAACCACCAAATGCTGGTTTGGTCATTTTTCCTTGTAAATAAGCATGAGATCTTTCAAGTGGATTTAGCTTAAAAGAGTATAGATAACCATCTTGATTGATATTTTTCAAATGATTCTCATTGACATGACCAAGACAGTGATACGACAAATGGGTGTCATATGAGTCATTCTTATTTGTTTCATTATCAATCTAAAATATTTGGTTTTCATAATTTAATACATAACGACTATTATTTATCTATTCCATACCATATCATATGTTATAATTATAAAAGTATCAACCTTTATTTCAAAATCTAAATATATATTCATCCATATTTAAGGAAGAAACGGAAATAATGTTTTTGGTAACATTAGGAACATAATAGGAGTTCTTTAAAACCAAAATCAATCCTATTATCAATGTGAGATGAAATTATCTAATGGATAGAGCATTTATCCCACTCCATTGTTAGCCTGTAGATCCCCCTTGCCTCTTGTAACCTTATGAAATCTACTTGGTTCTTGTATTTGGATAGAAATGTGATCACCACATGTACTATCTACTACCCAACTTGTAGATATAGAAATATTAAACTTGATTAAGAATGAAACTAAAGCTTCCTCTTGCTTATTTGGATGGGTACAATTTCTCTTTTTGAGACCTTTCATGCCACATTCAAAACATACTGCATATTATTCCATTACTTGCCTTTGGATCTTCTTTTTCTTAGATGGAAAATGATTTAAATTCTTAGACTTGGAATGATTCTTTAGTCCCTTTACCTTGTTCCTATTATTCTTATTCACCATAAGGATGTTAGGTTTTTCACACCCCATGTATTTATCAACTTGGATGATAAGAGTAATAATTTTTGATAACATCCCCTCTCTATTGTTCATATTATAATTCACAGTATAATTTGAGAAGTTTTTGGGTAGTGAGGACATAATGGGATCTATGCACAACTCATCAGGGATCTTAAAATCCAAGATGTCTAGGTGCTCAATGTAGTCAATCATCTTGACCATATGTGCCGCAAATGGCACTAACTCTACAAGATTTCACGTGAACAATGCATTAGAGTTCTCATATCTCTCTGATATCTCCTTATCTTGATAGAGATCCTTAAGGTGGGAAACAATTCTACACTGATCCATATGCCTAAATTTATTTAAAAGATCACTGAACATGGAGGATAGAAGGAAACATTATACATCAATAACACCATCTTCATGCTTTAGATAGAGAAAAACTTCTTCCCCATTAGAATATTTGGAAATAAACTCACGAAGTGGGTTTTCTAGCATGTACAATTTTTTCTGTGACATATTGTAACATGCAAGCGCCTATAAATTTCTTGTAAATTCATGCCGGTGAGAAGGTTATCCTTATTAAGTGTTAATTACAATGATATTGTTGAAGTCATTTGATTTGTCATTTCTACAAATTAAGAGCATATGATTAGTACTTGATTTGATTAAAAAATTAGTTTAATAAATTTAATTTAATTTAAATTATTTATTAATCTCTCACTATTTTTTAAAATCTAGTTGACCACATCATCAGTTTTGGAGTATGTTTTCACATAAATATTCTAGTGGTAATGATCCATATTCCATTCCCATAACCCATACTTTGGCCTCTCAAACTATTTGAAGGGTTTTTTGTAGGTATTAATTTCTAAATACATTAATTCATAGTTCCTAGATCTGTTGAGTGGAATTATCAATCCTAAAATCCTGTTTTCAATATTTCATCAACCCTTGACTCTTAGTCAGACCAAGTCCTACTTGTGAAGTCAACCCTTGTTGAAAATTAAGTTAAGTAAAACTAAATATTTAGGGTAAAATTTCCATTATAATTGAAATCACCCTAACTTGTGTTGGTCAAGTACTTTAAACTATGAGGTAGATTCCAAATTAAGTTGTGTAAGGCTAAGACGACATACTATTTTAACTGGGATATTTTTATCCTTATGCATAAATCCAATTTTATCCATTTACATTCCTTGTTAATATGAAGTGGATGTTACTTAACCATGCCTTATAAAACATTTATTCATAATTAGATTATATTTTATTCCATCATTCATGATTTCTAAGTCATTTTTTATGTGATTTCTCAACATTCACAAACATAAATAATCAACCATGTGACTAATACAAATAAAATATCAGTGGCATGATCATGATATTTTTCAAGTGTTTAGTTTATCCAGGGGATGATAAACTAACCCCCAACCTAGGGGAAAACACCTTTAATTGTATCTTAGTTCATGTTGAAATATTCCACCTTGGATTCTTTACATTACCTTTATTGGTTTCACCTCGACTTCATGAATCAGATCGCCTCTGTCATGACCCATCCCCTGGGGCCCGTATCGTGACTACCCCAAGCTCACCTTCCATAGGCCAGGGGCTGGTGACTAGCACCAAAGGCGTAAATCCATAAACTGGGAAGGTATCGCATTTATAACTGAAAAAACACAACATAGTACACAAATGGAAGAAAAACACTAAGTAAAACTATATACAAAATAAGTGATGGAAAGTAAAAGGGGCTGGAAATACAATCCCAATAGGAAAGTACAAGTACAACTGAAAAGCAAGTACAACTGAAGAGAAGTAAAGCAGCTAATGGGTCATCTTCCAGGGTCCTACCTAAAGGGTAGGTATAGATAGCCTCCTCAGCACTCCACATCTGTCCATATGCTCCGTGTACCATCACATCAAGTGGTCCACCTTCGGGTATTGTCTAGTCCTGCTACTCTCTGCCTCAGTCAGCGCTGTCCGTCGTCTACAACCAACGCAACAAGGTGTTGGCATAACCCGTGCAGGGGGTGAGTATAACGATACTCAGTAGGGACCCCAAGACCCTCAAGGTCTCACAAAATCGAACAAATATAAACCAAAAGGTATGAAATCAATGGAAAACCATCACTTAGGTATATTCTCATACATATGCCTATGTTATCTAGTAACCCATCTCAATAATGAGGAAAACACAAGTCATTGACTCAGCTCAAACCAAGATTTTCATTATCGAAACCATGGCTATTGGAGACCTCCTCCTTTTTCGAGTACAGTGGGCCTGTCGTGACACCAAGGCGCTTCTCACTAACCCTGAACTACTGAGGTACTCCTCCTGTCGAGTACCGCAGGTCTGCTGCCAACTACCAGGCACTCCTCCGGGGTGGGTCTGCCGCCAACTACCAAGTGCTCCCCCTAATAGCCTGTAGTGGTACTCCTCCTATCGAGTACCATGGGTCTACCTCCAACTACCAGGCACTCCTCTACGGTGGGTCTACTGCCAACTACCATGCGCTCCCCACTGGGCTAGTCGAATCACTCCAAGTCGAATCAGTCAAGCAGTCATTAGGTCTGCCAGCTACTAGGTCTTCACACTCTGTTTGCTCATCACTGAAAGGATCCACTCCATGAGCTACTAATAAATACTCTAACTATCGTGAAGTCCTATTAGGAAGTATCTCAAAGGTCTACCACGTCATATGGGTCTCAATACAATAGACTGCACGTTAATCGGATGCCCGATATGTTAGTTGTTAGCCTTTTAGTCCCGGGGGCCCGGTTGGATTCGTGTGCGATCCAACCTGACCGTAACTCAAATATACCCCAAACTCTAGTGGGTTATTCTCAAAGGGACGGATTCGTTCCAAGAATATCAACGTCCCTGACGGTTTGTCAAACGGTCGTCCGGTTCCAAAGATATGGCCAATAGAAAGTAAAGGGGTCGGTAATGGGCCTGGGCTCGGTCCGACTAGGTCAGACCGTCTTGGCCCAACCCATACTAGGCCGACCTAGTCTGGGTCGACCCGGTCATACCCACTGGGTCTGACCCAACCCGTTGGGTGAGTCAGAATGCTAGGTTTGGCCCAGTCCACTGGGCCCGGCCCAACGAACTGCGGGGGCAGTTCGGCCTGGAGGTCGCCGCATAGGAGACTCATCCCGAAGGTTGGGGCCGGTTCTACCAGTGCCGTGAGGGGAGAAGCTCAAACAAATCGGTCCGGGAGGCAGCGATAGGCCGCACGGGTCGCGGGCATTCCACAGGGCTGCTGGGTAGGGCACGACAATAGACGGGTAGGCTACGGGGGCACGTAGGCAGCACACGCGGGCGTCAGACAGCACACGGGGGGCACTGGGCAGTGCACGTGATGCTGGGAAGGGCGTCGGTGGGGCTAGGAAGGCCACAGGGGCACACGAGCAACACGCAGGGGAGCCGGACAGTGCGTAGGACACCGGGTAGGGCGCCGGCGGGGCGGGTCAGGCCGCAGGGGCGCGCGGGGGTGCGGGAAGTGCGCGGGACACCTGGAAGGGCGCTGGAAGGTCCGGGCAGGCCATGGGGCAGGCCACGGGTTCGGCTAGGGTGCACGGGGAACTGCGGGGGAGACACTATTCAGGGAGGTCACGGGTAGCACGACCTTCGTCGTTGCCGCCTTCGTCGCCTCGTCGAAGATCACCAAAAACAAGCACGATGGAGGGGGGTCGGGCCATGTTGGTTTGGCCTGCTCCCTCCGTGTTTAGGGTGGTAGCATGTGGTTCACCAAGATTTTAAGAAAGAAGATAGTCTTTAAATTTTTCTTTTGAATATCCATAATGTTTCCATTCAACTGATGGTGAGAATAAGAAATGGATTATTACACAGATGAACCCCATACCTTTGTTTCATCGTTCGTTGACATCGAGGAAAGAGAATGAAGGAGTTCGTCGTTCATCACGTTCGTCACGCACTCCCAATCCCGGATGCGTCGGCTGTGGAAGATGCTCCACATCGGTAGGATTCGAGGGAGGAAGTCCAAGGAAGAAGTCGAAGAAGGTCCTTGGCATTCTTCGTCAGTGGAGCATTTTTCGCTCTTCGTTGGGAGCTTTTCTCCCAAGTTCCTCTTCTCAAGTTCCACCAAAAAGAATATGCCAAAAAAATAATAGATTGAAATCTCCTATTAATTTTGTTTCCACAATATTCCAATTGGAATCATTAATTTGGTAGGCTCCCCTTAATTAATGTGGAGAATTGGCACAATTAATTAAAGGGGAGTTGGCTCCATAAAGGTGAAGAGGTTCCAAGGGTGGTGGCACCATTAAGTGAAGAGGGTTGGCATAAATTAAATAAGGGGAGTTGAAGAGTTTCTCCACCTTAAATGGGGGGTTCCAAGGGGTTATAATCCTGGGTGGTCCTCACGAAAATTATCCTCCCAAGGGAGGTTATGTTCAGGTGGGCCCCACCACCATAACCTCTTATGGGAGGTTAAGGTGTGGTGACCCCCACCTCCAACATCCTCTTGGAGGTTTTAACCTCCACACACCAATATGTGGATCAAATAAAATAAAGTTATTGCACACTTTATTTTATTATTTTTTTATAAAAATCAAAAAACTAACTTTTATTCTCGACCAACTGTTGTTGAGGTGAAAGTCTTCTTAAGAGAATACCAGCGCTGTGAGTTCAACGATGCCCTCAGATTTCAGTTCCAAGCACTGGTTCAAAAGTTATAAAATCCCGCTCGTACGTTTACTGAATTACAGAAAAAAAACTTCAGAAATGGATTCTGGGCACACTGGGCCTTAGAATCAAGCACCGTAAAATTTTGCGGACTTGTAAAAATCCCGTGTATTTAAGAAAAAAATTTCCACAGAATTTATGGGTCTTTACATTCTCCCCACCTTAGGGCTTTATGTCCCCATGAGCTACAACTCAAACTAAGATAACAAATGGGGGTACTGAGCACGCATCTAAGCCTCCTTCTCCCATGTGTTCTCCTGGAGGTTCCCATGCTGCCAGTGAATGCGCACCAGAGGTATCGACCGTCCACGAAGGACCCACTCCTGTCGATACTCAATTTCCACTGGAACCTCCATGAAAGTCTCCCCATCGTCGACGTCTAACTCTCTATGGTCAATGATGTGGGAAGGGTCGTGCACGTATCTCCTCAGCTGGGATACGTGGAAGACGTCGTGCACCAGGTGAAACTGTAGTGGAATATCTAAGCGATAAGCCACCTCGCCTACTCTGTTGAGGACCTTGAAAGGTCCGATGAACCTTGGAGATAACTTTCTGCCTCGGCCAAATCCCTATAGACCTCGTTGTGGTGAGACCTGTAGAAAGACATGGTCGACATCCTCAAACTCCAGAGGTCTCCGTCTCTTATCAGCATACGACTTCTGTCCACTCTGTGCAGTCTTCATCCGCCCCTGGATGATTTTCACCTTCTCCGTGGTAGCTCGCACCATCTCTGGTCCCACTAGTTCTGACTCCCCAGGGTCTGTCCAGCACAAGGGTGATCTGCAAGGTCACCCGTACAATGCCTCAAAAGGTGACGTCCCTATGGTTGAGTGATAAAAATTGTTATACACAAACTCCACCAAAGGAAAGTGATCCTCCCAGTTGCGACTGAAGTCAAGGACACATGCACGTAGCATATCCTCGAGGGTCTGAATGGTCTGCTCAGTCTGACCATCTGTCTGAGGATGGAAGGCGGTGCTCAAGAGAAGTTGTGTCCCGAAAGTCTCCTGCAACCCCTTCCATAGATGGGAAGTAAACCGTGCATAATGGTCAGAGAAAATAGAATAAGGTACTCTATGTAAACACACAATCTCCTGCACATAGAGACATCCCAATCTCTCTACTGAACCCTGCTCTCTGATCGGTAGGAAGTGGTCCGACTTGGTGAGTCGGTAAACGATCACCCAAATTGAGTCATGACCCCTATATGTACAAGGTAGACCCATCACGAAGTCCATGGATATCCCATACCACTTCCACTCTGATACCTTTAAAGGCTGAACCAAGCCTCCTGGTACCTGGTGCTCCACCTTCACTTGTAGGCAAGTGAGGCACCATGGGACAACCTCTGCTACTGCCTTATTCATACCTGGCCACCAGTGCTGTCATCTATGATCCTGATACATCTTTGACACTCCTAGGTATACTGCTAAAGGGGATGTGTGGAACTCCATCAACACTTCCTCCTAAAGTGCCACTGGTACCAAGGTACGTCCTCTGAAGAGGATGATGTGCTCCCCACCTTCAGAAAATCCATCATGTGCCTGCCCTGTGGATATCTGAGCACGTCACGTCTCGCAGTCAGTGTCTCCATTCTATACCTCCCTAACTCGGTGAAGAAGTGGGGGAGTGACTATAAGATACAGTAGGAATGCTTTTCCATCTTTATCCACAAAGGATCTCTGTAAAGCAGCCAGCTGCTCTGTCGCCTCTCTTAGAAGCTATATATCGGATCTCCTGTTGAGAGAATCTACTACAACATTCCCCTTCCAAGGAGTATAGAATATCTCAAAGTCATAGTCCTGGAGGAACTCGAGTCATTGACATTGTCTCAGGTTTAGGTCCTTCTGAGAGATGATATACCTTAGACTCTTGTGATTAGAGTACACGGTAAAATGTTTTCCCATCAGATAGTGCCGCCACATATTCATGGAGAATACCACTGCTGCTAACTCCAGGTCATGGGTAGCATAGTTCTGCTCATGTTGTCTCAACTACCTAGAACCATATACGATCACTATTCACTCCTGCATTAGGACACACCCAAGTCCGGTCCCTAATGCGTCGCAGTAAACTACATACCCTACACCTTCCTTTGGAAGCCTCAAGATGGGGGTACTAGTTAGACTCTGCCTCAGCTCATGAAAGCTCTACTGGAATCTCTGCCACCACACAAAGTGTTTCCCCTTCTTTGTCAAGGCTGATAGTGGTGCTGCAACTCTGGAGAAGTCTGTAATGAACCTCTGATAGTATCCAGCCAAACCCAGGAAACTCTGTACCTCCATCACTCTCCTGAGTGGCTCCCAAGAAAGTATCACCTCAATCTTCACTGGATTCACTACAAATTTATCCTCTGAGATGACATGTCCCAAGAAGTAAACCACTCTAATCCAAAATTGGCACTTCAAAAGCTTACCATAAATCGGGTGCACTCAGAGTGTGTCCAGTACTACTTGCAAATGGTAGGCATGCTCCTCTTCAGTGGTCGGGTAGATAAAAATGTCGTTGATGAATACTATGACAAAGAGATTGAGGTAAGGCTAGAATATTCTGTTCATGAGACTCATGAACACTACTGGAGCATTGGTTACACTGAAGGGCATAACCAATAACTCGTAGTGTCCATAACGACACCTGAAGGCCATCTTCTGCACATCGTCATCTCGAACTCTGAGCTGGTGATAGCCTAATCTGAGGTTTATCTTCGAGAACCACAGTGCTCCCTTATTCTGATCAAAGAGGTCATCAATCCTCAGGAGTGGGTACTTGTTCTTCACGGTCACCTAGTTCAGGAGACGATAGTCAGCACAAAGCCTCAAGCTCCCATCCACCTTCTTGGCGAACATAATCAGGGATGCCCAGGGAGAAACACTGGGCCAGATAAATCCCTTCCCCAAAAAGTGCACTAGCTATACCCGCAACTCACGAAGCTTAGTAGGAGCCATCCAATATGCTGGAGTAGATATCAGTGTCGTCCTAGGGTACATGCCAATGTAGAAGTCCACATCTCTACGAGGAGGTAGTCCTGGAACATCATCAGGGAAAAAATTCTCGTACTGGTCCACCACTACAGGATAAGTCGGACTATCCACCTCAACTGCTCCAAGGGTAAGGCAAGACAACTGATGAGTGATCGGCTACACCCTCCTCCGAGTAAGTCCATCCTGTGCTGTAAAGGTTTTTTTCTCACTGGTGAAGGTAAACCTGGTCCCATCCATGCAGAAACACTGCACTTTTCGCCTAATACAATCAATCTGAGCATGGACTGTAGAAAACCAGTCCATACCCAAGATGACATCATATGGACTCGACGCCACTAATAGAAAATCCCTTCCGAAGATCTCACCTCCTAGAGTAATCTTGCACTGCCTGCACCAGTGTGTAATCGTCGAATCAGCTCTTGTAGGAGTCTCTAGCCGTAAGGATCGAACTAACGACTCCTTAGGAATCTCCAAGCTCGGAACGAGGGAAGTGGCAATGAAAGAGTGACTGGAACCTATGTCTATAATAAGTAAAGCTAAGGTGGAATAGACATCGATAGTACCTCGTATCATTTTTGTAGAGTTGTGATCGTAAGCCTTAGCTGCTTGGAGCTGAGATCTCCCCTGTCCACCTGCTCCCTACGGTCGGGGTGGACCTCCTGGTGGTGGTGGTGGTAACACCTCATAGCGTCGTCCACCGCCAGCTACACGTCCATCTCCTCTACCACATCTGTTTCCTCCACAAGGACCGCCTCCTTTGAACCTATGCCTCTACCTGGGATGTCCCTCAATTGTCTTCTAATCATCAGAACGATGAGTAGGACAGTCACGAGCCATGTGACCAAGCCCGCCGCATGAGTAACATTGCCCAATCCTGGCATGACTGGCTCTATCTCCACTCTGGGTACCCCACACAACTGATCCTGAGTCATGTTGTTGACCACCTATAGGTTTGTTCCTCTTGGGCATCTGCGACATCTGTCTACTACCAGCTGTAGAAGACTCGGCTATGTGTCGGCTAGTGGTGGGTCTCGCTGTTGGAGACTGCTCAACATGGAAACTCTCCACCAAGAGGGATCTCTCTAGCACCCCCGTATGCGTCGGGATGCTAAGTGAGATTCTCAGAGCTCTAATCTATCACTTGAGTCCCTTATTGAAGGTACAAGACCTGAATAATGGGTCCCATACC